>CM065476.1:6019347-7219347 GCA_032872505.1 Leptopilina syphax | reverse complement strand
CAATCCAAACATTTTATTCAATATAAATTCAAATATAAATAATTTAAACTTATTAATTATTAAATTAATTAATTATTAATATAATTTAATAATTTAATAATTATTAATTATTAAAAATAATTTTGAAGCTAAAGAAAATACGAACCAGAGGAATTATCTTTCTTGACAGTTTCGTCTCCGCTATTTCCTGTGGTGTTGTCCTCATAGCTGCCGTAATTCGCCGTCCCCATTGGATTGCTTTTGAAAAATCTTTGCATATTTTCGTTGTAATTAAGTTGACTGTAACTTGGAGGTGTTTCCGTTGACGATTTGCTGTCCTCATATTCACGATGTGGTGAGATTCCTCCGAGAATTACACTTTCGTGCTCCTGTAACATGGGTGGTCCCTTCACAGATGTTTTATATAGATACTATAATGTACATATAGATTACTTCGATACAAGTTTTTTTTAATTTCTCTATTTTTCTACTTTTTCTCATTCATTTATTTATTTTTTATTTCGATCAAGTATTATTAAAAAGTAATATTTCGATCAAGTATTTTTAAAAGTAATATTTCGATCAAGTATTTTTAAAAGTAATATTTTGATCAAGTATTTTTAAAAGTAAAATTAAGTAAAGTATTTTTAAAAACGTGATTTATTAGTGCGCCCATTTTAAAATTTCCAGTGTCTCATTTATTACTCCCTTATAATCATCACAAGTCTAAAAAATCTACTTGCGATTTAATTCACTAAGAAAAATTTTTGCCAAATTTTCAATGAATTATTATTGATATTATTAAATACTTGATATAATATAATATTATATAGTTTTTAATCACTTATGAAAAGTAATTAAAATAATTAGGTACTTTCGACCATTTTTTTTAACGTAAAATTTCTACTCTTAGGAATTAAAAATACATTTATTTTTCTGCAAGACACTGTGTTCGATTGGAAATTTGTTTGAAAACTTTACGAAAGATACCAAAATTCATCTGGAAAATCAACTTTTATTTTTATTAACTTTTACTTATTTATAAAATTATTTTTTTCTATAAAATAATTTACGAAGATTTTCAAAAAAAATTTTTTTTTAATAATTTAATATTGAAGTAATTAAATTTATTTAATATTTGGTACTATTAATTATTTAACATTTAATACTATTAATATTTTTAATTTTTAATTTTCAATATTTAATATTATTAATAATTGTTACTTTTTATATTTAAAATATTTCTTTGATGTTATTTTTATTTTTATAACATTTTGATAAATGTTCAAATTTTCTCAACTGAGAATTAATTTGTCATCCTTTTGTATTTTTTTTTATATAAAGAAATGTAAAATATTGTAAACAAGTTATGTATTATATTCTTTTGTATAATAGAATGAAAAGAATATTACAGAATTGGAAAATTTATTTTTTTAAAGAAAAATAATTTTCGAGAATGCAAAAACGCCTTTATGACTTTTATACTATTTTTAAAAACGATGAATGTGTGGAACCTTACGTATTTTCTTTTTTTTTTCTTATTGAAAAATTAAAAACTAATTTATTCTTTTCTGTTTTTTCTTTTTAAATTTGAAAAATTAAAAATTAATTAAAACAAATATAAACGAAAATTTTAAGAAGAGCTACAAAAATATACATGTAAAAACCAATGTTTAATTATAACTTTTGAAAAAACAATTGTAAAATTTTCTTTTTGGTATAATTTTTACCTAAAATAAGATATATATTTTACTTGTATATTTTATGCACTGTAACAGATGTAAATGATACAACTTACCTAAATTTTTTTCTACAAGAATTTGAGATTTACCTTTTAAACTCCCTCGCGTGTTTTTAATTATTTTCTTTGCCCTTCGACATACATTTTAATACCTAGGATTCTCCTTAAAAATCATTTAAGCTATGTAGAGCAGTATGTAAAAAAATGTTAATAAAATTAGAAAATTAATAGAATTTTTTGTGCAAAACGCACTGATATAATAATAAACAATTACTGTAATTTAAAAATTAATTAAAAAATTTTTTTATTACCCGCTTTTCTATTTTGAATGAAAAAAAAGAAGAAAAATTGTTGGCACTGTTAAAAGAGTATAGAAAAAAGGAATAAAAAAGAATTAAAAAATATAATTTTTAACAGCACCAACAATTATTATTTTTAATTGATAAAAATTGACAAAAAATGAGAATGTAATTATTTAATTTCCAGACCCACTGATCCAGAAGCATTGAGAACTTTTCGCTCATTTAATCATCCATTGTCCGAAGAACTACACGAAATTTGTGATATAGCACAAAAGTTAAAAAGGCGTTTTTACAAACAAGATATAGGAATGAAGAATTGTGCTTTTTGAATATTAAACAATTTTTGAAAATTGATAATTTAAAATTCAAAATTAATATTTAACGTTTAAAAATTAAAAGTGAATAAAAAATTTGTCATATCATTTTACATTCTCAAAAAAGAGAAAAGCATCTTTTTTCAATGCTAATATCCTTAAAAATAAACGTAGAGTGAGAGAACGAAATTTCTGATCGCTTCATAATAAAAAATAGATCTTTGAGTCTGTTAAATATGTGATTATTGAATTTCGTACTAATTTCAATAACAAACACAAAGTATTTCCAACAAATTTGTCTAACTTTCCTTTATGAAAATTTGCTAGAAAACTGTTTAAAAAGAAATTTACAAGACACTTTTTCATTCTGCACATCTCGAAAATTTTTTCTTTTTATTTAATTAATTAATTAATTAATTTTTTTCAGGTTAATTTAAATTAATTAAACTTAATTTTAATAGGTATAAAAATGCTTATTTCTTTATTTCTAGATATGCAGAATTTTTTTTTGACTATATACAAAAAAAAATAGAAAAAAATCGAACCAAAGAAAAATAGTTTAAACGTACCTCCATGAAGGACGCACCATAAAAAATCGCGAATAAAATTGTTCGTTAAATTTACTCTAATTTGCATAATTTTTTTTTTTTGTAAATAAAGTATTTGATTTTAAATCGTCGCTACTAAAACGTAGTTAATAGTCACCGAAAAACTTCGTGCATTCACTGCTGTGTCCTTAATACTTCTTGATGAAAGAATCTCTTGAAAGAGAGAAACTATGAGCGGCACTAGATATTTACAACTATTGTTGACTTCCTTTTCATTTTTCTCTATCTCCTAAAAAAAGAAAATTTATATAATTTAAATATACAATGGAAATTTAATTACATTATTGACTAGCAAATGTTACAAATTTTTAATTATTTTAAATTAAATTTAAATTTATTATATAAATTAATATTTTCAATACAATTCTTCGAAACAATTCAATTTTAATTATTTTCAAAAATTTCAATATGATTCATCACACGAATTGAATTATTTTCAATAAATAATAAAAGTCTTCGCATGAATTCAATTATTTTTGGTTCAATTTTTTTTTACAATTTTTTAGAAAGAATTAAATTATTTTTTAAAAAACTTTTATTAAAATTAAGAGAAGAATTCAATTATTTTATAAAAATATTAATAAAATTCAATAATTAAATTTTTAATTACAATTATTAAGAAATACGGTTACTTTAAAAAATTGAAAGGCATTTTCGTAAAATTCAATTACTTTCAAAATTTTCAATTAGAATTAAAATTTCTCAGAAATTCAATTATTTTCAAAAATGTTTGTAAAATTCTTTATGAGAATTTAATTCTTGGCAATAAAACTGTAATTGAATGCCTCGAAAGAATAGAATTATTTTCAAAAATTTCCAGAAAATTCTTCAAAACTATTTAATTTTTTTCAAAAATTTTAATAAAATTCTTATGTAAGAATTACATATTTTATAAAATTAATAAGAAAAAATTAATAAAATTCCTTATTTAAATTTAATTATTGTCAAGAGTATTCTTAAAAAAAAATTCAATTATTTTCAAAATTTAAATATAATTTCTTGAATTAATTTAATTATTTTAAAAAATTCTAAAAAATTCAGAGAAGAATTCAATTATTATAACTAAAAATTTTAATAAAATTCAATAATTAAATTTTTAAAATAACAATTCTAACAAACAGGATTAATTAAAAAACTTCAAAGAAATTCTTCAAAACAATATAATTATTTTCAATAATTTTAATAAAAATTCTTCGTAAGAATTCAATTATTTTCATAAATAATAAATTTCTTCGCATAAATTCAATTACTTTCATAAATAATAGAATTCTTTGCAGAAATTCAATTATTTTCTAACTTTAATCAAATTTTTCGATACAATTCAATTATTTTTTAAAATTCTAATTAAATTCTTCTCAGATATTCAATTATTTTTTAATATTAATAAAATTCTTCGAAACAATTGAATTTATTTTTAAAAATTTCAATTAAATTTTTCGCAAGAAGTCAGTTATTTTCATAAATAAAATTAATCGCAGGAATTTAATTATTTTCTAAAATTGTAATAAATTTCTTCCAAAGATGTCAATTATTTTCAAAAATGTCAATAATAAGAATTGAATTATTTTCAATACATTAATTTCACAAATTCAAAAATAAAAATAACTAAACTAACATTTAAATAAAAAAAAATCATTGTTACCTCTTGCAAGAGAGTTAAAATTTCCTTCTGAATAATTGCAGCATTATTCAGCACTACATCACTAAAGTTGATTGATTTATCTGATTCACGAAAAATATTTGGATCCACGGGTCCTTTAATGACTCTATGTTGTCCTTGAATATGTTCAAGTTTCCTTGTCCACGGATTGATGTAGGCGGTCCAGTCAGTCTCAAGAACAACGAAATCACCGTTTTTGATAATAAATCTGTAGGGCTTTGACTTGTAGGAGATTCCATCGTGTGTCAATACCTATTTGATAAATATAAAAAATAATAAACGTTTTTATAATTATGTACATGTTTTTTCAATTTTTTTTTACGACGCTTATTTTCTTCTCATTTCTCCTCTCTTTATAATTTCTTAAAAGCAGGGAAAACGATGTCCAAATTGGAAAAAATCAAAAATAGAAATTAAAAAATAAAAAATTCTCTATTTGTATTTTTTAAATTTATTTATATTTTTTAATTGAGTTTTTTAATTTGAAAGTATAAAAAAAAAATTTTTTCAGTACAAAAAGTTATAAATACGATTTAAAAGAAAAGAAAATAAAAAATTAATGTTTGAAAATAAAATTGAAAAATTAAAAAAACAAATTAAAAAATTTTGAAATACAAAAAAGGTCAATTTGACAATTTTAGAAATACAAAAAATGAGAAATAAAATTTTTACTGGTAATCAAATGAAAATGGAAAAAAATTTGGACATCCTGCTTCGACGCCTATAGAAGCCTAAAACAAATATTGAATTTGGGTTTTCATTTGGTTTTTTTGATAGTGATTTAAAATTTTACACATATATATAAATATAAATATAATAGTAAATTGATAAAAAGAAGTATCAGTCAATTGGGCTGAAGTCATATTGTCTCATGCTCACAGTCTTATAGACGTCTTTGATGAAAGGCAGATCCTCAGGATGATAGAAGTCAAATAGCGAACGGCCAATCATATCCTGTGGTAGATAGCCCAAATATTGGACTACTTCAGGATCGACGTGGGATATGTGGCACGTTGCCGTATGATGGGTCGTGAATATTGAAGATAATATTGTTTCTTCTGATTCTGTAGATAACGCGAATTTAGGAAAAAAAGCCGAGTTATGCTTATGTTTTCTTTTTCAATTTTCACTTGTGAAATCTCGAACGTACAGCGCAAAAATAATTACCCAAAAAAAAAAAAAAATTAATTCTCTCATAAACAAAAATATTTATCCACTTTTTTTTAAATTTTCAAATTATTTCCCATAAAATTATTATCATTCAAAGAAAATTTTCATTTCGAGTATTTTTCTATTTAAAAAAAATTAACATTTTGCGCTATTCGAATCAATTTCGTTAATTAATCCTTCGAGGAAGAAAGGTTGACGAGTTATTTAATTTTCAAAAAAAACTTTTTCTAATTACGAAAAACAAAACTGAGACCTGCTAAACTTTTATTCCGTAATTCTTTTATTTTCTTTCTTCAAACTATTTTTTAAACGAGAAAAATTTCTTTAGAACTAAAATTACTTTTCTGAAAATATTAATATTTCTATAGAATTGTATAAGTTTTACAGAATAAATATTCAAAAATGAAAGAGTCAGATCGTAAATAAAAAAGAACTGATTACAGCGAGTGTTTTAAGAAAATTGCAAAGAGCATATTGTCTCGAGCTCTTTTTGAAGAAACGTGTATTTTATGTTTTATTGTTACTTTCTACTTCTATTCCTTTTTCTTATTGATTATTGACAATTTTCCACTTGAGGATTTAAATTTAATTTTTCCCTTTTTTTAAATTAATTTTTCCCCTAGAAAAAAAAAAATTTCTCCAATAGTATAAATTACACGTTTCAAAGTTTTCCTTGAAACAGTAAATTGCAATGGATCTTTTTGATTGACAAACTTACCCCAAAAAAGAAGAGGTCTCAGCTACGCCTAAAATAAAAAAGCGATTATCAATATAAAAATTTCTCTATTCCTTTTAATTTATGTGAAAGTAAATTTACCTAAATTCTGTTTTTGTTTTTTGCGGAAAAAATTGACAATAATTTTACTTACTAAAAATGACGATTAGAATATTTTAGAAAAATTGATCTATTTTGAAAAAAAGAAATTCCCATTGAAATTCTATTTTTTCTTATTCTGTAATATAATTTTTGAAGATTAGTATAACGTACCTAGATAAAAAGTTTATTGAACTTTTTTTTAGTGATTGTCAGTAATTAATATAGATATTAATCATTGTTAATAATACTTTCTCATATGATGAGAATGTAAAGAAAATTCTTTTCTTT
This sequence comes from Leptopilina syphax, assembly GCA_032872505.1. Classification (NCBI taxonomy): domain Eukaryota; kingdom Metazoa; phylum Arthropoda; class Insecta; order Hymenoptera; family Figitidae; genus Leptopilina; species Leptopilina syphax. The sequence goes on along the minus strand of CM065476.1, from coordinate 7,212,468 downwards.
TTTTCTCGTCGTCCAATCTAGCCTCGAAGAACTTTTAAATTTTCTACCCCTTTTACCTTTGTATGCAGATTGAACTGATTGAGCCTTTACCACTAGGAACATGTTTTCATATTGTTCTTCGTCAACACGATTTTGTAAATTTTTTACTGTCAACGTCAGATTAAATGGTTCACAATGATTTTGATTGACAGAAACTGAATCTCGTTTAACATCGAAATCTTCCTTATATTGTAGTTTACAGAATAATGTCACTTTTGCCTCACTGTCACCTAGTTAATGGAATAAATTTCATGTCATTATTTTTTTTATTCGTTTTTACATTCTCATCATAATTTTCTAATTAAACGACTTTAATTTAATTAAATATTTTCTAATGTGATTGAATATATTTCTTTTTTGATTTGCTAACAGGGTTGCCACAAAAATTTGAATTTTCCTTTTCCCTGACTTTTTCCTGATTTCCAGAAAAATTTACGAAAAAAATTGAATAGTTTTGAAGAATTTTCAGGAAATTTTTGAAAATAATTCAATTCTTTCGAGAAATTTAATTAAAATTTTATTGACAATAATTAAATTCGAATTAAAAATTTTATTAATTTTATAAAATTTAATTCTTGCAAAGAATTTTATTAAAATTTTTGAAAAAAATTAAACAGTTTTGAAGAAATTTCTGAAAATTTATGAAAATAATTGAATTTCTGAGAAGAGTTTTATTAAAATTAAACTCAAAATAATTGAATTTATTTGAAAATAATTGTATTTTTGTGAAGAATTTATTACAATTTAAAAAAATGCAATTCTTTCGAGAAATTTTATTGTAATTGAAATTCTTCGAAGATTTCTATTATTTATGAAAATAATTGAATTTTTTTAAAGAATTTCTTTCAAGATTTAAAATTAATAATCGTGTTTGTTAATAATTTTAATTGTAAAAATTTGATTATTGAATTTTATTAAAATTTTTAGTAAATAATTCAATTCTTTTCTAAATTATTTTAAAATTTTGAAAATAATTGAATTTTTTCCAATAATGCTATTGACAATAATTGCATTCTTTTGAAGTATTTCTTTAATTTTTAGAATAGAATTGATTTTGTTAATAATTGTAATTTATGATTTCATTATTAAATTTTGTCAAAATAATTAATAATAATAATAATTAAAAAATTGAATTCTTTTAAAGAATTTCATTACATTTCTTTTTAAATAATGTAGTTTTTTAAATAATTTTAATTGAAAATTTTGAAAGTAATTGAATTTCACAAAAAATATCTTTCAAATTTTTAAAATAACCATTTTTGTTAATAATTATTGTAATTAAAAATTTGATTATTGAATTTTATTAAAATTTTTAGGAAATAATTGAATTCTTCTTTAAATTTTATTAAAACTTTCGAAAAATAATTTAATTCTTTCGAGAAAATATTAAAAATTGAACTAAAAATAATTAAATTTCTTCTAAGAATTATTATTTATGAAAATAATATATTTTCTTTCAAATTTTTTCTACGATTTTAATCAAAATTATATTGACCATAATTTAATTCTTATACAGATTTTTATTAAAATTAATAGAAAATAGTTGAATTCTTTCAAGAAATTTTATTAAAATTGAATTTCTGCGAAGAATTTTTCTATTTATGGAAATAATTAAATTGTTTTGAAGAATTTTATTTATATTTTTGAAAATAAAATATATAATATTAATTAATTAGTAAATAATTTAATTTTTTTAATTTCTGAATCAATTAATTCTTTAAAGTTCAATTATTGTTAGAAATATAAACAATTTAAAGTCAAATTGATTATTTTCTTTTTTTCACAAAAAAATTCAGAATTTTCTTATGTATTCTAGAAATTTAATTTGTTTCCAGTACTTTTGATAAAATTCCCTGACTTTTCCCTGACCAATTTTAATTTTCCTGACTTTTCTCTAAATTTCCTGATTTCCCTGACCTGTGTCAACCTTGAAATGATTTAAATTTAATTAAATATTTTCTAATTAAACGATTTAAAATCAATTAAATATTTTTTAATCCGATTGAATATTTTTGTCTTCTTTGATTTAAGAAGACAATTTTTAAAATTTTTAAAAGAATAAATAAAGGAAATTTGAAATCTTACCGTAATATAATTCCTGATAGGCAATAATGATTTCATTGACACGATTAAAGAAAACCTCCTTGTCACTGGGATGAATTAATTCGAGAAAAGATTTCTTCTTCCAATCGTCCTCCGAGTAGCCAAGTGCTCCGCTAAAAGTTGTGTAGACGACCAGACCCTTTCGCATGGAAATTACCAAAGTAAATTTGTCCTGCATAAGAACATAAAAATAATATGAAAATCCAATCGAAATTCTTTCTTATCGAAGAAGCCATTCGCCTTCAATTTCATCAATTTTTCCACAAATGTAGTTTTTCAATTTTTTTTCTTTTTACTCTTCTTTCAATCTCTTTTACTCTTTTTTCACTTTTACACGTGCTTCTCGGATAAAACTCTACTCTTTTTTATATACACGGCGCAAAAACCTATTTTTTTAACTACAAATTTTTTCTCAACAATTTTCTTTTTTTTGGGAGTCAAAAATACGTTGCTTTCAAATAAAGCAAAAACTCGACGGTGTATCAATTCAGAAGTCGTCGAGAGTTTTTCTTTTTACCTATTTATATTGAAAAAAAAATACCTTCTCATTATGAAAAACAAAATTCTAAATATTCTTTGTAGAATTATTCTCATATATAAGGGAGAGAGGATTATTTTCTACTTTTTTTTTTTTGAATTACCCATTTCTTTTCGCACCGTATATATCGGGTTGCACACTGCTTTTTCGGGATAATTAGGCAAAAAAAAATACTAACATTCGTTTGAAAGTTGTAATCATCCTGAGAATTGATTTGAGGATCAAGTCCTGCTTCATAATCGGAGACCAATTTGTCGTTGGGTTGTCTGGTATCCGTGATGTCCATCATTTCTACAACTGCTTGTTCATCTTGTTTTCATTAAAAAAAAAATTGTTACACTTTCTCTAAATTTTTACAAAATCAAAACTTTTTGTTTTGTTTTTTTTAAACAGGGAAATAAAGCAGCTATTTATTTATTTCATTCGTTTTGAAATTGAAAAAAAAAAAAATGAATTCCACGATCAGTGCGGTAAGACTTTGTCTTGTATATTTTTTGCATAAGAATTTTCTTTCTACTTCTGTCCCAAAAGAGACATGTTTAATATTTTTTAATTTATCAAATAACCGCATATAAACATAATTAGTATATGGTTTCAAAAATTTGTGGACTTTGAAATATTTTTTTAATATTTGACATTTTTCCTTTCGTTTAATAATAAACGTTGTTGAATGAAAAAATAAAATATTTTTATACCCATAAATGTTATATAATGAAATTAGATCAACTCATCTTTTTTTTCACAACCCAAAAACAATGTATAATAACGAAAATAACTTTATCAATTGAAATTATTGTGAGATTGCTCCAGAAAACGGGCATGTCATGTAATCGACATTCAGAATCATTTTCACTTCCTCTGTGGATATAATGGAAACTTATGCAAAATATTACGCAAGGATCGAAAAAACACGTTTTGTTCTCCACAAACCAGATTGACAACATTCATATTTATTTTTATTTATATAGTTACCCTTCAATATTAAAGGGTAATTAATTTTAATTATAATTATTTTTGTAATTACTTACAATATTTTTAATTGTCAGCAATTAATATTTAAGCAATTACGGAATTTACAGAAAATTAATGACTGCTAAAAATAAATGTCATATACAAAGTTCAGAAAATTAAAAAAATCAAATTGAATCATTTACCTTAAAAATTTTCACTGTCAAGAAAATTTTTCAATTTTTTTCTTTTGAATTTTTTTCCATGAATTTCAAATTTTTCTGATTCATCAAAATCGCTGCGAATATATTACAAATTTTTCTATTTTCTTGAGTAAATAAAATTATTGTTAAAAAAATTATTTCTATAATTGATTCTTAAAATTAGATAAATAAAATAGTAATTTACAATTTAGTTCCAATTATTTATAAATTAAAAAATACAAAAAATTTAAAAATAGCAAAATTTCAAATTCGTGGAAAAATTTTCACCTCATTTCAAAATTTTGTAATAACAGATTTTACAATTGTTTTCTATAATTCCAAATGTCGTTATTCTGTCCATATATTTAAAATGTCCCGAAAAAATTGTCTCTTCATTTTTAATAACACTCACTATATTCATAAACGAAAAATTGAATAAAATGTTTTTAAAAAATAATTAGATATTCATATTTATTCACAAATGATACAAAAATTGTTTTTCAATAAAATAAATATGAACCGAATAAAAAAAATCTCTTTTGATCGTGAAATTAACAAAAATTAAGTTTTTGAAATAAATAAATATTAATTCAATAAAAAAAATTTTCTTTGACAATAAAATAATAATTTTCTTAAAAAAAAACTTTTTTTATAAATATTAATTTGAAAGGAAAATAAGAATTGACAGTTACAAAAATAATTCACAATGCCATTGTTCAATCCCCTTTTGAAAGAGTTATTTTTCCCTTGACATTTAACTACCTATAAAATGGAAAATAAAAATAAACTATATATATATATTAATTGAGAAAATAAATAGAGTGAGTGAAAGTAAAAATTCTATTATTTAAAATTTTACTTTAGCTGCAGAAAATAATTTTTTTTTTTTTAAATATTATTCTAAAAATAATTATAAAGGGGAAGTGGCGGGGACAATTAATTAAAAAGCTCGGGAATTAGTGCAAGATACCATTCGAATTTAATAAACAAAATTTTTCGTTTTTGCAATAGCAATTAATTTTTTCAACACTTACTAATAAAATTAATTTTTTGCAATATTTAAAATCTCTCACATAAATATTTAAATAAATAATTAAATATAGAATCAATTATTAATCCAAAAAACAAGTAAAATGCGGAGAAATGTAATAAATAAATAAGTAAATAAAATAAATGTAATTAATAAAATTTAATTATCCAAGTATTTTTATTTAAGTTAGTTAATATTTTTATTTAATTTTATTTTAATCCAAATGATTTTGCATTAAAATTGTAAATTAAACAAATAATATTCAAAATTACTTTGCAAATAATAATAAAATGATCAACAATTTATTGAATTCTCTTAAAACATATGTAAATGAAGGAATTTATTTAATGTAAAATATTTTTTAGCACCTATTGCAAAAATTTTTGTTATTTTTGAATTAATTTAAAATAAAAACAACCAAAAAAAATTTTTTGGGTTCCTTGCACTTTTTCCCTGTTCTTCACAGTCAGAACCAACCTGTTATTTTATCAAAAATAGTTTTCAATGGTGTGCTGAAAACACAAACTTCCGGTTTAGAATCGGCATTAATCGCCAAAGTTGTTTTAGACTTCTTCTTGTGATCTGTATCCTTTCTTTTGTTGATTGGCTGTGGTAGAGCCTCATTGCTATATGTTTAAATATATTTTTTTATTTACAGGTACCTTCTATTTTCATCTTCTTTTCTTTTATCAAAAAGAGAAATTATTTGATAATAAAAAAAACGTGTAAAAAATACTTCGTCTCCTAAATTAATCTACAATCTAAAATTCTAAACAATATTGGCCGTACATAAATTAATTATATACACTTGATATTGTATATCTCAAAAAATAAATAATTAAATAAATAAGTAAATAAATAATTAAATAAATAATTAAATAAATAACTAAATAAATACCTGATAAAATACAAATGTCTAAAATATATTGAATCACATGAATAGGAGAAAAATATGAGAAAAATCACATGCATTTGAGTTCAATTAATTTTTTTCGTTCCTAAAAGCAAAAAAAGGCACAAACAATTGTCTGTACTGGAAAAAAAATTCAATTGTCCCACAATTAAATAAATATTTACTTAGTAGAAATAAAATTTTTATTTGAGGCGAAATGTAATTTTACTTCTGGAAAATTTTTATTTGAGCCAAAATAATATTTTACTTCTGACAACATTTTTATTCGAGACAAAATAAAATTTTAGTTCAGGAAAATTTTTATTTGGGCCAAAATAAAATTTTACTCCAGAAAAAATTTTTATTTAAACCAAAATGCAATTTTACTATTGAGAAAATTTCTATTTGAGCCAAAATAAAATTTCACTCCACAGAAAATTTTTATTTGAGCCAAAATAAAATTCAACTCCTGACGAAAGTTTTATTTGAAAGAAATTACAAGACTCCTGAGACAAATACATTTTTATTTCAATTCAAATAAAATTAAATTTTGTTCAAAAAAGAAACTTTCAAAAAAATTCTCTGGAAATTCGTTTTTCTTTTCTACAAAATTAATGTAAAGAAAAATTTGATCCACTTATTGTCTGCGGGTAAAAATACCAGTAAATAAATATGTAAATAAATAAAATAAAATAAAATCGAATTATGGAGAAAAATAAATTGTGCAAAATTTCCTAATTTAAAAACTTTCCGTACTAAAAATTGCTGTGAATTCTAAAAAAAGAATTGCAACATAAACGTTTAATTGCATTAAAGAATATAAATATATGTGTGTCAGAGAGGGACACGATATTTACATATATATATGAAGGTGTAATACCACTAATATGTATTTGTGATTTTGTACTATATAAATAGACAATTCGATGCGCATATATCAGTTAAAAACAGCATTACGGAGCCAGTTGAGTATTTTCACGTGTTCGTCAACGTGAATCTTTCTTTCGAAATTCTGGTATACGTGATTCCATGCTTGCAATCTTACTATGTTATATAAAACGGCTAAATTAAAAATGGCTATAATAAAAAAAAAGAAGCAAATAATAATATCGAATACGATATTAAAAATAATTTTCATGTCAGTCGTTAAATCCATTTACCAATTTAACCATTTGTGTCTAAATAAAATTCTCTTTAATAATGCAAAAAAACGATGACAAATAGCAATGAATACAAAAATAAAATATATAATATGACGTATGAAAATATTTATTGTAAAAATAAAAATTTGTATTTATCTTCAATTTTTTTCCTAGTCAAATAAATACAATTTTGTACTATTTCCGAACGGTTAAAAAATAGAATAAAAAATATATTTAAAAAAATTATTTAGAATTCTTTTTTTGATAAATAAATACAATTTTACATTATTTCTAAATAGATAAAAAAATATAAAGCAAAACGTATTTAAATTAAAACTTTCAAAAAATTATTGAAAAGAATTTTTTTTGTAAACAAATAAATACAATTTTGCATTATTTCCAAACGGATAAATAATATAAAACAAAACATTCAATTAATGGAAGAAAATATATTTAAATGGAAAATTTCAATGAAAATTTCTATAAATATTTGTAGAAATTATAATTATTAGAAATATGTCAATATAATTAAACTAATTCTCCAATTTCTATCTACAATTATAATAAATTAATAATTTGAATATTTATAATTAAAAAAAAATTGCATTTTTCAAATGAAAATTCTCTTTTCCAAAATTGTTTCCATTTCTGTATTGAACAGACTTTACTTCTTTTCTTTTTGTATTAATGGCCATTAATTAACTTTAGCTCGATTTTTAAGCAAAGTAAACATAATGTCTTTATCGTTGATTACTAACTGCGGTAAATGTTTGACCTCAGTATTAATTATTACATAATAAAATTCATAAAAGATATACTTCCACGTGTAGAATTTCAAAACTATTTTTAATTACAAATTATCGCCTTTCATTAAAAGAAAAAATTTATTTACTTTTTTTTCTATAAATAATGATTAATTTTAATGAATTCAATAATTCTATAACTATAAATAATTGTTATTGTCAATTTTAAAGAAATTTATACGTATATAATTATAATTTTGTTTACAATTTAATTTAGATACAAATTCTTCGAATTTAATTAATTAAAAATTTATCCATTTTCTTCCTCATGGTATTTTCTAATTTTTAGGCAAAATATTAAAAATTTTGTCAAATAATAAATATTGATGCGTTTTATAATATTTATAATACAATTTCTCTCTCGTTTTTTTATCACACATTTTTCTCGTTAACTGCCTCGTGAGAGCAATCTTATATCAATTTTATTATTTCTTTTCGATCAATAAAAAAAAATTTTCGGATCTAATTTAAAAGGTTTCCTTAAGAATCCAAAAAAATTTACGTACGTCATAGTATTTTAGTATTTAGTATTTTTTGAATAAATTATTGTCAGTCAGGTGTAAAACAAAAATTAATGACAAAAATTATTTTTGAATACAAAATGCTGGTTTTTGTTTATTTTTATTTGCAAAATTTTTAGTAATTTCTGTGAAAGAGTTTTTATTTGACAAATTTATGAAACTAAATATCAAAATTATCAAATTTAATTATCAAATTATTAAATTTAATTATCAAATTTGCTAAATTATCATTTTGATAATGGCACAATGAAATTTAGTACAATTTGACAATTTGACAATCGAATTATGAAATTTAACTGTCAAATTATCAAATTTACTAAAGTATCATCTAGTTAATTGAATTTAATTATTAAACTATGAAATATTTAATAAATATTTAAATTAAAAATTAAATTAAATATCAAATTAAACCATTTCAAAAATAGCAGATTAATATTTAAATATATTCGCAATAATCGATTTTTACACAATCCATTAATATCCTAATAAATATTTTAGTAATTACTTATTAAAATTATATTTTTTAAAATTTGTTATAAATTAAAATGTCCTTTTTATGAAAGAAGCCGAATGAAATAAATTCATTCATTACTCTACAAGGTTCTTATCAACAAAAGAAAATATTATTCGACAGAAACCAGTATTTTCGATTCAATATAAATTATAAAAAAAATGAAATGTTTGAAAAGTGTAAAAATTTACGCGAAAAGAATTATTTGACTTCAACTGATAATATTTTTCTCTATCAAAAGTGATCAACAATATATATTATAGATATTAGTCTCATAAAAGAAAACAAAAGAAAATAAATAAGAAAACATTAATTTTTATCGTTTTTGACTCGAAAAATTTCTTTTTACCAAAAATTTTATTGAATAAAAGTAATTAAATGATAATTTACCTAGATCCAAAATTGGATGGTAGCTCACTGCCATAGCCATAACTTCCCGAGCCGTTACTATTTTTCGATTTTGAACAATCATTGCTGAAAAAAAGAAAATACAATTAGAATACATTTTTTTTTTATTCTATAATAAAAAAATGATTAAAACGAATTAAAACTAAAAGCAGAATATCTAACTGAAAAAAATTTGCGCGAATGGAAAACAGTTTTCTAGAATAATTCCTTCGAAATGTTTCTAAAACGTATTATAATATGTTATCTTGTACTCAGGAAAGAAAAACAAAAAATTTTTCCTCTTATGTGGAAAAAGAAAGAAAAGAAAAATAATATTCGTTTCATAACAAAACAAATCGAGAGTTTCATTTTCTAGTTTTTAAAAATTAATTTCATAAATTCTTATATTGTATAATATTTTTAATATATAAAAATAAATAAAAAGAAAAATTTTATAAAAATCCCTGACGCTCTTGACAATTGAATGCACGTGTTACAGGTGGCACATGGAAGGGGTTACAACATGCATACTTAAATGTCTTATTTATCTTATTTCACGTGTTCTTGAAACGTGACTAAAAAGCATGTGCCCCATGAGATACGTAAAGTCCTTTTTCCCCTAGTAACATTGAAAATTTAATACATGTCCTAATAGGTAATAGTTATTTTTTTTACTCTTCAATTCTATATACTGAAATTAATGATTCTTCTTCTTTTATTTTTAAAAAAATTGATTGACGTAGAAGCAATGTGAAACTGATAATTGTATAACTAACGTGTTTTATATGAATCCTGTAGATCCTTTATTTGCACGTTTTGTACTCCATGACTACTTACGTATAGTTAGTTCTTTATATAGAAAAGAAGGAAAAAATTAACTGGGACAATTTTTTGTATTTTTTAGCATTTCTTTGATTAAATTTTAATTATTTAATTTATAAATATAGCAATAAAAATATTAATTTTTTACAGGAAATATAAATCTATAATTATGTCTTTTTTAATATTATAATTTAATTCTGTTTTGATTTAATTCATAATTTATTATTCAATTTTTATTAATTGCAATATCATTGGCAATAAATCGTAATCAAACGAAATTAACAAAAATTTCTAGTAATTTATTAATAAATCCTATTATTAATATTTTTTTCTATTATTATTTTTACTATTATTATTATTATTATTATTATTATTATTATTATTATTATTATTATTATTATTTCCACTATTGTTATTAATCAAATATTTAGTAATAACTCCTATTTTCTATTGTTATTATTATTATCGATCAAATTTATCTTTCAATTGAATGAAACTAATTATTATTTTATTATTAATCAGTCTAGAGATATTTATAATTGTTACTAAAAATAATATTGTAACAATTTTAAATATCGCAGGACTGATTAATAATAAAAAAAAATTAGATTTATTCAATTGAAAGGTAAATTTGATCGATTGTTTGGGAAATATGTTTCTGAAATTGATAGAAGCGCTCCTTTTCTTCCCTCACTTATATAAAACAAAGTCAATAAAATTTCTGTTAGATAATTATATATACGATGTATATAATATAAAATATTATATAATAAATAATTAATAAACAAATATTTTTTAGTAACGAAATCTAATTTTTTTCCTGCTTTTAGGATAAAAATACAATATTATAACTACGTTAAACTTGGATTTGAATGAAAATTTCTTTTTTAGAAATAAAACAAGACAACATGCAATTATTTGCTATACAGTTGAACATCTATTATTGTAATGATTAGTTTGATTCACAATTGAGATATTATGTAAGATTACAATATTACATAAGAATAACAAATATAAAATGATGAAGAAATCTATGAATTATTTAAGTCTCGTACTATTTTCTTTCATTTATAGGGAAAAAATAAAAATAATCATTGGGATTAAATTTGGAAAAGAGAAAATACATTAGAAAAACGTTATTTTTGAAAAAGTGTAAATAAATTTGTAAATAAATATAAATATGAATAAATTTGTAAATAAATATAATTATAAATATAACTATAAATAAATTTAGAAATAAATGTAAATATAAATATAAATATAAATAAATTTGTAAGTAAATATAATTATAAATGAATTTAGAAATAATTGTATAAATAAATATGTATTTTCTCTACTATTTCCTTAAATTAGAAAAATTGATTAAAAAATGAAAACTGAAAAGAAATAATTTATCAAAATTAAATAATTTATTTTAACTATTTAAATAAATTTAATTAACTTATTAATTATTTTTCTCTTAATATACGTGACTTATTTTCCCTTCTTGATAATAAATAAACAAAAAATCAAATTCGTATTTGACAACTAGTGTTTCGTTATTTATTTATACTTTAAATTAAAAGACAGTCAAGGGTCACTATTAAAATACGCCGCTTGATATTTTTACCCGAAGGTATTTATTAAAATTCAAATCAATCAAAACAACAATGTATTGTTAACTGAATTATATAAGTTGCTTTTTTTCCTACGATTTTCAACCCCAAACGATCAAATTAAAGCATACATTTCTTTTAAATCTAAACTCTGAAGTTTTTTGCTTTATTATCTCAAAATCCCCCTCCCCCCAAAAAAAGGAAGACAAACAAAAAAAACAAAAGAAAAGAAAATAAACAAAAATAAACTAAAATAAATTAAAATAAACTGTAATAAACAAAAATAAACGAAAATAAACGAAAATACATAAAAAATAAATGAAAATGAATAAAAAAATAAATGAGAATGAATAAAAAATGAATAAAAATAAACGAAAATAAATAAAAAATAAATGAAACTGTGTAAAAAATAAAGAAAAATAAACCAAAAGTAAATAAAAAATAAATGAAAATAAAAAAAGAAAATAAAGAAAAAAAAGAAAAAATATAAAATAACTATAAATAAAAGGAAAACTAGAAAAGAATTCCTATAAATAAAAAAGCATACCTATTCAAAGATCGACTATTGTTGCTACACGAATTTGAATATCCAGAATCGGTGATCTTGGCGTTTTCCGTAGACGTCTCCAAGATGGCAGATTTCGACATTTTCAACTTCCTAAATTAAAAATTCTCCTCGACAAGTAAAGTACGTTCCTTTTTTAAAAAAACGCTTCGCGTTATTATTTAAATCGTTGTTGAAAAAATATTTTCTATAAAATATCACATGTTAATATTTTATTTTACTACCGTCACCGGCAATCGCAAATTTAAAAATTAATCACTTATTTACACCACTCGTACTATAACTATTTTTATGAATCATTTTTTTTTTCAATTCTTAATTAACTCATTTTTAAGAATTATACAAAAATTATCTATTCTTTGAGAAAAATAAAATTATTATTTAATTAAATAGTGCACTTTGTTTTTTTTTCTTTAAACAAAAAAAGTATTTCTTTTTAAATTTTATTATCAATGAACCGATCTCATGAAAGGTTTTACTTGAACTGAGCATTTGCAAATGAATTTCCCGCTTCTCACGCAGCAGTACACGTGAGTGAAGAGCCCCTCTCTTTATTTTTGCAGTCTTGTGAATGCAGAATTTGCCCCACTTTAATGATTCTGATAACAATTACTGATCAAAATAGCCTTCGTCACTATTAGGTTTACATTATCCACGTTTCTCATATCTAAATATAATTATATTACTTATAATTTTCATACGTGCATGATAAGACAAAAAAAGATGTGAAAAAAAATATAAAATACATATTATACAAAAGTACACGTGAAACGTGGGTTGCGTTTTGACAAAAGGTAATAATAAATGTCCCGATTTGTCCAAAAAGGTATGTAAACTTTGCCATTTATTTACCCTTCGAAATTATACGAATTTTAAATTTTCACTTTTCTATTGATCGAATTTACTTTTATCAAATTACGAATTTTAAAGTTTACTCTTTTTATTTACCGATTTCACTAGTTTTTTTTCACTTTCTTTATTTACTAACTAGCTGTCGTACCCGTCATTATGAAATTATTACCATTGTTATTTTTATCTATTATTATTACTCATTATTTTTTTATTACTTATTATTAAATACTATTATTTTTACTGTAACTTGTTTTTTTATTATTATTATTGTTGTTATTATTAGGTTTTAATATTATTATCATTATTTTTATATAAGTTAGTACCTAAAAATTAATTTAAAATTAATAATTAATTTAAAATTAGCTTGAAAGCTTAATGAAAGCTTTATTGTAAAAATTTATGTTCTATTTACAAATCGAGTGTAATTGTATGTAATTTTACTGAATTTGCGATTTAATACCGTGGACTATATACACGAAGATTTTTTTAATTTATTGAGTTTTAAAGTCAGTATCAAAATCATAATCGTCATTAGTGTTTACGGAAATTTGATCCAGTTGATTTGATAATTGTACAGCTTCTTTTTCTAAATATAATAAAATTGTTACTTTATAATTTTTGTATTAAAATAATAAAATTATTTATTTCAAAATTGTTGTGAAAAGAAAAAAAACTTACCCTTTCTTGCTCGTTCCTTTTTCTCCTTCTTGAACTGAAGTTTCTTTATTTTATTTAAATTCTGATTTCCTTCGATTTCAAACAAGGGATCTGTTTTCTTCTTCTTCTGAGTGGCATTATTCTTCTTCTGAATCGCTTTTGCATCTTTTTTCACTTTCTTCGTTGGCACTATTACTTTCTGCAAATGATTAAAATATAAATAAAACTATAGATTTATTGAGAATGAAATTATTTTCCCTGACAAAATTCTTTTTACAGGAAAATATGAGAGTTTACGAAATATGAGTAAAATTTATGAATTTTAATAATTTCTAAAAATTACAATTAAAACCGTTTCTGAATTTAATTATTTTCTATAATTTTCAACTAAACTTGATCTCTAAATCAATAAATTTAAATAATTTTTCTAAAGTTCTTTTAGAATCCAAGTATTTAAATCCAAAAAATCAATTTTTTATAATAAATTGTAACTGTCCATGTTTTTAAAAATATTTTTAAATAATTTTCGAAAGATAATATTAGTTTTTTTAATTAGATACAATTGAAAAATTTCCAAACAATTGAAATTTGGTAAAATCTCTTAAAAATAATATTGAATTTTTGAAATATATCCTAAATAAAAATAATCAAATTTTTGAAGAATTTTAATTACAAAAAGAACTATAATTTCTCCGAAATTTTAATAAATCTAAAACAGTCAATTTTTATTAATTTTTATTAACTTTGTTCGAAGATAATTTAAGCTTAAAAAATTATTATAAAACAATTTTAAGAATAAGTTTTTAAAAATATTTTAATGCAATTTTTTGAAAATAATTGAATTTCTTAAAAGAATTTTTGTATAATTTAAAAATATTAGTTAATTTTTTGATGAATTTTAATTAAAAATTTTGAACATAATTTTTTTCCAAATTCTAAAATGTTATAATTTTTTATACGTATTTGAATTTTTGGAAATATGTAATTGAAAAACTAAAAACATTGAATTTTTAAAAATTAGAAACTAATTTTCGTTAATTTTCATTTTTAAATTTACATTTAAAGACTTTTCATTCAAATTTTTGATAATTCAATTATTTTCTCTATATTTGCAATTAAAATTCTTCAAAAATTGTAACAAAATACTTGAAAAAAATGAATTATATTCAATTAAATTTTACAAAATTTGAATTATTCAAAACAATTTTTATTATAGATATATTTGAAAAATTTAATTACCTTAAAAATGATTCAAAATATAGTTATTTTTCGGATTATAAAAATCGAAATAAATTGCATTTTATACTAAAAATGTGGTATTTTGTTGCAACATTAGGAAAAAAGTCTAAAAATTTGCAATTTTTGAAAATAAGTTGAAAAAAGTCTCAATTTTCTTAATTTACCTTAAAAAAATTATTTTACTATCATTCCCTGACTTTACTGACAAAAATTTTGTTTTACTGAATTTTTTACTCAATTTTCTTAATTTACCTTAAACAAATTTTTTTTACAGTCATTTCTCTGACTTTACTGACAAAAACTTTGTTTTACTAACATTTCCCTGACATTACTAAAAATAAAGGAACTAAAAAATAAAAAATAAAATTACTAAATTTTGTTTACTATAAATTGATGATCGACAAAAAAAAGTCTGCAAAATATTGAAATAGGAAATTTTTCGTACCGTTTCCTTTTGATTGTCAACTTCCATTGAAGCCTCAACGGGACCGGAACTGTCGATAATCAACGGATCAATAGCACCAGGTTTTACAGCCTCAGTTTCAAATCCGTCCAACATCATTTTCTCCTCCTCGGCAAAACTATTGATGTCAAATTCCTTCGCCATTTGTGTCACAATTTCAGCCGATAACTGACAAACTGGTTCTTCAGGTGGAACCGTGTAATATCTACAAAAATTTCCATAATTAAAGAAAAGAAAACCAAATTAACAAAGAAATAATTTTTTAAGAAATATTTTTTTTTTTGCAAATTGCCTTATTTTTCCTGAATTCCAATCGGTGAGGACGCTTCTTGCCGCTGCTAACATATCAGGAACTCCTCCTCTCTTGAATCTTCCCATTCGAGCCGCTTTCTTCGTGAAGAATTCCTCAGGAGTTGAAAATTCATGAATATCATAAAGTTCCATAAGTTGGGGAGTTGAAATTCTTTTCAAAATAAGAGTAGCTGGTGTAAACGGATCTTTAATTGATTCAATTTTCACAGCATTCTTCAAAGCAACGGAGGATTGATCATTTTGATCTTTGGAGGGAGCGCTGAATACAATTCCCGGAGAGTCTAGTAATTTGATTTTCGAGTCCAGTTGCACTGCTTGCATTGCCTTCGTCACTCCTGTAATTTTCAGTTAATTTTAATTATTAAAAGTATTTAATTATTTTATTTATTTATTTATATTATTTTTAATGAAAAATTAAATAAGTTTTATTTTCGTTTGATTTAATTAACTCCAGTGAATAGATGTTGATTTTAATTTAATTAACTTCAGTAGATATTAATTTTATCAAAGGTGGAAGAAGTTATTACAAACCTGGTGTATTTCCTACATTACAAGCTTTATTTCTTTTCAAAGAATTAATAACACTCGATTTTCCAACATTTGGCAGGCCAACGACACCAACTTGAATACTATGCTTAACTGTTCCACTATTTCTGCAATAATTTCCAAGCAATGAGAGCAATAATTCAGCACCAAAGCAAGTACCACTTTGAATCATACTTTGCTTCTTCTTTCCCAATTTCCGTCTTCCAAGACGATTCGCCTGATCCTGAGTGGAAGATTTAAAAGCAACTGCCGGTAAACTTGCTCTCAAGTATTTTAGCCATTGATCTAAATTTTCCCTCGGTACTAAATCGGCTTTATTTAAAACTATCACCAGTCTTTTATTCCCCTTCGCTGAACGAACTGCTTCCTCAACTTGTTTACATCTCGTTCCTAATGGATCTCTGGCGTCAACAACTTCAAGAATCACATCAGCAGATTCCAGGACTTTTTTGAATTCCTTATAGTAAGCTTTCAAGGAGTTCTCCTCCTTTAACACAAGACCTCTACTATCTTTACTATTAGAGGAGAGTAAATTTTCAAATTCAATTTGTTTCTTTTCAGCGTCAGAAACTATTCCCTGTAAACCACCACTGGCGAGTTTTTCCTTTTTCTTTTCTTTAGCCAATTCACGTTGCTTTTGCTTTTCTTCCTCTCGTTGTTGCTTCAAGATTTCGACTTCCTTCATTATCTCTTCTTTGAAGGGACATTGATTCGGTATTTGCATTAACTTTTGCTTTTCTGAAATTAAATTCCGTTTGTAGTGCATAATTGTATGGAATCGTGTAGATATTTTTTAATTGTAGTGTATATTTTTGTAATTTATTCAATTTGTTATATTCATTTTTTAAATATTGTTTATCGAATACATTCCTTAAAACTTAGGCTGTGTCTTTAAAAACTCACTTTTCGGATGCTTTTTTGCCTCTTTCTTTTGCTTTCGATTATGTTCCCGAACTTTCTTTTCGATCTTATAACGTTTACGAGCTTCGATACGTTTAGTAGGCTTTTCTGAAATAAAAAAATGAAATTTATAATCATATCTTTATAACAATTATAGAAGTTATTCAGAAAAAATTAATGATTTACGTTTGTTAATATTTAAATATCAAAACTGTACCACAGAAATCACAAGGATCACAAGTAAACAGTATTTTCTACATAACCTCAAAACAATCACACTTTCCAAAATTCATAAGTATATATTTAGAAACAATAATTAATTTTTAATTAATGTACATTAATATTCACGGCGTATAAATTTTACCATTTTTTTTTATAAATATATCATTGAAAGAATACAACATAACCTAGAAAAAATACAGAAAGAGAAATAATACTCATAAAATTGAATTTTTTTACTTACTCAAACAAAATTTGGCCATTTTATAAAATCAAAAACTCAACAAATAAAAAAATCAACTTTAAAACTTGTTTTATAGTATTTTTAAACAAAATAAATGGATAAATATTATATCCACGTGCTACGTGCTGTTTTTTTAATCGAAAATTTCAAGTTTTGGTCAAGTTCCGTTCGTTTCCTTATTCACTTTTCCAACTTCCGGCTTTAATTGAGCAGAACCAATCAAAATTGACTAAAACAGCGAAACGAGGTCGTTCCCTTATTTTTTTACGATTTTCAAAATTTTGAATTTTGATTGTAAAATGAAGTTGTTTTCTAAAAATACAATCTATAAATTCGATTCATATAGACTAAAAAAAGTAAAATAATTAAGTCAAAATTTTTTCTGGGGTTACTTTTTAATTACAGAAAATACAATGTAATCTAATGAGATTTAATTAGCAATCAAAATGGTGAAAGGCATATTTTATGCATATGAGAGGATTCTCAGACTTTCTTTCGTTGCACAAAAAAAAAAGTGCCGAGAAGAATGAATGCACTATAAGGGTAAAATAGAAATTTTTCTCTAACTTTTCGTATAAAATTTTACGCATCGAGAGCATTTTATAATTAAAAAGTAAAACACAAATTTCACTAGTCTCGTGTTCTCTTGCTCTTCTTTTTCTTTTACTTAAAGCATCATTTCTCATTTTACATAAATCAACTTTTTATTTGTCAATTAAAATTTAAAATAAAAATAAACAAACTATTTTGATTTGTTTGGTGGGGGTGGTGAGCAGTGGTGAGGTTAGTTTGGGGTATTGAAGCAAGAGGGCGCAACGATAAGAAGAGCTTATTCATTGCTGTAATGGCCGCCGTCTGGCGTTGTCGGTGAATTGTCTATCGTTCTTATTATATGATTAATAAAAATAATAAAAGTGGGAGATACCGCTTTATCACTTTACGTAAATCCAGTTCGATTCAATATTTACCGAAAGTGGAAAGTGTTCGCTAGTGTGTATTAAATCTAAACGTGTTTATAACGAAAAAATTTTTGTCAACTAAAACTCACTTTATTCATTGGACGGAAATTCATTTATTTCTGCGTGTTTATTTGATTCAGTGCGAGTGTATTGTAAACTTGAGAAGAAAAGTTTTCATTTTTTTTCATCTTTGTGCTTTTTATATTAAAATAATTCGTCTATAATAAATGTGTGTGGGGGGGAAAAATAGTCACAGTAAATGTTACTAGTTCGATAAGAGATTTATTATAGTTTCGATTTTTGGTTGGTAAACAAAAGTGACAGGAGAGAATTATTGTTTCACAGTGTTTCGTCAATTAAAAAATCTTCATTGGATTTGGATAAATAAAAGTGTTCTCTTTAACAGGTTAGTATTTTTTTTATTCAAGGTCATGGAAATCTTATTAGGAACTTATTAACGTTTCGTTTTAGAGACGTTTGGATTTAAAAATAGTTTCTATAATTCGAATGATTTTTTTTATTTTGGCAGTGGTGAGATTTATTTTTTAGGATTAGACTTCATTTATAGCGTAATTATTATTATTTTCTATATTCCACCTTTGTTTACACGTAGATGAACACAGTTGGATTTAATTTGCAAATAGTTAAAGATACGATTGTAAAGTTAAGCTTTTAATTTCAGGTGATTTAAGGTACAATTCTTTATCGAGTTATCAAAAGTTTATTTGAAAATCACCTTTTAATTATATTTTTATCTTGTTTATTGTGGTTTATTATTGAGAAATTTCTGTATCTTTTTTTATAGAATTACTATAATTTAGACAGAAACTGTTAGATTAGATTATCAGTAAACAATTAGAAACCTTTTTTTAAGTTCTATTTTTTGTTCTTTTTTCAGAATTAGAAGAATTCAAGATTCGAAATTAGAGAAGACTTGTTTTTTATTCTAAAAAAAAATGAGGAGGAATGAAGATGTGCCAAATTTAGTGTCAAATATTCAATTTTTTCCGATAGTTATCATATAATGAAATTAATGAAGTTAATGAAGTTAATGAAATTAATACTAAAAAGGAAAAGTAGCCAAAGAACAATAAATCCGTTAAATATCTTCCAAAAGTTGACCAGAGTGCGCTTAGAATGATATTCATTCCAGGAATATCACTGCCAAGACTTTCACCAATATCCGAACAAAATTTAGAAAATCTTCAACATCAAATAATAAAAAGCAGATCAAATAATCGACGAATTGTGTGATTTTCTTTTCTTTTTCGAAATTATTTTTTGTTTTTGAAATTCGAGCATGTTTGGTAAAGTGCCTCCATCGAATACACCAGGTCCACCAATCCTCACAACAAAAGCATTAGGAAAATCATCAGGCACATCATGTTTGCCTTGTTTCTCATCCGAGGAAGGATCTGCCACTTGCATTGAAGATAAACAAAAATCTTGGCGAGCACAAAATTCAGAGACAATTCTCACCAACATACCGTGTGATATTCAGCCTTCCAGTAATTTATCAACAGAAATTTCACGACCCCATAGAACAGAAGCAATAAATATGTGTCTAAAAAGTTCTCCAGCGTGTGCCAACGCAAAAACTCCCTCCAAAGAGTCGAGAAAAAATTTCTCAAGTCCAAAAGTCATCTCATCAACAACATCCACAAATGTTCATCGATGTTCCTCAAATCCCAATTGTCCTAGTGTATCAAAATATTACAATGGTGCTTCCAAAACGTCCAAAAATTCATCCTCTTCATTTTCAAATTTGGTCTGCCTAAATAGTGAAACTCTAACAAAATTAAACAGAAAATCATCGATGCCAAATCATGAATTCTCCGATGATGAGGATATATTGACAATTAGCGATAATCAATTAGTTAATAGAGAGCAATCAAGAATCGTTCCACCTCCAGTTGCCAAGTCAACCCCAAATAGATCTTCCGAAATTGATTCAAACAATGATCATTTAAGTATCGATAGCATTCAACAAGTAACCCGTGATCTTTCAACAATATTATCACCAGTTTATGATGTTAATACTGAATCTCATCGTAATAATCGTAAAATTAAATCATCAATTGATTCCATTAATTTTCAAGCTCTTCCAAATTCAAGTACCTGTATGGAAAAAATTGATTTTACCAAATTATCATCATCATCAACATCATCGAAAATGTCTGATACTGATAATAGAAAAAATTGTACGAATTTTACACGTGAATTACCAACGGAATTACAATCGAGTCCAAGGAGTTACAAGGATCGTGAAAAATGTCGTGATCCATGGCGACCAACGGAAATGGAAGGAACAATTTCAAATTTAAACATTTACTCAGGTGATGCTTCACAGGAATCTGGTAGTAAGAGAAGAACTGGAGCATCATGTCAAGCATTGAGGCATGCCGTTGCGTCTTTAAATCGTCTCGATGACTTCTACATGGAGAAAATTGGCTCTGGATTCTTCTCTGAAGTTTTCAAGGTATTTATATTTTTTATTTTCTACTTTTCAGTTTTGTATTCTTTTCTGTATATTTTTTTATACTTTTCGAATTTATTTTCTTATTCGTTTATACTTTTTAATTTAATTCCCTCTTTTTTAGAATTTTATACTTCGAAAAGTACAAAATTATAAAGAATAATATCAGAGTTGCCACAGGTCAGGAAATTCAGGGAAAAATCAGGAAAAGTAAAATTTGTCAAGAAAATCAGGAAAAGTCAGAAAATTTTATCAAAAATACTGGAAACGTATTAAATTTCTAGAATTCATAAGAAAATTCTGAATTTTGTTGCCTTAAAAAAAAAATGGCTTCAAATTCTTTCTATTTCTATAACAATAATTGAACTTTATAGAATTGATATAAAATTTATTTTAAATAATTTAATTATTAAAGAACTATCATAAACTTTATTATTCAGCGAATAATTTTACTCAAAATTAAAAAAATAATTAACTTTATAAAATAAGGAAATTATAAATTTTTGACGGGAATTCAATTAAATTTAGAAAAAATTTAATACAATTATTCACAAGAATTCAATTACTTTCAAAAGAAATATAATTCTTCTCAGGAATTCAATTATTTTTAAATTTTCAATAAAATTCGGTGCAAGAATTCAATTATATTCATAAGTAATAAAAATCATCGCAGGATTTCAATTATTTTTAATACAATTTCAAATAAAATTATTTTCGTAAATAATTCAATTCTTTAGATAAATTCAATTATTTTGAATATCATTTTAATAAAATTCTTTCGCAGAAATTGGATTATTTTCATAAATAATTAAATTCTTCAGAGGAATTTTCAATTATTATCAAAAAAAAAAAAATTCTTTAAAAGAGTTTAATTATTGTCAATACAATTACAATTCATTTCCTCGAAATAATTAATTATTTTCAATATTTTTATAAAAATCTTTGCACGAATTCGATTATTTTGTTAAATAGAAAAATTCTCGGCAAAAATTCAATTATTATCAATAATTAAATTTCTTAAACGACTTGAATTATTTTCTAAAAATTTTAATATAATTGTATATAAGAATTCAATTATTTTCAATACAATTTTGATTAAATTCGTCGAAAGAATTGGCAATAAAGTCAATTATTTTCGTAAACAGAAAAATTCTTCGCAGAAATTCAATTATTTTAAATGGAATTTTAATAAAATTTCTTGAAAGAATTCAATTATTTTCTGAAAATTTTAATAAAATTCGTCTAAGAAATTTGCAAGGAATTGAATTATTTTCATAAATAATAAAAGTTTTCTCAGGACTTTAATTATAATAAAATTTTTCTATAAAATTTTTTCAATAATTTTAAATACAATTAAAAAAATAAATAAATAATTTAAATTTATTTTATTTATTTAAGTTAATTATTTTTTTAATTTTGAGTAAAATTATTCGCTGAATAATAAAGTTTATGATAGTTCTTTAATAATTAAATTATTTAAAATAAATTTTATATCAATTAATAAAATTTGTTGACAGAATTCAATTATTTTCTGTGAATTTGAATAAAATTCTATATAAGAATTAAATTATTTTAAACACAATTTTAATCAAATTCGTCGAGAAAATTTGCAAGAAAGTCAATTATTTTCATAAATATTAAAATTCTTTGCAGGATTTCAATTATAATAAAATTTCTCGAAAGAATTCCATTTTTTAAAAATTTTAATAAATTCTTCCTAAGAATTGAATTATTTTCGTAAATAATTACATTCTTTAGATGAATTCAATTATTTTGAATACAATTATTGTATTCTTCGAAAAAATTTAATTATTTTCCAAAAATTTCCAGAAAATTCTTTAAAATAATTCCATTTTTTTTTAATTTTAATAAAATTCTATACTAGAGTTGAATTATTTCAGATTCAAATTTATAATAAAGTTACAAAAAAATTACTTTTTTTCATTTAATAAATAATTGAGTTCTCAAGAAACTTTCTCAAAAATTATTAAAAATAATAGATGAATTTTACTTAAAAATTCTAGAGACGAATTTAAATATTGAAAATAATTTTAGAGAATTTAGATTAAAATAAAATATTCTTTTGAGTTAGCAAAACGTGAGGGAAAAATGAATTAAAATTTTTGTGGCAACCCTGAATAGAAAAATAAAAAATACGAAAAAATTTTTGTATTCGAAAAGTTTAAATATTTATCCGCCTAATAATAATAACTCTTTTTCTCTTGCATTTTTTAGCATAGATTTCATTAACAAATTGAGGTGTATATAAAAATTTATGACTGAAACCTGTTAAGTCATTTTTTAAAATTGGAATTTCAGAGTGGAAAAATCTTATCTTGGGAGTACAGTTTAATATCGTCGAAGATAAGATAAAATACTGAATTGCTTTTTCATAAATTCGTCCCATGTGTATGTGGCTAATTATTTTCATAAGGGACGACACCAGAAAATTTGCATCGAAGTATTTTTATTTGCGTCTTGGAAATTATGCAATTTAATGTTATTGTAGACAGAACTTGAAAGAAGCTTCTCTCTCTGTCTCTCTCGAGCAATTGCCCAATTTTTCAAAAACTCGATTTGAAAAAAAATCCTTGTTCTTTCGTTTAAATGGCGCCATGTCTTGTTGCAACATGCGAATACTCGCTATATTCAAACTCTCTGTCACAAGTTCGTTACGTAAATCACATTCTTCCGACTCGTTGAATCTCGTTACACCTGATTCGAAAAATGACCTTTGTGAAATGTTTTTATCTTCATCGTTTAGAAAAAAAAACAATCTTCGTCCTCTTCAAAAAAAAAAAAAAAGAAAAAGCATTCAATTTTCAATGGAATAGAATTCTTTCGGCAATTTAAAGACAAATTAAATTTAATTTATATTGAATACTAATTAACTATTAATTTAATTTTAATTTAACTGAAAGGAAAAAAAATGTTGGCTATAAATAATAATTGAATTATGATATAAAAGGAAAATTGAAAAAGAAAAGAAATGGAAAGGAAAAAAAATTGAAGAGAGAAAAAACATTGCAAAAGGAAAGGGAATGGAAAAGAAAAAAAGGAACTGAAGGAAGAAACAAAAAATTGAAAAAGAAAAGGAAAAATTCCCAACGAAAATTGTAAACAATTTTCGTTGGGATTTTTTCCTTTTCTTTTTCAATTTTTCTTTTGGGAATTATTTTACGTATTAAAGATAGACTTGGTAAAAAGAGAAAAATTCTGGAGGTAAAAAATTATTTTCTTCTAAAGATAATTTTTTTATCTGATTTTTTCAGTAATAATCAATTAACTTACATCTAATGGAATTTGTATAGTAATTATTAATATTTCATTCTTGACGTGTAGATCTTTTTTTCTGTCACTTATTCACGTTAGTTTTTATTTGAAAAAAAAATCTCATCCAATAGAAAACAAAATGTTTACGATGTTTGCGGTAATAAAAACTTCCTTTCCTAAAGGAATTTAATATTGATAGTGGTAATATAAAACTAATTTTATGATTTATTTAATAGGTCATGAATTTTTATGTTAAAAAAAACTCGTACTTTTATTGAGAATTATAGTTAAATTTTATTTTATTTTATGTCAAAAACAAGTGAAGCAGATTTTTTTTCAAATAAAAGTCCCTTAAACGTTACGAATTTTACTCGAAATAAAATTGCTTTTTATCGTTATTTTATAAATATTAATAATTATATTGAATATTTATATTTATAATTAATTATATTTATAAATATTTATATTTATAATTAATTATATTTGTAAATATTTATATTTAAAATTAATTATATTTATAAATATTTATATTTATAATTAATTGTATTTATAAATATTTATATTTATAAAAATTTATAATTGTTTTATAATTATTTTATAAATGTTTATAAATATTTTATAATTATTCCAAAATGTAAAAATAATGCAAAATTGATATTAAATTTGATTTTATTAGATTCAATTAACATTGGCCTCGATCGTTTATTAATTATTATTTTTTTTTTTTTGTCAAGATTGTTGATGTCAGCAAAGATTCTTCGATAAAGTTTTTTTTTTCTTTCTTACCAAGTCTCTTAATCTTCCTGTAAAAAGTATATTACCTTGATCTTTACTATGTTCTTTTCCTGTTTGTCAATTAATTTAGTCGCGACAAATTACGAAGTAATTAATTATTTCGAAATTCTACTCAATATTTCTTTTTGTGTATTTTTGGGAAAAAAGTTGTATTTTTCGTTTGTTTTTAGATCGAAAATCAAGTGGGTTAAGAGATAAGTAAATTCCTTTTTTTCCACTTTGATTAAGTGATTTAAGGAGAAATTAATTTTACAAATTAAATGTTTTTTTTAATTCACTTGACGTGTATTCCTTGACGGATATATCAATCTATAAGCAATTGGATGACACCAGGAACCTTGACAAGTTTATCGCCAAGGGACATAATTAGGTCAACAAGAAATTAACTTTTGCAGTGAAAGTGGCAATTTCGAAATTCCAATTACTTGAGAGGCAATAGATATTTGATTTTTAGGAATTTTTACGATTTCGAATCTTTTTTTATTCCTTTTTTTACTTTTTTATTTAATTTTAACTATTTTATTCAATTTAACTTTTTTTATTCAATTTTAACTCTTTTATTCCTTTTTTATTCAATTTTTTGATTTTCTATTCCTTTTTTACTTTTTTTTATTCTTTTGTTTACTTTTTTATTTATTTTTTAATTTTATTCCCGTTTTATTTTTTAAATTCTTTTTTCTACTTTTTTTGGATTCTTTTTCTATGAAAAAAAATATTTCGCTATAAATATTTTGATAAAAAATATTTTAGACGAAAAAAAAATTAAAATTTGACAAGAAGAATAAAACTTTTTGATATTTTCGAAATTTTCAATTTTGAAAATTGAAAATTCTAAATTCAGAATTGAAAATAAACAATAGAAAATTGTAAATTCAGAATTGAAAATAAAAAATAGAAAATTGAAAATTGAAAATTAAAGCCAATTAAAAACAGGGGAAAATTGAGACATAATTTTTTTTACGCCTTTAAATTGAATGACTTTATAAATAAATGCACGATTGATTGTTTTGAACGTCAATGAACTTATAATTGAACGACCTTATACTAAAATTGGATCTGACCGAAATTCTTTATTCCTTAACTAGTATATTGTCGTCTCTTTCTTATCTCTCGATTATGTATT
Organism: Leptopilina syphax; assembly: GCA_032872505.1. Taxonomy (NCBI): domain Eukaryota; kingdom Metazoa; phylum Arthropoda; class Insecta; order Hymenoptera; family Figitidae; genus Leptopilina; species Leptopilina syphax. Next base: position 7,186,311 of record CM065476.1, on the reverse strand, counting down.
TCTTATGTTGTCTATTTTTGTTGACTAAAGGTCAGTTCAAATGGAGTGCAGATTTATATTCTCTTTTTTTAAAAATATTCTTTCATAAAGGTGTGAAATATTTCACGTTGGTATAAAGTTTACAAAATTCATAATCAACGTTTCTATTTAGAAGAAAAAATATTTTTCTATTCAAATTTTGTTATATTTTTCTATAAAAAAATGTTTCGCATTTTTTTTCATCGAATTTTTCGTTACTTTTTTTCCAAATTGGGGGAAAAAAAATTTGTAAACAGATTTTATTTTTTTTCCACAAGAGAAATGTTTTCCTTTCTTTCTTTCTCTTTCTTTTTTTTTTTTTTTTTTTTTGCTTTTTCTTTGCTTCCACCAAAAGGAAATATTTTTTCCGATTAGTAATTTTCTTTGTATTGAAATCGAATATTTTTCTACTGTCGAGATCAATGATCGTTTGATATCTCTTTTTTTCTCTCGTCTCTCATTGAAAATCAGCTGATGATTGCAAAGGTGGGGTCGCCGGTCTCAAAGGTCGTGAATTCTTGGCACGAATTTCATTAAACATGTGCCAAAATTTCCTCTGGTTGTATTAGTCAATTGCATTGAGTTAACATTCAGAAATATGAAAATTATGACCTTTATTTTGACACAAACACATGTTGCTAATATTTTTCTCTTTCGAATATTATTTTCGTTTTGTGAATTTATTTTATTTTCGGATACAATTACAGAAATTTTTATTGTCTGGATTAAAATTAATTTGATTTAATTTAGTCAATTCGATTTAATTTAGACGATTTGTTTTTATAATTTTAATTTTGCTAATTAAAATTCTAGGTCCATTCAGTGTGTCAGTCGTGAGAAATCCAGCCTCGGGAGAGATAATTCCTTTTTTTGCCCGGCAAGTGCGGAATCGCACTTAACGGAGAATAACGTTGATACGTTACTTTTCAAGAAGTTGAAGTCCAGTTTAATGCTTTTATGTACAAAACAGTTCTCGGGAAAAATCCCTCTTTGCGAACTTAAATTAACGGGGGTCTGGATTTTTATATATGTGCGAATTAAAAGGAGACTTGGGACAAATTAACAGAACTTTTCGCAAGAAAACTTTTTCAGAGAAATTGAAAAAACCGTTTTTTAAACAATTTTAATTTTCGTACTTATTTTTCTCTTTTTAGGAAAAATTGTTGGATTTTTTTTAATTTATTTATTTTCTTTTTGTAGATGAGTGAAATCATTTCGTTTGGGTTTTCGCCAATTTAGGAAGTAAAGGTTGCTTAAAGAATCATCCACAGAAAATGAACGTTCGTGAACTTCGATCGTGAATGGAATATTAAGAAATGCATTCGTCTGACCTTGAATGGGCCTTGAAAGTGGATTTTTATGTGGCACGCAACTGAATATAAATTACACCGTTTTCCAATCTTCTCATCGTCTCCTAAATCGATTTTTTGTCGCAACAATTATTTTTTTTAAGAGACGAAAATAATTGTCAGGAAAATTGTCAGGAGAGTTGTTTCGAGAAAGAGTAATTTAGTGAAAAGAAGAGTTCTTCAAGGAGAGAAGACAGTTTTTAAAGAAGGAAGTCCTTTTCAAAGAAAGAAGACTTTCTTAAATAAAAAGAAGTCTTCGAATATCATCGGAACAATTATATTCGTGAAGAGACACAACGTGCACGAGGTGTTATGCCATTTCTTGCTTTCCTGAGGTGTAGAACGAGCTGTCGTACCCACGCGATCTATTTTCGAGGCGCCTGGCCTCCCACTTATCATCTTATCTCTTTTCATTCTGTCATTCTTCCTCTCTTTCTCTCTGTTTTTTTTTCTTCAATACACCCACGTGGTTTACGATGCGCTCAATTTCAAATCTTTAGTCTTTTCTTTCTCTTTTGCTCTCCCCATGATCAAATTAAATACACACAAAAAAGTAAAAAAAAAATCCTTCTGATATTTCACTTTACGAATCTCGAAAATAGATTACTTGTACTCGTTTCTTGCACGAGTCACTGTACGTTAATCTGTTGTTCAACCTTTTACTTTATTCCTCCGATGATCTCTTTAAGAGACTAAATTTGAATCTTTCTGCTAATGCATTTTGGCATCATGTGCCTTTTTTAATGGGACAGCTGATAAGAATCACGAAAATTGATTTTTACTTGCAAAAATAAAAAGAGATTTAAATATTTTGAGAGGAGAAAATATTCGAAAAAATATTGGCATACAATTTTGAAAGGAATTTTTGTTGAATTATAGTTTCTAAAAAATTGCTTCTAAATTTTTATTTTTGGTTTCTTTTTCAGGGTTGCCACAGGTCAGGGAAATCAGGGCAAAGTCGGAGAAATTAAAATTGCTCAGGGAAATTAGGGAAAATTCGGGAAATTTTTTCCAAAAATGCTGGAGAAAATTAGGGAAAACTCAGGGAATTTTTTCCAAAAATACTGTAAGAAAATTCTGAATTTTGTTGTCCAGTAGCCTTTAAAAAAAAGAAAATAATCAATTTAACTTTAAATTCTTTCTATTTCTAACAAATAATTGAACTGTACAGAATTGATATTGAATTTTTTTAAATTCAATTGTTTTAAATACAATTTTAATAAAATTTCTTGAAAAAATGCAATTATTTTCTATAAATTTTAATAAAAGATAATCAAATTTTTGACGAGAATTCAATTATGTATTTAAAAAAAATTTAAGACAATTCTTCACAAAAATTCAATTATTTTTACATTTTTAATAAAATTCGGTGCAAGAATTAAATTATTTTTATAAATAATAAAACTCATCGCAGGATTTCAATTAATTTAAAAAAAAAATTTCAAATTAAATTTAATGCAATAAATTTTTGTCTAAAATATTAATAAAATTCTTCTTGGAAATTGATTTATTTGTTGAAAAAAGATTAAGACAATTCTTCGCAAAAAAACAATTATTTTCGTAAATAATTAAATTCTTTAGATAAATTCAATTATTTTGAATATAATTTTAATAAAATTCTTTCGCGGGAATTGAATTATTTTTATTAATAGTTAAATTCTTAAGAGGAATTTTCAATTATTATCAAAAATATTTATAAATTTCTTTAAAAGAGTTAAATTATTGTCAATACAATTATAATTGATTTTCTCAAAATAATTTAATTATTTTCAATATTTTTATAAAAATCTTTGCACGAATTCGATTATTTTCTTAAATAGAAAAATTCTCCGCAAAAATTAAATTATTTTTAATAAAATTTCTTAAACGACTTGAATTATTTTCTATAAATTTTCATATAAATTCTGTATAAGAATTGAATTATTTACAATAAAATTTTAATTAAATTCGTCAAAAAAATTTCCAAGAAAGTCAATTATTTTCATAAATAATTAAATTTTTTGCATGAATTCAATTATTTTGAATATAATTATTATGAAATTCTTCTCAGGATTTCAATTATTTTCATATTTATAATAAAATTCTTCAAAACAATTCAATTTTTTTCAAAAATGTTAATAAAATTCTATGCAAGAATTAAATTATTTCAGATTCAAAATTATGATACCTATAATTACAAAAATTACAAAAAGTGATATAAAAAATTCAAGAGGTTTAAAATTGAAGACCTGGAAATTTTTAATTTTAATAAATTTTAATTAAAAATTTTGAAGAATTAATTATTTGAAAAATTTTTATTAATTTTTTTTAAATAGTTGAATTTTTAAATACATCTATTTAATAGAAAAATTTGCAATTTGTTGATATTTTATGAAATTAAATTGTAAATAAGCAAATTTCAGAAATAATTTAGGTGGAATTTTTTTTTCTTTAAATCATTTAATTCTCAAGAATCTTTCACAAAAATGATTTAAAATAGATTTAGAGATGAATAATTTTACTTAAATAATCGAGAAAAGAATTTAAATATTGAAAATAATTTTAGAGACGTTGGAGTAAAAAAAACTATTGATGTTTTGAATAATTTTAGAATTGAAGATATTCGAAAATAAATGTATTGCATACATTTTGTTATGTATACAATTTTTTTTAGAGTAAAATAAAATATTCTGTAGGGTCAGGGAAAGGGTCAAAGTTCTGTCTGGAAATCGGAAAAATAATTTTTTGTGGCAATCCTGTATTTGATTTTGACTTTTTTTTTGAGATTTCCAGAAAATATTTAGAGAAAAATGTGAATAGAAAATAGGATAGGATTTATTTTGTCGGTTACAATTAACTTAAAGACAAGTTTAATTTCTTATCGGATTATATTCCAATCGAAGCGTAGAAATTTTTTTTTCCCCGCCTCGTATATAAAAGGCTTTTATGAGTTTTTTTCCAAACGCGAAAGCGAGAATCGAATATCGATGATAGATGGCTTTTTTCTCCCCCCATGGACAATGAACTTTTGTCTGGCCAAACTCAATACTATTAGATATAAAATTAACTCGCTTACCTGAAATTCCCGAGGAAAAAAAAACCCCGATTTCAAAATTCCATCTTAACTAGAAAGTTCATAAAGAAAACATATTTAAATTTGAACCAATAAAACTCGATAAAAAAAAGAATAGACACACCGAAGCTTTCTATTTTTAACCAAACAATATTTAATAGCTTTAAATTTAGACACAAAATCCAAAAACAAAAAATTCTTTCTCAAGGAAATAGTTATTTTTATACTCGAAACGAAAATTTCGATTTTTCTCTCTCTACGTTAAAGTTTCTTTTTTTTCGCATTGTCACAAAAATATTACAATTTTTGCAATTAATAAAATAAAATTGTAATTAAGTCTATAATGTTAGGGAAAATAATTTTAGGTCGTAATTTTAAAGTTGTGATTTTAAGAGGAAAACTTTTTAGAAACCGGTTTATCAAGTTAAATTTTTTTTTTAATTAGTTGAGTGAACACTGACTTAAAAATGATGGAAAAAATAAAATATTGGCAATCGTAAATTTTAAAAGCAGCTCTCTAGTATGGATTTTTTGAAAATGGGAAAAAAAAAACAAATAACTAGACACCTTTGAAAGTTAATGAAATGGACAAGTGAACTTTTGTTTGCATTTACATTTAAAATATACACTTCCGCTAAAAAGTCAGGCACGAAGACTCGCACGATTAAAATACTTTCTCATGACCAGATACATATATATGTATAAAATATATTTATACAATATATGTATAAAATTTCTCATCAACATTATGAGTGATGAGAAAGTAAAAATATTCCCCAATTATCGATATAGTGTGAAAGAATTTTCGAAAGAAATTCCAATTATTTTTTTCAGAAATAATTTTGTAAATCAGTACCTAGGGAATTTTATAGTCTTTTTTTTTAATTTATGATTAATAATTCTATATTTATATTTAAATTAATTAAATTAAATAAAATTTAAATAAATTATTTAATATTTAATAAATAATAATAAAATTGATTAATTGCTAAGATTCAAAATTTGGAAATTCTTAAATAGAGATTTATTGTTTTTCGAAATTATTTCTACAGGTGTCAATGGAACAGTAAATTTTTTCAATATTTTCTATAATATATTTAATTTTGAAAGATCTTTCTTTCCCAATTAAAATTGTATTTAATTCTTGAAAAAGTCGAAATATTTTACTCAAACTTGTCTCTAATTTTATCGATAAAAAACGAGTTTTATTGACTTTTACGAAAGTTTTCTTTTTATTTCATATTTTTGTGACTCGTGTGCATTCCTAGAAATTATAAACATAAATTTCAAAACTCAATTTTATAATTGAGATGAAATAATAATTTTTTTACGTGAAAAAATCAAATTTGTTCTGTAATTATTTTTAAATTTATGATGACTAATATTTTATTTGAAACTATTATTTACATTCAATATTTCGTGATTCTTAAGTCTCTTCAAATTATAATTGTCACTGAGATATTCCTTTCTTGTTTTATTCTTTCTCAATCGTTTTCTTTGGAATAAGTAGGAAAATTGATTTTAGGTGGGTTGGGATTTTTTCTAAAGAATTGAAAATTAATATTTCTTAAAGATTAATTTTGTTATTGAAGGGAAAATTAATTTTTTTATTGAATTAAAATTAATATTTAAGGAAATAGTGGATTTATTTTCTTCTTTTGTGTTTGAATTGCAGGCGTCGACTTTTTTCGTCTTTACTCTTTTTTCAAAAATTGCGACTTTTTCGACTTTTCTTCAAATATTTCGACAAAGTTCCACATTTTTAGTATGAAAAAATTAAAATTAATTTTAATGCAATTTATTTCGAATTTCATAGTTAAAATTGGTGTTTTAATGATTTTGTATTGTTTTAGGAAAGATAGAGGAAAAAAATTGGAGATTTCTAGTAGCGAAAAAGAAAAAAAAAATTGCGGAAGGAATTTGTTGATGGAAATTGAAAGAATGATAAACATTTGAAGTACAGGTCGCTGAAGACGTAACTTAAGAGTTGTATATAGCGTGGGCGACCATTGGAAACGACCTTGCCTGTGACTCAAGAGTGCGGCTCGGCATTTCCTTCTACAATAAAAATGTTGGAAGCAGACGAGAAAGCCGGTCACGCCGTGATGGCCATGGAGTCCGTATACATACTCTCTAATGAACCTCTTACGCTCATTCGCTCATTTTCGTTACTCTGACGATTCATTAGGTTCTCTCTCGGTCAACTCTCTTCACTTCTCTTCATTTTTTTTTCTTCGTTACCCTCGCTAACCAGCTGTCAACCCAGAAAAACGTTCTTACCTCCTTTTCAACATTTTTTTTTTTTGCCATATTTTCTCTTAAATAGTTCATTATAAAAAAAAAAATGAGTAATTTCGTAACTGACGTGAAATTCTTCTCCATAGAAAATTCTCTTATAAATATTAACTTTTTGTTAATCAAAATTCTTGATTTTCAATATTGGGGAAATAATTAATTTTTTGAAGCTTCTCTCGGGAATTTTATCGATATTTTCCTTTTTTTGATGATGTCCTGGAAATTATTTCTTCATTACTTCTAATTTCGTTAATTCTGTAATTTTAATTTTCAATTTGTCGAAGATTTTCAATTTTTCGAAAATTGGGAAAATTTTCCAAGACAGTAAATTTCTGAAATCGAAAGATTCGAAAACAAAAATTCTTCCTTCAAAAAAGAAAAAAAATTTCTTTTGAAAATTCTCATTTTATTGTAAAGAAAAATAAATTCTTTAGAATTGAGAATGAATTTGAATTTAATTCAAAACTTTTGATAACAAAAAGAAGAAAATCGTTAAAAAATTTTGTTACATTGTAAATTTGAAATTACGATACAGTTGAAGACTGTATTATTCGTTGTTTTCAAACTTCCGGTCGAGGAGAAACATATCGCCTACCTTTCGGAAATCTGTTTAGAAATCTTTTTAAAGAAAGCGCGAACCATTGTGCCGCATCTATCGCGTACGATGAAAACGGCTTCCTGTACTTCTCGAAGCACAATTGCATGCATATCCTCAACGAATAGGTATTTATGTGCATTTATTTACGACCACATACAGTGTTTGGTATATATACACATGTGTGATCGCAGTTCACAATTTCTAGGCGCAAGACCGTTAACCGAACCACGTAAATCGTCGAAAGATTCCAAGGTTATCGAGCTAGGAAAATGATGATGATAATGATAATAATGATTTCAAATCTAGAATATGCAATTATAATTTTAAAGGGGGAGAGAAAAAAAATAGGTTTCAAGAGAGAGAGAAAAAGCAAATAATAATGATGATAATAATAATTCACCGTTTGAAATTTTCTGCAAAAGTTATTATTCCAGTTGGTATTTTTCCATTTTTTTCCAAAGCATTTTTTTATTTTTTTTATTATTTTTTTTAATTTATTTTTTATTAATTACTTCTCTTTATTAATTATCAATTTTTCTACTAATTATTATTTTTTTTTATCAATTATCTATTTTTAATTTTTTAATTATCAATTTTTTTTATTTATTTATTTGTGATTACAAAACCCAACAAAGCACAATAATAATTAATTTTTGAGTATAGTTATTAATTTTTTATTAATTAATTTTGCTTATTAATTAGTAATAGAATAAATTTTTTTGTCAAAAAAATATTCTCGAACTATTCAAAAATATTCCGATCTAATTATAAAAATGTACATATTTAAGACAAATTTTGTCCGGGAACATTTAAATTATCGTCAAAACTGTCAACATTTTTTTGTAAATGAAAAAAAATGTTCTTCGGCTAAACGTGTTTTTAACTGTGTCAATTATAATCGAACCTGTTATAACATTTAATCGTGCAATAATTGAAAAAGTAAAAGTAGAAATTACTATTCGTTTTCCTCATTTATTAATTAATAATAATTTCGGTGATTTAAATTTTAAATTTCAGTATTTATTCATTTTGTGAATTTAAATATTTATAAAATTAATAAATTTAAATATTTGTTTATTAGTAAATTAAAATTTTTATTAATTATTTTATTAATTAAATAATTACAAAAGTGTTGATTAATTTGTAAAAATAAAATAATTGAAAAGAAAAATTTTTAAATAATTTTTTTATGCAAAAAGTTACAAAAATTTGCTCGCAAAAATAAGTTTCTCCTAATTCGTTAATCATAAACATTGTAAACTTCACGAATATAAAGATTTACTATTTTTAAATTAAAGACTAATTAATAATAAATTAATGATTTTTTAAAATTAATTAGAAAATTATTTTTCTTAAATTGATGTTAATTATTGTTAAATTTTTCTTTAATTAAATTATTTATTATTTTAATTAATAAGTTAAAGACAAATGGATTATTTCTAGACTAAAACAAATTGGTTTTTTTTAATTAAAGGAAAATGTAAAAAAAAATTATTAATTTTTAATATTTAATTTAAATGGAATTTTATTCACTTTACTTTGTAATGGAAATTTGAAATGAAATGGAAACATCAAAGTATAAAAATAAACAATGTCTTGGAGTGTAAAGTGATTCGATTAATATTTGATTAAATTGCCACATTTTCTTGTGGTCTGTGATTTTAAAGCTCGTTGATATATGAAACATTTTTGCTTTTTGGCTCACAATTTTGACATAAAATTTATTTATATGACAGACTATTATTTAGCATTATTATTATTATTATTATTATTATTATTATTATTATTATTATTATTATTATTATTATTATTATTATTATTATATATTTTTTTATTACTTTTATTTTTGTTATTATTATTATTATTATTATTAGCGTATTAATGTATTTATTATTATTATATTTATTGTTTTTTATTAATATTTTTATTATTATCATCATCATTATTTGCACTAATAATTTATTACATATTTTTGCTCTATGTAATAAATATTTTTCCTCACTTTTTCAATTTCGTTTGTCAAACATTTCCATTGTTTAGAAATTCCATAGTTGTGAATTTTTGCAGTAGAATTATTTTTTTTTGCCAAATATGTAATCAAAGGGGCTGGCAAAATATCGAAATTTATAATAGTAGACATTGAAATTAAATGTTTGAATGAATTTTGCAAAAGAATTCTATAAATTAATATACTTTGCTCCAAAAGTATTTGATGCGATGAATATTAATTTTCGGATTGTAATTGCGTATGAAGATTTTGCAAACTGTTTCACCTCTTTCTCTTTCGCTTTTTTATTACGTTCTGGTCAATTTGAATTGATTCGTCAAAAAAAAAAAAAATAATAATAACTGTTATTATAATTTATTGTGGAATTTTCCATTTTTATTGTATGTAGAGAAGAGTTTCCCAATTCTTCAAGTATTCGCAATTTATTGTGTAATAGCACCAGGTGTGTGTGATGATTTTTTTGACAACCAGTAATTTCCTCATTCCGGAAATTTTCAGTTTATTCATAATTTAATTTTCCTCTGTGAATTATTTTGTCTACTTTTCATTCCTCGGTGAATTATTTTTTCTATTTTTCGTTCCTCTGCGAATTATTTTGGACTTTTCATTCCATTTTTTCGCACTAGTAAAATATTTTTACAATGTAAATTTCAAAATGTCTTCAATATATCTCCATGTCTTTGCATATTTATGAATTTCGACATTTCTTTTTTTTTCTTTTTGAAATAAAATGTTGACATTAATTTCTTGGAGTCTTGAAATTTGAGATCGTTAGTTCTGTTTCGTTCTTCCTTTTTTTCTCTCATGTTTATAAATTGTTTACGTATTTGTGTGCGTGCGTAAGAAATATTGTATGTTTCTTCATTCTTCATTTTATTGCCAGGTGAAAGTATGTATACTATGTACATAGGGAGATGTGAAAAAGGAAGTTGATCAAAAAATTTCTCGATTCGAGAACTTAAAGTGTGAATTAGAGAAGTTCGTTTGTTAAACGTTTTTTGTTTGTTTGTTTTTTTGTTTTAGAATATTTGTTATAGAAATTAGGCTTTGGGAGAATTTGTTTGTAATTTTTTTTTTTTGAAATTCTATGTAGTCTAATTTAGTGTTTTTAGAAATATTTCAAAATTCACGATTTCTCTATATTCTGAGTTAAATTCTTGATGAATAAATAAATCCCGCGTCATTAATCAAAGACTTGGCTTCTTCTTCTTCCTCTCGTGGAGAGTAATTTTGGAAAAGTCGTTTTATAGATCTATTGAATATAATTTCGGAGCTGAATTATATTTAAACCGACGATGAAGGAAACAATTATGTAAATTGTCCTTTAATCGTCAATTCTCAAAATTTCCTTTCGTTCTCTTTCTATTTTTGTTCTATTTACTTTTCTATTGATTTTTTTTTTGTAAATTATCCTTTAATCGTCAATTTTTCGAAATTCGCTCTCTTTCAATTTTTTTTATTTACTTAATTTATTTATTTAATTTTTTTATTTACGTTTCTATTTATTTTCTTTTTTTTCTATTTATTTTCTGTTTTCCAATTTTTTCTATTTTTTCTATTAAATTTCTACTTATTTTCCAATTTTTTTTCCACTTCTCCTTCTATTCATTTCTCAGTTTATATTCTTCTAAAAAAAATTTTTTTCTACAAAATTTATTCAGTTTTGAAAATTTGTACAATTTTTTGTTATCTTTTTTTCACACGTTGTTTTTCAATTTGCAAGCATCTGTTTCTGAAAACAACAATTGCGTAAGGGGAAAAAATACTCTTAGGATAAATTGATAAGGAAAAAGGCGTCACACAAAGAAAAAGATTTCTCAGAAATTTTCTCGATTTTCTTTGTAGTGATAATTTTTTATTTTGAATTCATTTGGGAGTCAATTTTTCTCCCTTGTGGAAAATTGAAACAAAAAAAAAAAATGCTGGTTCTCTAATTGGGTAACATCTTGTTATTTTTTTTTTTTTTGGACTCTAGAATCTCGAGTAAAGGGTTTTTGAAGAGTGAAAAGAAAGAAAATTGTCTAGGAATTGAATTTAAGCGCCCTTGTTTTCATTTTCAACAGCTCATGACTTCCGAGTATGATTCATCAGGTCATATAGATTAACCACGTGCTCTGCGCTAAAATAAATCCACATTTACCTCACATCTAAGAAAACAATTAACCTTTTTTTCCAATGGCAACAATCTTGAATCAACATTGTTAACCTTATTTTATAATTTTAATCCCGCAGTGGAGATACAATTTATTTTTGGAATTATTTTTCTGGATTCCTTTCTGGAATAGTTAATAATTCTCGAAATTGTTTAATAATTCTCTAAGTTATTTAATAGTTTTTTAAATTATTCAATAATTCTCTAAATTTTTGTTTAATAATAAATTATTTACTCTGAATTATTTTTTAATTTTTGCAATTTTTATTTTCGCAGGAACGATATTAATTCGTAAAGAGTGAGGGTGTCGGTTTTTTTTAATCGGAATCGAGAGAGAGAGCAGAAAAAAAACAAGCTCAAGGAATTCCTCGAGAGAGTTGTTTGGTCCTCTTTTACGAAACGATGATTTGCAATGGTTCTGTATTCGTCATCTCTTGGCATAAATCCAACTGAATTCTGCCGTTTTGCCGAGGAATCTTCGCCAAAAATCTCTTTTTCGGATCCTCCGAAACTTTCGTTTCGACATTTTTTGGACCGGGAGAAGAAACACAAATGTCCATAAAACTGACTTTTAGTGACAGTTTTACATTTGTATTTTACTTCAAAAATTTGCCTCCACGTTCGCAAATAGGAATTACTAAATTGCCATCAAGTATTTATTTTATATAAAAATAAATAAATTTTCTAGTTTCGTCATTTCCGGTTATGAAACCGATAAAGTTAACTCAATTTGGATCTTGGGACTTTTTCTCGTCGTTTTATTCTTTTTCGATCATTAATTAGAGTTGACAATGTTTTTTTTTTTGCTTTTTTTTCTACTATTGAAATTGATCACGTTTTGTGTTTAATTCTCTTTTTTGTTTAAGAGATGCCAGTCAACGGTGTGGTTTCATTAATATAAATCTCGTTCATGAGAACGACTTTGAATTCTCACGTAGGTTTCTGAACAAATCACGTTTTCAGATTCGTATCGCAAGCGGTAGCAAATAATGTCTTGCAGTCCTCCAACAATGTCTTATTATCCGTGAAAATCAGCAACATTCTAGAGCGACCGACTTTTATAATGTTCTATAGAGACATAATAGTTATTATTTCTCTCTCTCTCTCTCTCTTTAAATAATTGCCAGATCGAAACCTCGAATCATTAATAAAGAATAATGATTCAGATAGTTAGTAATTCCATTCTCGATTCAATTTTGGAAAAAAATCGAATTCTGCAAAATTTGCTTGGGGAAAAATAAAGGACCAATGAAATTAATTTTTTGGATCAAATTTTTTTTTCGAACTCTGTTCGTAAAGAATTGAATTCTACAAAATTTGTCAAAGAAAAGTTTTTTTTGGAGAGAAAAATAATTTACTAGTAAAATAAGTTTAATTTAAAATTAATTAAATGCTATAGTGAAATAAATTTTCCACGATGAAAATTCTTGAACGATAATTATCTTTAAAGGACGAAAGACTCTGATGAGAGTTTGGTGTAAAGAAAGTGAAGATTTTCGTGTTACTATATTAATTGTATATTTTAGAAACTCTCTCGACTGATAATGTTGTTAAAAAAGAAAGAAAAGAAAAAAGTTGAATTTCTTGAAACAGTGCACTTAACAATTAATCGACCTCGTATAAACCATTAGTAGATATAAATACTTATGTGCAGTCGAGCAATATTGAGAATAAACCGCAAGAGCGTTTAGCATTAAAGTAGCGAGTGAATTAGCATTTTCTCAAGAATCATGTACATATTTCCTTGTTTTTCAGGTCACCCACAAAGTAACTGGTCAGGTGATGGTCCTGAAAATGAACCAACTTCCGGCCAACAGACCGAACATGCTCAAGGAGGTCCAGCTGATGAACAAACTCAGTCACCCAAATATTCTCAGGTAAATATTTTTTTTTTTATCGCAAAAAATTATTATTATGACAATTAGAAAAGAAAAATTAAATTTCGACACTCGGTGTGAAAAAAAAATTAGAAAAACTAAAAAATCTAAGAAGGGGAAAAAAGCGAAAGAGTAGATAAAAATTTTAGGAAAGCAGAAAAACGAAAGAATAGACAAAAGACAGCAAAAAAATAAATAAACGGAAAAACCAAAAATAGCGGATAAATAACAGAAAAAGCAAAAGGAAAAAATAGGAATTAAAACTGGAAAATAGAATAAAAATAAAAAAGATAAATTAAAACTAAACAAGATAGACGGAGTAAAAATTAAATAAAATAGAGATTTTATCTCGATTGTGATAGTATTGTCGAAATACAATATTTAATTCTTCGTCGATGATTGAATTTGAAAACAATTAATCGTTCTACTTACCAATGAGATTATGATGAGCGAGCATTTTTCTCTTCCTATAAAAACAAGACAATTATAATTTTTAAAGCAAAGAGAATTTTTTTCTGATTTTAAGACTTAGAGCCGAGTAATTATTTTTGAAATATCACTTTCAATTCAGCTTTTGAAAATTAAAGTCAAAAATTGAAAAAATTTTATTATTTCCATGTTTTTTTTCAATTTTTAAATATTTATTTTATTTTTTATTTCGATACCAATTTTAAAAGAAATGGGAATTTTTTTTCTTATTTTATAAAATTATTTGTCGAGTCATTTTTGAAATATCACTTTCAAATCTACTTTTTGGAGTCTAATTCATAAATCAGTTTTTTATTTCTTATTTCGATAACAATTTTGAAAAGCAAAGAGGATTTTTTTTTCTGATTATTAAATCGCACTCGCCGGGTGGTTGATATTTTCGAAATATTACTTTCAAATCTACTTTCTGAAATTTAACTCACAAATGGTAAATTTTATTTTTTTATTTCGATTAGTATTTTAAAAGAAAAAATGAAATTTTTTTGTGATTTTAAAAGCTTACTTGGCGAGTAGTTGATATTTTTGAAATAACACTTTCAAATCTACTTTTTGTAATTTAATTCACAAATGGTAAATTTTTATTCTTATTTCCATTTTTTCAATTTGTGAATCAATTTTTAAATATTTATAATTTATTTTTTATTTCGATTAAAATCTTTAAAGCAAAAATGTATTTTATTCTGATTTCAAAATCTTATTTGTTGAGTAATTATTTTCTAAATATATTTAAATTTACTTCTGGAAATTTAATTCATAAATTGGTAGATTTGTATTTTTTTCAAATTTTATTTTTTATTTAGATTGAAATTTTAAAAGCGAAGAGAACTTTTCCTAATTTTAAAAGTTTACTTGTATTTTTGAAATATTACTTTAAAATCTACTTTTGGAAATTTAATTCATAAATATGGTAAATTTTTATTCATATTTCCATTTTTTTCAATTTTTCAATTATTTTTTATTTCGATTACAAACCGATTAGAGCAAAGGTAATTTTATTCTAATTTCAAAATTTTAGTTACCGAGTAATTATTTTTGAAATATCATAATATTTAAATTTACTTTTGGAAATTTAATTCATAAATTGGTAGATTTTAATTTTTTTCATTTTTTATTTGTATTAAAATTTTAAAAGCGAAGAGAACTTTTTCTGATTTTAAAATTTTACTTATCGGGTAGTTATTTTTGAAATATCACTTTCGAATCTACTTTTGGAAATTTATTTCATAAATATCCTAAACTTTTATTCTTATTTTCATTTTTTTCAATTATATTTTAAATATTTAAAATTTATTTTTTATTTCGATTACAAACCGATTAGAGCAAAGGTAATTTTAGTTTAATTTCAAAATTTTAGTTTGCCGAGTAATTATTTTTGAATAAATATTTAAATATTTTTTATTTATTTATATTTAAATTTACTTTAGAAAATTTAATTCATAAATTGGTAGATTTTTATTTCTGATTTCGATTAAAATTTTAAAAATCAAAAAGAATTTCCTTCGGATTTTAAAATTTTACTTATCGGGTAGTTATTTTTGAAATATCGCTTTTGAATCTACTTTTTGAAATTTATTTCCTAAATAGTCAATTTTTAATTTTATTCATTTATTTATATCAGCAAAACCAAAATAATTTTTTGAATTTAAATTTTTTATTTCGATTATAATTTTAAGAGAAAAGAGAGTTTATTTTAATTTAAAATCATACTCGGCAGAGTTGTTATTTTTGAAATGTCATTTTCAAATCTACTTTTGAAAATTCGATAATTGATTTCCTAAATAGTAAATTTTTATTCCTATTTTCATTTTTTCAATTTTTTACTTTTGTTTTTAATTTTATAATTATTTGTAACAATTTTTTTTCCTTGAAAGAATTTTTTCATATCTTTTTTTCATTTTTTTATTATTCAAATTTCGTTATTATTTTCAAAAATCTTTTTTTAGATATTCTCAATTTCTCAATTACTTCGTTTTAGTTAATTTTTTGTTTTTCGATTTTTCCTTCTCGCTGGAAAAGTAAACTTATCATTTTTTTCTCCAGACGGAAATTATTTTTCTCTTTAATAATAATTCCAATCTAATAAAAATTAAAGAAGATTGTATAAAACTTGGATATAGACTAAACTCAAGGGGGTATTTTCTAGTCGAGAAAAACATTTGGTGAAATGAAGCGGATAAATAGGTAAATTGCTCGATTGACCAGTTTTTTTCTTCTTTTTTTCTTTATTTTTATTTTTATTTTTTTTGCGTCAAGAGTATCGAGTCTCTTGGTTGTATATAGTGTCTTATCGATTTTCTTATTACTAGTGAATTCGTTTAAGCAATGAATTTAAAACACTGCAAAAAACTCTGCGAAATATATATACACGAGCATTAATTGGATTTCACTCTCTCGAGGCCATTCTTTTTAAGCTCACCTTATCGTTAAGAAAATTTACAGTACATTTCTACGACAACAAACATTCCTTTAGGAATATTGCAGAGAGAGAAGGAGAGAGAGAGAGAAATATTTATATGTATGTAAAGTATAGGTCGACGATGAGATTAATTTCCCTCCGCTTTCAACAAACTAGACGGTGAGGTATTATTTTTATAAAAGTTCACTGCCTCGTTCTCATTTCCAAGTGTTTGAGCTTCGTACGTATATATATAAAAAAAATTCACTCTCATGCGTGAACGGCACTTGCTTTCCTCCGCTGTTATTTCACATCTGTTTAAATTTCACTTTAAAAAAAAAAAATTCTCACGATTATTGGCTAAAAGAAATTCTTTCGGTTCTATTTCAATGTCCAATTTGAAAGTTGAGGCGAATTTTTCCAAATTTTCTTTCTGGAAAAATAATTTTTGTACATTTTCGTAATTATGATCGGTCTAATTCTATTTTTTTCCAAAGTTTTCTATTCGCCAAAAGGTTTTTTCTCTAAAAAATAATTTTCATATATTTGCGAAATTATTGGATCTAATTCCATTTTTTCCAAAGTTTTTTTTTCTAGAAAATAATTTTTGTACAATTTACAAAAACTATTAAATGTTAAAATTATAATTTGGTATGTTAATTGACTTTGAGATTTTTGGAATTGATTTTTGAATCTGAATTTTTGTGAATTGGGCGTTTGGTTAATAAAATTGTTTCGATGTCAACAGATTTATGGGTGTTTGCGTCCACGAGGGTCAACTTCACGCACTGACTGAGTATATAAATGGGGGAAGTTTGGAGCAACTGATAATGGCGAAACAAATACGATTGCCACATTTAATAAGAATGAATTTGGCGAGGGACGTAGCACGTGGAATGGCGTATTTACATAGTCGGGGGATTTTTCACAGAGACCTGACGTCTAAGAATGTTCTTATAAAGAAGGATGAGAATTCGGGTGATATGAGCGCAGTTGTTGGTGATTTTGGTTTAGCGGCAAAAATTCCCGATCCAAATTCTGGCTATCGATTGAGCACCGTTGGCAGTCCCTATTGGATGTCACCGGAATGTCTCAAGGGTCAATGGTACGATCATCGCTCTGATATCTTCTCATTTGGAATTGTTGTCTGTGAATTAATCGGACGAGTGCCCGCCGATCCTGATGTTCTACCACGCTCGGATAATTTTGGTCTCGATTATTTAGCCGTGGCTGAAATTTGTGCAGCTGCCGATCCGCCACCTGCCTTTTTACAACTTGCTTTTCATTGTTGCACGGTAAATAGAAACAATGATTTTTCGCTCCTTTCTTGTTTGATTCTTGGTTTTTCTTTTGTTTCTTGTACTTTTTCTTTTTTTTCTTTTGTTTCTTGCTTTTATTTCTTTTATTGATGAATTGATAAATATATTGACAGGCTTCGCATTCGTCTAACAAAAACTACTATTTACAACTTTTTTTTTACTATTAGCTACTATCTTATTTATTTATTTATTTTTACTTGTTTATTTTTTTTACTACTTTTTTTTACTTTTTTTAAATTTGTGACACTAAACGCAACTTTTTCTTTGAGAATTTGCATTACTTTAAATTTACTAATAGTTGAAATAAAAAAATTATTTTCAACAATTTTAATCAAATTCTTAGAAGCAATTCAAAAAATTTTCATTAAATTCTTTGAAGCGATTCAATTATTTTCAAAAAAATTTCGAAATTCAATTATTTTCCATATCTACTATCTTAATGAAATTTCCCAAAAGAATTCAATTATTTAAACAAAATGTTGATAAAATTCTTCGCAAGAATTGAATAATTTTTATGAATAATAAAAGTAATTGAAGAATTTCAATTACTTTTAATAGAATTTTAAATGTAATCTAAATCTGTCAATTTTTATTCTAAAATACGAATAAAACTTTTCTTGTAACAGTAAATTCAATTATTTTAAAATTTTTATAAAAGTTTTAGAAGAAATCGAATGTTTGAAAACAAATTTATATAATTTATTGCAAAAATTCAATTATTTTCGAAAATTTTAATAAATTCTTTCCAAGAATTTAATTATTTTTATAAATAATATCGCAGGATTTCAATTATTTTTAATAAAATTTTTAATTAAATCTAAATCAATCATTTTTGTTTAAAAATATTAATAAAATTCTTCTTAAAAATTCAATTGTTTTAAAAATTTTATTATATTATGTACCTACTTTTAAAAATTATTTTGAAATATAATAACATATTGGAGGAATTTTAAATTAAAATTTGGAAAATAATTTAATTTAATTTTGCAAAAATTTTAGAATTGAAATTTTTAGCTGGATAAAAAAATTAGTAAATATTTTTGATAAAAATTGTGAAAAAGTCAAGAAAATAATATAAATACTTTTTTAAAATTAACAATCGAGTGCAAAGCTTGTATTGAGGAATTTTCTGTATTGGAGTTTATAAACTCAGGAATTATTTGCAGTATGAACCGAAATCGCGACCAACATTTCCGGAGATTGCGTCGACGCTGGACAACTTGATTGGAAATTACGAGGAGGAGAGTAAAGGGAATAGCAGTCAGACGGTGGAGAATTGTTTAATGTCGAGTGTTGAGGAAATAGTGAGGGAGGGTCGACCGACGAAGCGAAGAGCGGCGAGATTGAGGAGTCATTCTGCTGACGCGAGGGGTTGTGATAATGCGACACCTTCCGATAAGGCGCGATGTCATTTAACGAGAAGAGTCGCTGAACTCGCGAGTCGAAGAGATCCACATTATAGACCAATGACTGCAAATCCATTCCACGCTTTAGGGGGTGTGAAGAAAATTCTCGGCGATTTATTCTCGAGTTGTCTTGAATTGCCAAGTTTGGAGGACGTGAGGCCAAGTGTCACCGATAGCTGCACTTCGAAATTCAAACCCGCTCAAAATGACAGTATTGCAAAAATTCTCGAGCGAAAGAAACCAAACTCAGAGCCGAGTAGTCCAACAGCGAGGAAAAAATGGGAAAAAAAGGCGAGATTTTTTAGAAAACTTTTTAATTTTTTTTGTTGCTTCTTGAAATTAAATTTAAAAAATGGAAATAAAGGGTTGCTACGCAACCTAGAAACCTGGAAAATCTGGAAAGGTCAGGGAATTTTATAAACCTTTAAAAAAAACCTGGAAAAGTCAGGGAATTTTGATCGGAATCCTGGAAAATTATAGTTTTCTAAAGTTAAATAAATATGAGCACAAGTTTATTCTTGAAATCTAATTTTACTTAAATATTTCAAAATTAATTCAATTTTAAAGGAGTTGTGTTTACAATTTTCATAAATAGATGAACTTCAAAAGGTTTTAATTTGAAATTTTAGAAAATTTTTCTGAGTAATAATTATTAAACTGAATGAGAATATTCTTTAGAGTCAAGTAGTAAGAATTTTGTCTGGAATTCAAGGGAAAAGAAATATTAAATTTTTGTTGTCAACAAATGTAGTTTTAAAAACCTGAAAAAATTCTGTTTTTTTAATTTGGAAAAGTCAGGGAATTTTGAAATGAGCAAAAGCGTGGCAACCCTGAAATATTTTTTGTCTCGTCGACGAAATAATAAAAAATTATTTTCTTGTAGGTTGCTACGAAAGTTGGCGCTGCCTGTTTATTTGCCCATCCGTTATTTAGAGATGGTTGGGAACCAAGAAGACGGGGAAGCTGTGAATCGGGTTTTTGGAGTTGTGTTGGCGAGGATTTGAGTCCGGAGCCACCGAATCGACGGCACGCTTCGACATTGAGCAGTTCGGCGGCTAGCAGTTTATTTCTTCTCGATGATCATAGAACGAGTTCGATTTACACTGATTCCTCGGAGGATATTGCGAGTTTAGGTGGTGGTGATTCTTGTTGGGAGGATAGACTGAGTGGCATTGGTTCGACGAGTAAGACAATATCGAAAATTGTCGAATATTTCGAGAGGAAGCAGGCGACTGCAGGTAGTTTAAGATTAGGCGATCATGGATTCGATGTGGGTCCTAATCGAATGGCTTTATTGCGAGCGAGCTTAGAGGGATCGATGCCTTTCTGTAACATTTCGGCGGCTCAGCGACTTGTCGTTTGCGAAGGCGCTGTCAGAAGTAAACTGCCTCTTTTTGATAAGAAATGATGAAACAGATTTCTCGACGCCTCCTCTATCGTATAGTATTTTTTCTTTTCTTTTTAACTAACTCGAGGAAATTTTGTCGTTACTCGCTGGTGACCAAATGGTATTTCTTAATCGCTAACATTTTTATTTATTTTCATCAATTTTCATTGACTGTATTTTTGTCGATTTTATTTTTATTCTGTTTTGATTGACAGTATTTTGATCTGTATTTTGATTAATATTTTTATCTTTATTTTGATCAATATTTTGATCGATATTTCGATTGTGTTAATATTGTCAGAATTAGTGAAAATTGCTACTAAATGGTCCCGAAAAGTAACTGAGAGTTAACTGAGAGTTTCTTCTTGTGAAAAGAATTCTTTACCAAAAAAAATTAAGCCTGTTACGCATAAAAGGCAAATAAGCAAAACAAATGCTCATAAATTTAATTGACTGTGATGTTACTTTTTTACGACTCAATGTATTTCTCGAATCGAACTCCGTAAATTCGACAATTGTATATGAAATATAAAATGCGAATATTGGAACTTTTATGCGCAACATGCAAGTGATCTGCAGCATTTTTGGAAGATTCCAAGTAAATTTTTCTTCCTAAATTTTTCCCAATTGGCTTTTGTTTTTAACTTGAGTTTTTCGAATCCGCTTTTTTCAATTCTCTTGTTTTTTTGTCTTTTATTCAGCTTTCGATTAGTTTTAATCAGTTTTCTCTAATTGAACTGTAATTTCTAAAATTGATCTCTTTTTTAATTTTCTGTCGAATTTTTTTTGTTTGATTCTTTGTCGAAATTCAATTTGCAAAAAATTTTAAAGTATTTGAAAGAATAGGAAAAATTTGGGAGTAAACTCACATTTTGTTTGGAGAGAAAGAAAAATAATTTGACTGCAGATTTGCGAAAAGTAAACGTGCTACTGTTTCTTCATTTCGACATTTAAGTTTGACAATATTGTTGCTCGCCGTAATGTTGTAAAAATGCATTGATTAATTAGATAGATTCATTCTATTAGGAAGTAATAAAAACTTTCACTTTTTTTTGCTTTTCCGTTAGATCCTACCTCGATTTTTATTACTTCAGACGTCTCAGTTCTACGCTTCAGCGTCAATACAGTGTCAAATGTCAGATGTCTTCGTAAATAATAGAATAGGCCTATGTTACACGCTTAAATCGCAGGGTCTAAAAGTTTTTTTTTAAGAAAAGAAAACTTTAGTGAATTATTTGACAAAAAAAATTGAAAATTTAGTAAATTTGAAAAGAAATGAAAACTATAGTAAATTTAAAGAGTTATTAAAAAATTTAGTAAATTATGAAGAGAAATAAATTTAGTAAATTATAAAGAGAAATTAATTGAATGAAATAGTCAAAATTAAATACAGAAATTATTCAATTATTTAATAAATTTTATTTATGAAAGAAAATTTTTATTTGATTAAATAGTATCGTTAGATAAATTTTATTTGCAATAAAATTAAATGGAAATTTAGAAAATGAAATTTAGTTTAAAAAATAATTTAGACCCTGTTATCGTTAGAATATCAATTTCATTAAAAAAAAATGTCCTGAAGACGTTTTTCAAAAAATTGGAATTGTGATTCGAGTGGCACCGTCCTCTTCTTCCGATTCTCCGCGCGAAGTGCGAAAAAAATAAAAAAAAAAGTATTGATGTGTTCGAATCAAAGAGACAAATAGTATATTTTGTTGTCAGAGTCACATCCCATGTATTTTTATCGGTGAAAAAAAAGAAAATTTTTAAACTTCGACCAGAGAGATTGCCAAGGTAAAAAAAAGAGGATATAATATGTAACTGATCTAGTCAGTGTATTAATGAGGCGGCCTTATATTTTATATATAAATATATATACACATAAATAAGTATTTAGCAGCTTAAGGAAGAATAGAAAAGTACGATGATTCACAGCAATAAGCACCAAAAAAAATAGAAAGAAAGAAATTTTCAAATCTAAAGGAATTGTCTATTATGAATCGTAATTTACTGGTGCATTTTAAAGAAAATACTTTATACTTTTAATAAGAACAATAACAATTATGCAGAAAACGCAAAATATATAAACAAAAAGAATAGAGAAAGCGAAATTTATACAAAAGAAAATAAAAAAAAAGAGAAAAAAATTTAGAAACAAATTAGAAACAAAAATCGAGAAAAAAAAACAAGCGTGAGACTCAATAATATTCCGTCGTACTGTTTTTAGACAAGTTGTACCAAATTTTTACTAAGCTAATTAATTGTTAACTGTTTTTTGATCGCGAGAGTTCGTTAATGAACTTTGCGTCAAATAAGACTGCGTGTTTTACTAAATACTTGAAATTTAAATTTAATTCTATAGTATTCGCGCTCCTTGAAGCCACAAATTAAAAAAAAAAGAAGTGGTTTATAAACCAGTTGATTGTTAAGTTAAGATTATAGAATGATGTTATTTTGCCACGCAATACGGTACCTGAGATACTTTGACTTTGAGAGCCAAGAATTTTTTCAAAAGCGGGCATTTTCAGATGGACATATCAGGAGTGGCATATCTGAGGAAAGAGAAAGAATTCTTTTTTTCCTTTTTTTTATTTATTTAAAAGCAAAAAAGTAAAAATAGAATTTAAAATTTATTTTTTATGGAGTTTCTTTTTCCTTCTGTTGTACATATTTTCTTTTTTTCTTTTTTTCGAAGACTCATCGTGCAGTGTATTTACAAAAGTAGATTTAAAAAATATATTATTTTACGTCCCAAGCGTATTTGGTTTCGTCCTCCGCTTGTTTTTTGGAATGAATCGACACACGCGAATGACGAATATCTATGACGGTACTAGTTTTTAGATTACAAATAACAACAATTATTAATCAATAACAGTAACGAACGAACATAAAAGATAATTTCAGCGAAGCTATATATAATATATATATTATATTGTAAAAATTCCTATATACAAGAGAAAAAAAAATAAAGTTAAGGGCTCCCAGTTTTTACGAAAAACGAAACGTTTATTTTTAATACTCGAAATCACATGATTTTTTTTATTTGCTCTCTTTTTTTTGTGGTATTAATTTGCAAAAAATTGAGTGTTAAGGGTTAACACATTTTAAAATTTATTTTGATTTTTTTTTTGATCAATTTTCTTTTTCTTTGTTGCAAATAAAAAGTAGAATTTGTAGAAAAAAAATAGTGCTTAATTTATAAAACTTATGTAGTCAGTCGTATTTATAACTTAAAGAGCTTAGAAACTAGAAATTTAAAAATTGTTTTTTTTTTAAGGAGAAAAAACATATTTATTAACGATCACGTTCGGTGAGGGATTTTTTTAAGCCAAGATCCTCCTCTGGAATTAGGGGTATGTATCGAGTTCGAGGATCATTTTTACGCTCGTAAACGTATGGAAAGAGGACTGATCTTGCCTCGGGAGTTTCTATTTTACTCGGAACTGTTGTTTGAGGAATCCTTTGAATATGAGTCGAGGAATTTTCCACTATTTGACTTTCTTCGTTTTCTTTCAGTTGAATTTTCTCCTGATTTTCAAGATCTGTTAGGGGAATAAATTTTCTTTCTTCAATATTCGGTGTTGTGTTATCATCAATTTTACTTGGATTGCTGGTTGTTACTTTTTCACTTTTTTCTGAAAATTAGAAAATAAGTTGAGAATTTTTTTTTATTTTTACCTATTTTTCTTTCTTTTATTTATCTAAGTTTGTTTTTTCTATTTACCTATTTTTGTATTTTCTATTTACCTGTGGGGGAATTTTCCGAAATTTGAACAGTGGAAATTTTTAATGATTTTTCATTTCGTCCCTTGTCTGTTATTGGTACCCAGTCGTCAATTTTTGTTTCTGGACCAGCTTCGGCATCCTCGGACTGTGGTGTCCAAGTGCCATCGTCTTCATTTAACCAAAGTCCGGTAAAAGATTTTTCCTGGGTTGTATTTAAATTATTATTATTATTAGTCTTAGCGTAATTTGAAATCTGCTTGGACTCGCGATTTATTGGAACCCAATCGTTGCCGACTTTTTTCGAATGTATTACATTCTCGGTTGAAGTAGAATTTTCGTTGTTCGATTTTGTTTCTTCTGATGTCTGAAAAAAGATAAATTTATTTTGTTATTCATTATTATTTATTTATTTTATTAAGTTTTTTCCCTTTTTATAGAAAAATACAATTTTATTTCCTGCACTAACCAGATTTGTTTTTGAATCCAAGTTTTCGACAGTTTGAGTAGATTTCTTGGGGGGAATTTCTTTCTCTTGTTTTTTGTCATCAATGTCTCCTAGGGGTGGGAAATATTTCGGTCGCTCGTTTCTTCCAATGCCGACGAAACTAGGTGTATATTGAGAAATGAGAGGTAAGAGTGTTTGCCTTGCGTATCTTTCAGCTTGGGCCAAAATACCCGCCAGTCTCTCAGGAAGAAATTGAACTGTAAATGATCTTGTCGTCGTGGGCGATTCATCGATTTTCTCATCCTAAAAGTAAGCAATTTATTTAAAAATTCGTTTTCTAATTTTATTTATTTTCTAGCAAATTTTATGCGATATTTATTTATTATTATTATTAGGGAGATTTCAATTTTTTTATTTTCAAAAATCAAGTTCAATTTTTGAATCAGTTCAGATTTAAAATTTGGAAAAATTCACTTATTAACTAATTAACTAGCCAAACTATCCGCGCGCAAACGCGCAGGAATGTTGTATGGGGCTGCTTATTTTAAACAATTTAAAAAATTTTAAAGAAATAATTATTATAACCTAACAAAGAGATTTAACTAACTAAAATTTAAATAATTTCACTCAATGGTCTCAATTTAAATAGAATTTACATTACTAGACTTAAACTATGGCTAGAACAATTACAATTAGTATCTGGGTCATCTATTGCATTGCTTATTTTATAAAGCCATTTTAAATTAAATACTTTTCAAAGAAATAATAATTATTACACAATGAAAAAAGTTTTACTTGAAATAGCGATAAGTTTCTCTAGAATAACGAAAGTATTAATTGAAGCACTGAAAAATTTCGCTACTAAAGTGAAATCTGTAGTTCATCCAGCTAAATATTTTTTGCCGTGCATAACGAAAAAAGAATTAAATTAACATCAGATTTTCTACATTAAAAAAAAACGAATTCAAATAGAAATTAATCATTTTACAACTTAACCAAATTCACCACAGAAATCACCGAATTCGATAATTTAGAAGAAAGTCAGACAAAAGCAAGGTTCCTACAGAATCTGGAAAATCATGAAAATGGTATGGAATTTTTAAAAGGCTTCTGGAAATCAGGGAAATCATGGAAAAGGCCTGGAATTTTTAAAAGTTTCTAAATTTTTTCAGTTTTCCTTTTTTTCTCTTGAATAAAAATTCAAATAATAATAAAGCTAAATGGCATAAAAGACAAAAAAAATGTTGAATTTTAAGCAATTCGATTTTTCGGATTTTTGATAATTTTTAATAATTTTTGATTTTTTACCAAAGAGTCGAAACAATTAAATAAGTAAAGTATTTTCCAAAAGCACAAAAATAATGAAGCTAAATCCCATAGAAGAGAAGAAAAAATGTTGAATTTTAAGAAAAACGGATTTTTGAATTTTTTCGAATTTTTGATAATTTTCGATTTTTTACCAAAGAGTCGAGACTATTAAATAAGTAAAGTATTTTCCAAAAGCACAAAAATAATGAAGCTAAATCCCATAAAAGAGAAGAAAAAATGTTGAATTTTAAG
The DNA here is from genome assembly GCA_032872505.1 of Leptopilina syphax. Lineage (NCBI taxonomy): Eukaryota > Metazoa > Arthropoda > Insecta > Hymenoptera > Figitidae > Leptopilina > Leptopilina syphax. The sequence continues at coordinate 7,160,235 of CM065476.1, read as the reverse complement.
AAAAACGGATTTTTGAATTTTTTCGAATTTTTGATAATTTTAGATTTTTTACCAAAGATTCGAGACTATTAAATAAGTAAAGTATTTTCCAAAAGCACAAAAATAATGGAGCTAAATCCCATAAAATAGAGGAAAAAATGTTGAATTTTAAGAAATTTGGATTTTTGAATTTTTTCGAATTTTTGATAATTTTAGATTTTTTACCAAAGATTCGAGACTATTAAATAAGTAAAGTATTTTCCAAAAGCACAAAAATAATGGAGCTAAATCCCATAAAAGAGAGGAAAAAAATGTTGAATTTTAAGAAATTTGGATTTTTGAATTTTTGATAATTTTCGATAATTTTAGATTTTTTACCAAAGAGTCGAGACTATTAAATAAGTAAAGTATTTTCCAAAAGCACAAAAATAATGGAGCTAAATCCCATAAAAGAGAGGAAAAAATGTTGAATTTTAAGAAAAAAATGATTTTTGAATTTTTTCGAATTTTTGATAATTTTAGATTTTTTACCAAAGAGTCGAGACAATTTAATAAGTAAAGTATTTTCCAAAAGCACAAAAATAATGAAGCTAAATCCTATTAAAGAAAAGAAAAAATGTTGAATTTTAAGAAATTTGGATTTTTGAATTTTTGATAATTTTCGATAATTTTAGATTTTTTACCAAAGAGTCGAGACTATTAAATAAGTAAAGTATTTTCCAAAAGCACAAAAATAATGGAGCTAAATCCCATAAAAGAGAGGAAAAAATGTTGAATTTTAAGAAAAACGGATTTTTGAATTTTTTCGAATTCTTCATAATTTTAGATTTTTTACCAAAGAGTCGAGACTATTAAATAAGTAAAGTATTTTCCAAAAGCACAAAAATAATGGAGCTAAATCCCATAAAAGAGAGGAAAAAATGTTGAATTTTAAGAAAAACGGATTTTTGAATTTTTTCGAATTTTTGATAATTTTAGATTTTTTACCAAAGAGTCGAGACTATTAAATAAGTAAAGTATTTTCCAAAAGCACAAAAATAATGAAGCTAAATCCCATAAAAGAGAAGAAAAAATGTTGAATTTTAAGAAAAACGGATTTTTGAATTTTTTCGAATTTTTGATAATTTTATATTTTTTACCAAAGATTCGAGACTATTAAATAAGTAAAGTATTTTCCAAAAGCACAAAAATAATGGAGCTAAATCCCATAAAATAGAGGAAAAAATGTTGAATTTTAAGAAATTTGGATTTTTGAATTTTTTCGAATTTTTGATAATTTTAGATTTTTTACCAAAGATTCGAGACTATTAAATAAGTAAAGTATTTTCCAAAAGCACAAAAATAATGGAGCTAAATCCCATAAAAGAGAGGAAAAAATGTTGAATTTTAAGAAATTTGGATTTTTGAATTTTTGATAATTTTCGATAATTTTAGATTTTTTACCAAAGAGTCGAGACTATTAAATAAGTAAAGTATTTTCCAAAAGCACAAAAATAATGGAGCTAAATCCCATAAAAGAGAGGAAAAAATGTTGAATTTTAAGAAAAAAATGATTTTTGAATTTTTGATAATTTTCGATAATTTTAGATTTTTTACCAAAGAGTCGAGACAATTTAATAAGTAAAGTATTTTCCAAAAGCACAAAAATAATGAAGCTAAATCCTATTAAAGAAAAGAAAAAATGTTGAATTTAAAGAAATTTGGATTTTTGAATTTTTGATAATTTTCGATAATTTTAGATTTTTTACCAAAGAGTCGAGACTATTAAATAAGTAAAGTATTTTCCAAAAGCACAAAAATAATGGAGCTAAATCCCATAAAAGAGAGGAAAAAATGTTGAATTTTAAGAAAAACGGATTTTTGAATTTTTTCGAATTCTTGATAATTTTAGATTTTTTACCAAAGAGTCGAGACTATTAAATAAGTAAAGTATTTTCCAAAAGCACAAAAATAATGGAGCTAAATCTTATAAAAGAGAGGAAAAAATGTTGAATTTTAAGAAAAACGGATTTTTGAATTTTTTCGAATTTTTGATAATTTTAGATTTTTTACCAAAGAGTCGAGACAATTTAATAAGTAAAGTATTTTCCAAAAGCACAAAAATAATGAAGCTAAATCCTATTAAAGAAAAGAAAAAATGTTGAATTTAAAGAAATTTGGATTTTTGAATTTTTTCGAATTTTTGATAATTTTAGATTTTTTACCAAAGAGTCGAGACTATTAAATAAGTAAAGTATTTTCCAAAAGCACAAAAATAATGAAGCTAAATCCCATAAAAGAGAGGAAAAAATGTTGAATTTTAAGAAAAACGGATTTTTGAATTTTTTCGAATTTTTGATAATTTTAGATTTTTTACCAAAGAGTCGAGACTATTAAATAAGTAAAGTATTTTCCAAAAGCACAAAAATAATGAAGCTAAATCCCATAAAAGAGAGGAAAAAATGTTGAATTTTAAGAAAAACGGATTTTTGAATTTTTTCGAATTTTTGATAATTTTAGATTTTTTACCAAAGAGTCGAGACTATTAAATAAGTAAAGTATTTTCCAAAAGCACAAAAATAATGAAGCTAAATCCCATAAAAGAGAAGAAAAAATGTTGAATTTTAAGAAATTTGGATTTTTGATAATTTTAGATTTTTTTACCAAAGATTCGAGAGAATTTAATAAGTAAAGTATTCTCCAAAAGCACAAAAATAATGAAGCTAAATCCCATAAAAGAGAAGAAAAAATGTTGAATTTTAAGAAAAACGGATTTTTGAATTTTTTCGAATTTTTGATAATTTTAGATTTTTTACCAAAGAGTCGAGACAATTTAATAAGTAAAGTATTTTCCACATTAAAAAGTTTGACATTAAAAAATAAAAAATGCCAATACTTAACCCACAAAATTTAATTTTCAAAACAAACAAATGAATGCAGATAATTTGCTAACTTAAAGGAACTTACGATTATTATAATGTATTATGTATTATTATTATTATTTATTATTTTTGAAGATTTTAAGAAAAAAATAAATTATTTTCATAAATACCTAGTATAATTCTACAAAGGAATTTAATTATATTCAATTCAATTTAAATGAAATTCGTCGAAAGAATTCAATTATTATTTTTAAAATTTTTTTATAAAATTATTTAAATGAATTGAATTATTCTCAAAAATTTTGATATAGTTCTTTGAAAGAATTTATTTATTTTCAGTTTCAGCATAATTTTAATTAAATTCCTCATAAGAATTTAAATCTATATATTTTTACAAATTTAATTATTCTTTCTTTATTATTTTTTATTTTATTATTTTTATCAACGATAAAATTCTTCGCAAAAAGTCAATTTTTTTATTTTCAATACAATTTAAATCAAATTTATCTAAAGAATTCAATTATTTTTTAAAAGTTTTATAAAATTTTTCGAAAGAATTCAATTATTTTCAAAAGTTTTAAGAAAATTCTTCGCAAAAATTTAGTTACTTTCATAACTAATAAAATTTCTTGCTGGAATTCAGTTATTTTTACAAATAATAAAATTTTTACGGAAATTAAATTATTGAAAATAAATTTAATAAAATTCTTCATAAGAATTCAATTATTTTCAGAAAAAATATAATTCTTCTCAGGAATTCAATTATTTTTAAAATTTGCAATAAACTTCGCTGCAAGATTACAATTATGTTCATAAATAATAAAACTCTTCGCGATTTTATTTATTCACAATTTTTATAAAATTCTTCTTCATAGAAATTCAATTATTTTCGAAAATGTTAATAAATTCGTCGCAAGAATTGAATTTTTTTCATAGGGTTATAAAATTCTTAAAAAGATATTTAATTATTTGCAGTAGAATTTTAATTAAATGCCTCAAACGATTTGAATTTTTTTTTGTAACATTTTCATCGAAACAATTGGATTTGTATTTTTAGAAATATTATTTTTCTTTCTTTATTATTTTTGTAAATGATAAATCAATTTATAGTAACTTATTTATTTTCAAACAGAATTTTATTAAAATTTCTCAATAGAATTGAATTATTTATGAAAATTTTGAAAACAATTTGTTGAATAGAATTTTATCATTTTTAATCCACTTTAATTGATTCAATTATTTTTATAAGTTATAAAATTCTTCAAAGGAATTCAATTATTTTCAATACAATTTCAATACAATTTCTTGATGCAATTCAATTATTTTTATAAATTTTAATAAACTTCTTTGAAATAATTCAATTATTTTCAAAAAATTTAATAAAATTCTATGCATGAATGAAATAATTCCAGATTCGAATTCATAATAATTAGAATAATATTTTTAAAAATATCTCTAAAAAACTTATTCTCTAAATATTGAAATAATAAATGTAAATAAGTCTGAATTAGTAAAAGTTGGAACTTATTACAGCAAAAGTGAAACAAAATTTCTGCAAATAATTACCTGCACAAGTGCCGCCTTAATATTTTGCCTAGTCGATCGAGATTTTAAAATTGGTTCCGTTATCTCCGGCAGTTTCATCGATCTCGCCGTTTCTTTCTTCGTAACTTTCAACAATGGTTCCTGAATATCCAAAACAGTCTCCGTTGTTATCGGACTTTTTGTAGATTTAGTAATTGTCGTCTTGTGAATAAAATTTGGACTCGAAAAACCCCTTCCCGATTCAAATTCCAAATTTTCCAATGAATTTGAATCGCCACTATCGGTAATGTCAATGTAAGTCCAACGATTACTGTTTCTAGTTGTATCGGAATTTTCCACAATTATTTTTGTCTCTGAATTTGTATTTCTCGTGTTCTCTTTATTTATATCCAAGGGTTTTGGATTTTGATCCTTGGTGAATGGTCCCAAATTTTTTTGTAAACTTGTCCTCTCATTTGATAGTAATTCAACTGAGAGTGTTTCTTTTTTCTCCCAATTTTGATCTCTTGTGAATGGACCAATACCGCCTCCTTGTTTCTCCAGGGGGATTTTGTCGACAATTTGATCGTTGTTGATTGTCACATTATCAGTTTCCGATTGAATAACGCACTCGCCTTGTTGTAGTCGCAAATAAACGGATTTACCCGACTCGAGAGTTAAACCACGTTTGCAAATTGATGTACTTTTGCCAAAACTATCGACAATTAATACCTTATCGATATTCCAGGTTATCAGGCCCGAGGAGATCCAACCATGGTACGCTGTGTATTTTATCTGAAAATTAATAATTTGATAGAATATTTTTTTCTTTTCTTATTATTTTTACTTATTTTCAGACTTCGTACTCGATAATTAATTTTAAATTAATAGCAGAAAGGGGCTTTAAGACTGAAAAGGTAGTAAAAAAGTAGCTATCGAAACATTTGACGACTAAAAAAACTCGTTATAGACGATTAACAAAAATCCCAAAAAATTGATTTTATATTCATTAAAAATATTTACTCTTTTTCTTATCCTCCGCTAATAACTTCAATTCTAATTTTTTTGCAAAATTCAATTACTAACTAAATTTTAATTTAGAATTCCCTAAAAATACGATTATATTTCAAAATACTTCCTCTATGAGGAAGTAATAATTTTTAAAAGTAAAAAAAAATTCTTTAAATGCAAAGCCTTTGTGATGCTTTTCTATTTTTTTTTCATTTTAATGTTTATTTTTACTTTATTTTTGGTTTCAATATCAATTTTTACTTTAGTTTCGAGATTAAAATCTATTTTTCCTTTAGTTCTGATTTTAATATTTTTTTTTTTTTTTTGCTTTACTTTTGATTTTAATATCTATTTTTGCTTTACTTTTGATTTTAACATCTATTTTTACTTTACTTTTGATTTTAATATTTATTTTTACTTTACTTTTGATTTCCTTATTTTTTATTTTAACGACTATTGATCTTTTTTTTACTTCGTTTCTTGATTATAATACAAATTTTTATTTTGTATTTTGTATTTTAGAATTGATTTTTGTTTTATTTTTGCAGAATTTTTACCTCGATGGCTTCGAGATTGGTGACAACAGGATGTGGGACCACAATTTTTTGCAGAATGGCACCAACGAGAAGTTCTTCGTCGTCCTTGCGGGTCATGGTGAAAGTCTCATTGAAAGATCCCTCACCAACAAGAGTGACTTTCAAATTTCCATAACTCTTCGTAGCTCTTTCGCTTCGACTATTGAAAACTTTGACTTGATATTGATTAGCGCAAAAGGGCTCTTCATCTCTCGTCATCAGATACAATTGCCCTCGTCCTGGCGATGAGTCACTGTAAAATCCCATATCACCGCAAGGACGACCTGAATTTTCCGGTCCACACGGAAAGCAATCACCTTTAATGAGACCATCATAGCCACGATGACAAGGAAACGCTGGAAATCTGCACTTTGGACTCACTGAGTCTGTGAAGAGTTTGTAGGCCCTTCGATGATTGCACAATGATCTTCCCTCAAGAGTGCTCGCTGAAAAAATTCATTTCCGTTAAAATATTATCATTTCAGGTGAGTTAATATAACGTAAAAGAAAATTAAAATTAAAATAACTAGCAAAAAGGATTAAAATAAAAATTAAGAATACACAGACAAATTAAAATTAAAATAGGGAACAAAAAGATTAGAAAAATAAATAACTCGAAGAGAAAATAAATAATAAAGAAATGAATAACAAAAAAAATAACTCGAAGAGAAAATAAATAATAAAGAGATTGAAATGAAAAAAAAAAGATATGAGATGAAAGTGAATATTTTTTTTATATTGAAAACTGTTTGACAAAATCCAGTTTAAAGGAGAATGAGAATACATAAATCCTCTCGTGGTAAACTAGAGGGCTGAAATTAAAATCCACTGACAAGTGGTTTGAATTTGTTCTAAAGAAATTCAACCTACTTTCATCCAATCGAATAAATGGATCGTGTAGGAGGTAACGTGATCCTCCCAGGTCTCATTCAAGTCAAGAGACTAAGTGAAAAGGAGACGTTGCTTTCTAATCAATGATCATATGACACATACATGTCATTCGTCGTATTATTGAAATACTCTCAAAAGAAATTCTCAACCAAGAAAGTGAACTTTCATGATTCTGATTAGAATAACTGCTTTTCAAATCTCACATAAATATTTGCATATTATTTCTTTTTGCAATCGTCTCCATTCCTATTTTTCATTAATTACCTTCTTTTTTTTAATTACATTCTCTTTTTTTTATTAATTACATATTTTCTCTTTATCGGTGGCAATTTTTAATTATTGAGGAGAAAAAGTGAATTAGAAACTTTTTGTACTATTGAGCTAAATATGAACTTAATTACTATTAATGTTCTCAGAAAATTTTGATAAAATTCTTTAAAAGAATTCAATTATTTTCAGTATCATATTTTAATTAAATTACACGAATGAAAATTATTTAAGAATTTAAATTTTCTTTGAAATCTCTTTCGTAACAATTAAATTTGTATTTTTACAAATTTAATTATTCGTTTTTTATTATTTTTATAAACCATAACCATAAAAGAATTCAATTATTTTCAAAAATTTTGATATAAGTTCTTTGGAAGAATTTATTTATTTTCAGTTTCAGCACAATTTTAATAAAATTCCTCATAAGTGTTTAAATTTATATTTTTAAAAATTTAATTATTCTTTCTTTATTATTTTTATCAACGATAAAATTCTTCGCAAGAATTCATTTATTTTGATAAAATAATAAAATTCTTCCAGGAAGTTAATTTTTTTTATAAATAATAAAATTCTTCTCAGGAATTCAATTATTTTCAAAATTTGTAATGAAATTCGTCACAAGAATTCAATTATTTTTATAAATAATAAAATTCTTCAAAGAAATTCAATTATTTTTAAAAAGTTTTATAAAATTCTTTGAAAGAATTCAATTCTTTTCAAAGTTTTTAATACAATTCTTTATAAAAATTCATTTATTTTGAATAAAATTTTTACTAAATTTCTCAAAAGAATTTTAATTTTCTTCGTTAGAGTTCAATTATTTACATAAATAATAAAATTCTTCGCAAAAATTGAATTATTTGCATATGTTATAAAATTCTTCTGAGGAATTCAATTATTTTGAGGACATTCTTTTTTGATAATTTCTTCTTTTTAAGTATTTTGAATTTAAAAATTAATAAAATTGAAATTCAATGTTTTCAGGATTAAATTTTTTTACATTGCTTTTTGTAATTTTTGTAATTTTTAAAAATTTTGAAGTTGAAATAATTAAATTCTTGTATAGAATTGTATATGGAAATATTCAAAAATAAATAAATAATTGAATTGCTGCCAAGAATTTTATAAAAATATTCGAAAATAATTGAATTCTTGAAAAGAAAATTTAAATTCTTTCCAGAAATTTAGTTAAAATTATATTGAAAATAATTGAATTCTTATTGAAAATTTTATAAAACTTTTTAAAAATAATTGAATTTCTTTGAAGAATTTTATAACTTATTAAAATAATTGAATTCTTGCAACAAATTTGTTTTGAAAATTTAAAAATAATGGAATTCCTGAGAAGAATTTTTTTTTGTTTAAATAATTGAATCCCTGTGAAGAATCTTATTTAAAATATTTTTAAATAATTGTATTTTCACAAAAAAATTTATTATTTGGAAAAATAATTGAATCTTTAAGAAGAATTGTATAAAAATGGTAAATAATTGAATTCTTTTAAAAACTTACATCAAAGTTTTTGAAAATAATTGAATTCTTTCGAATAATTTTATAAAACTTTTTAAAAATAATTGAATTTCTTTAACGAATTTTATAACTTATGAAAATAATTGAAATCTTGCAAAAAATAATTGTAATACATTTCTTGTAAAATAATTGTATTTCTGCGAGAAATATTATTACAATTCTTAAAAAAATAATTAAATTCTTTTGAAAAATTTTATTAAAATCTTTAAAAATAATTGAATTCTCCCTTTTTTTGTTTAGACAAATTTACTTAAAATTGTATTAAAAAAATCCAATTCTTATTATATAGAATTTTATTGAAATTTATAAAAAATAATTGAATTCTCACAAGAATTTTTTTTAGGAAATAATTGCATTAAAAGTAACTAAATTTCAGCGAAGAATTTTATTAAAATTTTTTGAGTAAAAGTAATGAATTTTTTGCTTCGAATTTTGTTTTTAGCAAAATACATACACCAAATGATGTCAGTCACAGCGCCTAGGAAAATATTCGAGCAGCCACTTTGCATTCGACCACCGTTGGGATAAAAATCAACGTCACCCATCGGTTGCCAGGAACCTAGACCTCCAAGAAGTAACTGTTCTCCATTGCTGTGAATAACGTCCACAAATTGGGCGTCATTCTCGTCTAATCTTGCCCGAGGGTCCTGAGATTCGAATAGTGGTCCAGCAGGATCCAAACCTGCAAAATTTTACCAATTTTAATTTTTTGTTCCTTCCTCAATTAAAAGGTAATATTAAAAATGGAAAATAGAGATTAGCGAAATATTTATCCAAAAATAATAATTTTTTTTTTATTTTATCACCTGGTCGTTTTAATCAACATATTTTATTATTTATTTATTTTTATTATTATTTTTATTTATTTTCCATTATTATTTTTGTTTCCTTTTGGAGGAAACATCGTAATACGAAAATTTTTCAAATTCGATTTTTTCTTATTATTATCATTTATTCTTCTTTATTTATTATTATTTATTTTATTATTTATTATTATTTATTATATTTATTTCTTTATTAATATTTGATTCAAGAAATCTTTAGAAAACAAAAATTCTAGTCAAAATTCATAAGAGTAATAACTGTAATAAATTCAATACAAAAGTATTATTTGCGTCTCAAATAATCTAATGATATTCATTTTGTCAGCAGTTGAGTTGGTTTATTCTTCGCAAAGGTAGTGAAAACTCTAATTATAATGCAAGCAATACGATTGCAAATATGTGCGTTATAATGACCAGCGAAGCGTCACACACACAAATAGGAGGTCAGAAAATGGAATGCCGTTTCACATAAGTTCAATTACTGAGGTGTGAACGTAATATCTGGATTACGTTTTCATCTGGCCTTGCAATTATTGCCATTCTCTAATTTTCTCCAATTTCAAGTAAGCGAACAAAGACAAATTCATTAAAAATATTCTCCCCAGTAAACCCAATCTTCTCGAAAGATGGAATATTCCTTTCTTTAAATTAACATATCCTTTGGAATAAATCGAAGACATTTCGATTTTTCCGTTTTTAATTTTTCTATTTTTTGAGTTAGAAGAATTTATTTTTGAGGATAGAAGAATTTATTTTTGGGAATGGAAGAAAACATTTTGGAAAAGAGGAAAATATATTTTTGAAAAAAGAAGAATATATTTTTGAAAATAATCTTCTAAAGATGATTTTCGAAAAAAGAATTCTTTTTGAAAATAATCTTCTAAAGAAAATAGAAAAAAGACGAAAAGAATTTTTTTTTTTTGAGAAAGACAAGAGTTGATTCTTTCTTATAGGTGAAGAGATGAAATTGAAATGCCAATTATTTCAACGATTGTTTGTTTAGCGAAAAAAAATGTATTTATACAACTTTCTTCTAGAAACTCTTTATTAGATCCTTCCGAATAAATTGAACTTTCCTGGGGACAGTATATCTAGCTATTAAAAAATCCATAAAGGCCTTTGCAAACTTTTAATTAAACATTTAGAAAGTAAAAGAGGCGCAACCATCGCTGAAATTAAAGATTTAATTCAAATATTGTCATTAGTAGAAACATGTGAGAATATTTATTGTTGGGAGAAATAAATTTCTTCTAATGGTTTGAGTGAGAAAATTCAATTTTAAAGATTAAGAAAGAAAGTTAATTTATTTTTTTTCTGGATTCTAATGAAAATATTTCTTCTAATTCCAATAAATTTCTTCTAATTCTAATGAATATTTTCTTTCAAATTCTAATAAATTTTTTTTCTTCTAATTCTAATGAATATTTTCTTTCAAATTCTAATAAATTTTTTTTTTCTAATTCTAATGAATATTTTCTTTCAAATTTTAATAAATTTTTTTTTTTTAAATAAAAAATTGATTGTATTGATTGATATTTGTACCTGATATTCTAGAAACATTTCCTAATTCCGCACCGGCGAATCCAGCGACATGAGCTCCAAGACTAAATCCAATTAGATGAAGTTTATGCAAAGGCACATCCAAACTTCGAACTAGTTTTGCCAATTGTCGGCCCACTAATCTCGTATTTGCCGCTGCTCTCACGTAATTTGGAATCGTACTTCCAGGCGACCAGTCGACACAAACTGTTTTAAAGAACGTAAGTCGCAAAATTATTATATCAAAATAAGAAGAATTTAAATATTTAAAGTATCAAGAAATTAATTTGAATTATTATATAATTTAAAAATAAAACGTTGAGATCGAAATTTCCAATTCGAATCGAAATCGAATCAAAAATAATTAAATATTAAATAGAAATTAAAAAATAAAATCGTTAAATGCCAGTTTTTGTAATTATTTTTCGAAGTTTGAAATTATATTTAAAAAAAATATGATTTCAACTTGAAATTAAAGTTTTTGTTTGTTGGACTTTTCGATCGGTCTCTTTGAACTTACCAACATTACAATCTTGAACTTGCATCAAAGCAGCTCTCATTTCATAAACCCAAATATGCTCGCAGTCAGATCCAAAACCATGTACAAGGACTTTAGTTGGTAAATCTACATCTATGGCATGACGAATTTTTTCACTTATGTCTTCTGCTGAAACCTCCATTGGAATTGATCTTCCTTTCCTGCTACCATAAACGAAAAATCTGAAAAAGAACAAAATATATTGAATTTAATTTTTCTTTTTTACTTCTTCAATCAATTTTCGTTTCTGTTCGAAAAATTAAGAAGTATTTAAATATTTTAAAATAATAATTTAAGTTTTGATTCAATTTATTCATAAATATTCAATTATTCAGTTATTCAATCATTAAAAAAATTTTTTGATAAAAATCTAGGCAAAAATTTAATTATTTTCATAAATAATAAAATATTCCAAGCAATTCAATTATATAAATTAAAATTATTTCTTTTTACAGAAAATTTAATATTTAAAGAAAAATTTATTTAATTCATTGTAAGAATTAAAATTATTTTCGAAAATTTTAATAAATTCTTAGCAAGAATTTAATTATTTTCGAAAATTTTAATAAATTTTTAGCAAGAATTCAATTATTTTTCATCGCAGAATTTTCATTATTTTTAATACAATTTCAAATGAAATCAAAATTTTTTTCCAAAAATATTAATAAAATTTTTCTCGGAAATTCAATTATTTTTTAAAAGTTTTAATAAAATTCTTCGCGAAAAATCATTTATTTTCAGAACTAATAAAATTCTTTGCTGAAGCGCAATTATTTTCACAAATAATACAATTTTCACGGAAATTCAATTATTAGAAAAAAATTCAATAAAATTCTTCACAAGAATTCAATTATTTTCAAAAGAAAAAAAATTCTTCTCAGGAATTCAATTATTTTTAAATTTTCAATAAAATTCGGTTCAAGATTACAATTATTTTCATAAATAATAAAACTCATCGCAGGATTTTAATTATTTTCAATAGAATTTGAAATGAAATAAAAATCAATAAATTTTATTTCCAAAATATTAATAACAGTCTTCTTAGAAATTCAATTACTTTTTAAAAGTTTTAATAAAATTCTTCGCAAAAATCGATTTATTTTCCGAACTAATAAAATTCTTTGCTGAAGTGAAAATATTTTCACAAATAATACAATTTTTACGGAAATTTAATTATTTGAAAAAAATTCAATAAAATTCTTCACAAGAATTCAATTATTTAAAAAAAATATAATTCTTCTCAGGAATTCAATTATTTTTAAAGTTTTAATAAAATTCAGTGCAAGTTTACAATTATTTTCAGAAATAATAAAACTCATCGCAGGATTTCAATTATTTCCAATACAATTTTAAATGAAATACAAATTAATAAATTTTTAAAACTCTTCTTAGAAATTCAATTACTTTTTAAAAGTTTTAATAAAATTCTTCGCAAAAATTTATTTATTTTCAGAACTAATAAAATTCTTTGCTGGAGTTCAATTATTTTTACAAATAATAAAAATTTTACTAAAATTCAATTATTTATAACAAATTTAATAAAATCCTTCACAAGAATTCAATTATTTTCATAAATAATATAACTTATTGCAGGATTTCAATTATTTTCAAAAAAATTCTAATGAAATCCTTGAAAAGTACAATAAGTCTTCAAAATTTTATTAAAATTCTTCGAAAGAATTGAATTATTTAAAAAAAAAATTTATTTTATTTGTTTATTACTATTAAATAATTATTTTCTAAACTTGTAGATAATGATATTCTTCGTACCAATCCAATTATTTTAAAAAATTTTGATAAAGTTTTATAAAGAATTTAATTTTAAGAAAAATATTCAATTATTGAATAAATTATTTATTTTTGTATTTAAATAATTGAATTTCAGATAGTAATTGAATATTCGAAGTGTTATGTTGTTAATTATTATAAATAATAAATAATTAAATTTTAAAAGATTTTTAAATAGATATCTTTGAAAATTTTAATTTTTATAAAACTAATATTTAAATCTTTATTTTTAAACAAAAGGATGAAAATTTTGAATAATTTTATTTAAACAATTAAAAAAAAATGTGATCAAATTTTGATAAAATTACATTTGTAATTTTTAGAAAAAAAATTAAATTTTGATAAGCCTTTAAATTGAAATCATTTGAAATATTTTAATTCCCGTGAAACAATAAATAGGTATTTAAATATTTATTTAAAAAATAATTATTCTATTTTTGAATGTAATTTAATTTGAAAATTACTTTTTTACTACTTTTTTCAATCTTAAACCTTCATTTTGATAGTTTTATAAAATTAATTATCGATTACGAAGCCTGAATTATAGAGAAAAAAAAATAGATTTTCTAAATGTATTTTGGTAATTTTCGATTTTTCGAAAAAAAAATGAAAAAATTTCTTGAGAAATAACCTGGTGCCAACATCCTTGGGAGGTGATGGTAGCATTTCCAAATAACTGAAAGGTCCAGTATCTTCAAAGCATCCAACTCCATCATAGCAAACACTGGACACTTCTCTTTTATTACGATGAGAACTTTTTTTATGATTTTCCCATTCCTTCATTGACTGAACCACCGATTGGAATATGAGTAGATCATTTTGTTCGTCAATTGATTCTATAATTTGTTTCGGCAAACTTTGAGCCTCGACTCGATCTCCTGAAAGAAAAATAATTTTTTTCAAAAGACATTCAATATTTCTCAATTTTTTTTTCCTTTTCAAAAAAAAGTCAAGGATAATATTTAAATTTGAATTTAAATATTAATCTAAGGTTGAAAATTAGAATTTCAAATTTTTGGAGAATTCTGAATGTTACAATTCAATTTTGAAAATTGAAAATTTAATTTTACGCACTTTTTTTCTTTTCTGAAAAAATTTGTTTCGAATTATTATTTAGAATATCAACTTTTTTTTTACTATCTGAGAAATGCAAATTAAAAATCGATTGATTGACAAAAGTTGACAATAATAATGGAACATAAAAATAAATTGAAGATGACATCTTTTCCTGAATATTTTTTTGCTATCAAGGAGAATCTTTTCCGCTTGATCAATGAAAGCGAAATAATAAAAACAAGCCAAGCTTACATGAATTTTCCGGTCAATGAATTTATACAATAAATGATTTCGTTTTGAAATTTTATAACTCGTCGGAATCTTCTTCATACTTATTTTTAAACTTTGCGTTTCTTCAATAAAAAAAAAGAAAAGAAAAAATTGGCAAGAAATGAATGACAGGAAAAAGGAGCAATTTTTTTCCTTTCATCAAATTGTATATCTTTTACTTATATTGAGAAACTCTTTACTTCATTTTTTATCAAAGTTTGCTTAAACGAGTCGATTGTAAAAAACATTCTTAAGTCGAACTCTATTCAAGGCACCAATTATCCACGGTTTTTGTTCCTTTTTTTTAAATTTTATGTCTAGAAAATATATTCCTTTTTCAAAAGTTGTATACGTTCTGGAATTTTTTTCTTTTTTGAAAGAAAAAATCTCTCATTTAGAAACTGATTTTTTTTTTGTGATAAATACTGTCTACAGAATTTTTTGTGTAAATTAATTTTGTATAGAATTTTTATAGAAGTTTTTGGATTTTTTTGAAATTTTGTTTATTAATTAATTTTATTACTTTTTTTAAAAATTATTTTTTATTTTTTAATTAATTTTTTTATTTTAATTAATTTAACTTTTCTGTATTAATTCACCGTGACCAATTAACAAACTAAGAATTTGATCGAATAGAAAATTTTCCAAATCAATCTTGATTCTAATTTTCTAAATTAAATTTCAATCATCGAATATATTCGTCTTAATTTGCAAAGTGAGAAAAATTAATTGCTTCCTGAACAATTTTATTTATTTATACATTTAAAACCTAAATTCCTTTCACTTTTAGAATTGAAAAAAAAATAATCACATGAGGCATAAAATACAGAAAAAAAACTACTGCGCCCAATGTGTGCAATATTAATTTATTAGAAAGTGGAAGAATTAGTCGACAAGACTATAATATTTCTTCGTTTAACGACCCTTTTGATTTGATATCATTAAAATTTTTTATCGCAAATATAAAGTGATCATGTGCCTCTCTTTTTTTTTTTTTTTGCTTCATATGAAAGAAGTTTCGTTTAGCATGACAAAGTAGTTTTGATTACTGGCCGTGAAATCGTAATTCCACATGCTGTAAACGTAATATTTTATTTTTTCCTACTTTACATTTCATACCTGTTAATCAAATTTTGAAAAAGAAATTTTCATTACTTGAATTTTTTTTTAAATTATTTACTCCGTAAAATTCTCGCTGTTGGAGTCAGAAAAGATTTTTTTTCTGGGAAAAATCGAATTTTTGAATAATTTTACTAATTAAATATTTAATTTAATTAATTATTAATTTCTTTTTTATTTTTCAGGCGGAAAAATTCTTTGCTGCAAAAATAATAATCAGGAGAAAAACAGTGTATCGGATAGAAATCATTGTACCGAATCATGGATTGAAAATGAAAAAGAATTCCCTCATTTCTGTTTGGATGGCAACATGGTCAGTACTTAAAGAAGTAAAAGAAGAAGAAGAAGAAAAAAAGTAAAGGAAGTAAATTTAGGTTCGAGGGAGAAAGAAAGAGAGGTCACCAGAAAGTCAGGTAAGATGTATTCTATATAGTTGGTATTATAACGGTATAAATGAAGAGACTACAATACAAGTCACGCGGTCTCGAGAGAATATAAAGGGTAACCATTTCTTTGCAACGGTATTGGACACTTTTCTTTCATAAATAAAATGCGAAACGAGGATGACAACATAATATATGTGTTACGCAAAATTATCCACGCTGGAATGATTCAGAAAGGAGCTTTCCGATTACTACTTCAATTCACCTAATGTTTATTTAATTTCAATCAGTAGAAACTTCATTAAAATTCAGTTCTGGAAACAAATTTCGCGCCTTTCAAAAAAAAGAAAAAGAAAAAATTATTTAATGGAAATATTAAAAATTGACTCACGGATTTTCTTCTTTAGGGAATATTAATTATTTCCGCAAAAATAGATAACAAGGGAGGAAATATTTTTTCGAGAAAGAAAAATTTAGGGGAAGAAAGAAAGAAATTTCAATCCGAATTCTGAATTACTTTTTTCAATAATATAAGAATTTTAATTGAATTAAATAAGACTTCAAGTCAAGTAAATAAAAAAATTAATACAGAAAAAAATAATTAAAATAAAAAATATTTTTCCGAGAAATAAAAATTTAATCAGTATACCAAGAATAGAAAAATTCTAATTTACTTTCGTCAATGACAAAATATTAATTACTACAGAAAAAAATAATTAAAATAGAAAATATTTTTCCGAGAATTAAAAATTTAATCGGTACCAAGAGTAGAAAAATTTAAATTCTAATTTACTTTCGTCAATGACAAAATATTAATTACTACAGAAAAAGAATATTAAAATAAATATTGTATCGATAAATAAAATTAAATAAATAAATGTTTAAATTCCAAATCTAATTTACACTTTTCAATTAAATGACAAAAAAAAAACGAAATTACTAGGTAAAAAAAATAATTGCAATAAAAAATACTTTTCCGAAAAATAAAATTTTTTAAAAGCACCACCAAATAGAAAAAAAATTGTAATTCAAATTCAAATTATAATTTATTTTCTTCAATTAAATAGGAAACAAAAAATAAATTACTATACAGAAAAAAATAATTAAAATAGAAAATATTTTTCCGAGAAATAAAAATTTAATCGGTATCAAGAATAGAAAAATTCAAATTCTAATTTACTTTCGTCAATTAAATTTCCAAATCTAATTTACACTTTTCAATTAAATGACAAAAAAAACGAAATTACTACAGAAAATAAAAATTGAAATAAAAAATACTTTTTCGAAAAATAAAATTTTTTACAAGTATCACTTTTTTGAATTAAATGACAGAAAATAAGGAAAAATAGAATAAAGCATTAGATAAATTAAATTATAAATTGTAAATAATAAAGAATAAAAGAAAAATTTTACTAGATGCTAAGAAGAAAAAAATTTGAATTCAAATTCAAATCTTCTTTTTTTTCTTAATTTAATGACAAAAAAAAGTTTTATGTCTCGCTATTACGTTTCTCACATACCAAGGATAATATTTAAGTTTCGAAACATTTAATTAACGTATAAATCGTTTATAAGTGCACGCACGTCTCTATGAGTTGTATACAATACTTTAAATCAAATTGAAATTAAAAATAATAATTTTCACTACCGGTCGTGGACATGAGATCATTTATAATCCTAATAAAATGTCTAAATAAACAAATTATTTATTTGAAATAAATTATCTATGTATACTTTTTGAATTATTTTTCCAAACCGAAAAATAAAATTATCTACTCTTGAATTATTTTTCCAAATGGAAAGTAAAATTCTTATTAATAAAAAATCGAAAATATAAACGACTCAATTTTTGTTAGATAAAAAATTAAAATTCATGTTATTTTTTAAATGAAATGAAAAATATTCTATTTATACAGAGAAGTAAAAATTAATATTTAAAAAATATTAAAAATTATTCTAGTTATAGAGCTCAGAAAAAATTTAGTTAATAAAAATCTACTCCTGAATTATTTTTGCAAACGGAAAATAAAATTCTTAAAAAAAATCGAAAATACGATTTTACAATCGAAAAAAACAATTTTTTGTACGTAAAGAAATTTAAATTCTGTTTATTCATAAAATAATATTTAAAAAATATTCTATTTATAGAGAAGGAAAAATTTACTTGGAAAATATTATCTACTGAATTATTTTTTCAAACGGAAATTAAAATCATTATTAAAAAAAATTGAAAATATAAATACTCAATTTTTTTGTATATAAAAAATTAAAATCCCGTTTATTTTTAAAAGAAAATAAAAAAAATTCCATTTCTACATAAAGAAAAATTAACATTTGAAAAATTATTTTAAAAAATATTCTATTTATAGAAAAGTCAAAATTTATTTGAAAAAATTATCTCCTCCTGAATTATTTTTCTAAACTGAAAATAAAATTTTTGTAAAAGAAATTTTGTCTTTTTTCTACTTTTTTGGACATAAAAATTTTAAATCCCAATTATTTTTTTACATTTTCGATTTTTTTTTAAATTTTATTTTCCGTTTGCAAAAATAATTCAGGAGTAGATTTTTTAATTAAATTTTCGCTGCTCTATAACTAGAATAATTTTTAATAAATAAAATAAAAATAATATTCTATTCACGCGTAAAGCAAAAATTTATTTGGAAAAAATTATTTTTCCAAACGGAGAATAAAATCTTTATTTAAAAAAATAGAAAAAAGACAAAATTTCTTCTACAAAAGTTTTAATTTCTCTTTAAATAAAAATTTCGTTCATTTTTAAAGTGAAACAAAAAAAATGTTATATTTATGCAAAAGCAAAAAAAAAATTATAATATTTAGAAAAATTAAATAAATTCACAAGAACAATTTTTTCCCGTAAAACAATAAGTTATTGTTTTGATACACGAGTTTAAAAATAAACAAGTCAGAAAATTATGCATATATTTCTAATTATAATAAATAAATATTCCACAATGTCTTCTTCTTTTTCATTCAAGTCTACTTTCCAAAGTGGAATCCCATTAAAATATATACAGTGTACACACATTTTCCCATAAAGTATTATAGATGATCTCATGACTATTAACTTAGGATCTAGTGTCTGATAAGAGATAGTATAAATGAATGTAGGTTTTGAGAGTGCTTTTAAAATGCATAAATTTGCAAAAGTAGGTCCTTATTAAAATGAATTTTTGTTGTTTTTCATTCTTTTTTCCTCAAAAAAAATTTCCATTCTTCTCATGCATCACTGATAGAGTGTTATGATAAAGCGAAGAAATTACTTCCTCTTTTTCTCCTATATATAGAGAAAAGGTCATTAAAGACGGAATATTTTATGAATTTAAAATTATCAAAATAGAAAGACGATTGAGAGAGAGAGAGAGAAAGAGAGAGAGATAAGGGACGAAAAAAAGTGAAAAATTGGGTGATGACACGGTTTCCATGAGTGTGAAAAGGTTGTTGAACTCGGTGAGCAACAATTCTCGTGTATAACATACACGCGGGATTTCTTTTGGTGAAAAAGTACTCTCGAGACATTTGAAGAATTGCTCGTAATTTTATATATATCCATTTTTGTATTTATCCTTGCGCAATTAACTATTGTCGGTGCTGGAAAAATGACCGTTACTAGAGACACTGAAAGAAAAAAAAAGAGATATTATCTTTTGTCTCCTGGGAGCGACAGTAATTTAGTTACTAAACCATAAGTAAAATTAACACCTTTGTGTAGAGGAACAATTTTTTTTGTTAAACAATTTTTATTCTTTTCCCCTTAATTGATAATTTCGTATTTCTTAAAAAAGATACGGAACGAGAATAAGAGGAAAAAAAATATTTGGTATTTTTTTGTAAAGTTATCATTATGAAAAAGTTTGTAAAATGTGACACGAGTTTCTTAGATAGTGAATTATTTTCTTTTTTTTATTGCACGAAAATTGACAATTGAAAATTCTTCAAATTACGTAAATCAAATTTCTTTTTCTATTTCTTTTTCCACTTTTTTTTTTTTTTTTTGCTTTTCGTTCATTTTTTCTATTAAATCATGAAAATTTTTTAAATTAGCTACAATTACAAAAATTGAATTTCAGTTCGAACATTATATTTGCTTTTAATTTAATTTATAGTCAAGGATCATAAATATATCGCGATTATTTCTATTTATTAACTTCAATGTTGACTTTTTAAAGCTATAAAATTAAAAAAAAGAAAAAAAGAAAAAAAATGATTGATGTTCGTTCTCGATAAATGTAGAGGTGAGAAAATTTCCCAAGCGATCATCTCCAACTGACCCTGGCTTTCATACTTTATTAACGATAATCAAACTGACCTCGCTTAGCACTTTAAAAAACTCCCATAGTTCGTCCGTTAGAAATTCTGCTTTTTTCTCCTTCTCAATCTATTAAATCCTATATTCAATTTTATAAGCACGAATTAATTCCCCTTATTATATGGGAAAATATTTTTTTGAAAAAAAATATAAGAAAAATGTATTTTCTATTTAGTGATACAATAAAAAATATATAATACTTTTAGATTTAGCAATATAACTTCAATTCTAAATTTTTCTAAAATTCAATTATTCCATTTGAATTTTTAAATAAAATTATTCAAAATCAAAATTTTAATAATTCTTTTCGGAAAATGATAAATTAAGCATTTTATTTATTTTGAGAATAATTGAATTCTTTCGAATTATTTGATTATTTTTTTTTCTAAATAATTGAATTTCTTTGAGAATTTTTATTAAATAGTAGATATTAAAAATAATTGAATTTCAGCGAAGAATTTTATAATTTGTGAAAATAATTGAATTCTTGCGACAAATTTTCTCAAAACTTTGGAAAATAATTGAATTGTTTCAAGAAATTGTATTACAATTTTCGAGAATAATTTTTTGATTTCAACTATTAGCAAAATTAAAGTAGTGCAAATTCTTATAAAAAAAAGAAAAAAGCAGCTTTTAGTAATATTATAAAAGTACAGAAAAAAGTATACAAAAAAGGAGAAAAGTGCAAAAAAAGAAAAAAAGTTAAAAGAAAAAGAAAGGATAAAAATTATTTTTTTAGGAAACGATTAAAATTCTAATTAAGATAGTTAACTGTAAAAGTTAAAAGCATCTCAACAAGAATTCAGAAAGTGCGAAAGTTATTTTACAATGTTTTGCAATTGTCGAAAAGAAATCTTTTTCATCGATTATTGTCCTATACTCGCGCGGTGTTACTTTCATTGACGTCTAATAAGTATTCATTTTATGAATGTTTTACTTCATACCAGTTAATGGAATTTGAAAAAATTTTCAATAGGCCTCGCACCTATAGAGCGGGGATAATTAGCAATTGCTTTCAAATAGCTACTGTACATTCAAATATAAAATACAAACAATTCTTTATGGTTCACAATATGAGAAAAAAACAAAAAATCGTGAAGAATATTACTTTTCCTCCTTTAAAACACGCATTTTTCTTCGCGACTAAATGAGAGAAAAAAAAATTATTTATCGAACTCTCAAAAGAAATAACAGGAGAAAGTATAAAATATCTTAATCGCAATAAATTAGAAATTCCCGAGAATTAATTTTTTTCGAAAAATTTCTTTTTTTTATCCAAAAAATTTAAAGTTAAATAAATTCTGTTTAATTTAAATATTTAAATTCAATTTAATAAAAATTCTATTCTACGAAGATTTTTTTCTTCTGTTAATGAATAATTTTTGAGGGAAAATATTTACATTGACATTCGATTCTAATAGAAAAAAAAATTAAGTAAAATTTTCCAAGTTTTGCGGTAAAATTTTTTTCGTGTGGGGAAATAAAGGCAAAATATGTGTGTAAAACTTGTTGGAGAAAGTCTTTGCGACAAATTAGAAATCCTGAAGGAACCGGCCATCGTTCTGTAACTTAGTTGGAAATCACGTTAGTTATCTCAAAAAAAAAGGAAGAAGAAGAAAAAGAAGAAAAAAAATTGTTTCACTATTATAGCATTCGTTTGACTCTAACTTGATGAACTTGTACCTGAATTCTTGTTCTTTCTAATCGATAGATATTTATTGCTGTCGTTTGGCTTTAGAGAAATTCAAGAGCACGTTGTTGTGATTACTATAATCAAATTAAATTACCAGAGCGAACGGAAAGTACACAAATGTGTTAATAAAATTTGTAAATGAGAAACATCTTCAAAATTAAATTTACGATTGAAATATTTTGTAAACAATCTCTTTCTTTCTCTCTTGTAGAAATAATTATTTTTCTTAGTTTCGATTCTAATTTGACTGTAATTTGATTATGTTTTAATTTTTTTAATTTATTTTAATTCTAATTCGATTAGATTCAATTTTTATTCTAATTTGATTTTAGTTTGATTCTATTTTTATTCTATTTTAATTTTAATTCGATTCGATTTTTATTCTAATTTGACTTTATTTGGATTTTAATTCGATTCGATTTTTATTCTAATTTGTCTTTTTTTGGATTTTAATTCAATTTGATTTTTATTATATTTTGATTCTAGTTTAATTTTAATTCGATTCGATTCAATTTTGGTTGTAATTCGATTCTATTAAATTTTTAGTTTATTTTGATTCTGATTCGATTCTTATTCTCCTTTGATTTTATTTTGGTTCTAATTCAATTCGGTTTCTATTCTACTTTGATTTTAATTCGATTCGATTTTTATTCTAATTTGACTCTATTTTGATTCTATTTTTTATTCTATTTTTTATTCTATTGTGATTTTAATTCGATTCTAATTTGATTCTAATCCGATTCTAATTTGATTCTAATACGATTCTAATTTGATTCTAATTTAATTCTAATCCATTTTTAATTAATACGAATCCTTAATTTTATCATTCCTCAAAATCTAGATCTAAATTTTCTCGAAAAATTTTTTCACCTCTTACAATAATTTTTTCTTTTGTTTTCTTTTCTTTCGGAAAGTCTTTCATTTCTTCAAATTCATAAAAAATTCCAATTAATTTAAATACACAATTTTTAGAGATCATAATTCTTTTAAAATCATTTCCTTGCTTTTTTTCTGCTTCTTTTTTTCTCTAGTGTTATAAAATAGTTCTTGCCCCAATTACAAAAGAGAGTGCCTATGAAACTGGAGATTGATGACCCATTTGTCATCGAAATGAAACATAAGAAAAGATTTCTATGTATATATAGATATTTTATAATCAGACATGAAATGCAACACGATGACCTCAATCAAGATAAAATATTAATTCAAGTTCCGTCATATTCATTAAACTATCGGTGTTGGAAATTTTTTGAGAAAATGATTATAAGGAAACCGTTAAATTAAATATTTTGTATATAAATGTATGTAAGATTTGTAATTAATTTTTTGGTTTGATATTAAATTCGATAATAACTAATTTGTATAAATAAAATGACATGGCGGATTTTAAATGGTACAGTTAAATATTACATTTGAATAATTATTGATAATTAAAATTTTTTTTTTTTTAATTTTCCAAAAGATAAATGAACCGTTAAATTGTAAAGTAGTAATAAATTTAATGCTGGTAGTGGGTTTGGTTTAATGAAAATAGAAAAATTGATAAGAAATATATATGTTAATGTAAAAAATGCAAAAACATGACATACTTTCAAATAGTAGAATTCTACTAATATTTAAGACTGAAAGAATTCGATTTGATTTGAGATAAAAATATTTTTAATCCCCTTTTTCTATTTTTTCTATTATCATTTCTAAATATTTTTTATTCTTTCTATATTTTTTTACTTTTCCAGAATTTTTTCCTCTTTCTATTATTTATTCTGTATTTTTTATTCTTTCTACATATTTTTATTTTTCTATAATTTTTTTACTTTTTCTATTATTTTGTCTATATATTTTTTATTCTTTCTAAATATTTTTGTTTTTCTATAATTTTTTCAATATTTTTTATTCTTTCTATATTTTTTTATTTTTTCAAAATTTTTTTACATATTTTTATTTTTCCAAAATTTTTTCCTTCTATTATTTATTCTTTCTACAAATTTTTATTTTTCTATAATTTTTTACTTTTTCTAATATTTTTTCCGTATTTTTTCTATTTTTCCAAAATTTTTTCCTTCATTCTATTATTTATTCTTTCTAGATATGTATTTTTATTTTTCTATAATTTTTTACTTTTTCTATTATTTTTTTCATATTTTTTCTATTTTTCCAAAATTTCTTCCTTCTATTATTTATTCTGTATTTTTTATATTCTTTCTACAAATTTTTATTTTTCTATAATTTTTTACTTTTTCTAATATTTTTTCCGTATTTTTTCTATTTTTCCAAAATTTTTTCCTTCATTCTATTATTTATTCTTTCTAGATATGTATTTTTATTTTTCTATAATTTTTTACTTTTTCTATTATCTTTTTTTATATTTTTTATATTTTTCCAAAATTTTTTCCTTCTATTATTTATTCTGTATTTTTTATATTCTTTCTACAAATTTTTATTTTTCTATAATTTTTTACTTTTTCTAATATTTTTTCCGTATTTTTTCTATTTTTCCAAAATTTTTTCCTTCATTCTATTATTTATTCTTTCTAGATATGTATTTTTATTTTTCTATAATTTTTTACTTTTTCTATTATTTTTTTCATATTTTTTCTATTTTTCCAAAATTTTTTCCTTCTATTATTTATTCTGTATTTTTTATATTCTTTCTACATATTTTTATTTTTCTATAATCTTTTACTTTTACTATTACTTTTTCTACATTTTTCAACTTTTTCAAAATTTTGTTATTTTTTCCATTGTTTTTTCTATTTAGTCAGTAATTTAGACACTTATTGTTATCAATTTTTAATATGAACTTATTTTTACTTTTTTTTAATAACTTTTTTTAACTTTTAAATATTCCCGAAAAATTTTTGGATTAGCGTCACTAGATTTAAAGTTTGACAATTGAAAATCGTAAGGAAAGAACCTGCTTAAATAATATGTCAATGAGGATCGCTTTCACTACTTGTACAGTTACCCCGCATCGATGTCTTCTCAATCTACATACACTGTGACCCAACACAATTCTTGCATTATAAAGACATGTTAAAGATAATTTACAGCTTATTGCAAAACATTGTTTTAAAGTTGAAAACTGACTTTTATGAGTATTTTGACCGTGAGCATTGTTTTTTTCCCATCATTTTCTAAGGAAATTGCATAATTATTTTACACATAAATATATAATCTTCAAATATTACATAATTGATCAATTTAAAAAGTATTTGTCTAAATTAAAAAGTATTTATCTCTTTTCTAAAAAAAGGGACATTAGACACGTACTTTCTGTTTTTAGTTTTTTTTTTTAATATTCCGAATTTATATTTCTATGTAAATTTATTTTTTGCATTTTTTTTACATATTATTTCAATATCGCAAAATTGAAAATTCCATTTACTTTTATAGATTATTATTAAAAAGCAGGTATTAGAAATAGAGGAGTAAAAAATATAAAGCAAAGATAACATAACTGTGAATTATAGAAATTAATTACGCTGATAACTGACGTAATGTGTTGCCATTTTACTATTTGTAATATTTCTATTCGAGTTTCTATACATTATATATTTTATACACTTTATTAATTTTCCTAATTTTTCTAATTAAAAATTTCAAGTGAAAATTTAGATCTAGATATTGATTCATAATTACGTTTATTCAAACAATTCTTCTATAAATTTCTTTTTGATTAAAAGATTAGTCTTTTAAAATTACTTTCTCATGATGAGAATGGTAAAAAGTATGTAAAAAAAATAGAAAAAGGATATTAATTACCAAGAATGTGGATCCATTGAAATATCCAAAAACTCAGGAGAAGTTTTCCGATCATCTCACGTTTCTGTACTTTTTAAATCCAATACGGTTGATTTCGTTCAAAATTGCAACATTTTTCCAGAAACTAAAATCCCGGAAGTGAGCGACGTTAGACACAAACCGAGGCATATGAATATAATGACACTTTCTCCAACACCTCTATGCAAAAAAAAAAAAATAACCAACAACAACTTCCTGTTAATCTTCAGATTGTCAGCGATATCTTCTCTCTATTAAGCATTCAATATAATAGCCTCCTTCCCGCAATAGTTAATTTCCTCCTTCGCCAAGTAATAACATCTCTTTTCACCTCGAATCACTTGCCATTAAAAAAATGAATATAGATTGTTATTAATTATTTATCACGCGGCACAACACATTTTTTTTTTTTTCAATATTTCGCCAAAGAGACTTTCTCCAAAAAACTTTTCCAAACTTCTTTTGCTCCAAATTCGATTCTGATTTCTCTTAAGTTAATCCTTTTTTGATTTAGATCACAGTTTACCTTTCATTTACTCTCGAAGTTGTTTTTTTTTTGGTTCTTTTATTTCTGGTGATGTTAAAATTGTGTTTTTGAATATTTTTGTATTTTTGTAGCGTTTTTTGAAAATTTGATGTGGATTTTTTTTTTGGAAAAAAGAGAGAGAAGTGAATATTCTTGTTTGAGTGTTGAGATTTCTGAATGTTGGCCTTATCCAGCGAAGAGAGAGTCGTGAACATGCAACCAAGAACGCGAGTGCCTCGTGGCCTACTATAAACTGATCCCCACCGAAGCAAAGTCTGTCTCTTTACCTGTCTTTTGAATGCCTTATGATGTTTACAAATCGTGTATGGTGTGGGCAGTATTTTTATTCATATGCCGGACGCACTCTTCGCTTTTGTAAATTTTATATTCACCATAAAGAAGCTTCCAAAGCGGTACCTGAAAAAGCACAATAATAAAGATTAGAGATTTAACGATAAAACCGTTTTATTTTCGGTTGATCTACTCGATCCGTTATTTTTTAACTTCTAATCCGTTATTTTATACACTCTCAATACATTTTTTTAATAAAAATTTTTCCATTTTTTCTTCTTCTCTAAAAAAAAGTTTACAGTTCAAACTTTAATAATTCAAAAATTTATAAGCTACTTCAACAATTCGAAATTCAGAATTAGAAAGTAAAATTTTCCTTTGAACATTTTTGATACTTTTACTAAAAAAATACAAAAAAAAAATTCAGACATTACGTAAAATGTTACATTAAATCGTGATCATCATTTTAGTCTCAGAAAAAATAATGAGAAATCAGGAGAAATGTGAATGAACTTAGGAATTGTTTTTATTTTTAATATAAAAATAACTGACGAGCAGACTTTCAATAAAAGTGAAACTACCAAATTGCGAAAGTTCAAAGGAAATTCTAGGACTAATATAGCGATAAAGATAAAGAAAAAGAATAAAATAAAAGGTGCCTCGTTAAAATTTGTATTCTAATGAAGTTCATCCACAAGAAAAAAAAAAGATTTAGACACATTAACGAATGACTGTCAATCGTTACTTGAATTTTAATTTACGATTTTCTAGAAAATAGACAAAGCAATAAAAAAAACTTGACTGATTAGGGGCCGCTGATCCCAAAGGCATACGCAATGTCTCTCTTTTTTTTCTCCCAAGGATTTCAATGCAAACGCGGAAGTTGCAGAATTTCAAAAACATCGCTTGCTCCAATTTCCTTAAAAGAGTTGAAATTTGTCACAGCTGTTGAGAGTTATTTTTTTCTCAATCGTTACTCATAGTGACAATTGTGTAAATTTTTCAATTAATTAAAGAATGTAAAATTTGTTATACAAAGAATATAAAATTTGTTTTACAAAAAATGTAAAAAAATTTAATAGAGGAAATGGAAAATTTTTTACACAAAAAATGTAACATATTTTATAGAAAAAATGGAAAATTTTTTTTTTTAAGAATGTAAAATATTTTATAGACAAAATGGAAAATTTTTTATACAAAAAATTTAAAATAGAATAATAAATAAATTGCAAATGAATGAAATAAAATGAAAATTGAAATAGAAAAAAAATAGAAAAAATGTGAAAAAGAACAAAAGATACAAAAAAATCGAGAAAAGTAGAAGAAAGAAGTAAACAGTAGAAAAAAGTACAAAAAATATAAAAAAATGCAAGAAAGTTTAAATATGTAGAAAAAATTAAATAAAAGCAGCAAAAAAATTGAAAAAAAGCTGAAAAATTAGAAAAAAGTACAAAAAATTACAAAAATGTTTAAAAAAGTAGAAAAGATTAGAAAAAAGTACAAAAGATTTAAAAAAAGTCTAGAAAAGTAGAAAGAAGAAGGAAAAAGTGCGAAAATTACAAAAAAATACTGAACAGTTCAAAAAAGTAGAAAAAATTAAAAGAAAGCAGCAAAAAATTGAAAAAAAGTACAAAAGATGCCAAAAAAATACAATAAACTCTAAAAAAAAATAGAAGGAAGAAGAAAAAAGTACGAAAATTACAAAAAAAATACAGAACAGTTCAAAAAAATAAAAAAGATTTAAAGAAAGCAGCAAAAAATTGAACAAAGTTGAAAAAAGTACAAAAGATACAAAAACAATACAAAAAAGTCTAAAAAAATAGAAGGAAGAAAAAAAAAGTACAAAAGATACAAAAAAAAAAAATACAAAAAAGTCTAAAAAAATAGAAGGAAGAAAAAAAAAGTACGAAAATTACAAAAAATACCAAAAAGTTCAAAATGTAGAAAAAAATTAAAAAATACAGAAAAATATTAAAACAATCTTCAAATACTCGTTTTATCATTTTCTCACAATTTGAATACAAAAAAATATAAATAAAATACAAAAAAAATAAATAAGTAAAAAAATCCAATAAAAAGAATGAATAAAAAAATAAATTACATACAAATAATACAAATAAATATCAAATAAATGCTCGAAATAGTTGAAATGCAAATTTAAAAATGAAAGTAACGACATAAAGGAAAGTTTTGTGAATAAATTCTAAAAAGTACCATTAGAAAAAAAATGTTTAAAATAAATTTGAAATAGTAAAAAAAAAACAGGATAGATTATGTAAAGCATTTTTAAATGGAAAGCAGATCAGATAAAATGAACTTACAAAAATAAAAAGAGTGAGAGAGAGATGTGGAATTTGTGTGAGCGCAGGAACCGGAAATTCACTCTGTTAGGTATGATATTGTGCAATCAGCAAATATTATACATTGCACATTACATTATCATTATGACCATTAAAGTTAATAAAAGTCAATTGATGTGTTATTATGAAGTGTGCTGCTATTCATTCCCCACTTCCTTTCCAGGTAGAGAGAATGAATTCACATCCATCGATTATTCATCTTAATTAATCCAATTGTTTCTTCATTAAAATCCTTTGAATCCTTTCATTTGTATCTTCATCACAAATAAATGGAACGAATTCCTGAAAAAGAGATACAAAAATAATTGCAAAATATTTCTGATTATAAATTATACCGAGAGTGTGAATATAAATACAAATAATTATATAAATACAATAATAAAAGATACAATAAAACAAAAATAAAATAACACAAAAAAAATGTCATCGAAATTAGAAAATTTACAAAAAATTACAAAATTACAAAAAAATACCAACAAATAAATAAAATATTTCTAAATATAAATATAAAAGTAAAAATAAAAATAAATACAACAAAAATAAATATAAAAATAAATATGAAAATAAATATAAATACAATAATAAAAATAAATACAACAAAAATAAAACGAATGTTATGATTGAAAGATATGAAATCAAATTCCGGAAGTTAAATTTAATTATTGAATTTAAATTAGTTATTTTTTCGAGTTATACTTTCATTTTTTTCTTCATCAGATAATTATTATGAGTGCACGGCGTTGTGTTTAGACTATTTGACACTTTCCCCTTTGATGAACTAAAATGACTTTCGATTTGGGTGTTCGTTTATGTCTTCGACTAATATTTTCGCATGGTAATTATTATTCTCGGCCTTCTTGGTTAACACTTGAACGAAAATTACTTTTGAAAATGTAGGTGTGAGCTGGTGAAAGTAGAAAAAAAATTTTTTTTTCCCTATGTGTTAAAAATGGAACAAATTTTTATCGATTTCAGGAGAAAAATATTTCGTCATCACTTTTGCTAATTATAGGTTCAACTTCTACTATTTAGTAGAATAGTGAACAAAAAATCAAAGAAAATCCAGTAAAAACTCGAATTCCAGCAAAAAAATAAATTCTGCAATAAATCTTTGACTTCCGTTTAATTTCGATGACATGTGTTGGAAGAGAAAAAAAGAAAAATGTCTTGAGTGTAAATTTGAAAGTGGTTCAAGTAATTTGCCGAATAACGATCATTCAAATGGACTTTCTTCCGAAAAAACACGTTCAAGGACGCAGAGATGAACTCATTTTTAATGGGATATAATTTTTACTTTCATTTTTTATTTCTTTTTCCGGTAATAAATTAGAATTGTTGAATAATTTCGCCTGTAGTCTGTAATTAGAAAAAGGTCGATATTAATAATTATGAATATAATTAATTGAAATTAAATTTATTCAAATTTACCTGTTTTTGAATTTAGAAAAAGTTTTCCAACCTGGAATTGGATTCAATTCACTTTCGTTTTCAACAACAAAATAAAGATATTTTGTCAAACATCGAATACTATAAAAAATTTCCAGACTAAAAAATTATTTATTAGTATAGTAATTTTTTTTGGTAAAAAATCAAGTTTAGTGAAAAAAATGTCAATTAGTTAATTTTGTAAAGTATAGTAATTATTGCCATAAGTTTTTCTGTTGGCGTTTGCAAATTTACCTCAAATTACTTAAAAAAAGAAAAATTGTTTTCTTGGAGGTAGTTAACGAAAAAATAGGTATAATAAACCTGAAAATTGCGTAAGAAGTGTAGAAAGGATAGATCAGAAAATTGTCAGTGCTTGACGGACTGTATCTACATTTTTTTTTCTTTTTTATTCAGCCTTTTCGTCGCAGGATCATTAATATGTTTACAGTTGTTACGGAGTAAACAATGGTCTTCCTCTTTGCTGTAAAAAGTAACATCCGGCCTTTCTCATTAAAACTATGTTCCGGCATGCGATGATAAAAATCACATAAATATTGTATACACACAAGACGAAAAAATATTCCTCTTTCTCTTTATTTGCAATCGTGGATATTTTCTGTCCATTATTTTTTCGTAGAATATAAAAATTAGATAAACTAAATTATTATATTTAATATATTCTATTAATATAGTCGATTAAACTATAGTTTTATTATTAAATTTAACGTTTCGCTAAATGTAAGTATCGCTCTTCATCAAAATCATCCATATCGTCGTCTTTAACAATGGTGACTTTCTTCTTTGGCATTCGTTTTTGTAAAATAATTTTACGTTCTTCGTCTGTCAGGAGTTCCAAATTTAGAGGAAGTACAATAATTCTTTTAGGTTCGGAATATGAAATATTTATACTGCTACCATTGGTTGAAACAAGTGTGACAGGATAACTTCTTAAGTAATTCTTCCTGTGTTTACATGCAATTGCTGCTGACCAACAGTTAAATTTCCTTCCAAGAAAAGGTATAGTTTCAGTTACTTTTAACATGGTCTGTATTCTTGGTATCATTCTGGAAAAATGTTAATTACTAAACTTTTAATTAGTACAAATCGTACGTATATTATATGTTCAGGGGAAAAAACTCGATGCACTCGATGGAAACAACTTTTAAATTGTTGCATAATTTTCATAAATTTACAAAGTTTGTGAAAAATTTATAGTCTTACAACTTGTTGATATTGGTACTAATTATTTTTTCTAAACTCTGCTTAATTATTAAATAAATTTATACCATAAAACAAATAAAATTTGCGTGCTTTGCGTGAACAAAATTTGGAGGTTATAAATAATTTTGGTAAAATTTATAGTTTATTTTAAGATTTGAATGTAAATTGCAATAAAAATACCTTTTTTCGTTGACTCTGATTATGAAACTCACCTGAATGTTGATATTCACTTTCTATTGTAATAAATATTTGTTTTTTTCGTTTTTTTTAATTTCTCTAAATTCACAACAATTGAATCTGGTTTAACATAACCTACAAACGAAACTTTTGTAAATTTTGTTTTTGTATTTGTAATCAAGCTTGCCAACCGATCGCTGGTGAAAAAGTTACATCTTTGAAAATATTTTTAAAATAATTAAAAATTGATATATTAGTATTTAAAAAATTGTTTATTTATAAATTATTTATTCTTTATACTTTGATGTTTTGAATTGTTTTCTTATTTAACTCAATAATTATAGATCTATTGTTTTAGAGAGTAAAATTTAAAAATTAAAAAAAATGTGTAGTATCTATTTTAAAGTGCGCGCCATTCTTTCAGAGACAACTTCAAGTTGCGCGGACTAAAATTCAAGATGGCCGCTGGGCAGTACTGCCAATTCACAATCTACTAGTATTCATGCAACAGTCAATATGTCAATATCGTCAACATATTTGCATGTAAATCACGTATTTAAATCAGTTTCACCAAGCGAATTAGTTAATTCATCGAGAATTGCGTGACCGATTGCAATGGTGAGTCGTAAAATCTAATTTCTTACGCTTTAACATTTAGAAATAAAGATCAAATTTTGTTGTTATTGCGACGTTAATATAACCTCAAAATTCTTAAATTTATTGTTTCCTAATTCAAATTGATTGATATTATTAGTAGTAATAAATAATAATTAGATTTCTATGGGGTAGTCTGCCCTATTCGATTTCCAGAGTCTGCTGACAGTGATTTTCCTGCTAATTTGCACGTGTGCGTATATTCGTTCCATAGTGCCTAGTTTGCTAGACAGACATAAAGTCGGGTAAGTAATAAAAAGAATGAAAAAAAATGTTTTCTAAAATGTTAATTTATTTCGTTTCTCCTTTTTCGAAGAATCGTTATTAAACTTTGATTATATTTTCTATGTCACTAGATTCTTGGGGATCTTTTGGAAGTGTGCCAGGATTGGAGAGCGAAAGAGTCCCTACGTTGCAGTATGCTGTTTATCCATGGCTTTCAGTATATTATTTTGGTCCTGAGATGAATAATTATGACGAAAATAGAGTTTTAAATTGACCAAACTTCTGGACATGTGGATATAAACGAAGTGATATAAAAAGGTAAAGTTTGAAAATGTGATATACATTCCTACGGCAAACATTTTGTATTTGTTCCCTTTGATTGGAAATACATAAAAAATACATTACATAAAAATACCAAGTTAATAGTAGGTTTCTAATTATATCCCTTAGAGTTTATTGAATTAAGAATTTTAAAAAAGGAGTAAAATAAAAATTTTGTAACATTCCCGCCAAATTTTGAAAGTTGAGTTCGCTTTCCTGCCGCTAGGTGGCAAAGTGCCACGGAGTTAGGTTGGCAACAATGAGAAATGTTAGTTCTTTCATTCCTCTACTGTTGACATTCCTGCATGGGACAAGAGACAGCGATTCTCGTGATTTCTTGTTAAAAAGTCGTAAAAAGTTAAATAAAAATAAAATATAACATCAGTGATATAATAATTTTGTCAATATTTGTATTCAGTTCCGTCGACATTTAATATTTCCGGTAAATATTTATTGCCAAATAGAAAAAGTTTTAATGAAACAAAAATTTTACTTTTGTCGAATGTATAACCTCAAAATTCCAATATACAGCAAATTTCGTGTTAAATTTGTTGGACTTTGGCGACTTTGTCCACGATTTGAATTTAAATTTCCTTAAATTATTGTCTCTAGTGGATGAAAAGTCAGTATTTTTATTAATTTTGGACTTTATTTGCAGTGCCCAAAGAAGAGAAAGGATTTTTTTCGTCGTGGCTTCAACGCGATTTTTGGAGTTCTGAGGAAAAAATTTTCATCGTTCATGAGGAGAATCGTTCACGAAAATAGGATCAATCTTCGAAGAGGTATTATTTCGTGTGGACGAGGATAATCAACAATTGGTGAGTCCCTCTTGTTCTCAGTATTGTGTCGGGGGCAAGTTGTAATTAATTCCAAAAATTTCAAGTTGACAGGCAATTTTCCCCTTTTTTACATTAAATTTACTTGCGAATTTTTTTGCTATCTCTTGCACTTGTTGCGAATTTATTTTTTTACTACTTGCAGTTGCTGCAAAAATTCATTTATTTATTACTTGCACTTGATGCAAATTTTTTTATTTATTACTTACACTTGTTGCAAATTTATTTATTTACTACTTGCAATATTTTATCCTTTACTGAACATTGTCTCAAATTATACGCGACAATAATTTTTGATTGACTTTTCGAAAAGTATTCTATATTTTCAATATTTGGGACGTTTTCTGAAATATTATCAATAGCCTCACTAGGGAGTCTTTTAGAGGCGATTAATTTCTTCCACGCCTGCTCCAAAAGTTACCTCTTTTCTTTAGTTTTTGACAATTAGGACTTCGATATATTTAATTAATTCCAATATCGTCTTTTTAGCCAAATGAGTTATATTTTCAAAAATTTACATCAGAAACATTAATTTCCTTTTCTATGTAAAAAAATTTACAGTCAAGATAAATATTCATAAAATATGTGATTTACCTATTTTTCAAAATATGTAAATATTTCAGAAAATTTTTATTCTTTTAGTTAAAACAAAATCGATTTAATTTTTGATTTAATATTTCTCTAATATTGAAATAAAATTCTTTTGATTCTTGAGTTTATAAGAATGCCTTCAAAAGAGATTCTTAAATTTAAATCACAGATAATTAAAAATAATATAAAATGTCATGAAAATGACAATATTGAGTTTTAAACAGGAATGTAGACGGTAATTCAATTGACAAATTCCGATAAAATAATTATCAGAAGATAATTTTTTCTTATAGGAAAAAAAATTTGATAAACGTTCGTAAATTAAAAATTAAATTATTAATTTAAAAATATTAGGAAACGTAATATTTTTGCATTTTTGCAAAGTTTAATATCAATTCGTTACGATTTGGTATAAAAATTTGATTTATCGTGACTTTGAGTAAAATGTAGTTTTTGTTTTTAATACAAAAAAAAATTGAAGACTAAATTTCTTCATTAGACGAAGAAGATTTTTGCTTTGATCTTCCGGTTATTCTTTCTTCAACACCTTCCGCTTGACATGATCCTGGTAGAATAATGTAGCCTTCACGATGTTTTCTGTTGAAAAGTAAAACGTAAAATCTTGTGTCCATTCTTAAAATAATTTTTGAAAAAAAAAGTTTTTAATTTTAAAAAAGTTTTTGAATCAAAATTCAAATTTTTTGAATTCAAATCACAGAACCCTTTTTCTATCATGCAAGTTAGAAAAGGTTTCGGCGATTGAATTTATATTTTAAAAAAAGCCCCAAGTACGACAAAACAAGAAATGAAAAAGAAACTTCCATCGATGAATTTTGCAACGAAAATTGATTGGACCTCATGCCTCATGCAAATTATAAATTGTCAATGACCGCAAAATACCGATAATCCACTTATACTTATGAAACAATGAATACATTTTTTTTATTCTAAAATGATAAATTCCTCTTTTATCACCAATTTCATGCATACAGCTTAATCGACACTTTTTTTGTATAAACAAAAAATACTTCAAAATAAACATTTAATAGGATGACTTGTAGGATGGGAGCGCGTTAATATTTTTATTTATTCCTTTTTTTTATAATTAAATAAATTATTGAAAGTAAGAGAGTATTTGTAAATTTGTTGGTATCAGTAATTTTTTTTGCAATTAATTTTAATTGCAAAATTTTAATAAATAGTATTAAATACATTAGAAATTCTTCGATAATTGGATTATAAGAAATTTCTTTTTCTTTAACAATAATAAAGCGAATAATACAGGTATTGAAAGTAAAAAATAAAATACTACACAGGAGTAAAAAATTAATAATAACGTAAAACGAACTAATAAATAATTCCTGTACATTAATTCTAAAAGACACTATTTTCAATTTCATTCTCAACTCAACTATTTTGCTATGCATTTTTTAACACACTAGACTAAAAATTCTAAAATGCTTCTAAATAATAATAAATATTGTGAAATAATAATATTAATAGTATTAATAATAATAATAATAATAATAATAATAATAATAATAATAATAATAATAATAATAATAATTAAATAATCAAAAAACTAATTTTTTTGACAATTATGACTACTTTTAGAACACTTTTCAATTAATAAAAAAAATTCTACAGTTCTTAAATATTAAGAGATTCTAAAATACTTTTTAAATAAAAAAATACTCTAAATTCTTCTCTAAGTTTCGAAATTGTCTTTAGTCTTTTTTTTCAGTAGATTGGCACAAACACTTGACACTACTTAGAAAATGTTTTTTTTTTCTCTTTTTAATTTTTCCTTTTCCTTTAAATAATTATTTAAAGAGCAAATGCTTGATCTTATCGTCAAGCTAGTCTCTGTTTCTCATGATTAACTGAACTTAATTGAATACAGATGAAATATGTAGATCGAGACTGGTTTAAACTCGGCCTTTCAGATCAATCACTTTTTCGCTGTCACTTCTGTAAAGCAAAACTTTTGTTCTGCTCATGTCATAGATTTTTTTTAATTTCTTTGGTTAGTTTCGAGTTTTAATAGTTATAATAAATACTCGTTTCATTAAATTAAATTCTAGCATTAATGCTAATTAGTTTCACTTGACAATTAGATCGTGATGAAAAATATTTGCTATTTAAAAATGATTTTATTTGAATAATGAGCCGATCGTGCAAATTCATTCAATGCATGCTTCTTTTTTAGTTCTAGAGCAAAAAATAGGTACTGAAGCATAAATTATTATTAGTTTCCATTTTTAAAATTGCGTGCTTTTTTTTAATTTTTCAAAGAAATAAATTTTGAAAATTACTTACCCATAGAGACAATAATGTTGGACAAGAAAGAATACGTCGAAAGCGACGGAAAAGAATCCGAGACCGAATTTTGTGGGGTCGCCAAAAATACTTTCCCAGTCCTCTGTTGGAAAACAATTGAATTTTTAATAATTGTAATTTAAAATTCTATTTTTGTTTTAATTTAAAATTAAATTTTTCAATTAATTGGAAATTAAATTTTTCAATTAATTTAACATTAAATTTTGAACGAGAAAAAATTTTGTTTAATTCTAGAAAGATTACCAAAATTATAAGCGTTTAGAATCATTTGCAACATTGAAAGCATTCCTCCAGTGAAGTCGAGAAAAATATTTCCAATACTCCATCCGACAGTGGATTTTCGTTTATAATTGTAAAATGCTTGCGGTACATATTTAATCAATGTAATCGCTAATTTCACGTAACTGCAGTAATAGAGAAAATCCAACCAGGCAATCACTTGCAGTAATGACAGAATAATACTAATAATTATAAACGTTGTAAATATTCCGTGAATAATTCGCGCTGTCGTTGAAACTCTTTGATTGCCAATCTGAAAATTGGTTTCATTTAGTATACATTTATTTTCATAATTTAACATTTATTCATAATATAGTATCATAATAAACAAACCTCATAAATGAAACATTGAATAATTGTTATGACTGTTGCAAAAAATGCATGCAAAGAAAAGAATATATCGTTTGGCTTCACTGGATTCAATCCTTTTGGGTAGCGACTAAAATATTCTTGCTGCAAAAAAAAATAATAATATTAATGAAAAATAAATCAATAATGAAAATAATAATGAAAAAAATATTACACGACAATATGAAAATAAGAAAATAATAATAATAATAATAATAATAATAATAATATTTAATTAAAAAAATACAAATTTAATAATTTTAGTAATAGCAATTATTCCAATTTATCAAACTTTCGATTAATATTTTTCACACGGAAAATAGTTTCCTTAAAATTTTCAACATTCAAATGTACGAATTATCAAAAAACAATAAAATAATCTTTTTTTTTACAAATTTCTTTTTAAACGTAATTTTAGGAAAAATTTGTAAAAACGTTTCAAACGAAAAACTGTAAACATTTGCTAGGAAAATTGTTTAAAAAATTTTGAACCTTCAAATGAAGTAAATATTTGTTATTAAAAA
This sequence comes from Leptopilina syphax, assembly GCA_032872505.1. Taxonomy (NCBI): domain Eukaryota; kingdom Metazoa; phylum Arthropoda; class Insecta; order Hymenoptera; family Figitidae; genus Leptopilina; species Leptopilina syphax. The sequence goes on along the minus strand of CM065476.1, from coordinate 7,122,153 downwards.
TATTTTTTTAAATTGCTGTTTGCGATAAATATTGAAAAACTTAATTTTACATTTAGAAACTTTATAATTAATTTTTTTCGACAATAACGCAAAATTGTTGCAATAAAAATTTAATTTGAAAAAGAAATTGAATAAATTTGTTCATTTGAAGATTTACAATTTGTTTCATTCAATTTTTCGGTTATAAATGTGAATTTTGGTAAAATTTTCCTTTTTCGTCACTGAATTGAAAATTGTGATAAATATTATGTAAATTAATTTTTACCTCTATTTCGGGTATCCAATAGAGACCGCAATTGAATAAGGAGTATAAAACAAATCCAACTAGATTGAGTGATAAAAAGTCAAAATTTAATCCTACGACACTTTTTCTTCTATAGTTGCTAAAAATTTGTGGATAAAAACTGACACTCCATGCCAAAAAATAAAGCCATCCGACTACTGAACTTATGTGATCGAGAATAGCCGATTTTTCCACAGTTATCCTGACGAATGCATCGGTAATACTGTAAAAGAAAAAAGAATCGATTAAGAAAAGAAAAAATTAAAAATTGCAAAAGATTACAAATTGCAAGAAGAATTAAATAATAAAAATTAATTAATAGAAAAGAATTTAATGAAGAGAATTGGAAAATGATAAATAATTTTCATACAAAAAATCTTACTTGTAACCGTCAATTTCACCATTATTTAATTGATCACGAGTTACAACAAAAACTTTATAAATTGGCATTATTTTGAATTAAATGATAAACTGAATTAATAAATATTTAAAAAAGTTTCTATCACTATTTTTTTCTAATATAAAAAATACTTGAAATCGTGAGAGAGAAAAAACACAAACACATTGTCCGAATAGAAAAAATTTTTTAGACCAAATTTACTTTATTCAATTATTTAGACTAAAGAATTAAAAAAAAAAAATTGATCGTTTACATGAAAAATTGTTTTTCGAACAAATGAGAAAAGAGAATTAATGCACTGGTCAAAATCTAACTAAAGACTGAGTTGCATTGAAGTAGAATTTTAAAGAAAGAAGAGGCCATAAGGCTATCTGTTGCAGAATAAGCAAATGTCAAATGTATTGTTGATTAGAATCTGTTCCGAATTCCGCCTTGTAACAAGAAAACAATGTTCTATAATTACAAGAATTTAGATAAATTTCTTATCACACGACCACCCATAGAAAATTTGTGTATTGAATAGAAATTGATTTTTTTCCTGATAAGAATATTTATTGTTTAACGATAAAACATTCCGTTAAACAATAAAGGAAAAGAGGAAAGTTTTTTAACAATATAATTATTATTTAGAAAAGGAAAAAAAAGTAGGAAACATTTTTATTTACAAAATATTATTTTGACTCACAAAGACTTTCAATAGTTAAATAAATTCAAGTTCAAGGTTTTTATGCTTTGAAAAAAAGAAAATACAAAGTTTGTGGTTTTTTTTATCACTTTTGAAATAATTTCCTGCTGCTTTTAAAAAAATTTATCTTTGGCATTAAAAATATCGCTGTTAAAAAGCATTGAGTTTGTTTGTTAAAATAAATTTTGTAAGCAAAGATTTTTAGTAAATTTTTTCAGTAAATTTTTGTAGTAAATTTTTGTAGTAAATTTTTTCAGTAAATTTTTTTAGTCAATTTCTTTAGTAAATTTTTTGTTTGACAATGTATTTTTGTTTTTCTACGAACCTTGCAATATTACTGGGTGTTGCATTTACACTGAGAACAACGCTTCCTGCTTTTAGAGCTTGAATTTCAATTGTTAAATTATCTTGTGTCCCTTTCTTTAAACTTAGACTAGTCGGTATAACTCTTATCAAATCTGGATGCTGTATATCAAAAGTAACATTCACATCTGCTGACAATGGTTCACTGTAATCAATATTATTGAAAATTAAATTTTCCATTGTAATAAGTTTCAATTTAAACAGTAATTTTTAATAATTCATGAAGCAATTAAAATAAACATTGAGTAACAAAATAAAATTAAACTTTGTTTTTATTTTTTTACTTTCCTCTTATTAAGGAAAAGGAAAAAATAAGTCAATTAATTTTTAACGCAGTAAAATAATTATACCAAAACTATAATAATTAGTATTAAAATAAATATTATATAATTAATATTAAAATACAGAAATAATTATTTAAAAAAATTAATATTAAAATATAGAAAAAATTATTAAAAAAAAAATAATTAATATAAGAAAAATAATTAATATTCAAAAAATTAATATAAAAAAAATTAATATTAAAAAGAATAATTAATATTAAGCAAAAATAATAAAATTAAGTAGAGCAATAGAATTATTTACGTTAAATATAAATTAAAGGTGTTTTTGTCTCCAACAAGTACAGTCAGATCCTGCCTCGAGACTTGAAAGTCAGCGAAAACTCTAGTTGTCACTGAACAAAGAATAAATTTTTATTATTATACAATAAATGAATAAAATAGAATAAATAATAATAAAATTCTTTAACAAACCTAATAATACTAGAAAGGTAATATTCCAGAAAGTCATTTTGTAAACCTGAAAGAAAAACAATATATTCATTAATTTTTTTCCACAAAAAAAAAAAAAAACAGTTTGAGATAATATTTTATGTAAAGAAAAATTCTACAGGAAAATGTAAACACCTTGACGCACACTGATAAATAAATAAAATGTTTCTTAATAATCGCGAGGAAAAAAAAGGGGAAACTTACCTAACCTCAAAGAGAGATGGATGTGAAAAAAAATGGTAAATTTACAAAAGTGATTCCTGTTTGTTATCATATTTTTTTATTATAATATTTATCAATTATTAGTCACTTTATTACTAGTATTGCAAAGCTTGCAAAGTGTGACGAACTGTGCATTTTTTTGCCTCCTCTTTATGACAAAGAAACTTAACCTCAAAATATTGCACTTGTGTAAATAATTGACATTTAATAAAATAACAACATCTGGTTAGGAAATTTTTCAATAAGGAATTATTTAATAAAAGGAGGAGAAGGATAAACTTTTTGTTCCCATAAGCCAAGTAATGGCTTTATTTATATAATTAAAAACTACGAACTGTCACAGTCACTGTACTGTTATTAATCAAAACATGATCAAAACAAAGAGAATTAAGAAATGGAAACCGGAAACAGCTGATCTTGACTGATTTCATTTGAAATTTCGATAAATTAATTTTACCCGTGGCGTTAAATAATGGTTTTTATTTATTAACTATCGATTGCTATTAATTTTTATTCAGTTTGTAATTTTTGGAATTTGTACTTTGTTTTTTTATTGTTGTTTGTTGGAAAAATTAAAATATGCGCAACATTAGTCAAATGCACCACGTTAGTCAAAAATTAAAAAAAAAAGATATTAAATTATAATTTTTGCGTTTTTCCCTGTTTTATTAATAATAATTATTAAAACTTTAAAATATTCGATAAAATTCAAATTCGAATCATTAATTAATTTTTAAATATTGTTTAAATTTAATTAATTAATTTTCAATAAATTGTTTCAATTTTTAATTAATTAATTTTCAATAAATTGTTTCAATTTTTAGTTAATTAATTTTCAATAAATTGTTTGAATGTCTAATTCATTATTTTTAATAATTTTTAATAAATAAATAAAAAATAAAAAAATTAATTACCTAATTTTTAACAAATTGTTTTTATTTTTAATTATTTAATTTTTAATAAATTTTTTTTAAATTTTTAATTAATTATTTTTAATATACCTACATTGTTTTTCATTTTTAATTTATTAATTTTTTAGTAAATTATTTAATTTTTAATGAGATAATTTTTAGCAGATTTTTTTAAATTTGCGATTCTTAAATTGAATATGAAAATTTTTTAAATAAATCAACTTAAACTTTAAAAAAAAATATTTACTTTGTTATTTAAATTTTTTGTAAATCTTTTTAAAAAAACATTGACTACGCAGAAGTAGATTATTTATGTATTCAAAATAAGCGATATTTAAGAATTATCCGAGTGAAAATGTTGAAATTTAAACAAAAAAAAACGAAATAAAACTAACAGATAATAAACGTATACGTAGAAAATAAGGAAAAAATTTTTAATTTTGATTAATTAATTAAACAATAATAATACTATTATATATTATTATTATTATTATTATAAACTATTATTAACATTGATATTATATAAGTATAATAGTTAATTGTTTAGTTAATTAATTTTTTAATTTTTAATTAAATTCAAAAATTAATTTTTTAAAAAATTTTTTAATTAATTGTTACTAAATAATAATTAATTAATTATTAATATTATTACAAATTTTTATTAAATTTGCTTAATTATTAAAAAAGAATAAAGTATAAATAATAATTAAACTCTATTGGTTCTGTCAATTTTTCAGTTGGCGATTAAAACAAACAGATTAAGATAAAGACGCAAAAATAATTTATAAACAAAGGTGAAAAGTGTTTTCTGCATGATTGCATTTCTGGACCACTGACCAAAATATTTATGTTGGATCGTTGTCAAAAAAAAAAAGATGAAAAAAACATTTATAAACAAAATTCAATTCACGCGCGAGAGAAAATTTTTTTTTTTTTGCGAAACTTGTGATAAAAATTTTTGGCATTGATAAATTTAATACGGAAACAGTCAAAATTATAAACCCGTGATTGACATAATCTCACGCGTCATTAATGAAACGTTGAAAAATATATATGTACACATTCACACAAACTCAAGTGATTATTGTCAAATGACAGTCTTCCGGAACGAATAAGATGATAAGAAATTTGCGATAAAATGGATTATTCTTTTAATTAAAAAAAAATGTCGCGTGATTAGTCTGTAGATTTTGTTCTGAATTTTATAAGAACAAAATTTTTTGCTTTTTTGATATTGCAATTCAGTATCGTTTTATGAAAATTAACGAAATAATTGTTATAATAAAAAAATTGTAATTATATGACAATATGTTAATTATAATTAAAATTATAATTTAATATTATTATTTTTTACTATTATTATTACTATTATTTATTATTATTACCTATTTATTATTATTATTATTTTTAATATTATTATTATTTACTTATTATTATTATTACTTTTTTCGTTTCTATTTTTTGTTTATTTATACAAAATTAATTTTTTTCTATTAAAAAAAAATATTTTTGTTTTATTTTTCTTTATTATAATTTTTAAGTATTATTTTTATTATTATTATTATTTACTTATTATTATTACTTTTTTCGTTTCTATTTTTTTGTTTATTTATACAAAATTAATTTTTTTCTATTAAAAATAATATTTTTGTTGTTTTATTTTTCTTTATTATAATTTTCAAGTAAAGTTTCAAAACCATTATTTAAATTTGTTAAGAGATAAACATTTATTTACGATATTTTTTATTACAAAACGAATTTTTAAAATGAGTTTGTAATCTCATTTTTTCTTTTGAATAAAAAACATACATTTTTTGGTGAATTATTTTGAATAATTAAAAGTATAGCAATATTAGTTGTAAATTAAAATCAGCCTTGCAAAGAATTTTCATCGTCACTTTTCAGGTAATGACTTCAACCTTGAAATAAGGAAAAAAAATGTTATCGATGGCGCAATAAAAGAATAGACCAAGGCAGTCAGCTTACTGTGATTTTTATTATTTAATTTTTTTCGAAAAAAAAATGAATTACAAACTAGATCTTCTTTTTACTTAAATTTGGAAGAGAAATTTTTTTATTGATATAACTTATTTATTAATGATTTGAATTAATTAAAAATTTTTAATTGGTTTTAGAATTGTGAATCAATAAAATGAAATTAAATAGAGTGAATTAAGTAATTGATAAAGTAACTAAGATTTATTTAATTGGATTAATTAATTAATTATTTAAGCGAAGTGAATTTTTGATTGATTCGAAATTTATAAGTAAATATGATGAAAATAAATAAAGTAAAGTAAGGGATAAAATAAATAAAGTAATAAATAAATACAGGAAATAAATTTAGAGAGTAATTAATAAATAAAAATTTCAAATTAGTTTAAAAATAAGTTAAAACAACTTTATAATAATAAAATAATAAATATATAAATTTTGGTTTATATTGAACGTAAAATAAAAAATATTTATAAATAAATAATTAATAAAGAAGAAATTAAAATTGAATAAAGGAGTATAAATATAAACAATTTTGCCTATTAGAAAATGAAGTTTAATGAAATTTTGACATGAAGGAATGGGAGTAGTTAATTTTAGCTAATATATATTAGATTTTAACTGATATAAGTTTTACGGAAGTTGAAGCAAAGATACACACGGTTCTCATAACACGGAAAGACAAATTTGATGCAATGCAAAACGATGATCTTGATTACGCTAACGAACTATATATACATATATATTTCCCTCTCAATATCCTGTGAGAAATTATCTTTTACATGAAAATTCATTAATTACAAATTGTCAATATCTACTTTATAGTAAATTAAGAAACGTTACAAATATTTGCACTCGAATTCTCTTTCTCTGTCTTTTTCTCCTCAAGAAAATATGAACGGAAGTTGTAAATCTTATCATTGACAAACTTCTTGAATTAAATAACTTGTTGTAAATTATCAACTTACCGCAGAAAGCTTCAAAGAGATTTTATCTTGGCAAACAAATTATTTAGTAACAAATAAAAATTTACTTAGAAGTTTTATCATGTTTTCGTTGTTTAAAATGTGTGATATAAATAATTGTTTTTTTTTTTTTGTTAAAATTTTATAAATCATTTAATGAAGTATTTTTTTTCAACGTTTCAATTATCTTTATAAATGAGTAGCATAATTTTCTTAAACAAAATTAAATTATTTTCAGGAATTTTAATAAAATTCATTGCAAAATTCAATTATTTTCATAAATAATAATAGTATTCATCACAAGAATTTATTTTTTTTTTGAAAAATTTTAATAAAATTCATGGCAAAATTTCAATTATTTTCAAAAATTTTTCTTAGTTCAATGATTTTGATTTTTCAATATTCTACTATTTTAATTAAATTTCCCAAAAGAATTCAATTATTAGGAAAGATTTTGACAAAATTCTACACGAACATTAAATTATTTTCCAAAAAAATAAAAATTTCACATGAATTCAATTATTTAAAATAAAACTTGCATAAATTTTTTCCAAAAAATCAAATGTTTTAAAATTTGGCATCAAATTCTTCGCAGTAACTGAATTATTTTCATAAATTTTAAAATTATTTTCGGGGATTTAGTTATTTTTATAAATAATAAAATCATTCTGAGGAAGTCAATTATTTTCATAAACAACAATATTCATCACAAATATTCAATTATTTTCAAAAGTAATAAAATTCAATCATTTTCAAAAAATTTTAGTAAAATTCATGTCAAAATTTCAATTATTTGCAAAAATTTTTTCTTAATTCAATAATTTGTATATTTATTATTTTAATAAAATTTCTAAAAATAATTCAATTATTTAAAAATTATTTTGACAAAATCCTACACAAATATTCAATTATTTTCTAAAATAATGGAAATTTCACAGGAATTCAAATTATTAAAAATAGAATTTGCATAAATTTTTTCGAAGAAAATAAATTGTTTCAAACTTTTTTATAAAATTCTTCGCAATAATTCAATTATTTTCAGAAATAAAAAAACTCATCGCTGAATTTCAATTATTTTTAATACAATTTTAATATAATTTCTCGAAAAATGAAATTATTCTTAAAAATTTTCTTAAAATTCGTCTAAAGAATTTAATTAATTAAAGATTTGTTAATCAAATTCTTTATTTACATTTTTCATTGAATTATTTAAAAAATTATTTATTCTTGTATTTAAATAATTGAATTCTCGTAGAATTTTCTAATAAAAATTATGATTTAAATATGAATTTCTGTTAAAGTTTTAGATAAATAATTGAATTTTGTAAAAGGTTTTAAATTAGAATCTTTGAAAATTTGAATTTTGCATACTTCTTATTAACAATTCTATGGAATTAATTTTTGTTTACTAATTTATGAGTAAAAATAGTAATTTATACTAATTTATTAGTAAAAATAGTAATTTCTACAAATTTATTTCTAAAAATAGTAATTTTTACTAATTTATTAGTAAAAATAATGGTTTCTACTAATTTAGAAATAGCAATTTTTACTAATTTATTTCTAAAAATAGTAATTTGTACTAATTTACTAATTCAAAAGAAAAATATCAGTCAATAATTCAAATTAGTAAATATTTTTACTTATTTCTTTAGAGAGCAAATATATAATTATTTAGGATAAAAATTAATAATTATTTTAGTTACATTATTATTATTATTATTATTATTATTATTATTATTATTATTATTATTATTATTATTATTATTATTATTATTATTATTATTATTATTATTATTATTATTATTATTATTATTATTATCTTATTATTATTGTGTTTTATTAAGATTTTTCAATTTTGGTGGATTTTTTTTAGAAACAAATAGGCGTAAAGAGTTAAAATTTATAATAATTATCATGACGTTTATTATTTAGAAGCACAAAAGAAGGAAAAAATAAAAATTTAATATTAAATCAGAAATCTAGAAGAGTAATTTTCAAAATACACTTTCGAGTATCTTTTCTAGAATTGAGTCTTATTTCTGGATTCAAAAACATGTAAATAATTCACAGGCACTCGTGTCCCAAAGATCTAAGAATAAAACACTATTATTCTCTTGAATTGTATTTCGAGTTGGAGAGAATATTTCCTTTACTCTCTCGATATATTGATATTACAAATTATCTATTTTCTTCAAATTTATTCTTTAAATTCAGAGAACAAAAAAAATTTTTTCTTTTTTAAAAAGGAATTCGAGCATATAAAAAATTTTAAATAGCAAATAAAATTCAACACTGATTTTTTGAATAACAGACGAAAAAATAAAAATAATTGACAAGTAAGCAGAGAAATAAATTTATTTATTTTATTTTATTCAAAAATAATAATAAATAAATAATTAAAGTAATCTGTATACACACTATTTTTAATATGTAATTTAATGCGAGTTTAATAAAAAACTTTAAAGAATTGAAAAATTTAACAATTGAATAAAATTAAAAATTAATAAAATAAAATAATAATAATAAAAACATAATAAACAAATTTTGTATTTTGGTCATTTTGTTATTGAAAACTCAAACTACTATTTGGCGGTTATCAATAAATAGCAAATAATAAAAAAAAGTTAAATAGCAATAATGAAAATAAAATAAGAAATGTAAAAAATTACAATTACTAATTAAATTGAATCTATTAAATTAAAGACTATTGTTAAATAAATATTCGTTCGCAGCATAGAATTTTTTTTTTTTAAATAATCAATTAACTTTTTTGCTTTAAATACAGAAATTATTTGTTCGAACAGAATTTATCTGATTTCATCGAAGAACATAATGTGATAATTTATTAATATCTAATATATAATTCTGAATAAAAAATAAAAAAATAAAAATATAAAAATATAATTGAAAAATGAAATAATAGTGAAAAATACAATAATAGAAAAATTAAATAATAGTAAAAATGTAATAATAGAAAAATTAAATAATAGTAAAAATATGACAATAGAAAAATTGAATAATGATAACAATGAAAATAGAAAAAACCTAATTTTGCATTTTTTCGAGAAGCAAATATATTTCTGCTGAAAAAGAGAATAAAAATTAAACTTTAAACAGACCTTTCTTTGTCGGAGAAGAGGCGGAAAATTCTTTTTTTCTCTCTCTCTCTCTCTTTCAAGACTTGTAATTCGAGTCTGTCTTCGGCTCCCGTTTCAAGTTGACCTCCTGAGAAACACGTAAAAATCCACCTGTCGACCTGATGATCTCAATTCGAAACGATCGATCAATTGAATATTGTGTCATTAGCGTGTCTTGTCAGGCAAAAAAAAAAATTGATTCCAATTTAATCCTTTTAGATTATATTTGAATAGAAAAGAACTATATTTTTAATTTCCTCTTCATCAACCACCACTGAGCATCTTTCCTGTTCTCCAAATTTGAAAATTTTTCGAATTTCTCCGCTTCATAGGAATGACTGTTTTTTTTTTTTTATTCAAAAACTTTTAAATTTTTTCTCCTATTGGATTTTGAAATGAAAAACGAAAAACGAAAATTGAAAATTTTGAAAAAAATATTTACGAAACAGAAGTTGTTTATAGAGTCGCGAACACGTTGCGAATGACTGGAGTGTGCCGACATCATCATATAAGTACTATACGACATGTTCGTTGATCGATATCGCTCAATCCCCTCCCCCCACCTCTCTTTATTCTCCATTTAATCATTGCGGTGTAATAAACTCATTTCCACGATATTGTTTCTAAAAAAAGGCCCGCCTTTGAATTTTGAATTTTTTTTGCTTCATTTTCAACTGAAAATAAATGCGAATGAGTTTATTTTGGTTTTCAAGTTTTGCGACTTTTTGCATTGTTGTAATTTTGTGAATTATTTATTATAATTGTGATTATTTAATTTATTAATTATAAATTGCATTCGTTCAATTATATTTATAATTATCTAGAATATAATTATACTTATAATTGTTTATTATAATTGTTTTTATAATTGTTTATAACAATTATATTTATAATTGTTTATAACAATTATATTTATAATTGTTTATAACAATTATATTTATAATTGTTTATTATTATTGAATTTATAATTATTTATCGAATATTCTTCTAATTATTAATTATATTTATAATTATTTGCTATTTAATTATTTTTGCAATTATTTACACAAATAATTACTTTTAAAATTGTAATTATTTATTTATAAATTATTTTCATAAATTATTTTTCAACGATTTTCATAAATAATAACATTTTTTACAGGGTTTCAATTATTTTCATAAATAATGAAATTCATTGTAACAATAAAATTTTTTTCAAAATAATTTTCATAAAATTCTTCGTAGAAATTTAATTAATTTCAAAAATTTGTCGAAATTCAATTATTTTCAATGTCTACTATTTCAAAAAAATGTCACAAAAGAATTCAATTATTTAAAAAGAAATTTTCATAAAATTCGTCTCAACACGCAGAGAAAATTGATATTAAATTTTGTAAAAGTATTTTATAAATTAGGGAAAAAGTGCAACAATGAGAAATTTTAATATAAAAAATACTAAAATTTAAGAAAAGTTATGAGAAATTTAATATATTTATATCAAAATATCAAAAATATTGATTAAATTCTAATATAACTTTACTGAATTTCTCATAAGTTTTCCTAAATTTTAGTATTTTTTATATTAAAATTTCTCATTGTTGCACTTTTTCCCTAATTTGTAAAATAATTTTACAAAATTTAATATCAATTTTCTCTGCGTGAAGAATTTAATTATTTTCAAAAGTAATAAAATTCTTCGCAAAAATTCAATTATGGCCAAAAGTTAAAAAAAATTCAATTCAAAATTTCAATTATCTTTATAAATAATAAAATTTTTCTCCAAAATTTAATTATTTAAAAAAATTTTCATAAAATTCTTTTCAAAATTTCAATTATTTTCAAAAGTAATAAAATTTAATTATTTTCAAAAAATTTTAATAAAATTCATGGCAAAATTTCAATTATTTGCAAAATTTTTTTCTTAATTCAATAATTTGTATATTTATTATTTTAATAAAATTTCCCAGAATAATTCAATTATTTTTTTTAAAAACAATTTTGACAAAATTCTATACGAATATTCAATTATTTTCTAAAATAATGAAAATTTCAGAGGAATTCAATTATTAAAAATAGAATTTGCATAAATTTTTTCGAAAAAAATAAATTGTTTGAAACTTTTTTATAAAATTTTTCGCACTAATTCAATTATTTTCATAAATAATAAATTTCATGGAAGAATTTCAATTATTTTTAATACAATTTTAATCGTATTTCTCGAAAATTGTAATTATATTCTTAAACATTTTATAAAAATTTGCCTAAAGAATTATTTTTAAAAATTATAATAAAATTCTTGGTAGAATTTCAATTATTTTTAATACAATTTTCATGATTTTTCGAAAAATGAAATTATTCTTAAAAATTTTATTAAAATTTGTCAAGAGAATTAAATTATTTAAATATTTTGTTGATAAAATTCTGCATGAAAATTCAATTTTAAGAAACAATTTAATTATTGAATAAAATATTTTTTTACTTTTTGTTTTTGTAATTATTTATCATTTAATTACTTTTGTAATTTGTACCTAATTATATTTATAATTATTTATTACAATTATAGTTATTAATTACTATTTTATTTGTAATTATTACCATATAATTATATTTGTAATTGTTTATAACAATTATATTTTTAATTATTTTCTATTTAATTATTTTTATAATTATTTGCTCGATAATTATACTTATAATTATTAATTATAATTTTGTTCTTTATTTTATTTGTATAATTTTATTACGTTTTCAATTATTTTCTTCTTTCATTTTTCAATTTTTGAGAAGTACCTATAATTATTAATAATTTAATAATTTATTTTTTTTAATAATTATGATTATAATTTATGTTTCAATTAATAATTATAATTGCAATGTTAACTATAATTATAATTTGGTTAATAATTATAATTTAGTTAATAATTATAATTTAGTTAATAATTATAAATTACAAATTAATGAGCAATTATTGAAAAATATTTCATAATTAATTGAAATTGTGGAACATTGTCGTTAGTGTAGTCATTTTTCCTCGAAAATATGAGAAATTGCAAAAACTATTGGAGATTATTAAATTAAGAAGTAGTGAGAAACGTTGTTGTTTTCGAAAAGTTAGTTGCTGATAACGATAGACATTACGTATTTAAATTTTTTCTGTTTAAGCACTTTAAACTAAATTTTCTAACATGCAGCTTCCTGTGTAAAATTTATTATCTCATTCTAAATTCTTCTCTGTGTTTAACGCAAGTTTGTGCAAAGCACGTAAAAGGGTCAGTTTTATTATTTATATACCTACATTCTGAAAATTGAAAACAATAGAAATTGGAGCAAAAATAAAAATATTCTTCGTTCGAAAAATAAACTCTAAAAGATATAGTGTATATATAATAAACTAGATTATCAGAGAATAATAAAGAAATTTATTTATATATATAAATAGGGAAATGAAATGCAAAAATTTTGCAAAGTCATCTTGTATATATTTCTAGAAATAAAAGTTAAAAATATCCGTTTTATCACAATCGTGACATGAAAATTGCGTGAATTGTAAAAATTTTTGAAATGTCACTTTATACATTCTTGCACGAAATATTGCTTCAATGAAAATAAAAATAAAATCACATTGAACTAGAAATGACGAAGTGGATTTCTCGAAGAAATCCTTATTAGGCTTAATTAAGACGTTAAAAGAAGTCAAAGAGAATATTTTAAAACTTTACAATTTTGTTTCGATAAAAAAAAAGTAAAAATAATCAACAAAAGGATAAATGCTATTTATTATTTAATCGGTGCTTTAATTAAGTATCAAAAAATTTTTCTTGTCACCAAAAAGTAAAATATGAAATTTAAATTATTTATTGCATCAAAATTTTTTATTTTCTTAATTATTATTTTTTTCTTTGCAAAAGAATAGAAATATAATTTAATAATTCTAATAATAAATAATGACAATAACAATAATGATAATTTTAATAATAATAATTATTATAATTGTAATTATATTTTTTAATTTTTTAATTACTATTAATAAATTAAAAATAAATTTGTTCTCGATTAATGAATTCAAAATTTTTTAATTAATTTCGAATCAATTAAAAATATTGTTAAAAAATGTTCGGATTCGCTTATTTCAATTATTTAATTTTTTTATTTGAAAAAAATTCTCTGAAATGATTTATGAATTTATAATTAATTAATTAATTGATTTCTGTTAAATATGAATTAACATACTTCTACATATTATAATTAAATTTTTCCCCGATAAAATAAATCGTGAGTTACGGAATAATTAATTGTTAAGATAATTAAAAGTAATTATATTAGGACGGATATTATTTTTTTTTTATCAAATTTTACAGTTTATTTGATGATAAAAAATTTTCCACTTGCTAAATTTATAATTTGATTAGTAGCAGAAAAAATCATATTATTATTACTGAAATATATAAATGGCAAATTCACTAGAAAACTAATTCACTTGTTATCTGCAGAGACATCAAAGTTTTTTTTTTTTATTAATTGAGAATGCTAGAACATAAACATTTATTACCTTTAATGAGTAATAAATTTTTTTTTATTGTATTTTAAGCAATCCAGTTGTAATTACGAGTAAGTTATCATCTTTTAATTTTTTTGAACCTCCTCAAAGTCAATTTTATTAAGTCACACAAGTTTCATGCTCTGGAGTTTTGAAAATCTATTTATAATTCTTTGTTTTTTGTGTTTATTATTTTTTTTTATTGAGAATTTTTTGAAAATTTGGTTTTATATTTAGGAAACTATTTTCTTAAGATGGGGAGAAAAAGAGATTTTATTGTAAATCGTTTTGTTAATTTTTAGGCTGAAAAAATTTTGATTGAAACAATGAATTGTTTGAATAGTGTTATCGTATAAATATTTATTTGTAGCAAATAATTTTTATTTCAATTAAACAAATAATAAACAAAAAGTCAAAACAAAAAATGTTTTGAATAAAGAAATTATTTGAATAAAATTTATCTGTTTCAAATAAAAATCATTATAATTTGATAATCAATTCAGTCAACTTATTTATTTATTTTTAACTAATTTAATTAATTTAATTGGTTTGTTATTATTATTGTTTTTTTTTTTTTTTTTTTTTTTTTTTTAATTTTCTTCTTTATATTTCTTTTTGTTCTGCTTCTTCTTTTTTTCTTTTTTTTATTATTATTACAATTATTATTTATTTATTTATTCAATAATAGCAAAGTCATCGTTTATTTGGTTTAAATAAATTTTCTTTTTAATGCAGGAAAATCAATTTTTTTTGTATTAAAATGTTTCGAAAAATTAGCCAATTAATGGAGTAATTATTATATGAGAAAAAAATTTTCCTATTTTGTGAGAATTATTTATTTGTTTATTTATTTAATAATAGTTAAGTAATCGTTTAGTTAGTTCATATAAAGTTTCTATTCAATGTAGAAAAATAATTTTTTTTGTATTAAATTAATTTCTAAAATTAGAATTAATTATTTACAATTAAAATGGAGTATTATTATTTTAGGAAGGAAAAGTTTTTATATTGTGAAAATTATTTATTTATTTAATAATAGTTAGGTAATTATTTATTCGGTTCAAATAAATTTTCTCTTCAGTGTAGAAAAATGAATTTTTTGTATTAAAAATAATTATTAACAAACTATTGAAAATAATTTTGAAATTAGAATTAATTATTTACAATTAATTAAGTAATTATTATAAGAGGGAAAAATTTTGCTACTGTGAGAATTATTTATTTATTTTATTATTTAATAACCGATTATTTATTTTAATAGTTTTTTTTATTAATTGCTTATTTGGCTTTAACAAATTTTCTCCTTATTGCAAGGAAATCAAATTTTTTTCTATTAAAATACTTTTGAATAGTGAGACAATGACTAATTTATTATAAGAGGGAAATATTTTCATATTGTGAGAATCAATATTGAATTTCTGTCACTGGACGTTTATGATGAAAAAAGAGTTAAATTGGAATAACATTTATAGAGATAACTTTTAATTCACTTAAGATCGATTGATAAGGTCGGTATATGAAAGAATTTGCTACTTTAGATATTTCTTTATCATTTTAAATGTTACTGTTAACATTATCATCGTTTAATTGAATTAGAAAAACTTTTTGATTCAGTTTATTACTAAATATGTGGCGATAAGCTTACATTTTTTTTCAAACTTGGAAAACTCACTTTAAAAACTGATTGAAATCCTAAATTACGTTCAAAAATATTCTCGATATTTTGAACTAAAGATTTTTTAATTTATTATTATTTTTATTATTATTATTTATTAATTATTAATTATTATTATTATTATTATTTATATTTATATTTATTAATTATTATTATTATTATTATTATTATTATTATTATTATTATTATTATTATTATTATTATTATTATTATCTTTTTTTTTTATTTTTTGCTTAGGGAATTTCGGGAAATTATTAATTATTATTGTTCTTTATTTATTTATTTATTATTTACATATTTTTTAAATTCTTCAAATTTTATTTAAAAAAAATTTTTTCAGTTTCATTATCGTTAAATTATATTTTTTTATTTTTTGAAAAAGAGTTGCTATTGGTTTGTCACGTGTTAATAAAGAAATTTTTGCTATAAATAGAAGAAGAAAAAAAGCGTGACTCAAGTGAAACACTAGACAAAAGGAATGGAATTATAATTGCTCTCTGATGATGTGTTTATATAAATTGAGTACCAGTTGAGTCAATAAAGTAGAATATATAGGGTTCGTTGGCCGACATCTTTTAAAAAGTTTTAAATACCCTCATCAGAACTTGATTCAATTTGAGACAAACTTAACTTCTATGTCGTCTAACTTTGAAAGAGAAAGGAGAACAATATTTTTTCAGGCCAAGGATCATTTTTCGCTCTAATGTATATATATATACATACATTTTGAAATAAAATTTATATTCATCTCGCTTTGAATAAATAAATTCAAAAGTTAATTTCAAATTACAATTTTCTTTGGTCTTTAAATTTATTAGCTAGATTGTGTATTTCCTCTACGATTATATATGTTTCCTTTAAAATCATTTATGTAATTTTTATAATCTCAAACAGAAAATTAAGAAAAATTTGTTTAGTAATTTTTAAGATAAGAATTATGAATAATTTTATATAGAAAAATTTGAAAAATTATATATTTATAAATATATAATTTTTCAAATATATTATGATCTTAAACAAATTTTTGAAAATTATTTTTTATTAGGTATTATTTTACTATGTATTTATTTTTATTATTATTTATTTACCAGTGCATGATTAAATAAATAAGTAAATAAATAAATAAAAATTATGTCTTGTATAATTTTATACAAATTATAATTATTTATAATTTTAAACGTGAAATTGAAAAAAATATTTTTTATTTGTATTATTTATTTACTCGTATATGATTATAAATAAATAAGTAAATAGAATTTATACCCATATAATTTTATGTAGATAAATTATAATTTTTAACGTCTTTTAAAAATAATTTTTTTTATCTATATATCATTAGCACGTATTATTTATTCCATATATAATTAAATGAGAAAAATAAATAAATAAAAATTTTACTTATGTAACTTTATATAAATTATAGTTTTAAATATAAAATTTTAAAAATTGTATATATTTAAATTATTATTTTAGACAAAAAAGGAAAATTTTCTATTTGCTAAGTGGGAAATTTATTGTTATAATAAGAACAATAATAATTATTTAAAAAAAAAAAAAAAGAAAAAAAAATTATTTGATAATAATTATTATTAATTGTTAATTATTATATTTAATTAGTAATAATAATAATTAATATAATACAATAAGATAATAAATTATAATAATATAACAATACATTTAATTATTAATAATTTAATTAAATTAGAAATTAAAAAACTGAAATTAAAAAAAAAATTAAATTAAAAAATTAAATTAGAAAAATAGAAAGAAGGGGAGGAATGGGAAGTAAAAAATAGAAGACATTGTTAACAATTACCGTGAGATTTTCAATTATATATATTTGTATATATATAATTTATATATATATATAGTTTGTTACAAGGCACAGGTAGCTTACACACATTTTTTTTTTTGTCTTTTACGATCTCAAATTTTATCTCATTCATACAAGAGCATTCTCTACAGCCTTTGTTTTCTTTTATTTGTTCAATCATTCCCAGAAAGATTACACAATTTGTATTCTCATTTTTTTTTTGTCATTCACGATTGCCCGTCATTTTTTTTTGTTTTTCTTTGTTTTTTTTTTGTATAATGTCGGGTAAATACTGTTTAATGCTTAGAATTTTGACGCCACGTATTCTTGTTGGTAAAAAAATCTCTTTGCATAAATTTGTTAACTTTGTTTAAAATTTAAATTACATCATGAGGGAAATGGGGGAAGGGGGAGGTGGTTTTTTTTTTTTTTTTTTTGTTAAACTACAGATATACAAAAATGTACGAATTTCGAGATATTCCTCAATGATGCGATAGTTATCAAATGAGGTCTCGATTGTACACACTGGGCTTAATTTATTCGTTGTTTGTTTGTTTCATTTTTAAAGAGTATATTTTTTTTCTTGTAGCAGTAATTGCATTTTGTTGTTTTAAAAAAATTAATTTGAATTTTTTTGGTTGAAATAATTTTTGAGTTTTTTAGATCACTCTCTAGTGTCTCTTTTTGAAGGACGTGAAATAATTAAAAACTCTTAATTTATATACAAGATGAATTAATAAAATAAATAGTTTCTTGAAACTAAGAAAGAAATTATTTTCAAATTTAAATTTCCTTTTTTTTCTTTTTTTGAGCATTAAATTGTTTTTTTTTCTTTAAATCTAGAAATAGAATTTGGCTTGGCACCTTATCTTAGATTATTTAATTTTTTAAATTAACAATTTTTTGTTTTGAAAATATAATTAAGAAACTCATTTGGTTTTAACGCAGTAACAAAAGTAACAAATTCTTTTTGTGTTGGAATTTGTTTTTTTAAAAATTCCAATATTAAATTTTATTTTTTATAATTTTTTGTTTATACTTGAATGTAGAAAGTAATATTGGAAATAAAATTAAGAAACGAAGAGAGTGTAAATTTATAAGAAAAAAATCCGATATTGTTTTTGCAAATTTTTTTCTTTTTGCGAAAAAAAATTCGTTTTGCCAAAAACAAACGTTTTTTTGCATATTCTGGAAAATTGCAAAATGAAACGTTTTATTTTTATTAATCGCTAGTATTCTTTTTTTTTATCGCAGAGTTTCTTAATTTTTTTTTACATTTGCTCCGAAAAACGTGTCGTCGATTGTTTTTCGGTAATTAGAGCTTAATGTTTGTCTTAGCTTAGAATTAGGTATTTATACAAGATTTTTACAATATGTCACGTGGAGAGTCGAAATTTTTCACAAGATAAAATCTTTTTGTTTTCGTTTCAAGTTTTTAATAATAAAGTGTTGAATTTATTTTTTTGTATATTTCATTTCTTTCAATAGTTTTCTTTTTTCTATTTTTGCTTTATAAGTTTTTCTTTTTTATTTTCCCTTTTTCTATTTTTGCTTTTTAAGCTTTGCTTTTTTATTTTCACTTTTTCTATTTTTCCTTTTTGCTAATATAATTTGTGTTTTTTGTGATAATTTTTTTTGTTGAAAGTTATTATGTAAAAAACTTGAAACTTCTTAAAATATTACTAGACTAAACTGAATATTCACATTGTAATGGATTGTAAAAGTTTTATCTATGGTAGAAAATGTTTTCCTTTCGCGATTAAAACGTAATTAAAAATTAAAATGTTAAATTTGAAATTTAAATCTCTGTCAAAAGTTAATATTACATTGAATTGAACTTTAAAGAAAGAAACTTAAAAACGGTAAATAAAAAAATAATTTATCCGCATTTGTTGATTTTATAGTGAATAATAAATAATTTATAGAACAAAATTATAAGGAAAAAATAATGTAAAAAATTTTAATACCTTAAAAAAATGGAAAAATGTTTATTTATTAAAACAACTTTTTTTTAACAAAAATAATTTATAGAAATGATTTAAAGAAAATTTTCTGTCCAACAATTTGAATATCAATTGAAAAATCGATATTTTATAATTTTTGTTATTTATTTATTATTCTTTATTTTTTATTATTCTATTTTTTTTATTTCATTTTTTTTATTTTCTTTTTTTTATTTTCTTTTTTTTATTAAATTCGAACTAATTAATTTTGAAAATTCCCCCATAAAGCAAAACTAATTGTCATTCGTTAGTTTGTTTATGAAATTTTCCCCATTATAAAGTACAAAAGAAGAGAGAAAAAATAATAATTGTTTGTAGTATTAAATTTTGTCAGAGAATTTCGCAAGTAAATTTCTAAATTGTCAAACAAAAACGTGTTGAACTGTTATTTAATTAGAAAAGAGAAAAAGCCGCTTAATTAAATTGTAGGTCGTTAAAAGTTTTCTAACGGTAATTCTGAAACATTCAGGATTGACAAAATAAATATTATTTTCAATGGTGTGAAATTCATTCACGTGTGCGATGCTCGTGAGATAATGAATGGCATTTAAATGCGTGAAATTTTCCGTCAATCCTGAAATTGTATTATTTATTTTTTTCTTTTCTGTGCTTAAATAAAAAATTTGTTTTATCTTTTTAAACCACTAGCAAAATCTCAAATATTTTATTTCGAACTATAGAAAATGGAATTTGTTTATTTAAATAAATGTAGTAAATGAAAATAAGAGATTTTTTTTACTTGAAATTTTTCGTAGGAAAAAATTTTCTTTTCCGGATTTTTTCATAGGAAAAAAATGATATTTTCTTATTTTAAATTTTTCGGGGCAGAAAAATAAAACTACGTTTTCTTATTTGAAATTTTTTGTGGGGAAAAAAAATTTCAAATTATTCTCTCATGTTAAATAAACCGAGAAACTAGTCTGAACGAAAAATATACATTTCGCATGTCTTTTTTCGAAAACGAAACCATCAACTAGATCTATTTTCCAATATCACAAATCGATTTGACTGTCAGAGAATCTGATTGCCTTTGACAAAGATTGCTTTTTAAAAAGAACGAATAATATCATCTTTTGGAGATGAAAAATTTAATGTGCGGTCGTCAAAGTCATTTTTCTCAATTTTTATTATTTTTTTTTCCTTTTCTCTCTTTGTCACTATAAGTTCCCGTGGTATTTAATTATCATATATTTACAAATGAGAACAAAGACGCAACTATTACATTTTTCGAAAAACTTGTCTTTGAATATTCACACAATGCTCTAAATTGCTTTTTTAATTTATACCTTGGTTGAAAAAGAAAGATTGCAAAATGATTTGTAATTATTTTTTGGAGTGGAAAAGTTTAGGGAAAACACAAGTGCGTTTTAGAAAAATCTTTAAAAACTTCTGATTTTGTGGAAAATTATTCTCGAAAAATATTTCTTTTTTTTGAGAATAATTATTCTCCGCAAGCAAAAAGCTTCGTTTTGGAGAATATGTTTCCAAAAATATCCTTTTTTTGGAGAATAATTTCCAAAAGCATTGAAATAATTTTTTCTGTTTGCGAAAATAAATCGTCTAATGTTTATAATAATGAATTGACTTTCTGATCTAAAAGCCTAGATGATGTATAAAGACAAACAGTAGTTCATGTTGCTGATGTAAATTTGTAGGATTACGTGCAGCGAACGATTGCATGAATCTCATTAAGCGATGCATAATATTTGTCAAACCCCCGAGGGGTCCCGTAACAATGTTTGGGGATGTATCTATAATTATCGAATATAGCTTTGTTTGCAATTGCGAGCGGCCAATCGAAAATAATGACAATCTTATGCATCGATTCATAAAATATTCATTCATGCGTGAAAACACGTCATCATTAGTCAATATTCTAGATTATATAGAAAATATGCCCAAATTTTCTTTTTCTTCCATCTTATTTTTCTTTTTCGTCAATAATTCTCGCAAACAATTTTTCGCTAATAAATAAATTTATGGAAAACCTGGAAATGTCAGGGAATTTTATAAACCTTGAAAAAAATCTGGAAAAGTCAGGGAATTTTGATCGAAATCCTGGAAAATTGTTGTTTATTGTGCTTATTCTTGAAAACTAATTTTACTTAAATATTTCAAAATTAATTCAATTTTAAAAGAGTTGCGTTCATAATTTTCATAAATAGATAAATTTCAAAAAGTTGTAATTTTAAATTTTGTAAAATTTCAATTTCGAATGAATTAATTAAATAATAAAAATTTCACAGAAATTCTATTATTTACAAAAACTTTATAAATTTCTTCGCATATAATTCAATTATTTTCGATAAATAATCGAATTTTTTTAAAGAGATTCAATTATTTTCATTAATAATAAAATTCATCGCAGAATTTCAATTTTTAATACTATTTTTAAAGGAATTTCTCGAAAAATGTAATTATTCTTAAAAATTTTTTGTAATATTCACCAAAGAAATTCAATTCTTAGAAAGAATTAAATTATTTTCAAAACTTTAAATGAAATTCTTTTTAACAATTCAATTTTTTTGAAAAATAATTTTAATAAAATTCTACGTAGAAATTTAATTAATTTCAATAATTTATCAAATCAAAATTCAATTATTTTCAATCTTTATTTTTTCAATAAAATTTCACAAAAGAATTCAATTGTTTAAAAAGCGAAATTTTAATAAAATTCGTCTCAAGAATTCAATTATTTTCAAAAGTAATAAAATTCTTCGCAAAAATTCAATTATGGTCAAAAGTTTTAAAAAAATTCTCTTCAAAATTTCAATTATCTTTATAAATAATAAAATTTTTCTTCAAAATTCAATTGTTTTCAAAAATAAATTTTTATTTTAATAAAATTCTTGGCAAAATTTCAATTATTTTCAAAAACTTTTCTCAATTCAATCAAATTTTTTTTACAGAGATTCAATTATTTTTAATGTAATTTTAATAAAATTTCTCGAAAATTAAAATTATTGGTCAAAAGAATTTTAATTAACTATTTAAAAATTTGTTGATAAAATACTTTATGAGAGTTCAATTTTAAAAAAACATTGAATTCTTCAATAAATTATTTATTTTGTATTTAAATAACTGAATTCTCGTAGAATCTTCTAATAAAAATTGATTCAAATATGAATTTCAGTTAAAATTTTAGATAATAATTTAATATTTTTAAACTCTTCGAATTTAAATTAGTGAAAATGTTTTCTAATTTGAATTAGTGACTGAAATTTTGCTTTTAAATTAGCAAATTCTACTAATAAATAGTCGTTTATACTAATTTAATAGTAAAATTTACTTATTTAATAGTAAAATTTACTAATTCAAAAGCAAAAAGTCAG
The DNA here is from genome assembly GCA_032872505.1 of Leptopilina syphax. NCBI lineage: Eukaryota > Metazoa > Arthropoda > Insecta > Hymenoptera > Figitidae > Leptopilina > Leptopilina syphax. The sequence continues at coordinate 7,099,080 of CM065476.1, read as the reverse complement.
TCACTAATATTAGTAAACATTTTTAGTAATTAAAATTTAGAGAGAATGTATTATAGCTGAATTTTTAGAAATAATTGAATTTTGAAAAGGTTTCAAATTATAATCTTTGAACGTTTGAATTTTTCATACTTTTAACTAAAAATCGTTCAGATTTAATTTTTTTGAAAAAGTTTAATTTAATTTTTTTGAAGTTATTTGATACTTTTATTGTCTAATATATATTTGATTGAAGAATTTTCGAATAATCGATGAAATTTCGTAAAATTGAATTGTAAACAAAAGAATTTGAAAATTTTCAAAGAAATTTTTCAAAAATTATTAAAAATGAATGAATAATTAATTTAAAGAAGAATTTTATTTAAAAATTCTGGAAAACAATATTTTTTTTTATTTTATTTTAATTTTTAATTATTTTTTTTATTTAATTTATTTAATTTAATTAATAAATTTATTTTATTTATTTATAACATGAAGGTATCGATTGCTCCGAGTCGAAGACTCGGAGTGATCGATTTCTTCATGTTTTCTAATAATTAAAGATAACCGAGAGAAAAAATCATTATTTTTTATTATAAGAATATTGTTACTGTAACTTCATCAAAATTATTTTCTTCATTTTAATTCAATTATTATTTTCTAGAATTTTAAATTATTTTTTATGAAAATAATTGAATTCCTTAGAAAAAATTTATTATTTATAAAAATAATTGAATTTCTGTGAAATTTTTATTATTTATGGAAATAATTAAATGTTTGCAAAATAATTGAACTTTGGAGAAGAATTTTGTTATTTTTAAAGATAATTGTGATTTTTACGAGAATTTTTTTCAAATTTTTGACTTAGTTGAATTTTATAAGAATTTTATTTTTTATTTTCAAAATAATTGAATTTCTGCAATTATTTGTAATTTTTCCAAAATTGAATTTTTTTAGTGTTTTCAACAAAAATTTAAATTAGAAAATTTTTAAATTCTATTATTTTTTAAAATATTTCTAATTTTATTTAAAAAAGGTAGTAAGAAGTAAGCTTGTTGCTAGTAATAAAATAATAAAAAAAGGCAAATTACTTTAGTTACAATAATTAAAGAGATGATAATAATAAGATAATAATAAATTTGCCTTGATAATAAAGAAAAATTTCGAAATTGAAGAATATTCAAAGACAAGTATTTGTACATATGTAATAGTTTTATCACAATTTGAATTAGTAATTAATTGATGATATAATGAACCGCGTGAATTTATCTGATTGCTGTCACATTGAGCTTATACTCTAAAAGCTAAAAATCTTACTATTTAATTAATTTATACGCTAAATATGCAATAAGGTACAGACTAATTTACTATTCGCTATTTTTTTTTCTGCAACTACTTTTCAAATTTAAATCAAATAGACTTTTTCATTAACATTTTTTTCTTTATTTTCAAATGGAAAAAAAGCATTTTCTTTCACTAGAAAAAACATCAATAGAGGAAAAAAGAACTATTTAATTTAAATTGAAATCAATTATATATATTCGAAAAATAATTTACAAAAACTACTTGTTTTTTTGCTAATAGTCGAAAATTATAATTATACTTTAAATTAAAAAATTAATTATATAATTAAATTATATAATCAAATATAATTAAACTAATAGCGATTTTATGTCTTAGACGAGTTAATTTTTCATTGAAATTATATGCACGAATTTTTTATGTGCATTTGATAAAAGAATTTTAAAAAAAAGTAAGTTCTTTGGTAAATTAACTGAATTACTGTATATAATTGTCGGATTGACTAATTATTCTTGATATTAATCTACTATAGAATTTGAAATTATTGGAGAAAATTCTTTCAAATTTTTTTTTTCTCGCGTAGAATATGCAAAAGAAGGGAAGAAAATTGACAGTTTTCTTTTTTATCTGTTCGCTCTGACCAGCACTCGTGATTTAATACCCGATTTGAATATTCGTTAATAGAAAGGATGGTTGTACAATAATATTAATATAAACTCTGTATAAGATACACAATAATGTCGTCGTCGTCGTTTCATCATTTCTTTTTTGCTAATTAATTCATATCTCACGATAATTCAATCAAATATTGATAATTAATAATAGATTATCTCTGTGTCTTAATATTTTTTTTTCTTGATTTCTCGTTTCATTCAAACACAACATTTTTCTTTTAAAATGTATATATGTCATCGTTATTGCTTATTTAGTTCGGAGTTGATTTCGAAAAATTATAGGAGAACTTGTTTATTATTAATTTGTTAATTATTAACTTCTTAATTATTAATTAACAATTAATTAACAATTAATTAACAATTAATTAACAATTAATTTGAAATTAATTAACAATTAATTAATTATTAATTGACAATTAATGTTAATTATTGAAAGGAATACAAATGGTTGAGAGGAGAAAAAAAATTGACGTTCCTTTACCGGCGACAAATTAATCACAGTTGCAGCAATTTACATTTTACATCTTTGTCGACGGGTGGAAATCGTCATTTTTTTGTTATTTTGATACATTGGAGAATTTTTTCGATTATTGTTGTTTTTTTGTATTCCTGGGTAAAATTTTGCGGAAAAATATTTTTTTTTTTAAATTTGACAAAGGGAATAAGTTTTGGAATTTTTTTTTGTTTTGTTTTTATCAGGGAATGAGAAAATTTTTTTGGAGAATTAATTTTGTGATTTCATTTGGCCAGGGAAGTTGTACATTTCAATATGTAAACAATCGACCCAGTTTCCAACTCACGCTGGCTTTTAAAATAATTAAGTTTACGAGTTGTGAACTTTTTACTGTACTAAATCAATAAGAAATTCTAATTAGAGAATTAAAATCGTTTACTCAATTAGCAATAATTATTGGGTATTAATTGTAGAAAAGGGAATTTTTTTTTAAAATAGAATATTTTAGATTTTTTTAATGTTTAGTAAATTTATTATTAATTTACCAAAAATTATATTTTGTTTTGTAGAAATATTTTCGTGAGAAAAATGTAGAAATTATATTCTTTATAATTTTGTGTTATTAAGTAGATTTTTAAAAAAATTTAAAAGATGGGATTTTTTTTAAATGGAATTTTTTGAAATTTTATAGAATTAATTAAATCTTTTCGAAAAATTTTATTAAAAGTTAAAACTATTGAAAATAATTGAATTTTTGTAAACTAATTTATTGTTTATAAAAATAATTAAAAAATAGTAAAATATGCAAAAAAGAATAAATTAAATTATTCCAAAGAAAATTTTAATTTTTCCGAAGAATTTATTTAAACTTGTATTTAAAATAATTTAATTTTTCTAAAGAATTTCATCAACATTCTTGAAAATAATTGAATTTTTTCAAGGAATTCTATTAAAATTGTTAAAAATAATTGAATTTCTCTGAAGAATTTTATTATTAATGCAAATATTTGAATTCCTGAGAAGGATTTTAATATTTATGAAAATAATTAAATTCTAGCGAAGAATTCATGGAAATTTTTGAAAATAATTGAATTTTTTCGAGAAATTCCATTAAAATTTTTTTAAAATAATCCAATTCTATTAAGAAATGTTGTTGAAATTGTATTAAAAATAGATAAATTCCTTTAAAGAATTTTATTATTTATGAAAATAATGAAATTGAAAAATAAGATAAATTGTATTGAAAATAATTTGAATTTTTCTGAAGAAATTATCAAAATTTTTGGAAATAATTGAATTTTTCAAGGAATTCCATTAAAGATTTTAAAAGTAATTGAATTCCATCAATTAAAATTCTTGAGAAGAATTTTAATTCTATTTATGAAAATATTTAAATTTTTGTAAAGAATTTATAGGAATTTTTGAAAATAATTGAATTCCATCAAGGAATGACATTAAAATTTTTAAAAATAATTGAATTCTTGCGAAAAAATACATTAAAATTTCTGAAAATAATTTTATTGTTTCGAAGAAAATTAAAATTCTTAGAAAAATTTAGTTAAAATTATTTGAAAATTAATTGAATTTAAATAAATAATTTTATCAACATTTTTGAAAATAATTGAATTCTTGACAAAAATTATTTTATTTATTAATGAAAATAATTGAAATCTTGTGAAGAATTTTATTAAAATTTTTGAAATTAAATTGTTTTGTTTTCCAATATTTTGAATAAAAAATCATTCAAAATATGTAATAAAAATAATACATTATTATAAATTATTATTTAATATTACAATAAATTACAAGAAATGTAATAAAAAGAATTACATTTTTAGTAAAATTTATTATAATTATTATTATTTATTATATTGTTAATTATGTTTATAATTATAAACATAATTCACAATATTTTTAATTACGTTTACAATTATTTCTAAAATTATCATTAAATTTTTGTGAAGTTCCTTCGAAAATATTTTTCTGCAAATTTTTCTCTCCATTAATTTTTAAAAAAGGCAAATTTAAAAATTAATTTTTATAGAATTTTTCACATATTCGCTTCTATAAAAAAAAAGAAAACAAGATTCTCCTTTAATTTCTTGATTTCAACTGCGATTTCGTACCATGATATGGTTCTAGCCCAGAGTTTACAAATGTAACTAACTAAATTAGTTACATGCCTACAAGCTAATTTTTCTTTTTTTCTTTTTTTTCAAAAAAAAGCAAAAGAAACTCCGCAAATTTTTTTTTCTTTTGCGTTACAAAAATTGATGATCTTTTTGAGCATCTTCTTCGAATTAAAATTTCTTTTTACGTCTGATAGAATCATTTTGAGTCTTAGATATGAGAAAAAAATCTAAAACTCACCGCAGATCTATCGGGAAATTGAATTTTTTTTATGGTATTTCTCATTCTCTTCATTTTATATACAAAATAAATACCATGTTTTTTTGTCCTGAAATTTTTACAGGAACAAAAAAGTTGAATTCAATTTTTGTTTTTTTTTCCTCCTTTTGTTTAGAATCACCTAAACACCGCAAGAATTATCACGATTAGACTTATAGTCAGGTACGATGCTCGGTGACCCATACTGCCATTGTCCTCGAGACATTGACCTGAAAATTGAGAAAAAGAGTTAATTGGTAATGATAATGTTTTATAGAATATATTTTTTTTATTTATATTTATTTACTTTATTATTTCTCTTGTTTCATTAAATATTATTATGGTTATAAAATATTTTTTATCTATTAAAATAATTTATTACAATAATTTATTACAAATTAAAACAAGAATTATTTTCACTTACAGTCAAACCTGTCGGAATGCAAATCGATTTTTGAAAGTTTATTATACAGTAAATAATAGTTACAACATTTTTTTATAATTTAATTTTGTAATATTTTTACAATATAATTCGGGAACTAAGTGAAAATAATTCTTGTTGGATATTTTTGAATACAAACAAAATTTTTAAATAGAGTTACACTCCGACAGGTTCGACTGTAGTTCTAGAATATTGTAAAAAATAAAAATATTAAAAATTATATTAAAAATCAAATTATAAATTGTTTAAGGATTGTTTACTGTAATAAAATTAAAAAAAATCGAGTTGCATTCCGACAGGTATTTTTTTGTTTTTAAATTTTTGTCACGTGTCATGGGGGAGATTTTTTTTTTGGTTTTTGTATGTGCATATAATTGTAAAGTTTGGATTCTAATTAAGTGGGTGTGTTTCACAATAGAGAAAATCGGACGGTGTACATAAGGCTTGATTATGCGGTTCGAAAGTCTAGTCCTTCAATTTTAATAAAACTCTTCCGGTCTAGAAGGATTCAAAGACGATGAATATTCATCATGAGTCATTAATTTTGCAGCTACTCGGTAAGACGCTGTATAAATTTCCTGCCTTGTGCCCTCCTTGCAGCTTCTCAATTGCACTTCTCGGGTCATTTCGAATTCTGACAATAGAAAATTTAGGATAGTGTATATGAAGTCGAATCCTCTTAGAGTGATGTTACAATTTCAGTTTTCCTCGTATGTAGAATTTAAACTCGACGAGTCAGCGCATTTTCTTCGCGCGCGCGAGTCTGATTAAAATTATTATTATGCAATAATAATAATAATTATAAAAGTAATAATATTATTGTTAGGAATTATATTTATTATTTTTTTATCATTATTATTATTATCATTATTGTTATTAATTTTATTATTGATATTTTATTACTGTACTAGACTGCATTGAAGTAAATAATAGGTGATAGCCGTAGTCGTTAAGGCACGTGTATTTGTGAGTGGAACTTAGGGTCAGTGGTTCGATCCCAGACGCCCAGAAATAAAAAAAAATAAATAAATAATAAATAACGAATATTAATATATTATTCTATATTTTATATTTTATTATTAAAGAAAAAATATATCTTTCATATAATATATTACTATATTTATTCAAATATTTATTTATATTTATTGAAAATTTTAAATTAATCTATATTTTTGAGAAAAATTTAATTTCGATCAAAATATTTATTTTCAATTTTAATTGATATTAAATTTAATTTGATGGATTCTATTATTTATTTATATTTTAATAATTATATATGATATCTTACAATCAAATACGAACGTCGTTAAACTATTATTTTATTTATCCAAATTTTTAATTGTTTCTACTTTGCTCTGAATTTTCTATTCATAGGAATAAATAAACAAAAAATCTCTGAAATTTTCTACCTGAATAAATAAATAAAAATAAAATTTGTAGTGAGGAGAAGGATTAAAATTTTGAAAAATTAAAATTTATGGAATTTTAGTGAAAAGACGTGGACTAAATTAAATTATTATTATTTGTGAAAAGTTCTGATATAATTTTCATATTTATAAATAAACAAATTATAATTTAAATTTTATAATTTGACACTAAAAAAAACTTGAGGAAAGAAAAAAAATGATTTAGAAACACTAAACGAAATAATTAAATTTTACTTGAGAATATGTATGGAATATAATTACTAATTTAAATTAGTGGAGTTTTCACTAATTTGGATTTAGCGAGGTACATTTAATTCTCATGAAAATTTTAAGCAGTATAAATATCCAATTATTCTCATCTTAATTCACTACAAATTCAATTGTTTCACACTTTGAAATTCATTGAATATTCAATCGATTTTCATTCACGGGAAATTGTTATTTAATAAATTATAATATTGACTTTTTGTTGAGATAAAATATGTTTAATATTTAAGTTTAACGTTTATTTTTAACGAAATTTCCAATTGACTTTCAATTTGGAAAAATTTAATAAAATATTCTTTTTTGTTTATTTACATAAATGTTTATTCAAGGAATTTATATTTAACTAAATTAAAATTGTATTGAAAACATAATTGAATTTCTGCGAAGAATCTTATTATTTACGAAAATAATTTATTACTTACGAAGAATTTTATTATTGTTTCGAAGAATAAAAATACTTAAATTTAATTTCCATAATTTAATTCTAGAAGAACTAACATAAAATTATTACTCAAAAAATTATTTAGCAAATAATTTTACTTAAAAAGGTCCAAAAATAATTGAATTTTAGAAGAATTGCGTTAACAAATTTTATAAATAATTGAACTTCAAAATGTTGATGAAGTTAACAACGTTTATAATCAATGATTTAGATGAAAAAAAAAATTTTTCTATTTATGTCTTTAAATATTTTTAAATTACAAATGTTTTGCATAATTTTTTGATTATTAATTTGAAAAAGAAAAATTTGTAAACAAAATATTTTGTTATTTTTGTCAAGAAAAAAATTTTTTTTTTATTTTATCGTTGATCATAAACGTTGTGAACATCACCGAAGTATTTCAAAAGATTTACAAATTGAAATTTAAGAACATTTGAGTTTTAAATAATTTTAATCTTTTGTGAGAAAAATACCCTTATATCACCTACTAAAACCGAGAATTTAAAAAATCAACATTTTTTGTCCTTTTTTATGGCATAACTTCATTGTTTTTGTGCTCTTCAAAAATACTTTACCCATTTTTTTTCTGAACACTTTGGTTAAAAAAAAATTATAAAATTTACGAAAAATCCAAATTTTTAATATTCAACATTTTTTCTTCTTTTTTATGGCACTTAGTTTCATTATTTTTGGGCTCTTCAAAAACACTTTTTCTATTTTATTATCTCAACACTTTGGTTAAAAAAAAAACAATTATAAAATTTACGAAAAATCCAAATTTTTAAAATTCAACATTTTTTCTTCTTTTTTATGTCATTTAGCTTCATTATTTTTGGGCTCTTCAAAAACACTTTATTCATTTTTTTGTCTCAACCCTTTGGTAAAAAAATTACCCGTACAAAAAAATTTACGAAAAATCAAATTTTTTAAAATTTAACATTTTTTCTTCTTTTTTATGGCATTTAGCTTCATTATTTTTGGGCTCTTCAAAAACACTTTACCCATTTTTTTTGTCTCAACAGTTTGGTTAAAAAAAAAATTACAAAATTTAGGAAAAATTCAAATTTTTAAAATTCAACATTTTTTCTTCTTTTTTATGTCATTTAGCTTCATTATTTTTGGGGTTTTTAAAAATACTTTACCCATTTTTTTTCTGAACACTTTAGTTAAAAAGAAAATTACAAAATTTACGAAAATACAAATTTTTAAAATTCAACATTTTTTCTTCTTTTTTATGGCACTTTGCTTCATTATTTTTGGGCTCTTCAAAAACACTTTACATATTTTATTGTCTCAACCCTTTGGGGAAAAAAACTACCCCTACAAAATTTACGAAAAAACGAAAATTCTGAAAATTTAACATTTTTATCTTTCTCCATATAATTGAGATTTCAATTAAAGAAAGAAATCCTCTATCATTTCAGCGAAAGATTTAAGAAGAAAGAAAATAAATTTCTCCCTAAAAGTTACATGTTGTTTGAAAACAAAGGCTTTAAAATTTAGAATTCCATTTAGGATTTTGATCCCCGATTCTCTCGTAGAGAAAAGTTTACTTTAGGGTACTTTGAAAGCCCTGCTTTTGTTGATAAAAGATCAGCGTATATGGAGAGAGATTGGGAGAGTGGGGGTGGGGGGGGGGTGATTCATCTTTTAGTTTAGAATTGAAAGTTTTAATCTCTTACCGATGCTGGTCGCATTGAAGGCCAACATTGGAGGTGATGCCTGAACTTCCCTGTGACATGCGTCTGTACTTGCAGTTAAACTCACGACACCTCCACTCTCTCTATACATGAAACATAATCTTCTACTGTTTCTATAGGGTTGTGGCCTGTTGTTATCATTTGACCAAGCCGTTCTACGAGCAAGTGGCGTTGCAATCACAAATTGAGTGCCCTCACCATCGAACCACCTTCCATGACAAGAATAAGCTGAAAAGTAAAGAGTCAAAGTTGAAAATAAGATTATTCAAATTAGTGAAAAAGTGAATTTAGAGAGAATGTTTTTTCTTCTTCTTCTTCTTCTTCTACTTCTTCTTTTATACAATCAAAAACCATTACTATATTTTAATGATATATAATGGGAATTGATTTAGGGAGACAAACTGGACTCATTTCCCTTTCCCCTCATTCACGAAAAAAATATAAAGAAATGATGGAAGACTCTTGATAAAATAAAATACTACCAGGAAAATCCATTTCTACTTTTAATGTACGAAAATATTTCTTTGTAAGAAACTATTGATTCTTTTTCCAATATCTGACAACGAAGTCCATTTAAAGCCTCTTTTCGTTCCCTCTTTTTTTTCCAAGGAAAATTTTCTTTTATCTTGAGAATATATTTATTATTCATTCTCGATATTTTACTTTCTCTTTTCAACTGTGATTTGATTTTATTTAATTTTTATGTGAGGTAAATGTTTCAATTTGTGGATTTTTACTTGCATACACAGTTGCGGATTCGTAAATTGCAAAAATTAATTGGAAATATGTAAAAAATATTCACATAAATAAATAGTAGTAAATAAATATTTATTTTATACAAGTAATTATTTGTTTGTATTATGTAAATATTTATGCGCTTCAAATAAATATTTATTTGTATCAAGTAAGTGTTTACTTATATCAAGTTAATATTTAAGTGTAATAAGTAAATATTTGTCTGCATCAAGTAAATATTTATTTTTAGCAAATAAATTTTTATCTTTATCAAGTAAATATTTATTTGTACCAAGTAAATATTTATCTTTCAAGTAAATATTTATTTGTACCAAGTAAATATTTACCTTTCAAGTAAATATTTATTTGTACCAAGTAAATATTTACCTTTCAAGTAAATATTTATTTGTACCAAGTAAATATTTATCTCTATCAAATAAATATTTATTTGTATCAGGTAAATATTTATCTGTAATAAATAAATACGTATCTCTATCAAGTAAATATTTATTTGATTTAAGTCAATTTCCAATAAAAAATTATTTGCTCCAAGTAAATATTTATTTGATTCAAGTCAATTTTCAATAAAAAATTATTTGCTCCAAGTAAATATTTATTTAATTCAAGTCAATTTCCATTAAAAAATTATTTGCTCCAAGTAAATATTTATTTGGCAACCATAGAGAAGCAGAACAATTTATTCAAACAAATATTTTTTTAATAATAATTTTCTTTCATTTAAATCACAAAATTTGTTTTATTAAAATTCACTTTATTCAATGAGGATTTCTTTGAATCAAAACAATAATTTTCTTTAATATTGTTGATAAAGGTAAAATTAAGAAAGATCTTCAGTTCTCAGATTTTACGAATCTTTGTATTTTTTTTTGTTTCCTTTTATTATATTCAAACAAAAATATTAGTAAGAATTTCTACTATATTTTATAGTAAAATTTTACTATTTTATTAGGTAATTTCCCATCTTTTTTTTGCAGTTTTAGTGAATAATTATAAAGAATTAGTAGAAAGTTTTAATAATTTAAACTTTTACAAACTAAAATTTTTACGAATTGAAAATTTTATTAATTGAAATTTTTAATCAATTCAAATTTTTTTTAATTAAAACTTTTCCCGTGCGAAATTTTACTACTTGAAGATTTTATTAAATCAAATCTTTATTAATAATCAAAATTTCCATTATAATTAAAATTCTAACTGACTGAATTTTTTTACTAATGTAAATTTATATTATATATGCAAAAATTTTTACTAATTCCAATGTTTACTAATTGAAATTTTTATTAATTAACATTTTTACTAATTTAAATTTTGTTAAATAAAAATAATAATTGAAACTTTCATTAATTAGAATTTTTATTTATTGAAATTATCGCGGTAATTGCTTTCTTTTTTTAATTGAAATTTTTACTTATTAGAATTTTTATTAATTTTTTATAGATATTATTAAAAATTTTCATTAATTTCGATGTTTACTAATTGTAATTTTTACTATTACTTTTACTTTTTACTAATTGAAATTTGCATTGATTAAAATTTTGAATACCTCAAAATCAGTCGCTCAATTTTTCCAAATTAAAATTGAGAAAGATTAGCGAATCTAAATTTTTACTAACTACAATTAGTGGACAAAACGTCCACTAATTTTAATTAGTAAAAATTAAAATGGGTAAATATTTAAATTTGTAAGATTTTTAATTAATAAACGTTTCAATTAGTAAACATTGGAATTAGTAAAAATTTTAATAAATAAAGTTTTAGATTAGTAAAAATTTCAAACAGTGGAAATTTCAATTAAAGAAAATTTCAATTAGTCAAAATTTTAATTAACACAATTATCAATTAGTGAAAATTTCAATAAGTAAAAATTTCAATTAATCAAAATTTTAATTAATACAAATTTTAATTAGTAAAAATTGCAATTAGTAAAAATTTTAATAAATAAAGTTTTAGATTAGTAAAAATTTCAAACAGTGGAAATTTCAATTAAAGAAAATTTCAATTAGTCAAAATTTTAATTAACACAATTATCAATTAGTGAAAATTTCAATAAGTAAAAATTTCAATTAATCAAAATTTTAATTAATACAAATTTTAATTAGTAAAAATTGCAATTAGTAAAAATTTTAATTTATAAAATCTTCAATTAGTGAAAATTTCAATAAGTTAAAATTTGAGTTAATAAAAAAATTTAATTAGTGGAAATTTCAATTAGTAAAAATTTCAATTAATCAAAATTTTAATTAATACAAATTTTAATTAGTAAAAATTGCAATTAGTAAAAATTTTAATTAATAAAATCTTCAATTAGTGAAAATTTCAATTAGTGAAAATTTGAGTTAATAAAAAAATTTAATTAGTGGGAATTTCAATTAGTAAAAATTTCAATTAGTCAAAATTTTAATTATTACAAATTTCAATTAGTGAAAATTGCAATTAGTAAAACTTTCGATTAGTAAAAATTGTAATGAACAAAATTTTCTATGAATGAAAACTTCAATTAGTCAAAATTTTAATTAATACATTTTCAATTACTAAAAATTTGAATTAGTCAACATTATAATTAATAAAAATTTCAATTAGTAAAAATTTGAATTAGTCAACAACAACATTATAATTAATAAAAATTTCAATTAGTGAAAATTGCAATTAGTAAAACTTTTAATTAGTAAAAATTGTAATTAAAAAAGTTTTCAATGAGTGAAAATTTCAATTGGTAAAAATTTTAAGTAATAAAACTTTCAATTAGTGAAAATTTCAATAAATAAAAATTTTAATTAATACAATTTGTAATTAGTGAAATTTTTTATTAATAAAACTTTCAATTAGTAAAAATTAGAATTAAAAAAATTTTCAATGAGTAATTATTTCAATTAGTACCTAAAAAATGTAATTAATAAAATTTTCAATCAGTGAAAATTTCAATTGGTGAAAATTGCAGTTAATAAATAATTCAATTAGTAGAAATTTCTATTAGTAAACATTTGAATTAGTAGAAATTTTAGTTAATAAAATTTTCAATTAGTGAAAATTTTAATTAATCAAAATTTTAATTAATAAAAATTTTAATTAGTGAAAATTTTAATTAATACAATTTTCAATTAGTGAAATTTGCAATCAGTAAAAAATTTTATTTTTATAAATTTAAATTAGTAAAAATTTCAGCTAGTAAGAATTTTAATTAATGAAAATTCTAATTAGTTGTAGTAGTAAAAATTCCAATTATTAAAAATTTAAATTAGTAACACTTAACACGGAAAAAATTGTAATTAATAATAATTTAAATTTAAATCTTGATTTTTTTTCTTAATTAGTTATTTTCTACTCGTAATTAGTATTTCTTTACTAATTTCTGAAGCAAAAAAAGAAGACAAAATTTTACTAATAATTAGTTAGTTTCGGATGTAACATAAAGTAAAGTAACACTAAAAGGAGAAATATAAGTCTGTCTTTATTTTCATTTAAATAATTTTTCCTTTTGATGATTTTCTATTTAATTTCATTACCATAGTTGGGAACTATAAAATTTTATTCTATTGAAAAATTCGAAAGAGTCACAAGTTTGAAAAAGAAAAAAATATAGAACTTTAGTAAACTTGACTTGAGTAAAATAATAAAATCCATAAAATTGATGGGGAGAAAATTGACAAAAGAATTTTTGATTTTTGATAAAAATTACCTGTGACGACGTCATCGTCGACGCAATCGCTTTGAAACTCCATTCTGTCTGCAGTTGAGCATCCAACGGTCAAAGTCGTCACGTCTGAATTGCAACGGGGATTTTCTCCATCTCTCTTCTCTCGTCTCTCACTTGTCTCCTCATATTCTTCATCATCATCTAAATCTCTCTTCATTCGCAAGAGGTCAGCGTAGTTAAAGAACCTGTCATTTCGCAACGTCGAACTACCACTACCACTGCTACTCCTCTTGGGAATAATATCCACCTCGTCCGGATAGTCCCCAAAGTAGTCATCCTGATCCTGCAGGATACTCGGTATTCCCACCTCGTCAAATTCAGGCGCCCAAAAATGTCTAGCTTGCGTAAAATCATTTCTATCAATATCAAAATTTTCATTCTTTTTCCTATGCTGATAATTTCTCTCAATTTCCTCATTAATTTTCACTGCTGTTACTTTTTTCATACTCATTTCGTTTCTATTTTCAATTTTATTTCCCTCTTTCAATGAATTTTCTTTTGCAGTTTCAAATTTCGCTCGGCGTATTTCTCTTGTTTTGAAATTTGATTTTTTGGGATATTTTTTATTGGTATTTTTCAAAGGTGTGTTTATGAATGTCGAGTGAATTTGCAAATCATCTTGGTTATTTGATTCTTGATGATGATGATGATGATTGTTATTTGATCGTGAACTTGATCTCACTCTTCGTCCAATACGCTCACGGGAAAAATATTCATTATTTATGCGTTTCTTTTGTTGTTCAAAGTCCAATTTACGTGAACGACGATCTTCGGTTCTTTCTTGAGCGTGTCTGACCTTATCTTGTGATAATGTGACGCCAAGAATCTCGTGACTCCTTCGACCGTCCCTCGTGTTTCTTTGATTGCGATTCAAACCGGTTACCGTGAATTTTCCCAAATAAGGACATTGTCGAGGTTCTGGCGAACTCGCTGAAACAAGAAGAGAGATAACGATTGTTAGAGCTTGTTACAGAATTGTATCAATGAGAGAGGTTCATCTATATATCTCTCTCTCTCACTCACTCTCTCTCTGTGTCTTAGTAAAGCCGCTTTTGTCGACTAAACTATGTTAGACTAACTAAGGAATTCAGAATACACATTGTACTGATTGGATTTACTCTGACTATATATATATGTAATATGTATTTCTCTCAAAATTCTTGGGGCTTTGTTTTCCAGTTGGAAAAAAATTGATAACATTATAATTATGAATTTATGTAAAAAAAATTTGTGATTCAATCACCAAAATTTTAATTTAAGGTATTTGTCGCGTAAATTCGTTTTCGACAGAATTTTTTTAAATTTCACATAATTATTCTTTGGATATTTATCTACAAAATAAGGCCTATTAAAATAAAATTGACCGTCTGTAAGTCTCAAAAAATGAAATCAAAGTTTCGATTTTTAACATGTACGGTATAGGAAAACCATATGAAAACCACAGATTTTTAATTTTTGCACTTATACTAATCGACAGATTTTTTAGAAAAACTAAAGTTTTATTTATTGAACCAAAATGAACTTTTATAAAAAAAATGAAAATTTTTCACCGTTTTGTTTAAAAGATATTTAACATCAAACTTGAAAAATTATTTTAACATTTATTGTAAATGACAGGTGAATTCGTAGACGTGGCAATAGCGCTTGTTAAATACTACAGCTCGTCTGCTACTTTTGGCGCGAAATTTTAAAGACGGCCATACGCCAAACTTGCGACGTTGCCACGATCGTTTTTCATGAGAGAGGTTATGAATATACTTTGAGAACATCTGTGTGTCAAACTGTACGTCCGCAAAAGTTTTTTGGAAACCCGCATTCATAATCGTTTCATAAGTACAGTCAACGGATACAAACTTTTGACAGTGACCAGTCGCGCGACAAATACCTTAAAGGACTATTTTGTGAGGGACTAAAAAAAGTCAGGGAAATTAGGAAAAAGTCAGGGATTTTTAATAAAATCAGGGTGTCTACTGGTCATTGAAGTCCTGGAATTTAAAAAAATGTCCTGAAATGTCCTTAAATGTCGTGGATTTTGAACTTTTGTCCTTGAATTTTTCACATTTTGCTTTTCAATAGTCAATAATTTTTAAATTTTACTCAAATTCAAAAAAATAATTTTTTTATCCATCAAAAAATAATTTTAATTTGTCATTTGATTAAAGAAACTGGTATCTAAAATATTGATTTTTAACTCTTTTTATAAAAAAATTAATATTTTTGTTCAAGTAGGTTAATTTAAATTATGTTAATCGTAATATGAAATAATATTACACAGGGTTGCCATAAAATTTTATTTTTGTTTTTCCCTGACTTTTCCCTGATTTCCAGACAAAATTTTCACTTTTTCCCTAACCCTGATGAATATTAATAACGTCTTTTTTTAAATAAATATTTAATTATTATTATTATTATTATTTTTCTATAAGAAATTTTATTTCATAAGAATATTGTTACTAAAAATTCAAATTTTCAAAGATTTTAATTTTCACCCTTTTCAAAATTCAATTATTTCTAAAAATTCACGCTATTATGTTTTTAATATTCAATTATAATTTAAAATTTTTAAGTGAAATTCATTTTTTAATAAATTTTTATTAGAAAATTTCCCGAGAATTCAATTATTTAAATACAAAATAAATAATTTATTCAGTAATTGCATGTTTTTTTAAAATTGAATTTTTATGAAGAATTTTATCAAAATTTTTAATAATAATTGAATTCTTTTGGCGAATTTAAAGAAAAAATTGTAAGAATAAATGCAATTTTCTATCATTTTATTTAAAATTTTATAAAAATAATTTAAATTCTACGATAGGTTTTGTTATTTATGAAAATAATTAATTTCTTATGAAGAATTTTATTTAAATTTTTTTAAATAATTAAATTTTTCAGAATTTTTAAAAACTTGTTAAAAATAATTAAATTCCATCTAGAAATTTCAATAAAAAAATTGAAAATAATTGAAATCTGACAAAGAATTAAAAAAAATTCTTTTTAAATAATTGAATTCTTGTGAGAATGTTTATTTTTGAAAAAAATTGAATTCTTGGGAAGAATTTTATTCAAATTTCTTAAGTAATTGAATTGCTTAGAAGAATTTTATTTTTTATGAAAATAATTGAATTGTTTCGAAAAGGTTTACAAACATTTTTGACAACAATTGTATTTCTAGAAAAAATTTTGTATTTTACGAAAATAATTGTATTCTATGACCAATTTTATTATAATTTTTCAAATTTATAAAGTATTTTATCAAAATATTGAAAAATAATTGAATTCTCAAGAAAGAAAATAATTGATTTCTAGCGAAGAATTTTATTCAAATTCCTTTAAATAATTGAATTCCTATAAAAAATGTATTATTTGTGAAAATAATTGAATTAAAAAGAAATGTATTGAAAACAATTGAATTGTATAGGAGAATTTTATTAAAACTGCAATTTAATGAACTAAATCTTGCAAAGAACTTTGTCAACATTTTTTTTAATAATAGAATTATTAAAAGAATTTTATTTAAATTTTTCAAAATAATTGAATTTCTCAGACTATTTTTTCAATTTTCTTTAAATATTTGAATTCTTTCGAGAAACTTGATTAAAAAATTTTAAATAATTGAATTGATGTGAAGAAATTTATAAAAGAAATTGGTAAGTAATTGAATTCTTGTTAAATTTTTATTAAAATTTTGTTTAAATAATAGAATTCTTTTGGAAAATTTTATTAAAATAGTACAGATATTGAAAATCATTGAATTGAGGAAAATTTTTCTAAAATAATTGAATTTCGGAGAAGAAATTTATTATTTATAAGGGTATAATAACATATTATTAAAACTAAAAAAAAATTTTTTTTGACCATTTTCAAAATTTTATTTTTTGAAAAAATTAAAATTTTTCGTGATTGCCACAGGTCAGGAAAATCAGGGAAAAGTCAGGGATTTTTAGTAAAAGTACTAGAAAAAATTGAATTTTTGAGAAGTTACAAATGATTGCAGAAATTCAATTATATTTTCAAAAATAATAAAATTCTTCGCAGAAATTCAATTATGTTCGAAAATTAAAAAAAAAATTCTCATCAAAATTCAATTATCTTTGAAATAATAAAATTCTTTGGAAAATTTCAATTATTTTCAAAAAAATTTCCTCAATTCAATGATTTTCAATATCTACAGTTTTAATAAAACTTTTTAAAAGAATTGAATTATTTAAAAAAAATTTTTTGATAAAATTCTAAGCAAAATTTGGCAATAATTCAATTATTTTCATAAATAATAACATTTTTTTTTACAAAAATTCAATTATTTTCATAAATAATAAAATTCATCATAGAATTTCAATTATTTTTAATACAATTTCAATTGAATTTCTCGAAAAATTTTATTATTCTTGAAAATTTTATTAAAATTTCTCGACAAAAATGAAATTTTCAAATTTTTCTAGGAATTTACTTTAAATTGTATTATAAATAATTAAAATCCTCAGAAAAATTTTATAATTTATGAAAATAATGATATTCTTACAACGAATGTTATCAATTTTTTTTTAAATAATTGAATTCATGTGGAAAATTTTATTACTTGTAAAAATAATTGAATTTATGCAAGGAATTTTATTACATTTTGTTTAAAAAATTATATTCTTTTGAAAACTTGTATTAAAAATGTAAATTTTGAAAATTTTTGAATTTCAGCGAAGAATTTCATTATTTGTAAAATGTACCTAATTTAATTCTTGCAAAACAAATTTTGAAGATAATTTTATTTTTCGAGAAATTTATTTAAAATTTTATTAAAAATAATTGAAACCATGTGAAGAAATTTTATTATTTATGAAAATAATTGAATTTATTACAACGAATTTTATTATATTTTTTGTAAATAATTTAATTTTTTTTTTTTGACAAATTTTATGGAAATTAAAATTTTTTTAAAATCGTGAAGATATCAATCACTGCGAATCGAAGACTCGGAGTGATTGAATGAAATTTATTTATTTATTTATTGAATGAAATTTATTTTGAAACAAATAAAAAGTCTAGTTGGATGTGTCAAATTTTTTTTTCTAGATGTATTTTATTTTTATAATAATTCTGTTTTTTTTTTTTTTTGTTTCAGGTGAGTCAAACAGAACATAATTATGTTTCTTGGCGAGTTAATTTCGTAAGTAAATATCGAGTATAATATAATTATCAAAGGATTAATTTCGCAAAAATTAATTAAAAAAAAAAAAAAAAAAAAAAAAAAAAAAAAAAAAAATTAATTAATTAAAATTAATTTCAAAATTCCATACACGCGGGAATTTTTTTTTTTTACTGCCAAAAACGAAACCCAAAATGATTTTTTAAAAGTGGAGACAGTCACTGTCAAGATTCGGGGGGTGGGGAACAAAAAACGTGGAGTAGTCAATAAATGAGAGCGAAAATCGGCCCTAAGGACACAATGCAAACTCTAACGAGACAAGCGCCCTGAGGCCGAGCTTTCTCTCCTCTTTTCTTACTTCCCCTTGTTCCCAGGATACGAGCTTTCAGCTTTCAAAGTTCCGAACGAACCTTGAGCTGCTTTTATCCCCCTCTTTCCTTTTTTCGATCTTATTGATGCCGTCGCGTCGCGTCGCGTCTCAGTTGAGACCGCAAAAATCTCGTTATTTTTATGGTTAATTAGGTGTCCATTGCGGGACCGTCAAAGGCACCCCATCATGACAAGGGAGACTTGATTTTTCCAACTCATTAACTAAAGGTCCAACTTTCACGAAAGCGAGTCTGACCCTTTATATATATATTGGAAGTAGGAGCGCGCAATCGTTAATCACCAATGAAACAAGACACGCCACGTGCCTTGCGATTCAAAGAAACGATTAAGAAAATATAGGGTACGACTGTTCCACATTTTTTTTTTTTTTGTTGAGAGAGAGAGAGAAGAAAATAAAAAAAATCTCTTTCCCATTGATACGGAAAAGTATTTCTTGAGATTAGTGTTGTAATTTTCTTTTTAATATTTAGATTTAGTTTGTCATCGATCATTCTTTATTTCACATTTTTTAATAAACGTATTTTTTTGTCTACACTTTTACTTTTTCTACTAGCAACAATTCGCGCGCTTTTTTTTTTTTTAAATAAAATTAGAAATTTTAAAAATAATAGAATTTAAAAATTTTCTAATTTAAATTTTTGTTGAAAACACTAAAAAACTTTAATTTTGGAGAAATTACAAATAATTGCAGAAATTCAATTATTTTCAAAAACAAAATTAAAATTCTTCTTAAAAAATTCAACTACACGGAAAGAAAGTTATTATCGAATTTTATAAAAGTGCTTTACAAATGTAGGACAAAATGCGACAAAGGTAAATTTTTATATCAGAAATACTTAACTTTAAAAAAAATTATATAAAATTTAGTAAAGTTATATTAAAATTTTTGATACTTGATATAACTTTACTAAATATCATATAATTTTTTTTAAAGTTTAGTACTTCTGATATCAAAATTTACCTTTGTCGCATTTTGTCCAACACTTGTAAAATACTTTTATAAAATTTTATAACAACTTTCTTTCCGTGTATGTTTAAAATTTGAAAAATATTTCAATTATCTTTAAAAATAACAAAATTCTTCTCCAAAGTTCAATTATTTTCATAAATGTCAAAAAAAATTCTTGTCCTAATTTCGATTATTTTAAAAAATAAAATGCATTTTTTCTAATTTCAATTATTTTCAATATCTACTGTTTTAAATAAAATTTAACAAAAAGAATTCAATTATTTTAAAATTTTTTTAATAAAATTGTATGCAAACATTTTGTAATTTTCATAAATAATAAAAATTCTTCTTATAAAAATAAAATAAATAGTAAAAAAATAATGACAATAAATAAATTATAAGTAAATTAATAAATAAAATAACAAATGAACACTAAACAATTAGTGCCAATAAATAAATTAATAAATAAATAAAGTAACACATGAATACGAAAAAAAATAATTGAAGAAATATTCACAATTAATAAATTAAATTAATAAATAAAATAATAAATAAATAATCAGCTTTCGTAGGAAATAAAAAGAAAAAATGTAGATTTGATTTTTTTCGATGTTTAAACTTGTTTACTGTAGATAAGGAAAAAAATATATTAGGTATCTATAAATATAATACAGAATTCGGATATTATTTTTACGATTTTCTTTTCGACTACTTTCAAAAAATACGACTTTCTTCAACTTATTTTCAAAAATTTACGACTTTTTCGCCTTTTCTTCCAAATATTGCAATAAAATACCACATTTTCAGTATAACATGTTACTTATTTCGATTTTTATAGTGTGAAAAGTATAACTAGGTTAAATCTTTCAAAAATTATTTTTAAATAAGTTTTCTAATTAAATTTTCGAAATTACAATTAAAAATATTTTGAATAAATGAAATTTTGTAAAATTAAATAATTTTATAAAATTTAATAATATTGTAAAATTTAAAAATTTTGTAAAATTTAAAAATTTTGTAAAATTTAAAAATTTTGTAAAATTTAATTGAAAATAATTTATTTGTTTCCAAGTATTTTATTAAAATTTTTAAAAATCAACTTTTGAAGAATTTTAATTGCAAATTTTGAAAGTAATAATTGAATTCTCAAAAATTTTAACGACGAATCTTAAAGTGTTTAAATTTAAATATGAAAATTAATGAAAATTAGCTTCTAAAAATTATATTAAAATATTTTTTTTGAAAAAAGCAATTCGTAGAATTTTTTTATTCTAATTTTTGAAATTCAATTATTTTCAGTATTTTCGAAAATTCAAATATGTGAGTAAAAAAAATAATACGAACGTTAAAGTTTTTTTTTTTTAGAATTATTTATTACATTTTGGAAAAAACAATCATATGTTGAAAATTTGTGATTAAAACTCTTTAAAAAATTAATTAGTTTTTTTTAAAATTATTTACCAAAATTCTTTTAAGAAATTCAATTCTTTGCCAAAAATTACATTATAATATTTTTAAAAAACTAATTCTTAGAATTTTTTTATGATATTATTTTTAGATTCAATTATCTTCGAACAAAGTGAAGTAAAATTAAAAAAAATAATTTTTTTAGACTTATTAAAATTTTGGAGAAATCGTCATTTATATTTATAATTAAAATTCTTAAAAAATTTCGTTCTCTTTTTTTATATTTTCCAAAAATTCAATTATTTTTGAAAAATGTTATTAAATTTCAATTATTTTTAAAAGATTTTACCAAATTTGAATTGTTTAGGAATTTTTTAAATTGAATATAATTGAAAAACTATTATCGTTCGAAAATGATTTTAAAATATTTAAAAAAATAATTTTAAAAATTTCTTTATTTTATTTTTATGAAAATATTATATCTTAACTTTTACAGTCAAAGTTGCAATTATTATAAAAAATTGAATTTTTGTATTTAAATAATTGAATTCTCGAAGAACTTTCGACAAATTATTAAAAATAATTGATTTAGAGATGAAGCCTGATAATATGATTTTTTTTGAATATTTATTTTGCCTTCTTTTAATAATTAAAAACTCTATCTTTTTTTCTGATTAATTGAAAATATCCACGACAAATTTTTTGTATATTTTTCTTTTTTTTCTTTTCAATTTGAAACTAATAAAGGAGAACTTTAGACAAAAAGGATTGAAAGAAAATATTTTTCGATTCCATTGAATAGCTGCCAATAAAAATATATAAACTCGTCCTGGATATTTTCAATTAATTTAAAAGGGAAGATATAATTAGCTTTTCAATTAATAATAAATTCTCCTACTACGCGAAATCCATTTTGATATTTATATGTATAAATACACACAGGGAGAGAGAGAGAGAGAGAGAGAGAGAGAGAGAGAGAGAGAGAGAGAGAAAATTCGAAATTCTTGATTATGATTTTTCCTTTTTAGTTGGCAATTTGAAAATGTTATTACTTGAAGCAATTTTAAAGCGAGTTTAATTTACCGAAATTCGAAACAAATGTATCCGGGGGCAATGGGTTTATTTTTTCATTTTTTTTTTTCCTTTTTTGCTCGTATGTCGAAAACATTAACACAGCAAACAAGCAAATCAAGTGCCTGTACCTGTGACACAAGAGCACACGAAAAATGGTATAATAAATAGGAACAATCATTTTCCCCCTCCACACGAAAAAAAAGGGATAATCAATATTCATATATATGTACAAAAATTTTATACACATTCCAGTTGTAAATACAATTGACAAACGTAGGAGGAGAATTTTCATTTTCGAATTATTGAAAATCTGGAATTAAATTGAAATTTAGAAATGTTGAATATTGTTTTACGATTTTTTTTTGTTTTAAATAGATTTTTAAAAAAGATTTTTTCTTGAATAAATTGACAGTTTATTTTATTTTCAATTTGTTGGGAAAACATTTACTTTATAAAATAACTATAAAATAACTAAAATAACTATAAAATAACTAAAATAACTATAAAATAATTAAAACAACTATAATAACTATAATAACTAAAATAACTATAAAATAATTAAAACAACTATAATAACTAAAATAACTATAAAATAATTAAAACAACTATAATAACTATAATAACTAAAATATTAAATATAATAATTTATATATTTTTACAATTTTCGGGACTAAAATTATTTTTATGCTACCGGGATTCGAACGCACGTCGATAACTTGCAGTTATAAATCCCTTAACGCCCGTGACCATTGCACATTTTTTTTTTTTTAATAATAATAGTCAAAAAAATAATAAAAATAAAAATATGTAATAACGATAGTAATTAAAATGTTATTATAATAATAATAATGTACAAATAATAATAATAATAATAATAATAATAATAAAAATAATAACAAAATTAACGATTATAATAAAAATACAATTATAATATTGTAGAAATGATAATAATAATAATAATAATAATAATAATAATAATAATAATAATTTAATAAAATATAATCGAGATGAAATTTAGTCATTGATTTGACTTTAGGAGAAAATCGAGAGATAAAATTTGAAGTTTGGTAAATCTGGAAAACCCTAGAGATGTTTGCTTCTTGAACTTCCGGACATTTTCGTCTGGGTATTGACTCTTGTGTTGTCTGCGAAACTGTACTCGAGACTGTACTCGACGAGTTTCGGTATCAAATACGTGACGCTCATTTTAGTGCGGCTAAAATTTCTCAAGACGAAATTTGTAAAATTAAATTTCACCAAATTTCGACAAAATACTGTGTCGAAATATTTGTAATTATTTAATATTTATATATTTTACATGTGAGAAAAAAAATTATCTCATGATTTCCAGAGTGAAAAATGAATTTTTTATATTCTCGAATTAATAATGGTTCACTCCTGGGATTTTAAGCTAATCTTTTTTTTTATAATTTTTTTTACAATTTATTTATAAAATTTATAAAATTGTATAATTTTCGAATAATTTCAAAGAAATTAAGAAATTTTAATTTTCATGAATTATTATAAAGGTACAATATTTATTATAATTAAATTAAATTATTAATTACATTACAAATTTGATAACTAATTAAATTAAAAAATTAAATCAAAAAAATAAAAATTTAAAAATAAGATTTTTGGTAAATTAAGAATTTGTTTCTGTATATTTCTTTTTTCGTAAGCCGTTAATTTGTCTAATTAATTTTTCTCTAAATTTGCAAAAAAAGAAAAGAAATGGAAACTAAGAGAGAAATTTTCTTTTGAAAACTATTTTGATCTTATTAAAGTTTTAATGCCTAATTTGAGGTGATTTCACTTAATTACAAAATATCTCTGTTGAAGTTAAAGGAAAGTTAAATTACAAAGAAAAACTGACAAGGAGATACAAGAAGTTACGAATTTAGAGTTTTGTGAGGCAGGTGACCCGTGTTAAGTTCAAAGATTCTCTCTCTCTCTCTCCTTCTTGGATTCTATATACCTTATAACGATCTTTATTGACGTGGAATTCACATAAAAAGAAAAGAGTTCTTTGAGGCTGCAAAAAATAAAGAAAATAAATTTTTCGTGAGATTGAAATTTTTTGAATCATTTAATATAGTAAAAAAAATGTCCCAATTGTATTTTTAATTTAAAAAGACAAAATAACAAAAAATTAAAGAAAATTAAAAAAAAATAAACTTTGAAAAATTAATTTTAAATAATTAAATAGTAAGTAAATAAATAAATATTAAATAATTTTTAAATCAAAGTCTGTTATTAAATAGTAAATAACTCAATATTAAGTAAATTAAATAGTAAATAAATAAATATTAAATAATTTTTAAATCAAAATCTGTTATTAAATGGAAAAATACTCTCAATTGTATTTTCAATCTTAAAAAGAGTAAAAGACAAATTAACAAAAAGAATCAGTTGCAAAAAATTTTGAATTTAGAGGAAAGAAGTAGAATTTTTAAACTTTTAGTTTATCTTTATTATGAAATGAAAACTTTTTAAATTAAATTTTTAATAAAACTTTTTAATAATTATAATATTTAATTGGAAAAATTAAAAAGTGGAAATACTTTCTACAAAAATTGAAAACTTTTTTAATTAAATTTAATATTTAAATTTAAAGGAATGTGAATAACTTTTATAGTTATTTTTTTCGGTAAACAATAAACTTTAGAAAATTTACTAATAATAATTTGTAAAATAAATAGTGAAATAGTAAAATTTTAGAAGATTGTTATTTTAGATATTGAGATTTTCATTAAATTTTCAATGCATATTTTTATCTGTATATAGATATATCTATAAAAGTATCAAATTCAAAAACTTTTCGATTAAAAGTTAAAAGCATTAGAGAGTTCGAATGCATTTCATTTGTGAGTAATCAAACTTGAAAAGTTAGAACAATCTGGTGGTGGTATTGATTTCATAAGCAAAGAGCGTTTTTTAAAAATTTTCAATCTCAAAAACGTTAAAATTAAAGCAATTGAATTTTCAAGTGCTTCAATACTGAAGCCATTCAATTTTGTAATAAAAAACACTTGAAAATCTAGCACAAGTATCAAATATATTTTTTTATTTTCTATTGATTTTATTCGTGGAAAGTTTTTTTTTGTTGATATAGAAAAATTATTTTTTCATACTTTTGAGTGTTGAGAGTACAGAATAATGTTTTTTGTATTTAGAGACTTATTAAAAATAAACATTTTGAAAGATTCTTGAAATCTAATGTTACTTAAATATTTCAAAATGAATTCAATTTTAAAAGAGTTGCGTTTACAATTTTCATAAATAGATAAACTTCAAAAAGTTGCAATTTGAAATTTTGTAAAATTTCCAATTTCGAATGAATGAATTAAATAATAAAAATTTCACAGGAATTCTATTATTTACAAAATCTTTATAAATTTCTTCGCATATAATTCAATTATTTTCGATAAATAATCAAAATTTTTAAAGAGATTCAATTATTTTCATTAATAATAAAACTCATCGCAGAATTTCAATTATTTTTAATACAATTTTAAAGGAATTTCTCGAGAAATGTAATTATTTTTAAAATTTTTATTAAAATTCAACAAAGAATTCAAATTTGCAATTTCTTGAAAGAATTAAATTATTTTCAAAAATTTTAATGAAATTCTTTTTAACAATTCAATTTTTTTCAAAATAATTTTAATAAAATTCTACGTAGAAATTTAATTAATTTCAATAATTTATCAAATGAAAATTCAATTATTTTCAATCTCTACTATTTCGATAAAATTTCACAAAAAAATTCAATTGTTCAAAAAGAAATTTTAATAAAATTCGTCTCAAGAATT
The DNA here is from genome assembly GCA_032872505.1 of Leptopilina syphax. Taxonomy (NCBI): domain Eukaryota; kingdom Metazoa; phylum Arthropoda; class Insecta; order Hymenoptera; family Figitidae; genus Leptopilina; species Leptopilina syphax. The sequence goes on along the minus strand of CM065476.1, from coordinate 7,072,786 downwards.
CAATTATTTTCAAAAGTAATCAAATTCTTCGCAAAAATTCAATGATGGTCAAAAGTTTAAAAAAAATTCTCTTCAAAATTTCAATTATCTTTATAAATAATAAAATTTTTCTTTAAAATTCAATTATTTTCCAAAATAAATTTTAATTTTAATAAAATTATTGGCAAAATTTCAATTATTTTCAAAAACTTTTTTCAATTCAATCAAATTTTTTTTACAGAGATTCAATTATTTTTAATACAATTTCAATAAAATTTCTCGAAAATTAAAATTATTAGTCAAAAGTTTTTTAATTAACTATTTAAAAATTTGTTGATAAAATACTTTATGAGAGTTCAATTTTAAAAAACATTCAATTCTTCAATAAATTATTTATTTTTGTATTTAAATAACTGAATTCTCGTAGAATTTTATGATAATTATTGATTAAAATATGAATTTCAGTTAAAATTTTAGATATTAATTAGAGATTAAACTCTGTAAATTTGAATTAGTGAAAATGTTTTCTAATTTGAATTAGTCACTGACGTTTTGCTTTTGAATTAGCAGATTTTACTAATAAATTGTCGTTTCTACTAATTTAATAGTAAAATTTACTAATTCAAAAGCAAAAAAGTCTGTGACTAAATCCAATTAGTAAACATTTTTACTAATTCAAATTTAGAGAGAAAGTATTATAGCTGAATTTTTAGAAATAATTTTAATTTGGAAAGGTTTCAAATTAAAATCTTTGAACGTTTGAATTTTTCATACTTTTAACTGAAAATTGTGTAGATTTAATTTTTCTGAAAAAGTTTAATTGAATTTTTTTGAAGTTATTTGATACTTTTATTGTCTAATATATATTTGATTGAAGAATTTCCGAATAATCGATGAAATTTCGTAAAATTGAATTGTAAACAAATGGATTTGGAAATTTCCAAAGAAATTTTTCAAAAATTATTAAAAATGAATGAATAATTAATTGAAAGAAGAATTTTAGTTAAAAATTCTGGAAAATAATAATTTTTTAATTTAATTTTAATTTTTAATTACTTTTTATTTAATTTATTTAATTTATTTAATTTAATTAATTTAATTAATTTAATTAATTCAATTAATAAATCTATTTAATTCTAATTCTTTAATTAATCTTCTTTAATGAATCTATTCTCCGAGTCGAAGACTCGGAGTAATCGATATCTTCATGTTTTATAATAATTAAAAATTTTTTTAAAGTTGTTCAATTTCAAAAATTATTAATTACACTGAGAAAACTGGAGAGTCAAATTCAGAGGTTCAAAAAGTGTATGTTTCCTTTGCTTATGAAGAGAGTTAAATAGTCCTTCTAAAATAAATTTTGAATTGATAATGGAAATCTACTTGTATATTCTCTCCCATTATATCTGAGGGTTAAAAGTTGCGCAGAAAATGTGTACGATCTGATGCGCGCGAAATTATTTTTCTGACATTTTATGTATTTAATTTAGGGGTTAGGTTGCCATATTTATTCATTTCGCGCCGGATAAGGAAGGGATTTCTCAAGATGGTTAATTTGTCCCTCTGTTATAAACTCATTTTCCCTCCAAGAGAAATGGCACAAATATCTGTCAATGGTGTATTTGAACATTTAGATTGTTATCCAATAGCTAACTCTCAAATATCAACGATTTGTCCCTCCAGATGTTTAGTCCAATACTCCAGTTTTCTCAGTGTATTTAATTTTGTAAGATATAAATGTAGTTTTAATAACCTGGAAAATCTGGAAAAGTCAGGGAATTTGAAATGAGCGAAACACATTTTTCGGTTATACTTTGGACAGGTGAATTTAAACATTCTTTTTTTTTTTTTTTTTTTAATGAATGACACGGAGAAAACGATAAATTAACATAAATTAACAGAAGTGAAATTTGTAAGTTTCGTCGAAGGGTACATAGAAATACTGAAACCCTGTCCAATATTTTCTCTTGCCTTTCGTCTTTTGAGTGACGTATATAACCGGGAGGCGAAATTTGCAACTTTCCCTTTGGCTGTCCGTCAGTCAATTCCTTTCCAACAGGGGATAGAGATCTACCCTCGTTACCTTGAACCCTAGTCAAAATCCTGGGTTCTTAAAAAAAAACCCGAACAAACATTCAACCCTGATATTTTTTTTCTTCTCTTCTTAAGAGACAGAGCGAGAGAAAGGGGGAGGGGAGGGGAAAGAGTGAAATCATTAAAACTTTAGCAATTTTTTCCGAATATGTGAGTTGAACGAAAATTATAGAATTACATTTTTTCAATTTTAATTTAATTTTGATTTAATTTCACTTAAATTTAAAAGTATTTCTTGTTTTAAATTTTTACTTTAATTTTTAATGTAATTTTAATTTAATTTTAATTCAATTTTAATTCAATTTTAATTCAATTTTAATTTTAATTTTAATTTAATTTAATTTTCCTTTGATTTCAATTAAAATTCCCCACTAAGAATAGTAAAATTATAGATAACAATTAATAATTATCAAACAGAGGATCATAAAGGAATTTAAATTCGATAAATCAGAGAATAAGGATTGTGATAATATCATGGAAAGTTATATAAAAAGGATTTTGGAGAATTCATTAAAGGTTTTTGAATTTAATTAAAATGGTAGCTTAGAGAGAATAAGCTTGATTTAGAAATGGAAATGGAAATTTGAAAATAGAATCTCTCTCTCAGTAAGTACTGAAAATAAATTATCAATATTTTTATCACTGATTTTCTGAAAGTTAGAGAGGAAAAATTATTTAACCCGCAGGTCGAGAGAAAATATTATATATTGAAGATTTAAATATTTATTTTTTATATTAAACACATTTGATAAAATATTTTTTTAATTTTAAACATTTGTTAAAATATTTATTTAATATTAATCATTGGATAAAATATTTATTTATTATTAAATTATTATTAATTATTAATTATTATATTATATATCAAATATTTAATTGCAAATATTTATTTAATGTTAAATATTCATTAAAATATTTATTTATAATTAAACACTTTATGAAATAAACATTCATGTTATATTATCATACGAGATGGATATAATAAAAATTATTTGACTCAGTACACTAATTCAAATTAGTAACTAAACTTTGGTAGAATTTTACTATTTTCATTTAGTAGTTTCGATTTTTTTTTTACTGACGTTTTAGTGAAAAATTACTAGAAATTAGAAGAAATTTTTATTAATTCCCTAAATTTACTAATTTTTTTTTTTTTTTATAGCTTTTTACTAATTTTAGTAAATTAGTGGATAAATTTTGACTCAAGCTCTAAAATTAGATAACAATTTTTAATTTCTAGTGTATTAATTAATATTAGTTGCTAAAAAAATTGGAAAATATTTTAAGGAATTTTTAATCAAGTTTTTCTATTTTTTTAGTAGTTTAAAATTTTTATCCAAGTTTTAAGTAAAAAATTACTAGAAATTAGTAGAAATTTTTACTAATTTGAAAGAAATTATAGAATTATATTTGTATAGATGTATAGTTATAATTATATTTATTAATTAAATAATTTGAGTTAATTAAATAATTTAATTATTATAATAATAATTTTATTATTATTATTATTATTATTATTATTATTATTATTATACTTTTCCTTTTAAGGGAATTTGAACCATTATGACGTCACATATTTAGAACAAATGCTTTGAACAAACTGTGACGTCATAGTGGTTCAAATGTCCTTAAGTTATTGTTATTAAAAAATAATTGTAAATAAGTAATTATAATAAAATTTAATAGCAATTTTTTTAGTGTATGAATTAATAGTAGTTCATCAAAAAAGGAAAATAAGTAAAAATTTAAACTAATTTTCAATGAAGCAAATAATAATAGACTAAATGTAAAAAATACTATTTTAATTTGGTAATTTGAAAACATTTTATTTAAGGTTTAGTGAAACTATAGTTAATTACAAATTAGTAATTATAATTATAAAATTCTCTACATAATAATTTTTTGTAGTGTGTTACTATTCACTCTCTTAATTTTATTTGGTAAAAAACTAAAAATGTTTACCAATAATGAATTAGTGACTGATTTTTTGCTATTAATTAGTAAATTATATTACTAATAATTTTAGTAAAAAAGTACTAATTAGTAACTTTAGTAAAAATTACTAATTAGTAAATTATAGTAAACTAATTAATTTGTGGAAATTACTATTTATTAGTAAAATTTTTGTATTTTAAAATGAATTTGAATTTGTAAAAATGTTTACTAATTTGAATTAGTGATTGATTTTTTGCTTTTTAATTAGTAAATTTTACTAATAAATTAGTACAAATGACTATTTATTAGTAAAATTTACTAATATGACTTTTTGCTTTTGAATTAGTAAATTAGTATAAATTACTATTTATTAGTAATATTTACTAATAATACTTTTTGCTTTTGAATTAGTAAACTTTACTAGTAAAGTAGTAGAAATTACTATTTATTATACAAATTTACTAGTAAATTAGTAAAAATAACTATTTGCTAGTAAAATTTACTAGTAAATTATTAAAAATTACTATTTGTTAGTAGAATTTACTAGTAAATTAGTAGAAATCACTATTTATTATTAAAATTTACTTATATGACTTTTTTGAAGTTATTTGATACTTACTTTTATTGTCTAATATATATTTGATTGAAGAATTTCCGAATAATCGATGAAATTTCGTAAAATTAAATTGTAAACAAATAGATTTGAAAATTTCCAAAGAAATTTTTCAAAAATTATTAAAAATGAATGAATAATTAATTTAAAGAAGAATTTTAGTTGAAAATTCTGGAAAATAATAATTTTTTTATTTTATTTTAATTTTTAATTATTTTTTATTTAATTTATTTAATTTAATTAATTTAATTAATTTAATTAATAAATTAGTAGAAATTACTATTTAATATTAAAATTTACTAATATGACTTTTTGCTTTTGAATTGGTAAAATTTACTAGTAAATTAGTAGCAATTACTATTTGTTAGTAAATTTTACTAGTAAATTAGTAGAAATTACTATTTATTATTAAAGTTTACTAATATGACTTTTTGCTATTGAATAGTAAAATTTGCTTGTGAATTAGTAGAAATTACTATTTATTATAAAAATTTACTAATAAATTAGTTGAAATTCATATTTATTAGTAAAATTTACTACTTCAAAGTCAAAGTCAATGTCAAATTTAAATGAAAGTCAGAGTAAAAGTCAAAGTTAAAATCGAATCGAAAATGAAAGTCAAATTATAAAACATGACCCCAAAATAAATTTTACCAAACGACTGAAGTAAATGTTCCCGCAGAGTTATTAAACTCAACATATTACTCGAAAGACGAATTAGTCAAAAATCGTCAGAAATTCCCCGTTGAATCCAAAATTTCCACTGCAATAAACCTATCAAAAGGTAAATACAAAAAAAAATTCTCCTCCTTCCCCAGCGATGATAAATTAAATCCATAGTGCACAACTTACTCCAATTTAAATGATAAAAAAAGGAAAGAAAAGTCCTAAACGGTTTTGTCGTTTGAGAAGGAGCAATTGAAGATTTTTGTGCGGCGTATACGGTCGCAATTCATGAAAGTCTCTTTTATATTTTATTTACCGACTAAGAAGGAATGGTCAAGAGGTCAAGAGGAATGCTAACTTGCATTGATGTTGTCTGAGACTGTCGTGTGTTCGGTATCTCTTCAAAGGGTGAAAGAGAGCGAGAGGGGGGGTGAAAAAGCAAAAAAAAAAGAAAAAGAAAAAATAAAAATACAGAGAGGGAGATATTCGAAAGGGTGGAGATCGAAAGTAGTTTGCTGATGTCACCAGCAATTCCTACATCGTTCGGCACATCTTGCAGTTTCGTTTTTTGCTTGGTTCTCCACTTCTTTTCGCTCACGTTGCACTCAGAATTATACACAATCTCACATGGATTTCTGCATTACACATCGAAATAGACACACATACACACACAGGCGGACAATTCAAGAAAAATACTACAGAGAGAGTCTGATAGAGAGATGAGATAGAGAACCCTAACATTGCAGCATCCTCTTTCAGTTTCTTTTTTTTTTAACAGTCTGCACCCTTATAACTTCTTCCCCAATTCTCAGTTATTCTCTTTTTTTCCTCCTTCTCTCTCTCTTTTTCTCTCTCACTCTCTCTTTCTCTCTTTAAACCTTCAACCATCTCTCTCTCTCTCTCTCTCTCTCTCTCTCTCTGCCCTTCTCACCCCTTGTATATTGATTACATAAGCGACGAATATACTAACTTTACTAAAAACATCCCTTTTCTATAAACAACCTTTTGGTACCTGAAACTAGTCGCCTCGCTATACGAGACGAGTTGCACTATTTAACGATGATGGAGATCTTTCTAAAGATACTCCGTCATTAATCCTTTGTTCGTGTGTCCTCTTATTGTATTATATAAACTTGTCCTTTATCTGGTGAAGCAGTAATTTGTTTTTCATTTTTAATTACCGTCGAACGGAAAAATTTTTCCTTATCATTTTTTCTTTTGCGAATTACTCTCTAAATTTAAATTAGTGTAAAAATGTTTACTAATTTCAATTAGTGACTGACTTTTTGCTTTTGTATTAGAAAAAAATTACTAATAAGTAGTAATATCTACTAATTTATAGGTAAAGTTTACTAATTTAAAAGCAAAAAGTCAGTCCAAGGTGTCTACTATAACCGGGAAAACCAGGAAATAGCAGAGAATTGATTCACCAAATTGACAAAGTTTTATTATTTTAATTTGTTTTTAAAAAATTTTTTAAAATAGAATTTGTTAGGGAAATTAGTAAAAAGCAGGGTGTCTACTAACCGGGAATTTAATTTCACCAGGAAAACCCGAGAATAAGCCAGAAATTTTGTGCCAAACCGGAAATTTTTCACCAAAATTAAAAAAAGTTTTATTATTTTAATTTGTTTTTAAAAAATCGCTTTTTATTTCAATTTTAATAGACATTTATACTGTTCTCTAAATTTGAATTAGCTTAAAATAAGTAATTTGATAGTAAAAAATCAGTCACTGATTCAAATATGGTATGTAAATAAATTTTTAAAAAATTATCGAATTAATAGAAATTTTGTGAAATTCAGCTGAAAATATAATTAGGTACATTTGTTAAAGAATTTCTATAAAAACTTTTTAAGTTTTTAACAAATCGAATTTTTAAAGTATTTTAATTTAATAATTGATAAATAATTGAATTTTATAAAGAGTCACATTCTAATGTATTCATGTTACTTAGTGCGAAGATTAGAAATTAAAATTTTTATTAGTTAATTTAAAAGAAGATACACATTTACAATTTTTTTTTATAAAATTGAATTTTCACAAAGTTTTTTTGAAAATTCTGAAAAATAAGATTTTTGAAATTTTTCAATTCTATTGTTTTAAGATAATTGAATTTTTATAAACAAATAATTGAAAATTTTTGAAATAATTATTGAAATTGCTTTACATTCTATTAAAAAATAATTAAATTTTTTTAAAGAATTTTATTTAAATTTTTTGATAATAATCAAGGGAAGTTAGTCACCGTAATTATAATTTTATTTTTAAAAATTTATTCGCAATATTAAATATATTCAATTATTTTCATAAATAGTAAAACTCATTGCAGAATTTCAATTATTTTTAATACAATTTTAATCGAATTCCTCGAAAAATGTAATTATTCTTTAAAAAATTTATTAAAATGTGTCGAAAGAATTCAATTATTTCTAGAAACTGTAAAAAAATTCTTCTCAAGAATTTATTCAATTATATTTCCATAAAAAGCAAAATTCTTCAGATATTTACTAAATTCTTTTGAATATTATTTTGAAAAAGAATCCTTCACAAGAATTCAATTATTTTCATAAATTTCCACAAAATTCAAAAAATCAATTTAATTATTTTCAAAAGTAATAAAATTCTTCGCAGAAATTCAATTATATTTAAAAATTTTTTTTCAATTCTCCTCAAAATTTCAATTATCTTTATAAATAATTAAATTGTTCTGCACAATTCATTTATTTTCAAAATTTTTTATAAAAATGCTTGCACGAATTCGACTATTGTCATAAATAAAAAAATTTTTCGCAGAAATTCAATTATTTTGAATTACAATTTTAATAAACTTTCTTAAATGCATTCAATTATTTTTAATAAAATTCTAGATAGAATTTTAAATTATTTTCAATAAAATTTTAATTAAATTAGTCGAAAAAATTAATAAATTAATTAATAAAATTTTTTCGACAAATTCAATTCTTTTTAATGTAACTTTAATAAAATTCTTTGCAGGAATTCAATTATCTTCATAAATAATAACATTTTTCAGAGAAATTTTCAATTATTTGAATTTCAATTTTAATGAAATTCTTTATGAGAATTCAATTATTGTCAGTACAATATTATAATTAAATTTTTTTAAAGAATTCAATTTTTTTTTATAAATTTGAAAAAAATTCTTTGTACGAATTCAATTATTTTCATAAATAATAAAATTTTTTAGAGGAATTTTCAATTATTTTGAAAAATTTCTATGAAACTCTTTATAAGAATTCAGTTATTGTGATTGGAATTGTAATTGTATTCCCCGAAAGAATTTAATTATTTGCAAAAATTTCCTCAAAATTCTTCAAAACAATTCCATTTTTTTATAAATTTTAATAAAATTCTATGTAATAATTAAATTATTCCAGATTCAAAATTATAAAACTGAATTTTTGTGAGTTTTCATTACCTTTTCGTGTAATTGTAAAATAATGTAAAATTTTTAGTAAAATTTACTTTTGTAAATAAAACTAGCAGGCGTTTTTTTATTGAAATTAAATTCAACTTTTCTTTTTTTGATAAGTATAGTAAAACCTGAATTACTCACAAATTTTTATTTTATTTTTAAATAAATAAACTTTAGTAAAAGTTTCAAAAAGTTTATACTTATTTGGTGTTTGTAAAATTTATTTTGGAAATAAGCCCTTTTCTTTTGGTTTTCTATTTTATCCTTTGAATTATATTAACTTAATTTTTACGTTTTTCATCAGTACTAAAAACTAAATTCTAAACAGAATTTCTAACAATTTTTACAATACTTCAAATGAGTAAATGTTGGTGAAAATTTGTGTAAAGTTTACCTCGATCGTAATTTGAATCGTTTTTTCCAAATTAAAAAAAAAAAGGAAAAAAAAATCCAATTTTATTAAAATAAATCGAAAATTTCATACAATCCAAGGTCTGGGCAAATAAATAAAAAAGAGAAAATAAAATTTTCCCAAACTCGATTCAACAGTTGAAAAACGAAGAGAATTTCCTAAAATGGAAGGGAAGTAACACTTTGAAAAAGTCCATTACTTGGTAATGGGAGCGCCCACTTGAAACTCGGGGAAAAGTTTTTTTTTTGAATAGTGGGGGTGAGGGGGGCAAAAATCGTGAATAAAGAAAGAAAGAAATAGTCTTTGAGAGAGAAAGTTTCTGCAACGATTAGTATGTATACCTATATATATAGGTACTATAAATAGTTTTCCGTTTCTTTTTTTTTCTTGCGGGTCGCGTTATAACATTTGCCATTCGGTGACTGATGATTTTTCCCAGAGTGTACACCACCTTTTCTCAGAATGGCAATTTGTTTGCAAATTTTTTTTTCTCGCCCTCGTCAGAAGAGGGGGAGGGGGAAGAAGGGGATACCCACTTTTTCAAACCGAGTAACGGTTCGTCGAGCATAGAAATTTTTCCTGCTATAGCGTTGGAAAATCTCGTGAAGGGGATTTTCCCTGAGCCGTTTCTCACACTTTTCCTCTGAACGGATTCGGATATCGATATATAGATATATATTGGTAACACAATTTGATTATGAACGATAGGGAAAAAATAGATTGAAGCCGTCTCTATCGAACCGATGAAAATATGACCAGAAAAGGAGTCCTACTTCTCTCTCTCTCACTCTCTGTTTTTTTCCTTTTTTTTTGCTTTCACATTCCAGAAAAGTTATTATATTTATTGAATTATTATTGAAATATAGGCACCGGAAATTTATTTTATCTATTTATTGATACTTGAGGAATGTTCGATTTGCAGTGCTCTCGATGTTTTTTTTTCCTTTTGAATGCCAAATTCAAATTAAATACCAACTTGTATATTAAAAGAACAAAATCGGAAAAGTTATTTCATTAAATCTGACAAATATGCAAAGTGACAGGGATTAATTAATTTCGGTATAATAATTAAATAATAATTAAATAATAATTAAATTAATAAATATATTAATTTAGTATATATTATATAATTGTGTATTTATATTTACTATTAGAATAATAAATAATAATTTATTTACAAAAAGATAATAATCTGGGTCCCGGAAATAAGCCAGGAATTTTGTACCAAACCGAAAATTTTTCACCAAATTAAAATAAAGTTTTATTAATATTTTAATTTGTTTTTAAAAAATCGCGTTTTATTTCAATTTTTATAGATATTTATACTGTTCTCTAAAGTTTAATTAGTTTAGAATAATTAATTTGATATTAAAAAATCAGTCACTGATTCAAATATAGTATATAAATAAATTTTTTTAAAAAAACTATTGAATTAATAGAAATTTTGTGAAATTCAACTGAAAATAATTTAATTTGTTAATGAATTTCATTAAAAACTTTTTAACAAATCGAATTTTCAAATTATTTTAATTTAATAATTGAATTTTATAAAGAGTCACATTCTAATGGATTCATCTTTCTTAGTGGGGACATTATTAATTAAAATTTTTATTAGTCAATTTAAAAAAATATACACATTTACAATTTATTTAATAAAATTGAATTTTTGCAAAGTTTTTTTTGAAAATTCTAAAAAATAAGATTTTTGAAATTTTTTAATTCTATTGTTTCAGGATAATTGAATTTTTATAAACCAATAATTGAAAATTTTTGAAATAATTGAAATTGCTTTACATTCTATTAAGAAATAATTAAATTTTTTTAAAGAATTTTATTTAAATTTTTCGATAATAATCAAGGGAAGTTAGTCACCGTAATTATAATTTTATTTTTAAAAATTCCTTCGCAATATTAATATATTCAATTATTTTCATAAATAGTAAAACTCATTGCAGAATTTCAATTATTTTTAATACAATTTTAATCGAATTCCTCGAAAAATGTAATTATTCTTTAAAAAATTTATTAAAATGTGTCGAAAGAATTCAATTATTTCTAGAAACTGTAAAAAAAATTCCTTTCAAGAATTCAATTCTTTCCATAAATAGGAAAATTCTTCAGATTTACTAAATTCTTTGAATATTATTTTTAAAAAAAAATTCACAATTATTTTTATAAATTTCTATAAAATTCTAAAAAAAAAACTAATTATTTTCAAAAGTAATAAAATTCTTCCCAGAAATTCAATAAGTATCAATACATTTTAATAAAATTGAATTAATTAAATTTTGAATTATAATTATGAACAGACAAGACTATTAAAAATTTTTGATTAGTAAAATCTACTAATTCAAAATAGTAAATATTTTTACTAATTCAAATTTAGAGAGTAGAAATTAACAAATTTTATTAAATAAATAATAATATTTTTCAGAAGAATTTTCAATTATTTACAAAAATTTTTGTGAAATTCTTTATGAGAATTCAATTATTGTCAATACAATTGAATTTTTTAAAAAAATTCAATTATTTTCTAAATTTTTTATAAAAATCCTTGAACGAATTCGACTTAATTTCTGAAAAGAATTCAATTATTTTAAATATAATTCTAGATAGAATTGAATTATTTTCAATAAATTTTTAATTAAATTAGCCGAAAAAATTAATAAATAAATTAATAAAATTTTTTCGATAAATTCAATTATTTTTAATGTAATTTTAATAAAAATTCTTTGCAGAAATTCAATTATCTTCATAAATAATAACATTTTTCAGATGAATTTTCAATTATTTGAATTTCAATTTTAATGAAATTCTTTATGAGAATTCAATTATTGTCAGTACAATTAAAACTTAATTTTTTTTTAAAGAATTCAATTATTTTTAATAAATTTGAATAAAATTCTTTGTAGGAATTCAATTATTTTTATAAATAATAAATTTTTTTAGAGAACTTTTGAATTATTTTGAAAAATTTCAGAATTCAATTATTTTCATTACAATTGTAATTGAATTCGCTGAAAGAATTCAATTTTTTTTCAAAAATTTTAATAAAATTTTATGCAAGAATTAAATTATTCCCGATTCAAAATTTAAAAAAAGTTACAAAAATTAATTTTAAACAGAAATTGAAAAGGTTTAAGAATTGAAGGTATAGAAAATTTTGAATTTTAATAAGTTTTAATTAATAATTCTGAAGTAGTTCGTTTTTTTTTTTGAAAAATTTTTATTAATTAAATAAATAAATTAAATTAAATACTAAAAAATATTAAATTAGAAAATAAAACAAAAATAAAAATAGAAAAATAAAGAAAAATAGGAAAATATAGGTTAGAGAAAATGAAAATGAAAATAAAAATGAAAAGGAAAAAGCAAAATTAAAATGAAAATTAAATAATAAGATAAAAATAAAATAGAGAAAAAACAATAAAATATAGTATTATTATAAAAAATGTAGATATAATATATTTATAAAAAGAAACATTTGTCTACCTGTCAAAAATTGCGTGAAGTAAAAAAAAAGAAGTTGCTTCTGAAAAAAATGAAATTAAACACAAATTTCTTTTTTTCCCCATCACTTTATTTTTTAGGATATATAAATGTTTATTTTGAAACGACCATCCACGTCTTTTTTGAAGACGAAAATGTCTCTTTGTGAAGACGTTTTCTATATACATATACATATATTGAAATATGCCGTAAGCTACGGCATTTAATCTTGGGAAATGTCTAAAGAGAAATTCAGTGGAAACGTGCCAGTAACGTGCGACAAATGCCCCTGGCGATCTGCAACTAAAGAGCAGATCTGCAAAACGAGGAACATCTGTGGTTTAGGCACTTCATTATCTCAATTGACGTTCCATCACTTTTCAAATGTCATTTATATATTTATATACTGCAAAAAACAAATAAATAAATAAAAATCTTTGTCACTTTCAATCTGTAAGTGACATTTACTTTATCCCTTAATTTTACAAGCTCAAATTGTCAGTCTAAAAACGAATGAAAATTATAGACTTTTTTTATTTTGACAGTAATAATGAAAATTCAATCTGATACTATTACATTTGATTTGATTAAATTTAATTCTTTTTTATTTTATTTCATTATATTTCATTCTATTTAATTATATTTCATTCTATTTAATTCTATTTAATTCTATTTCATTTTATTTCATTTTATTTCACACTATTTCATTAAAATTAATCAATTTAGTTTGCTTTCTTTTTAATATTATTCGACTCAATTTAATTCGATATTATTCTATTCGAATCTGTTTGTTTTGATTTAATCTAAGTCAATAAAATAGTAAAAAAAATATTTACAACCTTAATACCCCCCCCCCCAAAAAAAAAATTTCATCTTTTTTCAAAAGATATGCAAAACTGTGCAAAAAACTTTACGAAGACCACGCTAAATTTATAAAAAAATGTATTAATAAATTGTTTATACAGTGAATCAGAAATATTAGAAAATAGTTTGTATTAACGGAAATGATCTTAATTTTTATATTTTTCCTAGAGACTGTCCAAAACTGTGAAATACTTAATTAAAATTAATTTAAATTTAGTTGCCTGACTATAACGGAGTTATACTACTGAATAGTTGATTAAAATGATTTTTAATATATTTGTCCGACTATAACTGTGTTATACTACTTATCACTAATTTAAAATCAGTTTAAAACTATTCGTCTGACTAAGATAGTACTTTACTACTGATCTCATAAATAATAAAGTCAAATTCAATTTGTCTGACTGTACGTATGTTATACTACTCACAAAGATTCTAAATTAGAGTTGATTTTGGTATTAAAATCGAACCAAATTACGATTTAGTAACAAAATTGGTACTAAATTAGTACCTTTCTTTTTACAGTGATAAAGTACTGCAGTACTTTATTAGAATGAATTTCCATTTATTTGTCTGACTAAAACCGTATTAAACTACTTAGTACTTTTTTAAAACCAATTTAAATCCATTTGTCTAACTAAAATTGAACTTTACTACTAAAATTTCAAAATTACCATTTGTCTGACTTTAATCTGATTATACTACTCAATTCTTAATTAAAGTGAATTTAAAACTATTTGTCTGACTATGACCAGATTGTACTACTTAACGCCTAATTATGCTGAATTTAAATCCATTTTTTGTCTGACTCAACCTATTTTATACTACTTAGAATTTACTTAAAATCAATTAGAATTCATTTTTTAAAATTTAAATTTATTTGTCTGACTATAACTATTTAATACTACTTAGAAATTAATTAAAATCCATTATAATTCATTTGTCTGACTATAATCGTTTTTTTTACTACTGAGTACTTAATTAAAATTATAAATTAAATATATTTTTCGGACTAAAATTGTATTTTACTGAAATCTCAAAATTAAATTTTCAAATTTTGGTTATAATTTTTTTTTTAAAATATGATAAATGAAATTAAATGACACAAACAATTTTTAAGAAATAAATTAATATTGTTGTGTTAATATTTTGTTTTTTGTTTTTTTATTTGTTTTGTTTGTCCGCAGTTTGAAGTTAGTTTTTGTTTGCTTCTCAACTTTTTTAATAAATTTTCTTTTTCCATGTTTTGAATTTTAAATATTAATGACTGAAAATCACTAAATTCTTGCAAAGTTTTTATTAAAAAATTTGAAAATAATTAGTCTGTTTGATTTTTATAAAATTTTTTTTTTAATAATTGAATTCTTGCGAAAAATGTTATTAACATTTTTGAAAATAATAAACAAGAATAGTTAATTTATGTAGTTAAAAGGTGGATTTTTTAAATTTTGAATCTGAAAGTATTCAAAAATTAATGTTTATATTTGAAAATTATAAAAATTTTTAATTTGCAAAATAATAAATGGAACAGTAACATCTACGATAGTAATTAATAATTATTACATTTATTATCACAATCATAAGAATGTGAAGAACAAAAATTGTAATTTATCTTTCCATATGATTTTATTAAATTTAGTTTATAGTTCAATTTGATATAATTTAATTAAATTTAGTCTAGTTTAATTAAATTTTGCAAATTAAAAGCTAAATTTAATAGAAATCACAATTATATTATAATAATCGACATAATCATTACATAATTTGTAAATAATAAAATAAGTTTAAAAAAAATTTAAACTTAATTTCAAAAATTCAATATAGAGGTACAATTGCAGTTATTAAGAATAATTAATTATTTTATGAATGAATTATTTTTGTAAATTAAATAATTTAATTCTCGTAGTTGAATTCTGATAAGAATTGATTTAAAAAAGAATTTTAGTGAAAACTTTAGAAAATAATTAGAAGTGTTAAAGTAGGATTCTTTATATAAATTGGAAATAATTAAATTTCAAAAAGCTTTTAAACACAACGAATTATTAATTTGTTAGCTTTCTTAAAAATAAAAAGTTTTAAATAATGATATTATTCAAAAATTCTAAAAAATAATTGACTTTGAAAGACTAATAGTTCAAATTTTCATAAAAAATTTGTCAAATGGTTTTACATTGAAAGTAGTTCGAAATTTTAAATAAATAAAGAACAATAAGTAATAAATACAATAAGTATTTAAAAAATATTGAGATTTGAAAAATTTAATTTGGACATTCTGAAAAAATTAGGTTTTTGAAAAATAGTAATTAAAATTTTTTGAAGATATATTTGAGTTCCAGAAAATAATTAAAAAAAACAATTTGAAATTTTGTAAAATTTTATAATAAAGAACTTAATTTTTCCATCTTCAAAATTAAATTTTAAAAGATTAAATTAAAATTTTATTCTTTGAAAATTTAAGAGAAGTAAAAGTATAAAAATATAAATATTTTTATTTCAGAAAATTGTCAATTATATTATTTTTCTATAAAAATTCTTTAAGTTTTGAATAATTTTATTAAAAAATTCTAAAAAAAATAATTTAATTTTGGAAGAATTACTGTTGCAATTTTTAGAAATAATTAAATTTCAAAAAATTTTTCATTTAAATTTTTTTTGAAATTTTAATTTCAAAAAATTAAAAGTTTTTAATTTTTAAATTAAAAACTAAAAAAAAAAATAAATTAATTAAAATTAATTTATTTTTTCCTATGAAAAAATAAATAAGAAAAAGTATTCAAATTTTTGTTTGACAAAAAGTATTGAAGAATAATTTAATTGAATAATTTAATTTAGAAATTCCGAAACAATTTTGTTTCTTGAAAAAATGTAATTCAAATTTTTTTTTATAAATAATTGCATTTTCGAAAATAATTTTAAAAAATTCTTTTCTACACGACATATTAGTCGCTTTAGGAATTCTTTTTTCTCCACTAGATATATGTATTTTTTTCCCCAAGATTCGTAAGTTCTAAACTAATAGATTCTGATTTCCAGTCGCGTACCAGTGACACGAGAAATTTTTCGATTACACGAGCGTAACTTTCGCGTCGTATTCATTCCTACAGTATAGTCTGAGATAGGGTCTCTCTCGCTTTGAGTAAAAGCGAAATGATGATAAAAAAAGAAAATAATAAAAAAAAAACCCTCAATTGTCCCTGGAATACCAACCCGAAACGCTTTAGGAATTCGCTTTTCAACGTTTAGAAAAAATATCCTTTTCTGTGTTAATCTTTTGTTTCTTTATCGCCCCCAATGCGTTTTTTTTATGTGTGTCCCCTCTTTCCTTTGTTTTTTTTCTGCTTTTAATTTCAATAGTAGTTTCGCAATCTGAATTTATGGCGAATTGAATTTTCACACCCAGGATTTCGAGAAAACTATTTTACAATTTATATTCCTTTATTTTCACCGCTCTTTTTTTTTGCAGTATTTTCATCGGTTTTTTTAATTCATTTGAAAATGTTCTGTTTCATCTTCATTTTTAAAAGAAGAATTTTTTGTTATTGAAATTTTTTTTTGCTTTATAGTTGCTATTTTTTCTTTGGGAGTTTTATTGGAGGTATATTTGCAAAAATTTCTTCTTGTGTTTCTCTTTTTTTTTTTTTTGAACAATCAACGAACGAAGCAACGAGGCTGCAATTAATGGTTCGCGTATTTTTTTTTTTTTGTCAACTTCAGTGAAGTATTATGAAACATGAAATAACAATTTTGGTTTATCACGATACAAGTTTTAAGAAAAAAAAAATGCATTTGAGGGAAAAAAGGGGAAAATTCAGTGTAAGTCAATATGCTGATATCATTGTTCTACAATTTATCCTTTGTAAAGGAAACAAATCCATTATTGTAGGAACGAAAGCGACGAGCGAGCCGTCGACGATTTCATTTTCTCGTCTGTCATCTGAAATTTAAATGACACTCTGTCTAACGGTATCTCTAAAATGAAGCATTTTTTTTTCTTCTCCGTATTTTTTTTTTTTTTTTTTTTGAATGCAAACGCACATAACGAGACTATATAGAAACGCGAGAAATATTCAAGCCGCGGGCTGTCCACTTCCCATATTTGGAATCTCGTTTCTCGTATGCATATTTTTAGGCGCTTTTTTTATCATCTTCTCATCTCACTTCTTTTTTTTTAGAGTCAAAATTTTTTTTTTTTTTTTTTTTTTGATATTTTCTGATTTTATAGTTTTAAAAGACATTTGTGAATTTTTATTGTAAAAGTAAAAATTAAACGCAATTTTTCCTAGTGGAAGTTAATCTTGAAAGTTAATCTGTCGGACGAAACGCTTATTTTACTCCGACTAATATTTAAATTATTGAACTAAATATGTAAATTAATAAAAATTTTACTGCATGATACTTAAATTTCGTTTACCGTATAAGTTAAATTGTTTTTTTTACTACTAAATGATCGAATTCTAATAGATTTTCCTGAAAATATTCTTTAATTAAAAATGTATTTTACTATTTAAATTCTTAATTTATACGAGTTTAAAGCGTGCTGTCTGACAATGAGCGTGTTCTACTACTCAGTAGTTGATAAAGTAAATTTTAATGAATTTGTCTGACTATAATCGAGTTCTTCCACTCAATAATAAATTACAGTGAATTTAAGTCCATTTGTCTGACTATAATCGTGCTATACTACTTGATAGTAAATTAAAGTGAATTTAAGTCCATTTGTCTGACTATAATCGTGCTATACTACTTGATAGTAAATTAAAGTGAATTTAAATCTACTTGTCTGACTATAATCGAGTTATACTACTTCCCGTTTAATTAAAACAAATTTAAATTCATTTGTCTGACTGAAATTATATTTTACTACTGAAATCCTTTAATTAAAATGAATAACAGAGTTATACTACTTAATAGTCGACTGAAATGAATTTAATTCTACTTGTCTGACTATCAATAGGTTTTACTACTTAGTACTTAATTTTATCATAGTTTAAATCTATTTGCCTGACTAAAATCGTATTTTACTACTAAAATTTGTTATTTAACGAAGTTAAATTTATTTTTTCTGACTTTTAGCAAGTTATTCTACTTAGTACATAATTAAAATTAATTGAAATTCATTTGTCTGACTAAAACCGTATTATACTACTTATTGCTCAATTAAAATCAATTGAAATTCATTTGTCTGACTAAAACCGTATTATACTACTTATTGCTCAATTAAAATCAATTGAAATTCATTTGTCTGACTAAAACCTTATTTATACTACTTATTGCTTAATTACAATCAATTTAAATTTATATTTCTGTCAATTTAAATTAATTTGTCTGACTATAACTATTTTATACTACTTATTACTTAATTAAAATCAGTTTATTATCATTTGTCTGACTAATCTCATACTCTACTACTAAAATCACTTAATTAACAGGGTTTTTTTTCATGAAAAACCTAGAAATCATGAATTTGTCATGGAATTTCATTTTTATTCATGGAATCATTGAAATCTCATCGAAAGTTAGTAAAAGTTATGAATTTTAATAATTTCTAAAAATTACAATTATAACCCTTCCTGAATTTAATTATTTTCTACAATTTTCAACTAAACTTCATCTCTGAATTAATTAATTTAAATAATTTTCCAAAAGTTCTTCTAGAATTCAATTATTTAAATACATAAACTCAATTTTTTATAATAATTGTAACTCTCTATAGTTTTTTTTTCTTAAGTTATTAAGCTATAATAATTTCAAAACAATTATAATAAAAATAAAAATATTTTTAGAATTTTTTAAAAATATTTTAAAATAATTTTTGAACGACAATAGTTTTTTAATTTTGAAAAATTTCCAAACAATTAAAATTTGGTAAAATCGTTTAAAAATAATTGAATTTTTGAAAAGTATAAATAAAAATAATTAAATTTTGGAAAAAATTTTCATTATAAACAAGACCATGATTTCTCAAAAATTTTAGTAAGACCAAAAAGTAAATTTTGAATCTTAAAAAATTATTACGAAACAGTTGCAATAATTACTATTTAAAAATATTTTATTGATTTAATTTTTCGAGAATAAATTGTATTTCTTAAAAGAATTGTATAATTTAAAAAAACTATTGTATTTTTGATGAATCTTAATTAAAAATTTTGAACATTGTTGTTTTCTTCAAAAATGTTAAAAATAATTCTAAAATGTCATTATTTTTGGAAATTTAAAAAATTAGAAGTTTATGTTCCTTTTTTTTAATTACAATTTTTGATAATGCAAATTATTTTCAAAATTTACAATTAAAATTCTTTAAAAGTTAATTTTCAAAAATTTTAACAAAATACGTGAATTATTTAATTTTCAATTAAATTTTACAAAATTTTAACTATTCAAAGACAATTTTTGAAAAATTTGTTTATATTTATTTTTTGCTTTTTAAAAATCAAAATAAGTTGCACTTTTTTTTTAATAAAAATTGTGGTATTTTGTTGCAATGTTGGAAAGAAATGTCGAAAAAGTCTCAATTTTCTTAATTTCCCTGACAAAAAATTTTTTTATGACATTCACCTGATTTGACTGATAAAAATTTTGTTTTAATGTGTCATGGAAATTTTATCATTTATCACCTGGAAATCATTGAAAAATAATGGAATTTTATATGGAGAAATTTGTAGAAACCCTGATTAACGAAGTCAAATTCATTTGTCTGACTATAACCAGGCTGTACTACTTAACGCTTAATTAAAGTAAATTTAAGTTAATTTTAGTCGTTTGTCTGACTATAACCTGGCTATACTACTTAATAGTTACTTAAAATTGTATTGAAATTATATTTTTCTGATTATAACCAAGCTATTGATATTTTATGTCACTGTCACTTCTACTAAAAACTATAAAATTATAAAAAAATTACAAAATAAAAAATTCTAAAAATATATACACTATATAAGGAAAAATGTGAGTTTATACAGATATCAATGAAAAATTGCGAACAATGCATATCCACAATCATCCTGTCACTTAACTCGACCTCACTTTTTTTTCGACTCTTTTAACTCATAACTTGTGCGAGAGAAATCCCTTTTTCGAACTGACCTTTTCATCGTCAAAGCCATTTTTAACTGAGAAAACTCTCCCGACTACTACCACTAGCACTGAACTTCCTCGAGCTTGCTTGCTTGACGAGCACGAGCTTTTCGAATTCAAGTCCGTCTTTTTATTCACTCTGGTCAAAAAAAAAAAAAAAAAAAAAAGAGTTTTCTAAGTGAAAGGTCGTGTAGCAAAAAAAAAGAAACGAAACGAAAGATTAAAAAAAAACGGTGGAAAAAAAACCCCAGAGAAATTCGAAGATGTAAGATAAAGTTTGAATTTTCCAAGAGTGGTAGCGCGCGCGTGCGAATGAGAAAAAGTTTCGTTTAGTAGAAAATTTCTTGCAGTCAAACGAAGTCAAACGCTGAGAGGAAAAATTGTTCCAAAGAGTGAGGGAGAAAGGGGAGGGGAGGGAGTGTAGAGGGGGGCCTCTTTTATTTTCATGAAACGGCTCAAGAAAATTGGATCCATAGAAGGAAAATCATCTTTATTATATACTTTTGTGAGAAAAAAAAAATTTTTTTATGTTATTAAACTCAATTTCAATATTAAATACCATTCAATTTGGTTAAGTGCATAGACTCTATAAATTTTGTTTAACGTATTTTTTTTCGAGATGGGTGTCGAGGGGTTGACATGGGGAAAATTTATTTTCTGAGTAGGAGTTGTGAATATAATTATTATTAACACTTATTTTTAGTTTTTATATTAACATTTTTGTTTTTTTAATATTCTTATTATTAGCACCTACTTTTATTAAAAATATTATTATTACTATTGCTGTGATTCAAATAAATAAATTGCTAGCGATAATAAGAACTTTATTATTATTACTTAATAGTTAATTAAAATAAATGTAAATCTATTTGCTTGATGATAAACGCAGTCATTCTATTTTGGGCTTAATTAAAATAAATTTTAACTTCTTTGTCTGACTGTAATCAAGTTATACTACTTAGAACTTAATTATCAAGAACTTCAATTTATTTGCCTGATTGTAACCGACTTATACTACTTACGGCTTAATTGAAATCAATTTAAATTCATTTGTCTAACTAAAATTACATTTTACTACTGAAATCTCAAAAATAACGAAGTTGAATTTCTATTGTCTGACTATACTACACGCTATTTAATTTCAAGGAATTTCTATTTATTTGCCTGACTGTAAAAGTTTTATACCACTTACGCTACTTATAAGTTGATTAAATTAAATTTAATTCTATTTGTCTGACTATAAATAGGTTATACTACTTAGTACTCAATTAAATCATTCTTTAAATCTATTTGTCTGACTAAAATCGTATTTTACTACTAAAATTTCTTAATTAACGAAGTTAAATTCATTTTGTCTGATTGTTAGCAAGTTATACTACTTAGTACTTAATTAAATCATTCTTTAAATCTATTTGTCTGACTAAAATCGTATTTTACTACTAAAATTTCTTAATTAACGAAGTTAAATTCATTTTGTCTGATTGTTAGCAAGTTATTCTACTTAGTACTTAATTAAAATTAATTGAAACTCATTTGTCTGACTAAAACCGTATTATACTACTTATTGCTTAATTAAAATCAATTTAAATTCATATGCCTATCAATTAAAATTAATTTGTCTGACTATAAGTATTTTATACTACTTAGTACTTAATTAAAATCAGTTTATCATCAATTGTCTGACTAAAATCATATTCTACTACTAAAATCACTTAATTAACGATATTAAATTCATTTGTCTGACTATAACCGGGTTATACTACTTACAGCTAAATTAAAGTGAATTTAGATTAATTTTAGTCGTTTGTCTGACAATAACCTGGCTATACTACTTAATAGTTACTTAATATTGTATTGAAATTATATTTGTCTGAATATAACCGTGTTATACTCCTGACCGTTTAATTAAAGTGAACTAAACTTTTTTATATTTAAAAAAATAAGACTAAAATTTTATGTTAATGCTAAAATCTCAAAATAAAAGTAAGTGGAATTCGTTTTGTCTTACTATAACCGGGCTCACACTACTTGATAGTTAATTACAGTGACCATTACAATGTTATACTACTCAGTATTTAATTACAATGGTTTTAAATTTCTTTGTCTGACTGTAACCGGATTCTACTACTTACATCTTAATTGGAATGAATAAAAATTTTTTTGTCTGACTGTAACCGGATTCTACTACTTACATCTCAATTGAAATTAATTACAATTTTTTCGTCTGACTGTAACCGAATTCTACTACTCAAATTACGTAATTTTAATGGTTCTGCATCGTTAAGACGACTATGAATATTTAAATTCATTTGTCTGACTATAACGTGGTTATACTACTTAACGCTAAATTAAAATGAATTTAAATTCATTTGTCTGTCTAAAATTGTATTCTACTATTTACATCTTAATTAGAATGAATTAAAATTTTTTTGTCTGACTGAAATGGTATTTTACTACTGGAATTACGTAATGAAATGGTTCTGAATCGTTTAGACAACTATGAGTGTTTAAATTAATTTGTCTGACTATAACATGGTTATACTACTTATGGCTGAATTAGAATGAATTTAAATTTATTTGTCTGCCTAAAATTGTATTTTACTTATAAAATTACTTAATGAAATAGTTGTTAATCGTTTAGGCAGAATAACTATTACAATTCAATTGTAGGACTATAACCGGGTTATACTACTTATCGCTTAATTAAAATAAATTTAAATTCTTTTGTCTGTATAAAATTGTATTTTACTACTGAAATTACCTAATGAAATAGTTCTTAATCGTTTCGGCAGAATAACTATTCAAATTGTATTGTCGGACTATAACCGGGTTATACTACTTTTCGCTTAATTAAAAGGAATTTAAATTCGTTTGTCTGTCTAAAATTGTATTTTACTACTGAAATTATCCAATGAAGTAGTTCTTAATCGTTTCGGCAGAATAACTATTAAAATTCAATTGTCTGACTATAACCGGGTTATACTACTTATCGCTGAATTAAAATGTATTTAAATTTATTTGTCTAACTAAAATTGAATTTTACTACTGAAATTTTGTAATTAAATTAATTTAATTCGTTTTATATTTACTATAAGCGAGTATTTATTATTTTAATTTTTGTTGAAGGCAAATTATTAAAATTAAATTAGTTTAATTAGTTTGCCCACAAATGTGTTTTACTACTTAGTGCTTAAATACACAAGACTAAATTATTTGCATTTAATATAGTAATTTAGTAATTTGATAAAAATTTAATAATTTGATAAAAATTTAGTAATTTGATAAAAATTTAGTAATTTGATAAAAATTGAATAGTAATTTTAATAGAAAATTATTTTGTAATTCAATATAAAAATTTTAATAATTCAAAATTTCAATTGACCAAAAAATTTCCAGTTTAGTACAAGTATTTTTTTTCCCTCCCTCAATTGATAAGTTAGAAAAAAGTTTAGATTCCGTTTGAGAGAGAGGCGTATTTTCGTGATTTTATTTTATATTTATTTTTTTTTTATTTTGACTGGCGCGCAAACTGCGTCGACCTCGACGATTCGATTATAGGGGTCTTGTCGTCGTGTCCTTTTGGGAAATGCGGGGCTTGACGCTCGCAGTCCTGTAACCGCGTATTCTGGATAAAACAATGACAAATGAGTTTCAACATCAGAGAAATACAGTTTCATCCATTTACAACTGTATATTTCTCTCAAACACACATACACACAACTTTTCTCTCTCTCTCTCTCTCTCTCTATATATATATATATATAAAGAAGAGAGAGTGGGCGAGAGAGTATTTGAGATATCGCTGCAGCATTATCGAACGGATTCGAGGACTTTATGTGCTGTCGCGACGCAGTCTGCCCTCTTGAAAAAACCAAGGAATTCCTTGAAGGGAGCGAATCGGGAACACCCCAAGGGAAAAATCGGAAAAGAGACAAAGTGTTTCTTTTCGTTTCATTTTGACTTTAAAGCCGAACAAAAGAGACCGCTCTTAAGGAATCGAGAACACTCGCTGAAAAGCATTCGAAAGAAACGCTAAATTTCATCTTCACACGAGCGCGCGCGCGCGAGCGGGGTAAGGGAGGAGGAAAGCTTCTGAAATTACAACTGTATAGGATATACACACTTACTGTCTTTTACTCACTCTTTCACTCTCTCACTCGCTTTCATTCACTCTCTTTCTCTATACACCAGAGATGTTTGACTTTCAGCAACTCCAGACAGTCAAGAAGTTTTCGATTTCTCTATAGAGAATATTTCAATAAAAAAGATCTATACATACCTCGATACTTTCTACTCTTACTCTTGAGAAGAATGTGAACACTATTTAAAGCGGGGGGGGGGGGGATATTTTTGAAATCGTTTATGAAAATAATTTATTATTTTAGACTTTATTACCATAATATGTGCAATTTAGTAAAATTTAAAAACAACTTTCTAGCTGAAAAGAAGATTCACTGTAAATTCTGTTATACTAGTAACAAGGCGTCTGACTTAAAATTGACGTTCACTACTGACATTACTTACACTGTAAAAAGAAAGGTACTAATTTAGTACCAATTTTGGTACTAAATCGTAATTTAGTTCTGTTTTAATACCAAAATCAGCTCTAATTTAGAACCTTTTTTTATAGTGTAAAATAAGTGAATTTAATCCTTACGTCTCATTAAAAAATTATTACTAAACTTATTACTTATTATTACTATTTATAACAGACTGCCTGACTTGATAAATATAAATATGCAGATTTAAGATTAAGGTCTAAAAAATAAATATTTATATATAATTATTACTTATAATACTTATAATAGAATGTCTGACTTGAAAACAACTTGACTTTGACTTGACTTTTACTACTGACATTACTTTAAACATGTAAATTGAATCCTTGGGTCATTTTGCCTGACTAAATCTGTGTTTTACTACTTGGATAATTTAGTTACACTTTGATTCGTTTTGTCTGACTATAATCGGGTCATGCTACTTGCCACATAAGTAAAAGGGATTTGAATGTGTCTGGCTATACGTTCATTTTACTACTTGTGCGTATACTAAATAACATTTTCATTTTTTGTCTGACTCTAAATTTCTTTTACTACTTGATTAATTTTAAAAAAACTTAAAATTATTCTATTACACGAACTTGACTAGTTTTGTTCTAAATTTTAATTTTAGTTTAAAAATTTTAATTTTTTAAATTTTAGTTTCTTTTAGTTTTTTTTTGGTATTCAGGGTTGCCACGCAACCTGAAAAACCTGGAAAACCTGAAAATGTCAGGGAATTTTATAAACCTTGAAAAAAATCTGTAAAAGTCAGGGAATTTTGATCGAAATCCTGGAAAATTGTTGTTTATTGTGCTTATTCTTGAAATCTAATTTTACTTAAATATTTCAAAATTAATTCAATTTTAAAAAAGTTGCGTTTACAATTTTCATAAATAGATAAACTTCAAAAGTTGTAATTTGAAATTTTGTAAAATTTCAATTTTGAATGAATGAATTAAATAATAAAAATTTCACAGGAATTCTATTATTTACAAAATCTTTATAAATTTCTTCGCCTATAATTCAATTATTTTCGATAAATAATCAAATCTTTTAAAGAGATTCAATTATTTTCATTAATAATAAAACTCATCGGAGAATTTCAATTATTTTTAATACAATTTTAAAGGAATTTCTCGAGAAATGTAATTATTTTTAAAATTTTTATTAAAATTCAACAAAGAAATTCAATTTCTTGAAAGAATTAAATTATTTTCAAAAATTTTAATGAAATTATTTTTAACAATTCAATTTTTTTTCAAAATAATTTTAATAAAATTCTACGTAGAAATTTAATTAATTTCAATAATTTATCAAATGAAAATTCAATTATTTTCAATCTCTACTATTTCGATAAAATTTCACAAAAAAATTCAATTGTTTAAAAAGCGAAATTTTAATAAAATTCGTCTCAAAAATTCAATTATTTTCAAAAGTAATAAAATTCTTCGCAGAAATTCAATTATGGTCGAAAGTTTAAAAAAAATTCTTTTCAAAATTTCAATTATCTTTATAAATAATAAAATTTTTCTCAAAAATTCAATTATTTCCAAAAATAATAAAACTCATCGCAGAATTTCAATTATTTTTAATACACTTTTAAAGGAATTTATCGAAAAATGTAATTATTCTTAAAAATTTTATTAAAATTGAACAAAGAAATTCGATTTCTTGAAAGAATTAAATTATTTTCAAAAATTTTAATGAAATTCTTTTTATAAATTCAATTTCTTTTCAAAATAATTTTAATAAAATTCTACGTAGAAATTTAATTAATTTCAATAATTTATCAAAATTCAATTATTTTTAATCTCTACTATTTCAATAAAAATTTCACAAAAGAATTCAATTTTTTAAAAAGAGATTTTAATAAAATTCGTCTCAAGAATTCAATTATTTTCCAAAAGTAATAAATTTCTTCGCAGAAATTCAATTATGGTCAAAAGTTTAAAAAAAATTCTCTTTCAAATTTCAATTATCTTTATAAATAATAAAATTCTTCTTCAAAATTCAATTATTTTACAAAATAAATTTTAATTTTAATAAAATTCTTGGCAAAATTTCAATTATTTTCAAAAACTTTTCTCAATTCAATCAAATTTTTTTACAGAGATTCAACTATTTTTAAGACAATTTTAATATAATTTCTCGAAAATTAAAATTATTAGTCAACAGATTTTTAATTACTTATTTAAAAAATTTGTTGATAAAATTCTTTATGAGAGTTCAATTTTAAAAAACATTCAATTCTTCAATAAATTATTTATTTTTGTATTTAAATAACTAAATTCTCGTAGAATTTTCAAATAATAATTGATGTAAATATGAATTTCAGTTAAAATTTTAGATAATTGAATATTAAACTCTCCAAATTTGAATTAGTGAAAATGTTTTCTAATTTGAATTAGTGACTGACTTTTTGCTTTTGAATTAGCAAATTTGACTAATAAATAGTCGTTTCTTCTAATCTAATAGAAAAATTTACTAATTCAAAAGCAAAAAATCAGTCAATAATTTCAATTAGTAAACATTTTTACAATTCCAAATTTATAGAGAAAGTATTATAGCTAAATTTTTAGAAATAATTTAATTTTGAAAAGGTTTCAAATTATAATCTTTGAACGTTTGAATTTTTCATACTTTTAACTAAAAATTGTGTAGATTTAATTTTTTTGAAAAAGTTTAATTGAATTTTTTTTAAGTTATTTGATACTTTTATTGTCTAATATATATTTGATTGAAGAATTTCCGAACAATCGCTGAAATTTCGTAAAATTGAATTGTAAACAAATGGATTTGAAAATTTTCAAAGAAATTTTTCAAAAATTATTAAAAATGAATGAATAATTAATTTAAAGAAGAATTTTAGTTAAAAATTCTGGAAAACAATAATTTTTTTATTATATTTTAATTTTTAATTATTTTTTATTTAATTTAATTAATAAATTAATTTTACTTATAACATGAAGATATCGATTGCTCCGAGTCGAAGACTCGGAGTGATTGATTTCTTCATGTTTTATAAAAATTTTTTTTAAAATTGTTTAATTTAAATAATGATTCATTTAATTATTTAATTTTGTAAGATATAAATGTAGTAAATTTTCTTTACTACTTATTTTTAAAAAATTCGACTAGAAATGATTCTATGATACGAATTTAAAAAATTTTTTCTAGCTAAAACCGAGTTTTACTACTACTTTTTATTACCTAAAATACAAGAATTTTGTTTTCATGTAAAAAGATAAATAACAAAATTTATCTTTTCTAAAATTCCAATCAAAAAAGGATTAAATTTTATAAAGAAAAATTTTGAAATAATTTTTAAGCTTTATTGCAGATTAATTATAATTATTAAATTTATAATAAAACGGTTGAAATTAATTTTCTAAATTCATGGTGTATTGAACAATATATGTATGTATATATCAAGAGGCTAGATGAACCTAAATTTTCGCCCATTTGCGAACTTCGAAATGAAACGTCAATCGCGTCACAGCAATTGAGATAATGGAATTATGCCAATTCTCCATTCCTCTCTGTTTCTCCTCACGTTCGTTTGACATTTTTCCGCAATCACAAAAATTCTAAATTTTTTCCAAACTTTTAAGCAAATAAAAATTCACCATTTTCCTTTATTTAAAAAAGTTTTTCCCTCTTCTTCTCTTCTCTTTCTTCTTTTTTTTATCAGAGAATTCATTCTTTCGTTCATTGTTATCTAGAGGTTCTTTTTTTCCGCACATATTCACTTCCTCTTCATTATACAATTTTTATTCTGATAATTTTAATTATCCCTCGAAAACTTTCAGTAAATGATGATTCAATTTTTTTATGATAATTTTTTTTTAAATAATGAGAAAAAATATAGAATTGTAATATTTGGATCAATAGTATAATTTTTGAAATTTTAATTAATATTTGAAATGTTTAATATAAAAATATCACATAAAAATATCATAATCATAAAAATATTAATTCATATCTAGTAATTTATTTTTTCGATTTTTCCGGAATTTTTTTAGTTTTAATTTAGTTTTTAATTATTAAAATAGTAATGAATATTAAAATATTAGTGATAATTTTTTTTAATTTAGAATACATTGCAATTAAAAGTATTTATTGAAAAAAATTTAAAAAATTAAATATTAATCTATAAGAGAAATTTTAACTACGTTTGGGAAAATCAACTTTTCCATATGAGGCGAAAAGAGGCAGAGAGAGGTTAAAAGTCAGACAAATATAATTTGTCAGTTTAGCAAAAAACATTTTTTTCCCCTTTTTCTCTTTCCTGCTGTTAAAAAAGTAGAAAAATAGCAATTCTCTTTCTCTGATTTTGCAAAAGCGAGAGATACCCGACGAGGCTAATTTAATTCTTTCACTTATCTCGATTTGGCCTCAACCTAAAGTTTCCTTGCTTCTATATAAAGCAAAAAAAGTAGATTTTTAAAGGACGAAAAAATTTACCCTTTTTATGTAATTTTTTTCCCTCATCCGACTTTTGATAAAAATAATTTTATTTTTTTCTAAAATTTTTTAAATTCCCACATATTTAATATTCTCAATTGAGAAAATTACATTTCATCGAATTTAAATGTACAAATAAAGTGAATCGTATGTTTAATTTCGAAAAATCGAGTTTCATGCGTATTAATGATCAAAAGAAATGTTGGGCAGAAAAAAAAATAAAAATTTTAAAAGTGAGACAATTTTAAATTAATTAAAAGTTTAACTCGATTTAATATTGACAAATCTATTAAAATGTACCCTTCCCCTTCTTTTTTTTTGGGGGGGGGGGCGGTGAATAAAATGCTTTGACATTTAATTTCGATTGAAATTTTCCACAATTTGAAACATTGACGCGAGTTTAAAATTTTAATGAAAGACAAATTAGAAACAAACTTGATTTTTTTGCACTTGAAAATCGGAAATGTTGTACGTAAAAGTAAAAACGTAATTAATACGTAAATAATTCTTTATTTACTAAAATAATTAAAAACTTAATGAGTAGAAATTAAATATATTTTTTTGTTTCGATATTAATCAGTATTTTGATATTACTTTTAGTAATAATTTATTAATTATTATTTCAATAAATAAAAAATATATTTAAAGGTCAAATAATATTTACTTGATAAAAAATGTAGTAAAAAATATTAACTAATAATGGAAAAAAATGAGTAAATAAAAGAAAATTAGTTTGTGATAATTAAAAAAAGGAAGAATTAAAAATTGTAATAAAATAATTATGATGAATTCGTAAATAAAAATGAAAATCAGTAAAACAATTTTATTAATTTTTATGCAATATTTAATATATTTTTATTTCAAATTTTATTTTTTTATTGATTTTTATTATTTTATTTTATTGTTTTGTTTAAATTTTAGGGGAAAATTACAGAAAACTTTTCGAAATAATCGAGAAATAATTATTAATTTTTAATTTCAATATTTAGTCGACTTTTAAATAGAATATTAGAAAAAATGTTAATCCCCTATTGTAAACAAGAGAGATAACGACCCTTGGCATTGTTGAGAGAAATTGTTTTCTTTCTGTCCTTGTCCATCTTTTCTTCGACGACAATAAAAGTACAAAATTGAAATTGAACCCTTTTCCCCTTCTCTGCTTTCTTTCATAGTTTTCGCCTTCTACCTGAGTGATTTTGTCATAGCCTCACAGTTTATCGACCTCCTTTGGTGGAGCAACTAGTCAAAAATAAAATTTATTTTCACGAAATTCGTAAATTTTATTTTAAAAATATTTAAATAAAATATTTTTGATAATTAAAGTGAATCAAGTATCTTCAAAGTTTATCATAAAAAAAATTTCATCGGAACAGGATGGGCAAGAATTTTACAAAATGCAACCATTTTTCGAAGAAAAAAATTTATTTTTCAATTTTTCATCGTCCTTGATAAATAATTAGTAAGTACCGAAAAAATGTGCAATATCTATTTTCTTAAATTATAATTTAATTATAAAAGAATTTTTCTTTAATAATTGAATTTTTAAATAATTTTAATTAAATAATTGAACTTAAAAATAAATCTTTTTTGTTAACAATCGATAAATCATTAAATTTTAAAAGTATTTTTATTAAATAATTGACAAATAATTAAATTTTAAAACAATTTTATTATAATAATAATTAAAAAATACTGAAATTCTAAAACAATTTTTATAAAAAATAATTGACAAATAATTGAATTTAAAAAGAATTTCCATTTAATAATTAATAAATAATTTAATTAAAAAAGATATTCTTTTATTAATTGAATTTTAAATGAATTACACTTTAATAATTTAATAAAGAATTGAATTTTCAAACAATATTTCTTGAATAATTTGATTTTAAAAAATGTTTTTTTACAATAATTGATATTTAAAAGAATTTTTTATTATATAATAGAACTTCAAAGGAATTTTCTTCCAATAATTGAAAATTAAAAATAAGTTTCATTTAATAATTGAACTTCACAATAATTTTTTTTTTAATAATTTAATTTTAGAAGAATTTTCAGTCTATAATTGAATAATAAATAAATTTTACTTTAATAATTGATAAATATTTCAATTTTGAAATAATTTCAATTAAATAATTGAATTTTAAAACAATTTTTATTCAACAATTAATAAATATGAATTGTTACACGGAGAAAAATTTATTCGTACTGGTTACAATAGTCTATATTACTGCTCGGATATGTGACCACTTTTTGTTATGATTACTATAGCTGTTGTAAGGAGTACAAACGTGAAGGTATCCCTTACAACAGCTATAGTAATCGTTCCTACTAAATTCTTAACACATTACATAGTCTTCGTAATCATTCCAAAAAGTGGTCACATATCCGCGCTGTAATGTAGACTATTGTAATCATTAAAAATAATTTTTCTCCGTGTAAAGAATTTTGCATTAATAATTTGATAAATATTTAAAATTTGAAATAATTTCATTTAAGAAATTAAATTATAACAGAATTTTCCTTTAATAATTGAATTTTTAAATAATTTTAATTAAATAATTGAACTTAAAAATAATTCTTTTTTGTTAACAATCGATAAATCATTAAATTTTAAAAGTATTTTCATTCAATAATTAACAAATAATTAAATTTTAAAACAATTTTATTATAATAATTGACGAATACTCAAATTCTAAAACTATTTTAATAAAATAATTGATAAATAATTGAATTTAAAAAGAATTTCCATTTAATTATTAATAAATAATTATTAATAAATAATTATTAATAAATAATTAAATTAAAAAAGATATTTTTTTACTGATTGAATTTTAAATGAATTACACTTTAGTAATTTATAAAGAATTGGATTTTCAAATAATTTTTTTTGAATAATTTGATTTTAAAAAATTTTTTTCTACAATAATTGATATTCAAAAGAATTTTTTATTATATAATAGAACTTCAAAGAAATTTTCTTCCAATAATTGAAAATTAAAAATAAGTTTCATTTAATAATTAAACATCAAAATTATTTTTTTTATATGTTAATTTTAGAAGAATTTTTAGTCTATAATTGGAAAATAAATGAATTTTACTTTAATAATTGATAAATATTTGAATTTTGAAATAATTTTAATTAAATAATTGAATTTTCCTTTAAAAAGTGAATTTTTGAATAATTTTAATTAAATAAGTGAACTTCAAAAATAAATTCAGATTTAGAGAAAAGATTTATTATGAATTCAAATATAATTTTAATTAAATAATTGAGTTTTACAAGAATTTTTATTCAACAATTAAAAAATATGTATTTTTTAAGAATTTTGCTTTAATAATTGATAAATATTTAAAATTTGAAATAATATTATTTAAGAAATTGAATTATAAAAGAATTTTCCTTTAAAAATTAAATTTTTGAATATTTTTTAATTAAATAATTGTACTTCAAAATTAATTCAAATTTAGAGAGAAGATTTATTATGAATACAAAAATTTACATTTAGTATATTCTATATCTAAAATAAAAATATATTTTTAATTATTTAGTATGAGTTCGAACTGCTAAAAATATTTACTGAATATTAATTTAAAATAAATAAACTAAAATATACAGCAAACTAAATAACTAAGTATACAAATAAAAATTTGAATTAGTAAAAATATTTATTAATTCAAAAGCAAAAAGTTGGAAACTAATTTAAATTTGTAAATATTTTTACTAACTCAAATTTAGAGAGTAAGCAAAAAGTATATTCGTATTTCAACAATTGTAAGTAGGAAATGGAACTAAAAAAATTTTTATTATTACTAATTGTAAAAAAATAATAGAATTAGTAAAAATTTAACATTAAACTGACACAAAAAAGAAATTTAGAAAACAAATAAAGTTTAAAGTATTTTAAAAGTTTTTTTATTTAAACAAATAAATTTAGAAAGTGGTAAAAAATTAAAATAAATAAATAACTAGAATTAAATAAAAATAAAAAAATAAATAAAAAAAAATTTAAAAATGTTTTAAATAGTTGAAAGAAATGTAAATTATAAATAATAATAAATAAATAATAATAAATAATTATTTTATTATTATTTTATATTACATAAATTTTTTAATGCATATATTTTTTCCGCTATTTAATTATAGGGTCTTTTATTTTATCCCTGCAGTTAAAATATAAATAGAACATTGTCCCAAAAAAGATCAGAACTGAAATTTATTCTTAACTTAAAAATACATATTCAAATAAATATATTATTTCTAATTAAAAATAAATTTCAGCTTAAATATCAAAAATAGTTTCGCGAAAAAATTAAAATTCTCTCTCCTCTTTTCCATCTCATGAAGTGGATAAAATGGATGAAGTGGATCTTAAAAATTATATTCTCCAATATAAAAAAAAATTGATTGGGAAAATTTTCTCCGAGTATTTTTTTTTTTACTTTCGTGCAGCAAAATATAAGAAAACTTGAAGAGCGTTACACTTTTTCTCTTCAAGTAATAGATTAATTTCACGCACATGTTTATTGGTCGTAAAAAACTAACAACTTTGCAATCCAATTGGTCCCTTTCCCCATTCTCTCTCTTTCTCTCTCTCTCTCTATATATAAAGTGCATTTCAGCGATCCGTCCGCGGACTCTCGACCTTTCGTTTCGCGCGGCGTTTACGATCCCCGTCGTTTCACAAAGTTAATCGTAGAGTTGAAAACGACCGCACCGAGATGAAGTAGTAGGGTTTCTGACGCGCCATTGCGGTTCAACTTCCGACCTCTCTCTCTCCCCCCCCCCCCCCCCTCACACCCCCTTTTTAAACGTCATTCAAAGTTTCCAATTTCATAAAATATTAGGCGAAATTATTTACCTAAATATTATGTTTAGAAATTTATAGCAAGAAAGTGGAGAGAAATATTCGTATATTCAGCGAATGTTTTTTTTTTATTGGAGGGAGAATTTAGGAAAAGAGAAGAAATTTTTTATTAGGTTGTAAATTCAAAATAAAAGAATTGATTACTTTTTTTTCTGACTCGGCAATATTTACAGAGTCAGCGAAAAAATTGTGAACGTTTTCTACCTCCCCCCCCTCTCTCTCCTTCCCAAATTGTTCCTGAATTACTTTTTGACAAAATTAGTATTAATAAAAAAATAATGTACAAAAAAATTATGAACAATAATAACTGTATGTAGTAACATACAATTATTATTGTTTATAATTTTTTTCTTACTCAGGAATATATTTACTTTATTAGCAAACAAATAATAGTTTTCTACACTGAAAAAAAAATTTATTTAATTCGAATAACCGATTAATTGACTATTATTAGTTAAATATTTACTTGAATCAAATAATATTTATTGGAGTCAATTAAATGGTATTTGAACCAGTAATTTCAGTATTTGAAGAAAATACCATTTTATTGACTCCAATAAATATTATTCGATTCAATTAAATATTTAATTGGTAATAGTCAATTAATCGGTTATTTGAATTAAATAAATTTTTTTTTCAGTGTAATAATTTGAATTTTTTTTAAATTAGACTTTTCGATGAAATTTTCATTATTCTGATAATAATGTGAACTGCAGCATTGTTGTAAACAATAATTATTGTTTATAATTTTTTACCTCGTTAAATTTTTTTCTTAATTTTTATTAATTAGTGAGAAAAACCGAATTAGTTTTATCTAATAAATCGAATTCTTCTGTAAAAATGAAATTTCAGTAGTAATAGCAGTGCTTTAGTCAGACTGCACTTCTTTAAATACGAGAATTTGAATTTCAGTAGAGAAAACAATTTTAGTCAGACCAATAATTATTATAAGTTTAAATTTTTTTTGTGAAAAATCAGATATTTAAAATTGTAAGTAGTAAAGGTAAATTCCAGTCAGATATTCTTCAAATATGATTATTTAATATTAAAACAAATTTAAATCAATGTCTGATTTTTTAATTTTGAAACAGTTCAATTTTTTTCAAAATAATTTTGATAAAATTCTTCGTAAAAATTTAATTAATTTCAATAATTTATCAAAATTCAATTATTTTTAATATCTACTATTTCCAAAAAAATTTTTACAAAAAAAATGAATTAGAAATATATTATTAAAATTCGTCTCAAGAATTCAATTATTTTCAAAAGTAATAAAATTCTTTGCAGAAATTCAATTATGGTTAAAAGTTTTTAAAAAATTCTCGACAAAATTTCAATTATCTTGATAAATAATAAAATTCTTCTTTAAAATTTAATTATTTTCAAAAATTTTAATAAAATTCTTGGCAAAGTTTCAATTATTTTCAAAAACTTTTCTCAATTTAATCAAATTTTTTTAAGAGATTAAATTATTATTAATACAATTTTCATCTTATTTCTTCAAAAATGAAATAATTCTGAAAAATTTTCTTAAAATTCGTCAAATGAATTTTAATTATTTAAAAATATGTTAATAAAAATCCTTATAAGAATAAAATTTTAAGGTACATTCAGTTATTCAATAAATTATTTATTTTTGTATTCAAATAATTGAATTCTCGTAGAATTTTCTAATAAAAATTGATGTAAATATGAATTTTAGTTAAAATTTTAGATAATTGAATATTAAACTCTTCAAATTTGAAATAGTGAAAATGTTTTCTAATTTGAATTAGTGATTGACTTTTTGCTTTTGAATTAGCAGATTTTACCAATAAATAGTCGTTTCTAATAATTTAAAAAAAAAATAAAAAAAATTTGTAAAATTTGTTAAATTTTCTAATTCAAAAGCAAAAAGTCAGTCACAAATTCCAATTAGTAAACATTTTTATTTTAGTAATTAAAATTTAAAAAGAAATTATTATAGCGTGAATTTTTAGAAATAATTGAATTTTGAAAAGGTGTCAAATTATAATCTTTGAAAGTTTGAATTTTTCATACTTTTAACTAAAAAAAAATTAAAAAATTTTTTTTTAAATTGTGTAGATTTAATTTTTTTAAAAAGTTTAATGGAACTTTTTAGAAATTATTTATAGTTTTTATTTTCTAATATTTGAAGAATTTTCGAATAATCGATGAAATTTCGTAAAATTAAATTGTAAACAAAAGGATTTGAAAATTTTCAAAGAAATTTTTCTAAAATTATTAAGAATAATTAATTTAAAGAAGAATTTCAGTTTTAAATTCAACAAAGTAATTGAATTCAAAAGAAAATAATTTTTATGAAGTTACAATAACATTCTTATAATATAAAATAATGATTTTATCAGTCGGTCATCTTTAATTATTATAAAAACATGAAGATATCGATCACTCTGAGTCCGATCTTAATTTTTAATTCAAGAGAAAGTCAGGGAAAAACAAAATTAAATTTTTGTTGTCAACAAATGTAGTTTTAAAAACCTAGAAAAATTTCGTTTTTTAACCTGGAAAAGTCATGGAATTTGAAATGAACAAAATAGCGTAGCAACTCTGCAATGATTTATCAGTGAAGAATTGTTTCTACTGATTCAACATTAAAAAGTCAGTCAAGAATTTAAATTTAGTTTTAATATTAAATAATCATATTTAATGAACGTCTGACTGGAATTTGCCTTTACTACTTATTACAAAATTTTTGTCTAATTAATATTTACGAAGGAAGTTTAAATAATTAAATAAAGAAGTAAATTAATCCAAGAAATAAAATACTTATTAAATAATCAGTAGAAAATTACACTTCTAGTCAGAGATCTGTTTTACAATGCTGATAATTCCCAGCTTTAAAAAAATCTCACCTTTGTTTAAAAAAGCAAAATAATAAATGTAAAGGGATTAGTTCGAACAATTACTGTTTAATCGAAAACCATCTAATTACAAAGTCAGAATGAAAATAATCTAATCGATTAAAAACTGTGTGTTGGTGAAAATTTTTTATCTTAGAGGAGTATTATTTTTTTTATCTAATATATGTAGCTTATGCAACTGGCTCATTTAAAATTTTCAATTGAATATGCAATATATTTAAAGTACTCCTGCTCGATATTTCTCTCACATTGGATAATGAGCTGAATGATTCAGCGATACTCTCAACTTTTTTTTTTGATATTAAAGTGCATGTGTCGAGCTATAATGAACTCGTCAATATTCTTTTTTCCACTTCAAGGTATATTTAATTATTTCCTGAATAATTAAACATCTTTTCGAAAAGTTATATTCTTAGAAATATAATTTTCAGTTTTCATTAGAAATTTTAAAAGTAACATTCTTGGAATATAATTTTTTATGTTTAGTACATTTTTTTAATTTTAATTATTTTAATTTACATTCGGTTTGTCTGACTATAACTGTGCGACACTACTCAGTAGTTTTCTGAAATTATTTTATTTCTATGTCTGACTAAAAATTGTTTTTCTCTACTGAAACTCGAATAATCGATCAAGTAATTATCAAAGAACTACTGTCTGACTAAAACACTAATTTTACTACTTAAAATTTAATTATTGCAGAATAATTTAGTTTTTTAAACAAAACCAATTTCGTTTGTCTGACTGAAACCCTACTTTTACTACTGAAATTTAAATATTAGAGAATAATTTAGTTTTTTAGACAAAACAATAATTCTGTTTGTCTGACTAAAACACTACTTTTACTACTTGAAATTTAATTATTCCAGAATAATTTAGTTTTTTAGACAAAACTATAATTTCGTTTGTCTGACTAAATCACTACTTTTACTACTGAAATTTAATTATTACAGAATAATTTAGTTTTTTAGACAAAACTATAATTTCGTTTGTCTGACTAAATCACTACTTTTACTACTGAAATTTCATTATTATAGAATAATTTAGTTTTTTAGACAAAACTAATTACGTTTGTCTGACTAAAACACTACTTTTACTACTGAAATTTAATTATTACAGAATAATTTAATTTTTTAGACAAAAGTATAATTTCTTTCCTCTGACTAAAACAGTGTTACACTACTTATTACTCTAATAAAATGAATTTAAATCTGTCTGACTAAAACTGTTTTCTCTACTGAAACGGGCAGAAATAAAAAATACTTCTAGCTTCTTGTCGAATTTAAAAATATCATGTTATGCAAATTTAATGATTTATTCTCCGTTTAAAATTGGAACTCCACTACTTGTAGAACAATTTTTAGAGTGTAAAATAATTTTTGTCCGACAATAACTGACAATTACTACTGCACAACTTGAATTATAATTTTAGCCATTGTGAGTTTAATTTTAAAATTACGTCCAATTAAAAATATATTTTACTACTGAAAGCTACTTTTTAAAAAAAATACATCGATTTGTTTGATTAAAACTTTCTATTACTACTAACAGCTGAAGTAATTAGAATTTTGAAATATTAATTTCTGACTGTAAACTGTGTCACTGATGTGAGAATGAAATTTATATAATTTTTGAATATTTCTTCTTATTTGAAATTTATATTTTTTATTTATAGTTATATTTATTTATATCGATTTATATTTATATCTATATTTATTTATATCTACATTTATATTTATTTATATCCATATCTATATTTATTTATCTATATCTATATTTGTATTTATATTTATTTATAGTTGTAACGCGCTCTTAAGAGTGGTACATATGAAGAAAATTATTTTTAGGTTATGGGTCAGAATTCGTAAAATTTTCACAGAAAATAAAAAGTATTTTTTTTAAATATAAATGTTGAAAAAACATTTCTATTTAGCCTTAAGAATGTGTCCACCAAAAAACAGAAAAAAAATTATTTTTTAAAAAAGTTATTGCAAAATTAATTTTTTTGCAACTTTTTAAACAAAATGTTATTTCTCCTAAATAAATGAACCGATTTAAATGAACCAAGCGGGAATATAAAGGAGAGAAAATATACTTTTGTTTCGAATTAGAAAATGTTTAAAAAGTTTATTTTTTAATAATTATTTAATAAATTTTTTATAAACAATTAATTTTTTTTAATCTTCTGTGCCTTTTAAAAATTTTTAAAAAATATTAACTTTCACTTAAAACTATAAGAAATCAAAATCCGTTGAGAAAATTTTGGAGCAACAATTATTTTAAAAGTTATAATGAAAATTATATTGAACGGAGATGCGATTTTGATGATTTTCAGAATAAAAACATTATTTTTAACTACGAAATGAACAAAACACTGTCAAATTAACATTTTTATTTAATTATATAACCATAAAGATTGATAAAAATGATCAAAAACTAATTTCAGCGTTGATGCACTACACCGGGCCAATATAATTTTCATTATAACTTATAAAATAATTGTCGCTCCAAAATTTTCTCAACGGATTTTGATTTCTTATAGTTTTAAGTGTATGTTAATATTTTTTAAAATTTTTAAAAGGCGCAGAAAATTAAAAAAAATTAATTGTTTATAAAAAATTTATTAAATAATTATTAAAAAATAAACTTTTTAAAAATTTTCTAATTCTTAACGAAAATATATTTTATCCCCTTTATATTTCCGCTTGGTTCATTTAAATCGGTTTATTCATTTAGGAGAAATAACATTTTGTTTAAAAAGTTGCAAAAAAATTAATTTTGCAATAACTTTTTTAAAAATAATTTTTTTTTCTGTTTTTTGGTGGACACATTCTTAAGGCCAAATAGAAATGTTTTTTTAACATTTCGATTTAAAAAAAATACTTTTTATTTTCTGTGAAAATTTCACGAATTCTGACCCTTATTTTTGTTATTTTTATTTTAATTAAAATGTTTGTTATTAATTATGTAAATTTGTAACTAGTTTTTATTGCATATTTTTTATGTAAAAAAGGCTTGAACATTAACATTTTTTTATAGTAATTGATTAATGTATTTTTACTCCAAAAATTATAAACATAACCTAAAATTTTTTTTTTGCTTAGGTGGCTTTCTTGAGTGTGCGTCACATTTATATTTATTTATATTTAAATTTATATTTATACTTATTTATATTTATATTTGCATTTATATTTATTTATATTAACATTTATGCCTATTTCAAATTTCAATTTCCAAGAATATACATTTCTGCGAAAGGACAAGCAAATTCTATTTCGAATTCGATTCCAAAGTTCGAATCGAAAAACCAAAATGAAAATCTAAAATACATTTATTTATTGCAAAAATTTAATTTAAATTTAAATGCATTTCACAAAAAAGTATTAAATTTTGAATTTGATTCCTAAGTTTTCATTTAAAAAAATCCAAAAGGAAAAAAGTATAGATTTTTTTTTTGAACTTCTGAATTAACAAATAAAATAAAGAAAAGAGAACTTTTTTTCCTTATTCCTTCAGTCTCTTTGAAGTTTTTCAACAGGATTTTTCATAATTAGATTTTCCCATTAAAGAGAAAACAAAGAAAAAGTGGAAAATGATGGCGTAAAAGCATATTTTCACTTGAGCACGAGAGGTGTATTTATAGTGTTACATAATTATGATTTTAAAAACAAATAATAAACATGCTGACCGCGTTGTATCGTTTAACCATCCGAGCGTGCCAAATATCAAGGTATTTTTCTTTTCCTCTCATTCTCTCTCTCTCTCTCTTTTTTTTCTTTTCTTTTTTTTTTTTTTGATTGAGTGAAACCTGGCTTTCGGCAATGGCAAAGAGAATTTTTAAGCTTCTTCAATAGTAACGAAATACTATATAGAGATCGAAGCCGAGAAGTAGAAAGCGATTCCTTCTCTTTCCTCTCTCTTTCTCTCTCTCTCTCTTTGAATGGAAAAAAGAGAGTTGGCTCCGAATAAATATGTTGCCTCTTTTTTCCTCTGCTTCTTCCATTTCTCTTTCCTCGTTTTTTTCTCTTCTATTTATTTATTTATTTATTTTTTTTTTTTTTTGCATCAACGTCGGTCGAGATTTTTTCGCGTGGTATACATCGATGACTCGGGTAAATATTTCAAAGCCAAATATCGAGAAATCGAGTAGTTTTCAAACGTGTTCGATCAGCATTGAATGCTCGATGACCGTAAAACGCTTTCTAATGATTCTTTTGGGGGGTGGGGTGGGGTGGAAAAAAAATTTCCGATGAATGAAAATGGACATTATGCACATCTGCTTTTAGCAGAAAACAAAAAATAGAAAACGAAAATAAAAAACATAAATTCTAAATATGACCTGCAATTGATCATAAAAGCATGTTTGATAATGAATTCAAAAGAATAATTTTTCGATAATTTTTTTTTTGATATTTTTATAAATATATATTTTCAAATTATTTCTTTTAATAATTTTTTGTTGTTGATAATGTTAAGGACAATATTTTTGTGAATATATTAAATTTAATATTTAATAATATTTTAATAAGATTTAATAATATTTAATAATATTTTAATAAGATTTAATAATATTTAATAATATTTTATTTTCTCTCTTGTCTAATTAACTCGAAATTTTTTTTTTCAGTGACGCATAACCATACAGGTCTTTGAAGAGACACCGAGAAGGAAACAATACTCGACAGAAGAATGTTATCAATTCAAATTTTGAATCTTAAATTTTAAGGCGATAGAGAAAGAGGAATAAAAAGAAGTAAAAGGGTAAGTCAAAAAAATATCAATAATACTTTCTATGTTAATTAGTTTTTGGTATAAAAAACCCGAAAACTACTTCCTTGAAATGTCGTATTTAAATCTAAAGAATCGTTTATTAAACCTCGCATTAAGATATTTTGTATTTTTAAATTTGTTTTTTTTTAATTTTTCTTAATTTAAAAAATTTTTCAAATATAAATTTATTTAAAATATTATAAATTTTGTTATAATAAAACATTGTTGAGTAGAAGAAAATTTTTCTGAACACCATGTGATTATGAGGTCACGTAATCTCCTGTAAATTAAAAAATAATTTTATAAAATTTGATAAAAATTTTTCTTTCATTATAAAAAGTGGAAAAAATTAAAATTGAAAAATGTAAGAATTAAAAACGTATTAATAAAAAATTAGAATTAAAAATTACATAGTAAGGATGAAAAAGAAAAAGATTTCAATAATTAAAAGGATAATCAACTAATTTATAGTATAAAAAATTATAAATTTATTTAAATATTGTTAAAAATTTTATTTACCAAATTTTCAAACTTCTCTTAAAGCTGGAAAAAAATCTGGTAGAAGTTTTCAACTAAAATTTGCAGTTTTTGGTTTTAAAAGTTCGTTATATTACAATTAATATTTTTTTAATAATTTAATAATTAATAATTTTTGAATCTTTCCTCAATTATTGAAACTGAATATTAAAAAAAAATCTTTAAATAGAAAATTCTACAATAAAATTCGATAATTACTTTTTTTCATTCTAAGAAAAGAGTTTAAAGTTTTTACTAATTTTTATTGTACAATTTTACAGACACTTTTTAGTAGTTTTGCTTTAATTTTCAAAAATTTTATTTGAAATTTTCAGACAACAATATTATTTCCATTAATTTTCTATTTCTTCAATAATTCAGAGTAATAAGAGAAAAAAATTAATCCCTCATTGTAAACAAGAAAGTTAACGACCTTGGGTATTGTTAGACAATTTGTTTTGTGTCAAATAAAATTTCTCAGAAATTTAAATTTCATTCGGAAAAGAATCAAAAATTATTTTAAATCCAAATAAATTTCCAAAAACTAAAACTTTTGATTTATAAATTTTAAAAAGTAATTATTTACAAAAGTAAGAAAAACAAAAAAATATCCATAAAAATTTTTTATTTGTTTTTTAAAGTAAAATAAACTTTTTTATTTCATATTTCTTTAATGTTCTTAATTATTTTTATTAAAATTTAATTAGTAAATTAATCAAAATTTTTGTTTAAGAAATTATACTATTAATTAGTTTTCGATTTCTTCAAAATTTTGAAAAATTAAGAGAAAATTTAATCCTTTATTGTAAACAAGGAAGTTAACGACCTTGGTAATTTTTAGAAATTTTACTTTCAAACAAAATTTCTTCTAAATTTGAATTTCATTAGAAAAATAAATCAAAAATATTTCAAGACAAATAAATTTTTATTTTAAGAATAAAATTAGGAAGAATAAAAAAGTAAGTAAAAATTTGAAAGAAAATAAAGAGTTAAAAAGTAATAAAATATTATTCTAAACAAAAAATACTCTAAATTTGAATTAGTAAAAATGATTATTACTTTCAATTAGTGCACTGAAAAAAAAATTTATTTGATTCAAATAACCGATTATTTGGTTATATTCAAATAAATATTTATTTGAATCAAATAATTTTTATTTGAATTAAATAAATTGTATTTGAATCAAATATTTCAGTATTTGAAGCAAATATTATTTAATTGATTCAAATAAAAATTATTTGATTCAAATAAATATTTATTTGAATATAACCAAATAATCGGTTATTTAAATCAAATAAATTTTTTTTTCAGTGTGGCTAAATTCTTTTCTTAGAATTAGTAAATTTTACTAATAAATAGTCATTTCTACTAATTTAAGAAAACTAATTAAGAAATAGTAATTAAACATTAAAAAATAGTAATAGTGAAAATAGTAATTAAATTAAAATTAGTAATTACCAATAATTTATTTGTAAAATTTACTGATTTAAAAACAAAAAGTCACTAATTTAATTTAGTAAACCCTTTTACTAATTAAAAATTGAGACAGTAAAATACAGTTCGATTTAAAAATTTTAATAAATTATTTAAGAACAACAATATAAAAAATCACAGAAATAATTTCGTTAAAACAAAAATAAAGTGAATTACAAATATTTAAATTAATAATAATTAAATAGTAATTATTATTCATTGATAGTAATTTATTATAATTGATAGATAGCAATAATTTAAAATTGAAAGATTAAAAATTAAAATTTTTTAAAACAGTTATTATTAATTAATAAATAAAAATAGAAAGTAGTAAAAAATTTTGCTAATTTTTCGAATG
The DNA here is from genome assembly GCA_032872505.1 of Leptopilina syphax. Classification (NCBI taxonomy): domain Eukaryota; kingdom Metazoa; phylum Arthropoda; class Insecta; order Hymenoptera; family Figitidae; genus Leptopilina; species Leptopilina syphax. The sequence continues at coordinate 7,028,352 of CM065476.1, read as the reverse complement.
AAATTTCATTAAATTTTATTGCACAGTTTGAATTTTTTTTCGTAAAATTTTAAGTGGAAAATTATTGAAAATTTAAAAAATGAACAGTTTCAATATTTAGTCAAGGACTTTTCAATAATTGAGAATAAGAGAGAAAAGTTAATCCCCTATTGTAAAGAAGGGAGGTAATGACCCTCGGCATTGTTGAGAGAAATTGTTTTCTTTTCGTCCTTGTCTATCTTTCCTTCGACGACAATAAAATTTCAAAATTAAAATTGAGCCTTTTCCCCTTCTCTCCCTTCCTTCGTGGAAAGTTTTCGCCTTCTACCTGCATGACTTTGTCATAGCGTCACAGTCCATTGAACTCCTTTGGTGGGGCAAGAATTTATCACGTTTTTCGAAGTGACAAATTTTTTTCTTAATTGCTTTGTGGTCTTTGATACACTGTAAGTCCCAAAATATATTTAAAAAATTCTTTTCTTAAAAATATTATCGAAATTATAATAGTTAATCAATTTTGTAATTAATACCAGATGAATTTTTTTCCATGTTTATAATCTATATATAATTTAACTGTTTTGATGAATTTTATTAAAATTTTTGCAAATAATTTAACTTTTTGAAGAATTTCTTGACTTTTTATGAAAATAATGGAGTTTCTTTTAATTCTAATCGAAATCCTTGAATATAATCAATTTTGGGTTTATCCCAATTTTGTTAAAAAAATTTAATTAATTTATTATTACATTTTATTAAAATTGCTGATAGAACAAAAAATTATTGAAAATAATTGAATTTGACGAAGAATTTTTTAAAAAATTATTGTGTCTGTTTAATTATTGTAATTAAAAAATTATTATTTACTTTTATTAAAATTTTTCAATTAAGTTTTCAGAAATTTATTATTATTATAATTTTAAAAAATAACGGAATTCTTTGTAAATATTTTATAAAAATTGTATTGAAAATAATTGAATTTTATCAGTTTAATTATTCAATTATCATTTTATTAAAATTTTTCAAAATAATTGAATTTCTGATTTTCATTATTTTTGAAACTAATGAAATTAATTGAATTCTTACGAAGAATATTCTATTAAAATTTTTAAAAAGCAGTAATAATTTTTTATCAACTTAATAAGTAGATTTTTAAAATTTTGATGATTCTGGAACTATTCGAAAATAAAACTTTGTAACTTGCATAATAAAAATAAATTGATAATTAGTTTTCAATTATATTGCCTTATTTAAAAAAATATCTCAAAAAATATTAACTCTTCTGTTATTTTTTGATTTGGTTCTACTATTCTTAATATTAATTATTGACATTTTAAATAAAACGAAACTTTTAAATTTTATTTGTAAAATCAATAATCTAATTTTTTAGAAATGCAAAAATATTTCAATGGAAATTAAGAAGAAGTTTAAAAGAAAAAATCTCTTTTTTCTACAAAATAAAAATGGGTATTAATTTTAATGATTTATCTTTGCTATTTTTTTCTAATTAAGATAATTTCTGTTACAGTGACGAATCACATCCATAAGTGATGGATGCTTGCACAATTCTCAAGAGGATGTCGAAAGAGGAACAGGATCAAAGTTGAGGGGTAAGTAAGAAAATACTAATATTTGTTTTTATTCTTTATTTTCTTAAAGTACAATTCTTTGAAAGTCTTTTATTCTTTACTCATTTTAGTAAATTTTTTTCATTGATTTCAATCTTTTTCTTTATTAAATTTAAAAAACCTCACTTTTGAATTCTTTTGCAAGGTAATATATACTTAGCACCTATTTTGGAATATTTTTTATTTAGTAGGTATATTCTATTTCTAAAATAAAAATATATTTTGAAGTATATATTCTAATTTCTGATAATGTTTACTGAATATTAAATTTAAATTAAATAAATTAAATATACTCTCTAAATTTGAATTAGTAAAAATATTTATTAGTTTGAATCAGTGACTGACTGCTTTTGCTTTTGAATTAGTAAATTTGACTAATAAATAGTAATTTCTAAAAATTTATTAGTAAATTTTACGAATTAAAAAACTAAACTGTCAGTCGCACGAATTCAAATTAGTAAAAATAGTGAAAGTAAATAAATAAGTAATTTCTATTAATTCATCAGTAAAATTTACTGAATTAAAAGATAAAAGTCAACCACTAATTCAAATTTGTAAACCATTTTACTAATTTAAATAAATATATAGTAATTTCCACTAATTCACTAGTAAAATTTACTAAATCAAAAGAAAAAAGTCTGACACTAATTAAAAATTTGTAAAACATTTTACTAATTCAAATTTAGAGAGTAAAGAAAAAATATATTCGTATATCAACAATTTTTTATTTTTTTTTATTTTGATATGGTTTTACTAAAAAAAACTGTAAATAAAAAAAAAAAAAAACTAAATTTTACTAATGAATTAGTGGAAATTACTATATATTTATTTAAATTAGTAAAATGGTTTACAAATTTGAAAAAAAAATGAAACTAAAAAAAATCTGTATTATTACTATTAATTGTAAAAGTTGAAAATAAATAATCTGTTAGAATTAGTAAAAGTTTAACATTAAACTAAAGCAAAAAGGAAATTTAAAAAACAAATAAAAAATGTGGTACAACAACTATAATAATAAGTAAATAACTAAAAAAATAAATAGAAAAGTACAAAATAAAAATTTCAGAAATTAAATAAAAATTTAAAAATATTTTAAAACAGCTGCTAAGTAAAATGTACAATTTCAGTTCATAAATTTTCAAATACATATATTGTTCCTATATTTAAAGATAGGGGCCCACGTCGAAAAATTCCATGGAACTAGCCCTGGGAATTCCATGGAACTTCTGTAAGGAATTTCCGTGAAGATTCCATGGAAATTCTGAAAATTTTTAATTTTAATATTATTTAAACATTTCTATGACGATTAGAGTTTTATTAATAAGCTTTGTTGCAATTGCAAATTTTAATTTATCCTCTCAAAACAAATGTATTTTATTTTTTCAAAATAGAATATTTTTATTCCTTGCTGATTAATAATAAAACAAAATAATTTTTTGAGATTTGGATGTCAAAAAAAACCATATCAAAATTCAAGTGAAATAAAAAAAGAAAATATATTAATTTTAATAAAATTCTATTATTTGCACAATACTATATACATATATTTATTATTTTATGCAAATCAGGCGTATTGTGGTTACTTTATCTACCTGTACAGGCGCATATTAAGTTTACTCTTATAACCCAGCGGTCAATAAAGTGCCCATTACTTCCCTAGGGCAATAAAGTACCTATTACTACCCTAGGATAATAATAGACACTTTATTGACCAGCTGGGTAATATGGGGAAACTTAGCATGCACCGGCACAGGTAAATAAAGTGACCATAATAAGCCTTTGTTGAATAATGTACTATTAATTATCATTTTAACTATAATAATTGTGGTTATATAAATTTTTATTAAATTAATTACTAAATTAATCACTGAATCAATGTTTTTATTTAAATAAATATAATTAATGATTAATAATTAACATCTTACATCAATTATAATTCGAGTTTGATTTGAAATACGAATTTTTTAATTGCAACAAAGCTTATTATTAAACTATTAAACTCTAATCGTCATAGATAATTATATTAAAATAAAAAATTTGCAGAATTTCCGTAATTTCTGTGAAATTACATGAAGTTCCACGGAAGTTCCATGAAAATTCCAGGGAGTTAAGTACTTCCATGGAATTTTTTGCACGTGGGCGGATTTTATTTTATCCTTGCAGTTGAAGTATAAATTAAAATTGTTTCTCCTCTTTTCTGTCTCATAACTTTTTCAAACATTTATACTTTCTTTTCTCTACTATTCTCTTTTGTAGCAATGTTTTAGCTTTCTCTTTTATAGCTAAATGTTTCTACACTTTTTTCTTTTTTTTTTCTTTTTTTTCCTATCCCCTCCCATTTCTACTCGTTCTCCGTGTGGAAACATGGATAGATAGAATAGGAAAGCGAGGGGGTAACAAAAAAAACTTTCTTTTCCTATCTCTCCTCCCTTTGCTTAAACTCTCTTTCCCATGGAAATGGATAGAGGGAATAGGAAGGGGAGAGGGATAGCAAAACCTCTTTTTCCTATTCCCTCCTTTTCCTACACTGTTACCATATAGAGCTAAGTTCTCTGTTGGTGGAAGGACAAGTAGGAAATGGATGGGATAGAAAATTGAACGACTTCTCGGTTTCCCTAGGGGAAATAGAAGTCATTTTCGAAGTAGGTCTTTGTCGACTTTCCCTACTTAGAAGTATATTCCTACTTAGAAGTAAGTAAAGTCGGCGGACCCCAAGGGAGGAGGTTAGGACTCCAACCTCTCTTGGCATAGGAATTAAATAAAAGTCCATTCATCCCAATGGGAGGAGTTTTACGACTCTCTCTCCCACTTGGAAGAAAGACTTTGTAGGAGAGGGTTTCCGACTTCACTCTCCTCCAGCAGGAAGTTGGAAATTACCAATCCAACTACGGAAGTCGAAGTCAAGGAGGAGGAAGCACAACTTCTTGAAAAGAAAAAGAACCCCCCCCCCCTATTTTTTTTTTTTACAACTCTAGAGCTCGGTATTCACAGTGACCTTCTTACGCGTTCGACTTCTTCTGGAATTGAGAAAGTCGCCATCCTCTTTCTAAAGACGATTTCTGACTTTTCTCTCTTCCTACTCAAGGAGAGTGAAGTCGACAACTTCTCTCCTTGAGGACGACTTCGGTTCCCAGATGGGGAGAGAAAGTCGTCACACTCTCCGCCGGGATGGGTAGGGGAGGTATTCTCAAGTGAGGTATTCTCAAGTCCTTCACTAGGGAGTCTGTGAAGGACTGAGTTGGTGGAAAGACTTTCTTTTGAGTCTTTCCACCAAAAGGAAGGGAGGGAGAACTTCTTCTTTCCCTGGGAAGAAAGAAGTCTTCACTTTACCTTAGGAGCTTTCTTCCCTGGAAGAGTTGCTTCAAATCAAATCTCCGAGGGAGAAAAGTCCCATGTTTTCCCAATTAGAGTTTCTACCTTTTGGAGAGGGAAGAAGTCACTTATTCTCCTCGGGAACCAAGTGTGCACATTTTACCCTAAGGAAAGAAAATTTATGACTTTTCTCTCTAAGGAGAAGAAAGAGGGAGGACCTTTTCTCCTTAGAGAGTAAAGTGGAACTTTCTTCCATTTAGGAAGAGAAATAGTTAGAAATATTTTAACAAGAGAGTAAAAGACCTGTTTTTGTTTCAGAAATGGAAGAAATAAAAGAGACTTATGACCAGAAGGAGGAAAAGAAAAGCGGAACAAGGAATAGACCTGAAAGGATTTTAGTTTAGACTCATGACCAGTAGGAGGAGAAGAACAGTGGAACAAGGAATAGACCTAAAAGGATTTTAACTAGCAAGTTACTTATATGCATTAAAAAAGATATTCTTTTTTTTATACAAGCATCACGTGCATTTACATATTAAATTGAATAAAAATATTATGTAATACTGTATAATACAATAAATACGTTATTAAAATTAATTTACAATGAATACGTTATTAAAATTAATTTTAAAAATGACTCGATATTTTATTGTCTTCTTTATTCAGGGTTGCCACAAATGATTTCATTTTTCCCTTACTTTTCCTTAATTTTAGGATAGAATTTGCTGATCCCATTGAAAAAATTAAAATAGTCACAAATAAATTAAAATAGTCACAAATAAGATTAGTTTAATTAATTAAGTAAATACTTTAATGAAACTTTTCTTAATTATTTTTAAAAGCATCAGTAAAATTCTTAAAAATTTCAGTTACTTTTAATTAACTTTTATGTTTCTATTATTTTAAAAATTTTCAAATACTTGTTTATAAAATTCCAATAATCTTGAATTAAATTATCAAAAATAAAATATTTTAAAAAACAAAATTTTTCAGAATTTTAAAGAAAATTTTTCGAATTTAAAAACATCAGTAAAATTCTTAAAAATTTCAGTTACTTTTAATTAACTTCTATGTTTCTATTATTTTTCAAATTTTCAAATACTTGTTCATAAAATTTCAATAATCTTGTATCAAATTATCAAAAATAGAAATAAAATATTTTAAAAAACAAAATTTTTCAGAATTTTAAAGAAAATTTTTTGAAACTACTAGTCTTAGATAATATTTCAAACCTTAATTGCGGCTTTTTATACTAAAAACAAATTGAATACATTAATTGTAACTCTTTCTAATAGTTAATTCACTTTTTGCTTAAAAAAAAATTCTTCGAAATTACGATTTTTGTAATTTAAAATTTAAATAATTATCAAAATAAGTATTTAATTAACAATTAACAAATTGTATTATTTTTAATAAAATTTATTAAAATTTCACAAAATTGAAATTAATTTCATAATTAAAAGTCATTGCATAATAAAAATTATTTAAAATAAAATTTGATGATTTCGAGAAATGAGAAAAATTTGTGTCATTGTTTTAAAATTCATTGTACTCCAAAAATTTTTTAAGGTGAGATTATAATTAAAAAGGAGCAATTAAAGGTTGTGTTTTTTTAAAAATGTTTTAGATACAAAAAAAAATTTTGTAATAATTCTAAAATTTTGTTAATTTTCTAGTCCAATTGATAAAAATTCCCAGACTTGTGGCAACCGTGGAAATTTCGAGCAATCATGCACTTTAGTTATAATAAGAAAAAATGTGATTGACTTTTATAAAAAAAGATTATTTGAAAGGACAGTAATAAGAAAGGTCTTTTACTCACAAATAGGAAAGTTTACTAATTACTGCGATATTTATTTATTTATTTATTTATTTATTTATTTATAAGAATCAAAGTTTCCAGTGATTGGAAATAATTCCACTATTAATAAATATTTTTATCTTTAACATTAAATTTTACAGGAAAATTCAATCGATGTTTAAAACAACTTTTCTTCAAAATTATCAAGAATTTTAATTTTAAAATTTTAAATGTAATATTTTAATTTTAAAAACTTGTAAATTATAAAATACAAAAACTTTTTTATAAAGTCGCAGTAATTAGTATATAACTAGTATTGTCTACTGTCTAAACTGAAACCTACACCCAGCTTTTCTGTTTTATTAAAAACTGTTTCTTTAAACGTTATTTTCAACAAATTATTTATGAATGACTATTAGTCAATGACTGACTTTTCACTTACAAGCCAACTATATTTTGACCATTTCAAATGATTTAAATTTAGAGGTAATTATGATAATTTTAATTAAAATTCTAAAAAAATATTAACTTTACAAATTCTTGTCAATAAATAAAGAATTATTTTTTCTCTCTAATTTTAAATAAATGAACAGTCAGCGACTAATATTGAAATTATTAAAATTCACAGTAATATTAAAGGAAAATTTTTATTACAAATTAAAATTTACATTAATTGAAATTATTCAAATTATTCAAATTATTCAAATTTTTCCCTCAAAATTAGTAAGTTTTTACTTATTTTATTTTTATCTCGTGCCAATTAACTTTTTATTTTTAATTCTAATTTACAAATTTTAATTCTTAAAATTTACTTTTAAATTTTTAGTCCATTTTAAATATTATTTTTTTATTTCAAATATTTAAGATATAAAGAATTTTTTGCCAAAATAAATAATTTTTTTACAATTAAATAAAATATTTTTCTGGGTGTAGGTTGCAATGAAAGATAAAAAAAATATTAAAATGTCAATCACTTACCCCTCATCTTCGGTGAGAAAATGTAATAAAGTTGACGCTGTTTCTTCAAGCCTCTTGTGCAGTTAAAATTATTTTAACTTACTTATTTTCTAATTTCCTATCTAATATAATATTTCATTTTTACAATTTTAAAATCTCTAGCTAAATAATTCACGATACATTCAGCGAAGAATATTTGAATACAATAATAATAATAACAATAATAACTATAATAAATAAAGTATCGAAAATTTCTGGAAAATTATAAATCATTCTTCTATGTTTTCTGTTGTCTCATCTTCCTCGTTCTTCCTCTCCGATGAATGTCGTAATAGGAGAAATAAAATTTTCTCTGAAAATAATAAAGTTAATTAGCCAAAAAAAAAATTTGATGAAATTAATTCCTCATTTCGAGTTTTTTTTCTTTTAAAAATTGTTACTTCTTTAAATAAAAAATTTTTTAAATCGCTATTACATTGAAACGATACATTAAAACCATTAACATTTATTTATTACGATTTAAGAAAATATTTTTATTAATCGAAATATTTTAATTTTTCTTTTCATTATAACTTTCATTTAATTTTCAAATTTAATTTTCAATTTAATTAAAAATAATTAATAAATATTATTAATTAACTAAAAAAATAATTATTTAACACATGTGTAAGTAATATATGTTAAACAATTGAAAAAATTGTCTTTTTTCATTAATTTTTAGTTTCATTTAATTTTTAAATTAGTTTAAAATATGAGAAAACAATAATTAATATTACTAAATAAAAAAATTGTTATTCAACACGTGTATAAGTTATATAGGTAAAAAAAAGATTATTAAAAAATTTCAAATAATTAAAATAATATATCAATGAAATGAAAAAAAATAATTTATGAAAATTAATTATGTTAAAAATATTTAAAAAATTTAGGTACAAATTTTTGGTACTTACTCATTAATTATCAAAGAATGATGAGAAAATTAAAAACAAATTCCCTCTAGAAAATGGGTTGCACTTTGGAATATTCTTGCACATTCTGTTCGATGCTAAAAAATTGGATGTCAGTTATTTGCAGCACTAAATTATTTATTATATAAATTAAAAAAATTAAAATATTTGATAAAATTTAATTACTTGATGAAATTTAACTTCATATTAGAGAAGTTACCCCACCAAAGGAGTTCAATGGACTGTGACGCTATGACAAAGTCATGCAGGTAGAAGGCGAAAATTTTCCACGAAGGGAGGGAGAGAAGGGGAAAAGGCTCAATTTTAATTTTGAAATTTTATTGTCGTCAAAGGAAAGATAGACAAGGACGAAAAGAAAACAATTTCTCTCAACAATGCCGAGGGTCATTACCTCCCTTCTTTACAATAGGGGATTAACTTTTCTCTCTTATTCTCAATTATTGAAAAGTCCTTGACTAAATATTGAAACTGTTGATTTTTCAAATTTTCAATAATTTTCCACTTAAAATTTTACGAAAAAAAATTCAAACTGTTCAATAAAATTTAATGAAATTTCATTCGAAAAATTAGCAAAATTTTTTACTACTTTCTATTTTTATTTATTAATTAATAATAACTGTTTTGAAAAATTTTAATTTTTAATCTTTCAATTTTAAATTATTATTATCGATCAATTCTAATAAATTACTATCAATGAATAATAATTAATATTTAATTATTAATTTAAATATTTTTAATTCACTATATTTTTATTTTAACGAAATTATTTCTGTGATTTTTTATATTGTTATTTTTAAATAATTTATTAAAATTTTTAAATCAAACTGTATTTTACTCTCTCAATTTTTAATTAGTAAAAATGTTTACTAAATTAAATTAGTGACTTTTTGTTTTTAAATCAGTAAATTTTACAAATAAATTAGTAGTAATTACTAATTTTAATTTAATTACTATTTTCGCTATTATTATTTTTTAATGTTTAATTACTATTTCTTAATTAGTTTTCTTAAATTAGTAGAAATGACTATTTATTAGTAAATAAAGACTTAAATAAAGACTTAAATTAGTAGAAATGACTATTTATTAGTAAAATTTACTAATTCAAAGAAAAAAATTTAGCCACTAATTGAAAGTAATAATCATTTTTACTAATTCAAATTTAGAGTATTTTTTGTTTAGAATAATATTTTATTACTTTTTAACTCTTTATTTTCTTTCAAATTTTTACTTACTTTTTATTCTTCAATAAAAATTTATTTGTCTTGAAATATTTTTGATTTATTTTTCTAATGAAATTGAAATTTACAAGAAATTTTGTTTGAAAGTAAAATTTCAAACAATTTTCAAGGTCGTTACCTTTCTTGTTTACAATGAGGGATTAAATTTTCTCTTAATTTTTCAAAATGTTGAAGAAATCGAAAATTAATTAATAGTATAATTTCTTAAACGAAAATTTTGATTAATTTACTAATTAAATTTTAATAAAAATAATTAAGAACATTAAAGAAATATGAAATGAAAAAGTATATTTTACTTTAAAAAACAAAAAAAAAATTTATTTGTTTTTCTTTATTTCATAAATAATTACTTTTTAAAATTTATAAATCGAAAGTTTTATTTTTTGAAAATTTATTTGTTTTAAAATAATTTTTGATTTTTTTTCGAATGAAATTTAAATTTCTGATAAATTTTATTTGACACAAAACAATTTGTCTAACAATACTTAAGGTCGTTAACTTTCTTGTTTACAATGAGGGATTAATTTTTTTCTCTTCTTATTTTGAATTATTGAAGAAATAGAAAATTAATAGAAATAATATTGTTGTCAGAAATTTTTCAATAAAATTTTTAAAAATAAAACTAAACTAAAATTACTAAAAAGTAGCTGTAAAATTATACAATAAAAATTAGTAAAAAGGTTAAATATTTTCTTTATAATTTATAATTTTTATTAATTATTTTTAGAATTTTAATTTTTTGCAGTCTTTAATTTTAGTTTACTTTTATTTTAACTTGAAAAAAAATATCTTTTTACAAAAAATTTATTTTTGAATTTAAAAACTTTGTGTTGAAAAAGAAAATATCATTAATTTGTAATAATATTTTAATAATATTTATAATTCTTATTCTAAAAAATTCTAATTCTAAAATTAATGAGAAAAATATTCTGAAATACTCCTTATATATTTTAAAAATGGATTTTTAAAATTAAATTGTTTTATAAATTTTATGTTTTCAGGAAATTAACATTAATAGAAAATCATTAAACCTAATTTAATCACACGGGGTGTCAGAAAACAATTTCTGCTTTAAATGTTTTATCATTAAAAATTACGATAAGTAAATTATTATATTTAGAAAAAATTCTAGAAAAAACATTTATGTATATTTTTAAAATTTATTTTTAAACTATATTTTTAAAACATATTTTTAAATTATATTTTCAAAATATATTTTTAAACTATGTTTTTAAAATATATTTTTAAACTATATTTTTAAAATTTATTTTTAAACTACATTTTTAAATTTCATTTTTAAACTATATTTTTAAAATATTATGAGTAAAATGCACTTAGTCCAAATTTTTTAGATTTGAATAAAACATTTTTCAGAGCGTACGAAGTACTAATATTGATATTTCTTTGACTTACCCCTTAGCATCTTGCGTTTCCTCTTCCTATTGTCTTCAAATCACTTAAAAAATCATGTAAAATCGTATTTTCTTTACTAAAATCGCCTACTAAGTTTGCTTCTTCTCTATCTAATGTAATAACAATTTAAAAAATTGTTTAAAAATTCCTAGCTAAAATAATAATTTCAAAATTATACTATACTCATAAGATAAAATACTTCCTATTATTTTTAGTACAATAAATAGTAGAAACATTTTCCTAATGTCATCCTACTCTAATGCGAGTTAAACTCCTAATGAGGTTTCGAAGATTTCCGGACAAGTTCGCGTCGTGTTTCGATGTTCTGGCGAATCCCATTTCTGTCATAGTCTCCCACGAAGGACTTCGGTGTGGAAAAATGCAACACTTTCTGGTTGATACGTGATACGTCACTGCTTAAGAAATTAGCATTTAATTAGTAAAGAAAATAAAATAAGAAATAAAATTTATTTATAATTTATTTATAATTATTTATTATTTTATTTATAATTAAAAATATTAAAAAATTTATAAACTGTAAGGGAAATATTACAGATTTTTATTCTAATATTTATAGTACTTTATTTATGTACGCAGTATCATGTAGTATTAAAAAGAAATCTGCAGCGTTCTTTTTTTCTTTTCTAGTTATTTAATTAAATACAAAACTTGTTAATAATTGTTTTTAAACTTTTTCCAAGAGATTGCTGGGTAAGGAAAAAGTATACACTTTTCAGTGGAAAAGCGTCTCAATGACAATATTGAGCTGAGAGGATTACAAACTTTCTTGTCTGACGTAAAAGTACTCAACTACTTGAAGAATTGTACACTGGGGTATAAAAACCACACTGTACTTGGTAAACTTTATTTAAAATATTATCTATTACTCTCTAAAATTTATTTCAATGAAAAAACTTTTCTTTCGAGGCTAATTATTTAGACAGTTGTTCCTTTTTTCTACTGTACATTAAACCATCATTTTCAGTAAATTGTAAATTTTTCTACTTTAATTATTAATTATTAATTATTAATTCTTAATTATTAATTATTAATTATTAATTATTAATTATTAATTATACTTATAATTATTTCGAGTTTATGTAGTAAAAGACAATATTAGTCAGACAAACACAATTAATTTTTCCAGTCCTTCTAAATTTCTAAAGAAATTAATTTAATAATTAAGTCATTGAATTTTAAAAACAGTGTTGCTGGTAATTGGAGTTTAAGTAGTAGAAGACAGTATTAGTCAGACGAAAATATTTGATAAGTTTTCTAGTTCTTCAGGACTATAAAAAACAGTAATTGAATAATTATTTCACTGAATACTAAAAAAATATTTACTCGTAATTCGAGATTAAGTAGTAAAAGAAAATGTTAGTCAGACAAAACATTTTTTTTCCTACTCCTTCTAAAGAACTAAAATGTACAGAAAATTCTTTTTTTTTCTTATTATATTAAAATAAGATGCAGTAAATGTACTTAATAGTTTTTGAGAGAGAAATTTTTCGAAATTTAAGTGTATCAGTAGTAAAAGACGGCTTTAGTCAGACATTCTGTAAATTCGCTTCCAGATATGAAAATAGCTATTCAGTCAGAGGAAATTAATATTTATTTATTGATTTTTTGCATCAAGTAACAAACAGAAAAGTAGTTCCAGTAGAAAGAGACATTTTCTGTCAGACCAAACTGTCTGACTAAACCTGTATTTTGCTACTGAAATTCGTATAATCGAAGACATGAAACTGCTGTCTGACTAAAATTGTATTTTACCACAAAACTCTTTACTTACACAAAACTAATTCGATATGTCTGACTTTTACCATCTTATACTACTTAATTGTGAGTACCAAGAAGTGGAAAATGGTTTTAATCAGACAAATGAAAATAGTATTTTTTGTATTTTTCTAGTTCTTCTGAAAAAATAGTAATTCAATAATTATTTTAGGGAACATTAAAAAAAAATTTACTGATAATTTGAGTTGTCAGTCGTCGAAAAGTAGAGTAAATTCGAGTTAAGTAGTAAAAGACAGTAGTGGTCAGACGAAAACATTTTTTAATTTTTCTGGTTCTACACAAAATATTAGAAGTAGAGTCTAGTAATACGGAATATTTTAATATAAGTACATAGTCTCACAGTAGTGCAGAACAGTTTTGGTCAGACGGTAGAAATTTGACTAATATTTATAATTTTAGTTCATATACAAGTCGTCGAGTGGTAAAAATGGCTTACTAGTGGCAAAGTAAGTTTAGGGCAGACGAAGACAGAATAAATATTTTTAACGCAGTTTCCAAAAGTTGTAGAACACTTTTTTGCTTGTACGAAATTTTTTATATTTTGGAATTAAAAATTTTCTAGTAGCAAACTACCATTTCAGTCAGACAAGTACAAAAGTGGTGAAATACGATGCTATTTTGGTGACAGTAGTAGAATAAATGTACAGTCAGACAGAATTGAATTAATTTTACTAGACTACTAAGTAGTATAACACGTTTTTAGTCAGACAAGTGAAATTGGTCTTGTGTAATTAAAACATTTCAGTAGTAAAAACTGTTTTTATCAGACATGTAAACTTAAGTTAAATATATGAGTGCAAAGCAGTAAAACAAGTTTTATGTCCTGCAATTGAAATTAGTATCGTATAAATAAGGTATTTCAGTAGTAAAAACTATTTTTGTCAGACATATAGGTTTAAGTTAATTATATTAGAGTAGCAAGTAGTGTAACACGATTTTAGTCAGACATATCAAACTAGTGTTGTGTAATGAAGGGATTTCAGTAGTATAAACTATTTTAGTCAGACTTGGAATTTTTGTAAAAATCACAAGTATTGAAAAGACCAGTTTTAAGTAGTAAAAGTAAATTTCAGTCAGACAAGTAACAAATTCTTTGTTTTAATCACCCGAGTAGTAAAATACACGATCTAATTTAAATAATAACTAGTAAAATATAGTTTTAATCCCACGGATTATAAGATAGATTTTGAAAAATGAAATAAATGAAAAGAAAATAAATTTCTTTGGTAGAATGTATTTGCATATTTGTTTATTAATCCTCCTCATATACATGAGAGCGAAAGCATATTATCATAAATTAATATGAACTGAAAGACTGAACATTAATTATATTCGTTGAACTGTTCTAAGCTCCGAGCTTTTAAGCACTTCATTTTAAAAAAAATTTTCAAGCTTTTGCATTGTAAAATAGTATTCAAGTTTTAGCGAAATACATGAATCATTATAAATTCTTAGATTTTTTTTTATTTTTTTAGAATTTTTTTTTCTACTCTCATTTAAATTTTAAATTCACTCTATACAGGATTTAAGATGAATGTTTTATTGAAAATTTACGTCACTTTTCACCGTATTTTTGAGAACTTTAAAAACTTTATGTGAATTTTGCATTTTATCTCATTTTTCGAGTTTTATTTTCTATTTTCTCTCTTTTTTTTACAAAACTATAGAATTTAAAAAATTTTACAATTTGGGGAAAAATTTTTATTTCTCTATAGTCGTTCAATTTTTTTTTTTTATTTTTCTGTCATTTTTCTTGTATATTTTATTTTAGGGTTTAAATTATTCTTGACTTTTTACGGACTTTTGAAATTTTACTTTTGAGGTTTTAAATTAATTTTTCAAAAATTTTCGAATATTGTTTCAAAAATAAAAACATGTTTTCGAATTAAAAAAAAATTATGTTTTTGACTCTTAGATTAGTTGGTAGTTGAGTAAAAGAGGTCTAAAAAATGTCTGACTGAACGTATATTTTACTACTAATACAATTTTTACTTTAATAAATTGACTTGAAGAAAAATGACTTGATACAAGTCAATATTTATTAGATTATTAAATTGATATTAAATTATATAATCCTGACTATATAGTTCATTTAACGAATAATCGATTTTAGAACTAATAAATTTTAAAATATAATAAAATTTAAAAATTTTCTAATTTAAATTTTTGTTGAAAAGACTAAAAAAATTCAATTTTGAAGAAATTACAAATAATTGTAGAAATTCAATTATTTTCATAAAAAAAAATAAAATTTAACTATGTTCAAAATTTGAAAAAAATTCTGGTAAAAATCCCAATTATTTTTATAAAAAAAATTCTTCTCCAAAGTTCAATTATTTTCATAAATGGCAAAAAAATTCTTTATCTAATTTCAATTATTTTCAAAAATAAAATGCATTTTTCTAATTTCAATGATTTTCAATATCTGCTATTTTAATAAAATTTCCCAAGAAGAATTCAATTATTTAAAAAATTCTTTAATAAAATTATATGCAAACATTCAATTATTTTCATAAATAAGAAAATTTTCACCGGAATTCAATTATTTTCATAAATAATAAATTTTTTTTTAAGGAATTCAATTATTTTCATAAATAAAAAATTTTTTTTACGGAATTCAATTATTATTTTCATAAAAAATAATTTAAAATTCTAGAAAATAATAATTAAATTAAAATGATGAAAATAATTTTGATGAAGTTACAGTAACAATATTCTTATAATATAAAATAATGATTTTATCTCTCGGTCATTTTTAATTATTAGAAAACATGAAGAAATTAATTAATTAAATTAATTAATTAATTAATTTAATTTTAAAAAGGTTTGAATTTAAAAATTTTTAATGTCTTAATTTATGTGGAAAATCCTGTTCCAAAAATAAGATTAAAAATAGAAATTGTGCAAATATTTTTCTTCTTTTTCTAAAACAAAATAATAATTTTATTAAAAAAAATTGTAATTCAGAAATTTTCTTTAGCAGTAGAAAACAAAAATCTGCATAATTTCAATTTAACAAAACATAATATTTAACCAAATTATAGTCTTTTAATGAAAAGAAGTGAAAAAAATTGTATTTAATTTTCCAATGTCTGACTAAACTTATTTTTCACTACTGAAAGGGAGTGATTAGTTGTAAAAAATAGTTTTTGTCAGGCAGAATATTAAAACACTTTTAAATAGTAGTTTCAGTAGAAGAAATAAATTTTAGTCAGACATTGAGTTGAAAATTCGCTTTGACATTAGTTGCCAGTAGTGAAAATTACCTTAACTCAGACGGACAGTTTGTAATGTTTGAAATATTAATGTAAGTAGTAAGAACCACCTTTAGTCAGACATTTTAAAAAAGGGGGAAAAAGAAAAGTAAAAAAAAAAAATTGTAGTTGCATTTTCTGAATGCATGAGCAATCGACTTTTAAATAGAGTGGAAAAAGAAAATAGAATTTTTAACGAAGTGAAAGGGTCGATAATCCATAAAGGTTTGATTGCCTGTTCGTACTACGCCATAAAAGCGAAGCAAGTCTCTCTTTTTGAATTTGGGAAAAAGGAAGAAGCGCATGGAGAGGACCGTAAATATTTGCCTCCTTATTCCTATGATAAACCACCTCCCCACCCCTTTTTCCCCACCATCACCACAAAAAAAAAAAAAACCAAAAAAAGTACTTTTCATTTTTCTCCGTTAGCTTTCTTTTATTCGACGGAAGCTGTTTGGAGCTCTTTTATGATCGCAAAGGCATTCGTATTCAGTTGACGACTTCAAATTACAGTTTCCTGTGGGCCCTTCACTTTCATCCTTCCTTCATTTTTATTCCCCCCCCCCTTTCCTCCCACAAACATACATTCACTTTTTAACAATATTTTTGACCAAAAAATTTTCACACGAAAAATTACGACTGTCATTTATTTTTCAATTTTAAAAAGAGAAATGGAATTGAATTTTTTTTCTAAAAGTTTTGAAAAAATTGGAGTGATTTTTAAATTTGAATTTGGGGACGTTCATATATTTTGATAGCTTAAAAAAATTACAAACGATACGCCTGACCTACCTGTCTGACTGAAATTTACTTTTACTACTCAAAACTGGTCTTTTCAATACTTGTGATTTTTACAAAAATTCCAAGTCTGACTAAAACGGTTTATACTACTGAAATTCCTTCATTACACAACACTAGTTTGATATGTCTGACTACAATCGTGTTACACTACTTGCTACTCTAATATAATTAACTTAAACCTATATGTCTGACAAAAATAGTTTTTACTACTGAAATACCTTATTTATACGAAACTAATTTCAATTGCCGGACATAAAACTGTTTTTACTACTTTGCACTCATATATTTAACTTAAGTTTACATGTCTGATAAAAACAATTTTTATGACTGAAATTTTTTAATTACACAAGACCAATTTCACTTGTCTGACTAAAAACGTGTTATACTACTTAGTAGTCTAGTAAAATTAATTCAATTCTGTCTGACTAAACATTTATTCTACTACTGTCACCAAAATAACATCGTATTTCACCACTTTTGTACTTGTCTGACTAAAATGGTAGTTTGCTACTAGAAAATTTTTAATTCCAATATATAAAAAATTTCGTACAAGCAAAAAAGTGTTCTACTACTTTTGGAAACTGCGTTAAAAATATTTATTCTGTCTTCGTCTGCCCTAAACTTACTTTGCCACTAGTAAGCCATTTTTACCACTCGACGACTTGTATATGAACTAAAATTATAAATATTAGTGAAATTTCTACCGTCTGACCAAAACTGTTCTGCACTACTGTGAGACTATGTACTTATATTAAAATATTCCGTATTACTAGACTCTACTTCTAATATTTTGTGTAGAACCAGAAAAATTAAAAAATGTTTTCGTCTGACCACTACTGTCTTTTACTACTTAACTCGAATTTACTCTGCTTTTCGACGACTGACAACTCAAATTATCAGTAAATTTTTTTTTAATGTTCCCTAAAATAATTATTGAATTACTATTTTTTAAGAAGAACTAGAAAACTGCGAAAAATACTATTTTTATTTGTCTGATTAAAACCATTTTCCACTTCTTGGTACTCACAATTAAGTAGTATAAGATGGTAATAGTCAGACATATCGAATTAGTTTTTTGTAAGTAAAGATTTTCAGTGGTAAAATACAATTTTAGTCAGACAGCAGTTTCATGTCTTCGATTATACGAATTTCAGTAGCAAAATACAGGTTTAGTCAGACAGTTTGGTCTGACAGAAAATGTCTCTTTCTACTGGAACTACTTTTCTGTTTGTTACTTGATGCAAAAAATCAATAA
The DNA here is from genome assembly GCA_032872505.1 of Leptopilina syphax. NCBI lineage: Eukaryota > Metazoa > Arthropoda > Insecta > Hymenoptera > Figitidae > Leptopilina > Leptopilina syphax. Next base: position 7,009,952 of record CM065476.1, on the reverse strand, counting down.
ATAAATATTAATTTCGTCTGACTGAATAGCTATTTTCATATCTAGAAGCGAATTTACAGAATGTCTGACTAAAGCCGTCGTTTACTACTGATACACTACAATTTCGAAGAATTTCTCTCTCAAAAACTATTAAGTACATTTACTGCATCTTATTTTAATATAATAAGAAAAAAAAAGAATTTTCTGTACATTTTAGTTCTTTAGAAGGAGTAGGAAAAAAAATGTTTTGTCTGACTAACATTTTCTTTTACTACTTAATCTCGAATTACGAGTAAATATTTTTTTAGTATTCAGTGAAATAATTATTTAATTACTGTTTTTTATAGTCCATAAGAACTAGAAAACTTATCAAATATTTTCGTCTGACTAATACTGTCTTCTACTACTTAAACTCCAATTACCAGCAACACTGTTTTTAAAATTCAATGACTTGATTATTAAATTAATTTCTTGAGAAATTTAGAAGGACTGAAAAAATTAATTATATTTGTCTGACTAATATTTGCTTTTACTACTTAAACCCAAATTATCAGTAACACTGTTTTTTAAATTCAATGACTTAATTATTATTAAATTACTATTGTAATTGTTTCGTCTGACTAATATTGTCTTTAACTACTCAAGGAAGAATCCGACAAACAATCGGAACAAAAGTTAGTCCAATGTCATAATTTCGTATTTTAAATTAAAAAGTTAAATTAAATTTTAAATTTCCTTTCGATAGAAGCGTAAAGAATTTAATTTTCTACATTTTGAACATTTTAAAGTTATATTTAAATAAAGATTATAATATTTTGTCAATAATAAATTATTTAAGTAACATATCCCAAAATTTATAACAAATGTTTCTTATTAACAGAAAATTGTAATTTCTATTCAAATGTAACTTTTAATCGTTTTAAATATTCAAAATTAAATTCTTCGCCTTTCCACCAAGACGAATTGAAAATTTAATTTGTGTTTTTCTTTTAAATTACGAAATTATGACATTGGACTAACTTTTGATTTGACTGTCTGTCAGATTCTTCCTTAAACTCCATGTATTTTTTTTTTTTATTTTTCGATGAACTAGTCATTGAATTACGATAATATTAACTAATTTTAATTAGTTTTTTATAACTAGTTTTAATTAGTTTTTTTTTAAACTAATTTTAATTATTTTTTTAACTAATTTTAATCAGTTTTTCTTAACTAATTTTAATTAGTATTTTTAAATAATTTATTTAGTTTTTTTAACTAATTTTTTTTCTTGTTTCTTTTTTGAAATTATTTATTCCCACCATTTTATTATTCATTCCCTCTCCTTTCTATTTATCAATACAAAAATCTCTCTCTACATTTTTCTGATAATGCAATTCAAATTTTATCGGGTTAAGATTTGCGATCAATTTGGTGTAAGTCAATGAGGGAAATAAAAAAGGGACAGAGAGGAGTGGGGGGGGGGGTAAAAGGGTGACCTTATCGGAGATGCGTGATATTCTTTAGTGTGGTTTGAAAAAGTAAGAGGAGAGTTTTGGTATCGCAAAACTTAAATCCACGTCGTTTTTTTTTCTTTTATTTTTTTTTCTTCCTTCTCTACTACTACTCCCTTCAATCCTAAGAGAACGATCGGTTTCCTCTGAGTTGGAGTTGTAATCCTGTGAGAGTTATTGGATTCGGTTTGATCCACTGGTCTCTCTTTCTCTATTCGTTGGTTCGTTTTTAGTTCTTTCCCGGAAGTTGGGTCTCGAGTTTTCGCTCTCACTCTCTATCTTTCTCTCTCTCTCTCTCACTCTCTTTTACTCTACCTGGAAAGCTCACTTCGCATTTTGCGATAAGGAAAACTGCTATATAGGAACTTGAACGTAGAGTCTACATTTTTTGCCCCCTTCCCCCCCACTCCTAGCATCGGAAACTTTTGACAGGGTACATTCTTTACAACCATCGTCGCTCAACATCTTTCGATTCAAACTTGTATGTTCTTTTTTTAATATAAGTGAAATCTAGCATTTACTTTTAGAAAAAAAATTTTTTTAATTTTATTTTTTTGACTTTTCTTTTTTTTAATTTTTTCATCTCTTTCTGCTTCGGCTCTTCTTTTTTTCACTTTGGAAAAAAATTAATTATATATTTACATAATTTGAAATTTTTTGAATAATTATATATTCACATAGTTTGAAATTTTTTGAATAATTTAGTATTCAAAAAATATCAAATTATTCAAAATCTTAAATAATCTATGAATTTTCTTTCTCAAAGTAAAAAAAAAGAACTAGTAGAGTTGCAGTTGCAATTTTTAGAAATAGGATTTATTCGTAATTAATAATTCAATAATTATTTTAATTTCACGAAATTTAATTTAATTCCACGTAACCTGGAAACCGGGAAAAGTCAGGGAATTTTGATCGGAAATTCTGGAAAATTATTGTTTTCTAAAGTTATTGTGTTTAATCTTGAAATCTAATTTTACTTAAATATTTCAAAATTAATTCAATTTTAAAAGAATTGTGTTTATAATTTTCATAAATAGATGAACTTCAAAAGGTTTTAATTTTAAATTTTAGAAAATTTAAATTTTTAATGAATGAATTAAATAATAAAAATTTCACAGGAATTCTATTATTTACAAATTTTTAATAAATTTCTTCGCAATAATTCAATTATTTTCATGAAGAATAACATTTTTTACCAGGAATTCAATTATTTTCATAAATATAATAAAACTTATCGCAGACTTTCAATTACTTTCAATACAATTTTAATGGAATTCCTCGAAAAATGTAATTATTCTTCAAAATTTTATTAAAATTTATCAAAGAAATTCAATTATTTCAAAAAGCCTTTCTATAATTTATTTATTAGAATTTAAGTATTGTTGTCAATACATTTTTAATTAAATTTATTGAAAGAATTACATTATTTTCAAAAATTTTAATGAAATTCTTTTTACCAATTTAATTTTTCTTTCAAAATAATTTTAATAAAATTCTTCGTAGAAATTTAATTATATCAATAATTTATCAAAAATTCAATTATTTTTAATATACAATTTAAATTTACAATTTAAATGAAATTTCCCAAAAAAATTCAATTAGAAATATATAAGTAAAATTCGTCTCAAGAATTTTCAAAAGTAATAAAATTCTTCGCAGAAATTCAATTATTGTCAAAAGTTTTAAAAAATTCTTGTCAAAATTTCAATTATTTCTATAAATAATAAAATTCTTCTTTAAAATTCAATTATTTTCAAAAATGTTAATGAAATTCTTTTTAACAATTCAATTTTTTTTCAAGATAATTTAAATAAAATTCTTCGTAGAAATTTAATTAATTTCAATAATTTAATAAAATTCAATTATTTTTAATATCTACTATTTCAATAAAATTTCACAAAAGTATTTAATTAGAAATATATTATTAAAATTCGTCTCAAGAATTTAATTATTCTCAAATGTAATAAAATTCTTCGCAGAAATTCAATTATTGTGAAAAGTTTAATAAAATTCTTCTTCAAAATTTCAATTATCTTTATAAATAATAAAATTTTTCTTTAAAATTCAATTATTTTCAAAAATTTTAATAAAATTCTTGGCAAAATTTCAATTATTTACAAACACTTTTCTCAATTCAATCAAATTTTTTATAAAGATTTAATTATTCTTAAATTTTTAATACAATTTTAATTTTAATTTCTTCAAAATTGAAATGATTCTTAAAAATTTTATTAAAATTCCTCAAAAGAGTTTTAATTATTTAAAAATTTGTTGATAAAATTCTTTATGAAAGTTCAATTTTAAGAAACATTCAATTATTCAATAAATTATTTATTTGCATTTTATTTGTATTTAAATAATTGATTTCTCGTAGAATTTTCTAATAAAAATTGATTTAAATATGAATTTCAGTTAAAATTTTAGATAATAATTGAATATTAAACTCTCTAAATTTGAATTAGTAAAAAAGGTTTCTAAATTGAATTAGTTGACTTTTTGCTTCTGAATTAGCAGATTTTACCAATAAATAACGTCGTTTCTACTAATTTAATAGTAAAATTTACTAATTCAAAAGCAAAAAGTCAGTCACTAATTCCAATTAGTAAACATTTTTACTAATTAAAATTTAAAGAGAAAGTATTATAACGTGAATTTTTAGTAATAATTGAATTTTGAAAAGGTTTCAAATTATAATCTTTAAAATTTTGAATTTTTCATACTTTTAACTGAAAATTGTATAGATTTAAATTTTTTAAAAAGTTTAATATAACTTTTCAGAAATTATTTGATGTTTTTATTTTCTAATATTTGAAGAATTTCCGAATAATCGATGATATTTCGTAAAATTGAATTGTAAATAAAAGAAATTGAAAATTTTCAAAGAAATTTTTCAAAAATTATTAAAAATAATTAATAATTAATTTAAAGAAGAATTTTAGTTTTAAATTCTACAAAATAATTGAATTGAAATGAAAATAATTTTTATGAAGTTACAATAACATTTTTATAATATAAAATAATGATTTTATCAGTCGGTCATCTTTAATTATTATAAAACATGAAGACATCGATTGCTCCGAGTCTTCGACTCGGAGTGATCGATTTCTTCATGTTTTATAACAATTTTTTTTTAAAATTATTCAATTTCAAAAAGGTTTGAATTCGAATGTTTCGAAGAATTTTAATTCTTATAGAAAACAAAATAATGATTAAATATTTATTTAAAAAAGAAGTAATAGAACATTTTTCAGAGTAATAATTTTTATACTGAATGAAAATATTCTTTAGAGTCAAGGAGAAGTAAGAATTTTGTCTAATATTCAAGGAAAAGTTAGGGGAAAAACAAAATTAAAATTTTTGTTAGATTTTTGTTAAAAAAAAATTTTTATTTTTAGTTTTAATTTTTAATTTAAAAATTTTTGTTAAAACCCAGGAAAAATTCTGTTTTTTAACCTGGAAAATTCAGGGAATTTGAAATTAGCAAAAGTGTGACAATCCTGAATAATGATTTTTTGATTAATGAATAAATAATAATAATAATAAAGGTAAATATTATAAAAATTGTCGGAAACTTGTATATTAATTAATCACGAGGTGAATATATATATATAAAGATTGATTGAGTTGTTTGCATGTCTAAAACAGTGCCATTTCGTACCACATGATTTGAAAAGCTCGCAAGCTGCTGCTGCTTGAATTTTGATAAATTGTTTCAACTCAATCCTTAAACCCTCTGCGCTTTCGTGACCTGACCACCCTCTCAGCTCTTTCTGCTTGTCACCCTTCCTAACCGAAATCTCTCTCCCCCCTCTCCCCCTCACACAAACTACTCCCCTTTTTACCCTTAAATCTCCAACTGCTCGTATAACGAAAACTTTCCTTTCGAAATTTTTTTTTCTCCTTCTTCAACCACGCGGAATTCCTGAATCACAATCGAGCGGAACGAAAAGACATTTAAAGAATTTAAATCTCCACCTACAGATATAAATTCGGATATTTTTATCGAAAATTCTTTTTCGATTGTAAATAAAAAAATTTGGAAAAAAAAATTTGTTTTTAATTTTAACGATTTTAGATTTAAATTGACGATTGATTCATTGTGTTAAATTCGTGATGGTTGATTCTTTTTTTTTTGGAGTGAGAAAGAGAGGAAATAGTTCCAATCGAAAATTTTGTAGAATTTTGCTGATTGGAGTATCGTTTCGTTTCGTTTCGTTTTTTTTTTTTTTGAAATGTGAAAAAAAATTGAAATGGATCGTTTTCTGAATACTTACTGACTAAAGTGAGAAAGGGAGTACTACGAGGTTGATAGTGTGCAGGAAGGCACGCATCTTCCGGTCTCGAAACTGGGTTTCCCGTTTGTAGTTCCACCACGTGACCGTCCCTCCTGTAGAATACCATACACACAAATCCGCTCCGACTGTAAAAAAAAAATATATATATTTCATGAAAAAAAAAATAATTTTATTTTACGAATTTATTGAGAGTGGATCGCAATAACTTTTATCACAATTTTTAATTTTTTTATTAAACAATTTTTTAGACAATTTTTTAAACAATAAAATAAAATAAAAAGAATTAAAAGAAGATAAAAACATTAGGAGATAAAAAATTAAAAATGGATATAAAAATTTAGAGATAAAAAATTAAAAGAAGATAAAAAATTGTGAGATAAAAATTAAATAAGACAAAAAAAAATTAGGAGACTCATTAAAGAATAGATAAAACAAATTAGGAGATGAAACATTAAAAGTAGTTAAGAAAAAATTAGCAGATAAGGAATTAAGAAAATATGCAAAAAAGTAGGAAATAAAGAAAATAAAGTAGATCTAAAAAAATTAAGTGGTAAAAATTAAAACTAGCTAAAAATTAAGAGATGAATGATTATAATCAGAAAAAAAATTATAAAAAAAATTTGCAAGGAGCTAAAATTTTAAATTAAAAAAAAAGTAAAAATATATTAGAAAAATAAAAATTAGAATTAATTTAGAAATAAAAATAATTTAAAGATAAAAAAATTAAATGAATATTAAAAATCAGGAGATGAAAGATTAAAAGCAGAAAAAAATTAAAAGAAATTTTAAAAACTAGCAGAAAATAAAATTAAAAATAGACACTTAAAAAATGAGAGATAAAAAATTAGAAGGAAGATACAAAATTAGGAGATAAAAGATTAAAAGCAGAAAAAAATTGAAGGAAATTAAAAAAATTACCAGAAGATAGAATTACAAATAGATAATAAAAATAAGAGATACAAAAATTAAAAGTAGATTTATAATACATTAGGAGATGAAACATTAAAAGTGGAAAAAATTAAAGAAAAATTAAAAAACTATCAGGAGATGAATTCTATTTTAGATGAAGAAATTCAAAACGAACAAAAAATTTAAAAATAAAACAATTAGATTAAAAAGAAAATCTTTAAAAATAAACAAATGAATTAAGAGATTAAGAATTAACAACAACAAAAATTTTTAATTAAAAGAAAAAAAATAATTGAAAGTAGTTAAAAAAAAATTAATGAAAATAGAAAATTCAATTTGGATGAAAAAAATACAAAGCCAACAAAAATTACAAATAGAAAAGTAAAAAGACTAAAAAAAAATTGTAAATATACGAAAAAAATTAAAGGTGGTTAAAAATTAAAAAGGTTAAAAATTAAAAAGGTTAAAAATGAAAAAGGTTAAAAATTAATTATTAAAAAAAAATCATGATTAATAAATAAATAAATGAGAATGAAATTAAAAATAGATAAAGTATTCAAAGAAAATAGAAAATTCGAAATAGAAAAAGAAAATTAAAGTAAATAAAAAGTAGATGAAAAAATTAAAGGAAATAGAACTTTCAAAATGGATAAAAAGAATTCAAAGCGAACAGAAATTAAAAATAAATAATTAAAAAGAAAAAATTCAAAATTCAAAAAAAGTAAAAAGATAAAAAAATTCAAAGTAGACAAAAAAAAATTCAAAGTAAGAAAAAAAGTGAAAGAAGACAGAAAATTCAAAGAATCAAAGTGGATAAAAAAAGTTAAAGGAGTGAAAGAATTACAAATAGATGAAAAAAAAGATTAAAGGAGATAAAAAAATTAAAAGCGCATAAAAGAATGAGAGATGAAAAAAATTAATACCAAACTTAAAAATAGATAGAAAATAAAAGAGATGAAAAAATTAAAAGTGTTAAAAAAATAAGGGAGATTAAAAAAATAAGGGAGGTGAAAAAAATAAGGAAGGTAAAAAAAAATAAAAAAGATAAAAAAATAAAGAAATTAAAGAAAATAGAGAATAAAAAAGTTAAAAGTGAATAAAAATATAAAGGAGATAAAAAAAATTAAAATTGCATAAATTTATAAATGAAGTAGAAAAAAATAATAAAAGAGATAAAAAAAATGAAAATTACATAAAATTATAAAGAAGGTAAAAAAATAAAAGGGAGATAAAAATTAAAGGAGATGAAAATTTAAAGAGATGAACAAAAAAAATTAAAGACGACAGAAAATAAATGGAGATTAATAATTAAAAAAAACGTTAAAGAAAATCAAAATTAACGGAATAGAAATTATAGAAAATAAAAGGAGATTAATAATTAAAGAAATCATAAAAGAAAATCAAAATTAACGAAATAAAAATTGTAGAAAATAAAAAATTGAAAAAATGAAAATTGTAGACAATAAAAATTATGGAAACTAAAAATTTAAGAAAATAAAATTAAAAAAAAAATTACTTTTTACGAACCAAAGAAAAAAAGAAAAGAAAGAATCCAAAAAAGATCTTACCATCCGTGAGTGTAATGAGCCACGATCATATTCATCGTTTCCGTTGGATTTGGATATTTAATGGAATTGCAGAGAATTTTCACATAATATTCCTCTTGGCCGGGAATATCTTGAAAATCAAGTGAAACACCGTCAATTCTCGATGAACTTGCATTCGATCTTGTCACATGAAGTGTTGCATTGTGGGGATGAAAAGTGTACGATCTCCCAAGATCTAAAGTGTGCCATGTTAGACCTCCACCCCCGTGGCCCGTTAACCATTGAGGAAATTTACAATTTCCTGGCGACGAGACTGTAACAAAAATATATCAAGAATTGAAAGCAATCGCAAAAATTGATTATATCTGTTGTTGTTGTCGTCGTTCGTAAAAAAAAAAATTGTTTTTAAGTTAAAAAAAATTTTTTTTTAAAAATTTAAAAAAAAAATTTCTTTTGTAAATTTAGATAATAATTAATCAAGATATTTTGAACAAAAAATATAATTTACAAAAAAATTTAAATACCAATGAAATAAAAAAAATTTTCAAACTTGAAGTGCACAAAAAAAATTTTACATAAATTTAAAATATTGGAAAAAATGAAATATTAAAATGAAAACTCATATCTTTTTGATAAATAAATTACTAAGAATAGTAAAAAGTGTAATTAAAAAATCGAAATATATAAAATTCTAAACCAGAGGAGAATTATATTAAAATAAATTGGGAGAACATTTTTGTATTAAATATTCGAAATAAAAATACGGTCGAACTGTAATTTTTTTAAATACAAAAAAATTTGAATAGAGAAGACAAATTTTTAAACAGAAAATTTAAAAATGAAAAATAAAAGTAAAAAATCAGCAGAAAGGAAAAGTATTTTTTTTTTTGAAGTTAATAATAATTAGGAATAATTTAAATTATTATTATTATTATTATTATTATTTATGATTTAAATTTATCGAAACAAAATAATAGAAAACTATTGGAAATTATGGAATCTACACTAAATGAAATATTCGAAATAAAAATATATCGAAGCACAAAAAAAAAAATTTTTTTGTGCTTCGATATATTTTTATTTCGAATATTTTTTTTTCGTTAAATTCTAAACCGAATGTATAAAAATTAATATTTTCAGTTTTCGTAAATTAAATTTTAACTTCTAACCCTCCTCGTAGAAAAAAATATCGCCAACTAATTTAAATTATAAAACGTGTCAAGAATCAACCAATGAAAAAATAGAGAAAGAAAAAAATACTCCAATTGGAAAATGAAAAATTGAAGAAGAAAAACAAAAAAAAAAAGAAATGAGAAAATTTGATTTAAAAAGACCGATAATTTGTCCGAGATGAAATAACAAAAGAGAGAATCATTCTCCGAAATTGCAGTCGAATGCAAATGTGTCTGCAAAGTTATCGAGATGGAAAGATATGTCGAGGCATAATTCAATCACCTTCCCCTAGCGAACACTGCGATAAGCAATTTGAGTATTTCGCCGCTAGGCATATAGACAGAGAGACTATAGAGGAATATGTCCTATTAGAAAGTAACGAGGTCACTGGAGAACCAATGAGTCGTTACAGTGATGGAACAATGAGAGACAAAAGCTTGACGCAAATGACGCCAGATGTTTTTTTTTTCTTTTTTTTGTTTAACTGGGAGAAAACAAAAAAAAAGAATTCTCATTTCCACACTATATATGTTTATCAACAAGGAATTTTACTCGAAACAAAGATTACATCGGAAATGAAAGATCGACAAATTATTTTACAGCTATGCAATCGACAAATAAATTCCATTAGATTTTCTTTTAGTTTAAGAAAAAATATTTTATTTTTAATTTCCAAACTATCGAAGTTGGATTTTTTAATTAATAACCTATTCGGTGCTATTTACTAACATTTGTTAATTTTTTCTTTAATACAATTATCGTTCGAATTTTTATATTAAAATCGTACTTTTGTATACACGTTTTTTAAATTTATTTAGTAAAATTAAAATTTGTTAGAAATTAAATAATTAGTCATTTGATTTTTATAAAAAAAATTTTTAATAATTGAATTCATTCGAGAAAATTTAATTAAAATTGTATTGAAAATAATATTGAATTCTCGCAAAAAAAAGTATTATTTATAAAAAGAATCAAATTCTTCCAAAGAATTTTATTGAAATTATTGAAAATAATTTTTAATAATTTAATTCCTAACAAGAATTTTATTAAAATTTCTTTAAAATAATTGTTACTTTTCGTGAAATTTTATTAAAATTTTTTTTTTGAAATAATTGAATTCCTGCGATGAATTTTATTGTTTATAAAAAGAATTGAATTCTTCCAAAGAATGTTTTATTAAAAATTTTTAAAATAACTAAATTCTTATCATTAAAAATTTTTTTAAATTGTATTTTAAATTTAATTCTTGCGAAAAATGTTATTAACATATTTGAAAATAATAAACAAGAATAGTTAATTTATGTAGTTAAAAGGTGGATTTTTTAAATTTTGAATCTAAAATTATGCAAAAATTAATGTTTATATTTGAAAATTATAAAATTTTTTAATTTGCAAAATAATAAATGGAACAGTAACATCTACGATGGTAATTAATAATTATTACATTTATTTATCACAATCATAAGAATGTGAAGAACAAAAATTGTAATTTATCTTTAAAAAATGGTTTATTAACTTTTTGAAAATAAAAATTTCCATTCCAACGAATTTTGGTATTAAAATTGTATTTTTTCTACGCCAGTTTTTCAATTTATTTAATGAAACAAAATATAAATTTGAAAAAATAGCAAATATCTACTAAATTAAAATTTTTTTTTTAAATTTTCAATAATTTATAAATTAATGTCAGACTAAAGGTGGTTCTTATTAGTAAAACTACTTTAAGAAATATTTAAAAAATTTTAATATTAATTATTAATTAATTTAAATTATTTTACACATTTTTTTTTTTAATTTTAAACATTATAAATTTTTTTAACGACTTAATCTTTAATTGGGGGGGTTAATTGTATTAAATATTAATATTATATTAAAAATTTATTGCTTGTAAAATAAAATTAATAAAATTAATAATTTAGTAAAGAATAATTTTAATATTTTTATTAATATTTTATTAATAATAATTAATATTTTATACCCAATTTACGTTGTATCCAATTTTTATTATGGATTTTCAATTATTCGAGGCTATTTTTTAAAATTTGTCAATTTATTTTTTAAAAATTTGCGATATTTTTTGTAAAAATAATATCGAAATTAAAGACGCTTGAGCTCGATTAATTGGAAAATTTTTTCATTTACAACGAACACCTAGATGATTGACAAATTGTTTCTGGCAATTTTTTGCTTAATTATTTTCTTTTTTTTGTATCTTTTGTACATTTATTTGGCGAAAAAAATCGTATTGTTAAAATAGAAAAAAGTAAATCTAAAAATATTAATTAAAATTTACTCTCGGTCCATCAGCGTTTCAATATGTGGAAAAAATATTTTTTTCTTTTGTTGCTAAAAGCTATTAATTATTGGATTGAAATTGCAGAATATTTTCCAATATTTTTTGTCGACTACTATTATTATTATTTTTATTAATATTATTATTATTATTATTATTATTATTATTATTTTTATTAGCTAATTTACTATTTATATTATTTTTCATTATTATCTATTTTTTGGTGCTTTTTAACAAATTTTAATTATTTATTTTCTATTTTTTCATTACTTTTTAGGAAAATTTATGATTTATTCATTATTTATTTATTCTGTGTAATTATTTTGAAAGAAGAAAAAATTTATTTTAATATACACTTTAGAATAATTTGAAGATGAACGAAAGTGGAAAATTTTCAAGATAGTGCAATTCCATGTACTTTCTTTACTTATATATATATTTGGAGAGTTGAAAAGTGCATAAAACTTTTGAATATAATGTTTCATAAATTTCTCAAAACATTATGACTTTAATGTCGAGTTTGTTTATAACAGAATTTATACCATTTTCTTTTTGCCTTCAATTTCAAATTCTTTTCTTTTTTCCAGTAAAACGAAGAATACAATTTTTTTTTCGAAAATTATTTTTGAACTTATAATTGTAATTAATGGATATTTTAATATTTTTCCCTTTCTCTCTTTAAAATTATAGTTTTTCATTTCAATTTTATAATATTTTATAATATTAATCCAAAAATTATTTTCAAAATTGTAATTACAATTTTTTTTTTCAATTTCCAATAACTTAAATTTTCTTTTTCCTATTTTAAATTCACCTTTTCCAATTTCAAATTGTAATTTTTTTTATCTTTCATTTCTAAATTATCAAATTATCCTTTTCATTCGGCTATTTTGAACCTTTTGGGTATTTTTCGATTCATGGAATTTCTCAAATAGTCGTGGAGAGGAAAAAGATTCTATACATCTTTGAGCGTAACCGCGTGTGCGCGCAGTGACTTTTGAGGCAAATATATTCGTTCTAGTTTTTTTTTTTTTTCTCTCCCCTCGGAGATTATAGATGAATCCATCGAAATCCGTGACCGTGAAAGGTCGAATCTTTTCGATATATGTATATATATAAATTTTTTTTTCGCCGCCAGCACTGGCGAGAAACGATAATTGGTATTGGCGTAGCACTAAAGTTAAGCTCGGCTTTTCTCGAGAATCGACGGGAGAAGGGGAAACTCGAGGGAATAAAAAAACGGAAAATGAAGGAAAAAGGAAAAGAGAGAAAAAAAGGAAAACGAAAATGAAGCGGTAAAAAGAAAAACGAAAAAGAAAAGGGGAAAAAGAAGAAACAAAATAGAAAAAATGAAAAAAGATAAAATTAAACAAAAAAAAGGTAAAAGAAAAAAGGAAAAGAAAAAATGAAACAGAAAAATTTGAAAAAGAATTCAGGGTTGCCACAGGTCAGGGAATTCAGGGAAAATTCAGGGAAAGTAAAATTGGTCAGGGAAGTCAGGGGAAAGTCTGGGATTTTTAGTAAAAATACTGAAAAAATTGAATTTTAAAAATTCATTTTAAAAATTCATTCAATTATTTTCAAAAGTAATAAAATTTTTCGCAGAAATTCAATTATATTCAAAAATTAAAAAAAATTCTGGTCATTTCAATTATATCTTTAAAAATAATAAAATTCTTCTCCAAAATTCAATTATGTTCAATAAATTTTTAAAAAATTCTCGTCAAAATTTCAATTATCTTTATAAATAATACAATTCTTCAAAATTCAATTATTTTTAAAAACTTGAATAAAATTCTTGGCAAAATTTCACAGGAATTGAATAATTTACAAGATTTTTTAATAAATTTCTTCGAAATAAATCAATTATTTTCATAAATAATAAAATTTTCACAGGAATTCAATTATTTAATATAAAAAATTTCAAAAAATTTTTCGAAAAATATCAATTATTTAAAACGAATTTTATAAAATTCGTCGCAGGAATTCAATTATTTAAAAAAAAATGTAATAAAGTTCTTTTCAAGAATTCAATTATATTTAGAAATAGTAAAATTTTTCAGCGAAATTCAATTATTTTTATAAACCTGAATAAAATTTGATGGAAGAATTAAATTATTTTCAAAAGTAATAAAATTCTTCGCAAAAATTCAATTATGTTTGAAATTTTTTTTTTAAATTCATGTCAAAATTTCAATTATCTTTATAAATAATAAAATTCTTTAATATTCAATTATTTAAAAAAAATTTTTTAAAAATTCTCGTCGAAATTTCAATTTTTGTTATAAATAATAAAATTCTTCTTCAAAATTCAATTATTTTTAAAAACTTGAATAAAATTCTTGTTAAAATTTCACAGGAATTGAATAGTTTATAAAAATTTTAATAAATTTCTTTGAAATAATTCAATTATTTTCGTTAATAATAATAATAAAAAATTCAATTATTTTAAAAAACTTTGCTGCAATTTATTTATTAGAATTTAAATATTATTTTCAATACATTTTAAATTAAATTTCTTCAAAGAATTAATTTATTTTAAAATATTTTAATTAAATTTTTTGTAATAATTAAATTTTTTTCAAAATAATTTTTAAATTTTCCGTAGAAATTTAATTAATTTCAAAAATTTGTGAAAATTCAATTATTTTCAAAAGTAATGTAATTCTTCACGATAATTCAATTATGTTCAAAAGTTTAAAAACATTCTCATCAAAATTTTAATTATCTTTGTAAATAATAAAATTCTTCTCCGAAATTCAATTTTTTTCAAAAAATTTAATAAATTTCTTGGCAAAATGTGAATTATTTTCAAAATTTTTTAAAAATAATTCAATTATTTAAAAGAATTTTTGATAAAATTCTACGAAAACATTTAATTATTTCTATAAATAATAAAAATATCACAGGAATTCAATTATTTACAAAGAATTCAATTATTTACAAATTTGCTAAAAATTTCTTTGTAATGATACCATTATTTTCATAAACTATACAATTTTTAACAGAGATTCAATTATTTTCGTAAATAATACAATTTTTTTCAAGAATTCAATTATTTTTATAAATAATAAAATTCTCTGCCGAAATTCAATTATTTTAGAAAAATTTTAATAACATTTTTGGGAAAATTTTTAATTATTTTCATAAATAATAAAACTCATCGCAGGATTTTAATTAATTTTTGATACAATATTCTAATCAAATTCTTCGATAAATGTAATTATTCTTAGAAATTTCATTAAAATTTGTCAAAATAATTGATTTATTTAAAAATTTGATGATAAAATTTTTTATAAGAATTCAATTTTAAAAATTATATAATTTTTTCAATAAATTATTCATTTCTTAATTTAAATAATCGAATTCTTCTAGAATTTTCTAATATAAAAATTGTTTAAAAAATGAATTACCGAATAATTGATTTATTATTTATGAAAATAATTAAATTATTATTGCAACGAATTTTATTACAATTTTTCGAATAATTGAATTTTTTTGAGAAAATTTACTAATTTTTAAAAAGAATTAAATTCTTGCGAAGGATTTTATTAGGATTTTTGTAAATAATAAAATTTTTTTTTGAAAAATTTCTCATGGTAATTTAAATTAGAACAAAACATAAAGAAGGCGATCACTCCGAGTCTTCGACTCGGAGTAATAGCCTTCTTTATGTTTTGTAATAATATTCTTATAAATTGTTGAATTTCAAAAAGGGTTGAATTTGAATGTAATGAAGAATTTTAATTCCTACGGAAAAATAATAATGATTAAATATTTATTTAAAAAAGAAATTATTCATATTTTTGAATAATTTTACAATTAATGAAATTTGTAAATAAATGTAATAGAACATTTTTTTTTGAGTTTCTAATAGTTTTTAGAGTGAATCAGAATATTTTTTAGGGTCAGGGAAAAATTGAGAATTTTGTCTGGAAATCAGGGAAAAATAAAATTAAATATTTGTGGCAACACTGAAGAAGTAACGAAACAGAAAAAAAAGAAGAAACGGAATAGAAAAAAGAAGAAGAAAAGAGAAAAATTGAAACCAAAAAAGAAAAAGAAAGAAGAAAAACGAAAAAGGAAAAAGAAGAAAGAAAGAGAAAAATTGAAACCAAAAAAGAAAAAGAAAGAAGAAAAAACGAAACAGGAAAAAGAAGAAGAAAAGAGAAAAAAAGAATAAAAGAAATAGAAAAATCGAAAAAGAAAAAAAGAAGGAGAAGAAAAAGAAAAGAGAACAAGAAAGGAGAGAAACAGGAATGAAACAGAGGCAGAAAAGCGAGTACGGAACAATTTTATCGTTTGCGTTAAAATACAAATTAGCGCCCTTACGAGTGAATGAGAGAAAGAGAGAGGGAGAGAGAAAATTGTGTGATTTTTACGACTAAAGGAATTTGTATCTTCAGTTCACTGGTGCTTCTGTTCACTTATCGAAGCGAGTCGTTGAATTATTTCCATTCTTTCCTGTCACGATGCAACAATGCTTTTACGTGTCATAAAGCGACGTACGATACTTTGGCTCAATCGTTCCTTTCTGTTCATTTTGACGTCCCAGGCGAAGTGGACCTCTCTCTTTTCTCATAAAAATAAAGAAAAAAAAATACTCTCTTGTTCTTTTTTTTTTTTTCTCTCTCCATTTCTCTCTATACCAAATTTGTCGAGGGCGAATCTACGTGTCGATTTTTATTGGCTGTCGTGTCAACCCCCTACAGAACCTATCGGGAATGAAACGAGACAAGTGCAAACTCTAGATGTAAAATACCTCCCCCCCCTCAAATCCTCTCTTTCTCTCATTCTAGAAATACGTAATCGTATTTCTTAAATTTAGTGTATTTAAAGTAAAACTGCAATTACTTGAAACGTATATACAATTACTTGACAAATGTGTAGAAAATAAAATAGAAAATAAAAAAAAAAAAACTGTTCTAATTAGTAAGAGTGAAAATCTGTAAATTCGAATGAATAAACATTTAATGGCAACTGGCGTAAATATTCATTTGGAAATGAAAAACGAATCGCAGAATTTTATTATCAAAAGAATAATAAATTTCTTATGGAATGTAAATTATTTTTTTTAATTTCAAGATCAATGGCAAAAAATTGAATAAAAAATTTTTTACGAGACATAATTTATTTATATAGTAAAGAATATAAGTTTATAATAATCGTAAGTTTCCTTTCCGTTAGAAAATTCTCTGCATTCATTTGTTCGATTTGAAAACTAATTTTTGTCCATTATTGACATTTTTTTTAATGTAAAAAAAACCAAAAATACTCGTTTTATTCACTTTACAAAATTGACAAAAATTCCATTCCATATATTTTATTTTCCTGACTTTTTCCTAAGTTTCATCAAAAATATTTACTTTTTTCTTATCCTGCTAATAAATTGAATTCCTGCTACGAATTTTATTATTCATGCGAAAGAATTTAAAATATATAAAAATAATTTAATTCCAGCGAAGAATTTTATAAAAATTTTTAAATAATTCATTTCTTTCGAATAATTTTATGCAAGTTCTAATTTAAATAATTGAATTGATGAAAATTTTTATTATTCAAGAAAAGAATTGAATTCTTAGGAAAATTTTTACAAACCATTTTTTAAATAATTGAATTCTATTTGGAAATTTTATGAAAATAGTAAACTTTGAAAATAGTAAACTATGAAAATAGTAAACATTGAAAATCATTGCATTGCGAAAAGTTTTTAAAAATAATTAAATTTTACAAAAAATTCTATTGAAAAATTTGTCAATAATTTAATGTCTGTGGAAAATTTTAATAAATTTTTTTGAAAATAATTGAATTCCTAAAAAAAATTTTATTATTTATGAAAATAATTGAATTCTTGCGAACGATTTATTAGAATTTTTTAAAATAATGGAATTGCCAAGAAGAAATTTATTACTTTTAAAAATAATTGAATTGTGATGAATATTGTTATTTATGAAAATAATTGAATTTTGAAAAGAATTTTATTAAAACACTTCAAAATAATTGAATTTTCGGAAGTAATTTTCTTATATATCTTTAATGATTGAATTCTTTTGAAAAATTATTTGTGTAAATAATTGAATTCTTAGACAAAAAATTTAATTAAAATTAAAAAAAATAATTTAATTATTTCAAAAAAATTTAATTAAAATTGTATTTAAAACAGTTAATTTCTTTCGAACAATTTTATTAAATTTTTGAAAATAAATATTCAATCATTCAAAAAAATATTTAAAAAACATTTTTTTAAACAATTGATTCTTTCGAAGAATGAAAATTTAGTTTTTAAGAATAATTACATTTTTTGAGCAATTCCTGTAAAATTGTATTAAAAATAATTGAAATCCTGCCAGGAATTTTATTATTTATCAAAATAATTGAATAGTTGCTAGGAATTTTATTATAATTCTCAAAAATAATTGAATTACAGAGAAGAATTTTATTATTTTTGAAAATAATT
The DNA here is from genome assembly GCA_032872505.1 of Leptopilina syphax. Taxonomy (NCBI): domain Eukaryota; kingdom Metazoa; phylum Arthropoda; class Insecta; order Hymenoptera; family Figitidae; genus Leptopilina; species Leptopilina syphax. The sequence goes on along the minus strand of CM065476.1, from coordinate 6,991,806 downwards.
GAATTATTGCGGAAAAGTTTATTAAAATGTTTAGAAAGAATTGAATTTCTGTGAAAAATTTTATTATTTTTGAAAGTATTTGAATTCTTCATAAGAATTTTATGAACATTGTTTTAAATAATTAAATTTTTCAAAATATAATAAATATGAAAATTTTATTAGTTTATATAATTGAATTCTTGTGGAAAACTTTATTTGTGAAAATAACTGAATTTTTCGATTATTAATTTAAAATAGTAATAAAAATAATTGAAATTCTTCGATGAGTTTTATTATTTATGAAAATAATTAAATTCATGCTTAGAATTTAATCAAAATTTTTTTTAAAAAATTGAATTTTCATGAAAAATTTTATTATTAGTTAAAGTAATTGAATTATTGTGAAAAATAAATTGCATAAAATTTTGTTGAATAATTAATTTTTTCGAAATATTTTTGAAAATTAGCGAATTAAAAGTAGTGGAAATTCTCTAAAAAAATATTATTTATTTTCTTTGTTCAGAAAGTTGAATACAATTTTCTAGGGTAATTAATTTTACTGAAACTAAATCACTATTACTAAATTACTACTAAACTTAATCACTATTTTTAACATGATTAATTTTCTAAATTTCCTTTTACTTTTTATCTCCTTTAATTTTTTTCCACTAACTTTTATTTATTTATTTTTTTTTTAATAAATTGACTCAATAGGTTCTATAAAAATAAATTTAAATAAGAAAAATTAACACAAAAATTTACTAAAGAATGTAATAAATAATTTTGATTTGAATTCAGTAAAAAAAATTTTAAAAAAGAAACAAATATATATAAAATAAAAAAGTGAAGTGCATTCACTTAAGCAAAACAATATAAAATAAATATTTTTAAAAATTACTAGAAACGTACAATTTCTCGAAAAGTATAATTACTTGAAAAAAATTCAATTACTTGGAAAAATACAATCACTCATATATATTGGAAAATGTGTAAAAAGTAAAATAGAAATTAAAAAAATAACTGTTCCAATTAGTAACAATAAAATTCCTAACCAATAACTTCTGTAAACTCGATAATAATAAATATAAACATTTAACAGCAACCAGCGTAAATATTCATTTTTAAAAATGAAAAACGATTCACATAAAATATTTCAATAAATAACTGTGCGCACGAAATAATAAATAATTATTGCAGCAAAATAATAAATAATTTTTCTGTTGGAGAAAATAAATTATTACTTTTAATTTAAAGATTAATTGACTGTAAATTTTTTCATGAAAGAGAAGAAAAAAAAGAGAAATTGTAAATGTAGAGGAGATGAAATAAAACAGTAGTTCAAGTTTCATGAGAAAGGGGGTTGGGGGGGGTAAGAAAAAAAATGGGAGGGGAATTGACTAAAAGTAGCCAATTTAGCGAAAGCGCTTTTTTAGTTGGTCGTTTTTACACGAGTCGTTAGAAAACTGTGAAGATCGTAAGTCGTAATTAAGATATAATTCGTTTTCTAGCTCAGCTGGCGACTTCTTTTTTTTTCTTTTCTGTCCCTGCAGTTTCAGTTTTTAAAACTTTTATTTTTTACTTTTTGTTTTTTGAAGCATTCTTTCAAGAAATTAGTCGCATGAAACAAATTTCCTTTAAAGGTAATTTTCAAAATGAATTTTGCAAAAATATTGAAAAAAAAATTGCAAAAAATTTGAACATTTTGCACTTAAAATTGAAATAATATTTCAAATAATTTTAAATATTTGGAAAGAAGGTACTAATTATGAATATTATAAATTTGTATTTGTTACAATTATAATTTATATTTACAAGAAATTGTGAATTATAAATTTATATTTTTTATGTTGGCACATTGAATTAAATTATAAATTACAACTTTGTATTTTGTATATCTATAATGAATTATATAATTAAATTCATATTTTCTTTATTTATAATTTATTTACAGTTGGTAAATTAATTATTCATAAATTGATATTCAAAATTTTAAATTATAAATTTATATTTATAATTTAATACATATATTTAAAATTAAGATGGTAAATTAATTATTCATAATAATTGATACACAAATTTTGAAATTATAAATTCATATTTAAAGTTTAATAATAAATAAATTGATATTTATTATTGAAAAATATAAATTGTTATTTAAAATTGAAAATAGTTAATCAATATTTGGAAATTAATATTGAAATTAATTACCTATTATAAATTAATAAATTGATAAATTGATAATAAAAATTTGTAACTATAAATTAATGTTTAAAATAAAATATTTGAATATTTTTTAATATAGAAATTAATTACATTTAAATTACAATTTCATTGAAAATAAAATATTTTAAGTTTATTATAGAAATTATAATTATAAGCAAAATTGATAATTACTTAAAATTTATAATTTAAAATGAAATATAATTTCCAATTTCGAATATAAAATTGAATATCAAAATTTTCAATTTAATTATTATAATTTTAATATAAAAATATTTTTCAATATAAATATAAGATGAAAAGTAAAAGTACGTTACCTTTGGTGAGTTTCATGGTCCGCGATCCCTCCATTGGACTGAAGAGGCCATTGCACGTGGCGTCACCACTTTGGGCGACATTAAATATTTCAATTGAGGAATTTTCCATTGACAATCCATTGGAGAGAAGAACTTCTTGTTCATTATTTTCGAGGCCTACTCCGCTGGTGGCACGATTTAAATTCCCCTGAACGTTCTGATCGGCTCTCTCGTATACAAAACACCTGTAACGATCTTCATTGCTTGTTGCATGATCGTGATTCAATCTACCCACTAAATATCGACTACTGCCCTCTTTCCACGTTGCTAGACACTCCAATTCCTCCTCTGTAACAGAAAAATATTTTTTTTTTGTCAAAATTTATGTATTAGTATTTAATTATCATAAAATATTATTTGATTATTTAATTAATATTTATTAATATTTATAATTATTTAATTATTGTAAATTATTATTTAATTAATATTTATTAGTATTTAATTATTATTTATCATTCAATAATTATTTAATTATGTACGCATGTATTCTACAACTATGACGTTATAATGGTTCAAAGTGTCCTCAACTTTGAATTTGTAAACATTGCGACTAATTTGATTTAATGACCTTTTCCTCTTGAATTATTGATTTCCTTAAATTAATATTCGATTTTATTTTATTAATTTATTTTTTATTTATTATAATTCAAAAATTTATACACATTTATTTATTTTCACTTATGATTATTTTTTATTTATTTTTATTTATGTTTTATTCATTTATAATTTTAGAATTTAAAAATATATTTAAAAAACTGCTAAATTTAATAATAATTTAATAAAATTACAAGAAATGCTTTCAAATATAGAAAAAAAAATTAAAATGAAAAAAATGTATTTTATACTAAAAAAAGAAATTAAACCGAACAGCGCAATATTAAAATATTTTATTATCCCGTATATTTATGAAATAAATAAATATTGAAAACATTTAAATAAAATAAAATCTCGTAACATAAAATTGCTTTTTGGAATTTTTAAACTAAAAATAAAATTAAACTGAACAGGAAAATATAAATTTTAATATTTTATTTTTTTGTCCCGTATACTTATTAAATAAATAACTGAATGAAAAATATTAAATAAATTAAAATAATATTTCTCAACAATATTAATAGTAATTATATTAATGATAATAATGATTTAATAATAATTATATTAATGATAATAATAATACTAATAATAATAATAATAATAATAATACTAATAATAATAATAATTTCTAATTTTAAAAACTTCATTTTTCGTGGAAAATTTCATAAATTTGTCGAAAGAGTCAATGTCAATTAAATTAATCAAGAGAATATTTTAGTGATTTGGACATTATTTTAGAAAGAGAGAATTTTATGGGTCTTTTTTTTTTGTTGAAAATCTAGAGGATAGTGCCAATCAAAGTTTTGTAGTAGAGCTATAGAAGTATTCAAATTTATATCAGTATAATAATAAACGAGACGTCACTCTCTTGACAAACAGGAAAATGCAAAAGTCAGGTTCAATTTCAATTAACGTCGTACTTTTTTTTAAAAAAAATTTCATACGTTAATAATAATCAATATGTAAAATTAGATACAATCACCTTCTTGGTGTATAAAATTAAAATATTCTTTTCTTTCTTTTAAATTGAAGTCCTGGAATTTATTTTTAAATTTAAAAAATGCATAGATAATCAAGAAAATTTTATTTAAATGAAATTAATTTTATTATTTTTAATTTAAATGAAATTAATAAATTTATTAATTATTATTATTATTATTATTTTTTTTTTTTTAATAAATAATAAATTTTTTTTTGTCCTAGCTGCACGAAAAGTATGTCATTTCGGGCACTTAAAGTGGGCGCAAAGTAACTGATTCTCGACCGGGGCCGGGGAAGCGGGCGCAAAAGTTCTTTTACGCCCGCTGACGTCACACAAGCGGGCGCAAAAGTACTTTTGCGCCCGCTTCATCTAGCCCGAGCGGGCGCAAAAGTACTTTTACGCCCGCTTGCTGTACTTTTGCGCCCGCTTCGCTCGTGCCCTCGATGCCATACTTTTCATGCAGTTAGGACAAAAAATTATGTTCGCAACATGGGCGCAAAGGTGATTACGACCTTGATACGATAATAACTATCTAAACTTTCAATTTTAGAAGATAATTCGCCAGAAATAAATTATTTGATAACAGTCAGGTAAAATTTTCTCTGAATCAAATAATTTTCGTTTTTTCACAGTGAGTGAGAATTCGCTTTCTGCAAATTCTTGCGTGTATCATTTGATCTCGTGTGCCGTGTACGAGAAAATGTTGCCTATTGAGGTAACGATGAAACCAACAATTATCTCGCCGTATATTCCAAACCAAGCAAACTTGAGGCGTGGTTTTGAAAATCGTAAGTCGTAAGTGCCGATCTTATCTGCCTTCATTCGCGAATCGAAGTGGGAAAATCTTCTTCTTTTGCTTCTTTTTCCTCTTCTTCTTCTTTTTCTTCTTTCTCGAATTTTTACACTTGCGCTCTCACCTTTACTCTCACTGGGAACGTTATCTAAATCACATCTGGATAAAAGGCTTCTCTTCTCTCTCACCAAAGGTATCTTTCCGAGGTTTTTCGACACTGGTCGTTTCTCCTGTGAGGCAATTTGCGAGACCGAAAAACGTGACTGTCGTTTTCGAAAAGTGGAAATAAAACGAGAAGGCGTCATAGACACGTAAGACCTTTGGTTTTCATTAGAAAAAAAAGAAGGGGGAAAAAAAATGTCCTCAATGACTGGACTAAAAATGAAAAAGAAATGAACAGAAAATCGTTATCGCCTTCGATATGACTACTTTTCTTCGTCCTTTTTTTTACAATTCGCGATTTTATTTCTGCTGTATCATTCCTATTTTCTTTCTCTCTCCTATTCTCATTCTATCTCTTATCAAAAGTTATCGATCATTTTTGCCATAAAAAAAAATTGTCAGAATGATGAATAAGCGCGCGAATTTCTTATTTAAAAAGCGCTTCCGCCTCGGCCTTTTGAAAATAAAAAAAAAAACGCAAAATGTTGCGAACAAGATATGGTTTAAAATTTCAATTTTTATCGTGAGGCGGAAGGCCTTCTTTAAATTCCACGGAAAAGAACAAATTCCATGACTCAAGAATTCCTTTGAGTAAAAAAAGTCACTTTTATGCTGAGATAAAGTGTCCTTTAAGATTCTTGATTACATCCGTTGTAGCGTAAATACATTTCTATTAAGAAATTTTTTCTCTGCCAATAAAATGAACATTATGTTTGAGGAAAAAGAGAAAAGACATCAGAAATTTCTTCCCTAATTTCTGTAAATTGAAATTTTTAAAATAGATTTTCCCCTTTTTTCACGATACACAGACTTATTTTTTTAATTCATTATTACAAAAGAATAGATAAATAATATATAATAATGTAATATATAATAAAAATTTTTCAAAAAAATTTATTTCATGAAGTTTTTCCTAATCTAGAATACATTACATATTATACTAATTGTCATATCAATTATTATACTATATTACGAATTACGATAAACATTAATTATTATACAATAATTAATATTAATTATCATTAATTTTATAAAATTTTATTTAACAAAATTTTTTCTTTAACTGAATTTTCATTTTTCAAAACAGTATTTTGTGACAGAATTTTTTTTAACGAAATAATATTATTCTAAAGCATTATTTTCACTTCACAAATAAATTTCTTCTCTAAATTCAGTAAATTGGAGTTTTTAATAAATTTTCTCTGATTTTTATCTCGAACTGCTTTCAAATATACTTTTATTCTCTTCTTAATTTCTTTGTCAATCATTGTTTCAAAAATAATATTATTACAATGAATATCATTTTCATTTTAATATAATATTTGATTCCTTGACGAATATTTTTAATGAATCTTTATTTTGACATAATATTATGTATTAATAGAGAAACTGTGAATTTTATCATTTTTCATATTATTTTTAATCTTTTTGAAACATTTTTAAAAACTTTATTCTCTTTCCTCTCATTTTTGTCGCTTTTTGAATATATTTTTAAATTCCACTGGCTTATTAATTATTTAAATAAAAATAATTTTATCTTTCGTTTCCAGGAAAATTCTTTATTTTAATTGTCAATTTGTTTTGTAATTTTTAATTTACTTCTATATCAACTGAGTAGAGAGATTTCATTTTTGATAAAAGAGATATTCTCGATTATATAAATTATAAATTTTATAATAATTGTTACAATGGTGAAAAATTATTTTTAAATTTAATATTATATCGCCATTAAATTATTCAGTAAATTAAAATTGGAAATATTGAAAAATCAGATGTTACATTTTTTTTCTTATTTTTTGTATTTAATGGTAATTTTTATTAATAATTAATTGATCACTTTTTGTCTTTTAATTAAATTTTAATTAAAGTTATTATTAAAGTATTTATTATTGAAAATCGTTTTACAAAAAAATTTACTTCATTTACGAAAGTTCCTTTCTTTTAAAAGAAAAAAAAACTTTAGAAAAAATTAGAATTAATTTTAGGAAAACATAATTCTTTTTAAATAAAAATAAGTTATTTGTTTACATATTTTCTGAACAAATTTATTTACTTTAAAAAAAGCAATACAATTTTTATTGATAATAAAAATTATTCAAAGCGCAGAAATTTAATGTTTAGTTTTAAGAAAAATAATTTTTTTTATTACAATTTCGTGTTTTTCAGTGTCAAAAATATTAAATTTGCGATTACAATTTGTTTGTGGAAAAAAAACAATCGGTGATATATTTTTTCAACTACTTTAAATTATTTGTCATAAAATTAACAGAATTTAAAAAACTATTATTCAAATTTTTCAAATTGAACAAAATAATTTTTTTTCCATGAGAAATTTATAATTTTTCACTAAATATCAATTTTTTCATTTAGTAATTTTTTTATGGATACAAAAACATATTTTCTACAAAATTACGTATGAATTTTAAAATCTATTAATTTTTAGAAAAAATAAAAATTCAAAAATGGTCAAAATATTTTCTGAACCATTTTTTTATGACCATTGAATTCTTTTCAAAAAATTACTATAAAAATAATTTTATTAAATATTTAAAATATTTTCTTCATATAATTAAAAATATAGATTTACCCTCCCCTTAAAAGAAACTAACTTTTATTTTCACTGTCTAAACAATAACTTTTTTAATAGATAAGAGTAAAAAATTATGAAAACAATAATTTTCTAATTTCATGTTTTTTGTTTTCAAATATAATATTAAATAAAATATTTCATTTTACGTTTTTAAGAAAGAAATAGTAGGAGATTTTTTAATTAATGGTAATTTTTTTTATTAAATTTACAATTATTTAATTAAATAATACATGTTTATTTTTCGAAAAAAATTGTTTTTTATCTCATTTTCATGTTTTATTATTGTAAAAATATTTATAAAATTTACGATAAAAAGTTGTCAAACAAGAAATAGTAATAGATGTATTTTTAAACTACTTGAAAATATTTATTATTAAATTTACAAATTTTTAATTATTTTTCCATAAATTTTTTGCACTGTAAACAAATTGTATGCAAAGTAGGGGAAAAATATATACTCAAATTTTGAAATTTAATCTGATATATTTATTGATTCTAGTAATTTACAAATTTTCCTTTTATTTAATACTATTTTATTAGTTTATTATTAAAACAGGATTCTTCATTCTTTAATTTATTGATTGTTTTTTGTATTTTTATTTTATTTATTTTGTATTTTTTATTTTATTTATTATTATTATTTTTTATTGTTTATATTTTTTTTTGTATTTATTATTATCTATTAATTTTATTAAAATTAAATAATTAATTGATGGTCTTCTGCAAAAATAATTCCAAAGAATATGTTTAGTTTAAAAGAAAAATTTTTTTTAACTTCAATTTCGTGCTTTTTTGTCACGACAGTATAACAATAAATTCGTAATTAAATTTTTTGAAAAACAATACAAATTTGTGCTGTATTTTTTAACTGCTTTAAAATATTTGTCAATAAATGTATAGTTTTGTAAAAATTACATTTTCTTTTCTCGATATTAAATACTTTTAAAAAAAAATTAAGAGAAACATATTTTGAAAATTAAATATTTACTTGCTATGCGTAATTTATAGATTTTCTATTAATTCAACACATTTCATGATTGACAGAAGATTTTTTCTTATTATGTCAATTAACCATTTCCTACCAAAGATATTTTCCAAAAAAAAGTAATTGAAATCATTAACATGGATGTTCTTAATAAGTTCAACACTTTTTATAAAGCATTTACTGTAATTGTCATCAGTGAATTCTAATGGAAAATTTTCGTAACACATGTTAAAAAATTGATACAAATTTTGAATTAATTCTTCATTTTCCTCTAGTTGTATTTCACATTTTTCGGGTATTAATTTTGATACTTCTGAACTATTAGTCGTTGAATTTTTATCGAATCCAATATTTTTGTGAAATGAATAATTTTCGTCTGCACTGGAACTAATAAATTTAATTATCAGCAAAATTTTCCATTCTTCTTTAGGGTAGGCAACATTTTTCGATGATTTACTACATTTGTAATGATTTAAAATTGTTCTAAAGAATTTAGTTACAATCTCGAGATGATTTTTAAATTTTATATCTTCTTCTTTAAGCTGATAACTGATTGAATTTGTACTTGTAGTGGAAATATTTTTGCCAAAGTAATTGGCAGTTGAATTTTGCCTAAGTGACTGCAAAAAGGTATTTTTAAAATTAACATTATTGTCCCCATTTAGCAAAAATTAATGAACAAAGAAAAACTTATTTTAAGAAAATTTTTTGGTTTTTAAGAAAATTCTACTTGCTACTGAAGAAAAATACTTATAATTTTTATTTTCTCATTCTTTGTAATTTTAATTATTTAAATAAAACACTTAGTAATCTCTATTACCTTCAATGAAATACACTCCTTAATTTTTTGTAAACTGTTTATCACAAATATGTTTAGAGAATTCATGTTACTTGAAGACATAACAAAATAAGTAACAGACAAATTTTCAATTGGCACGAATTCCAAAAGGCTCACTGCATAACATGTTCGGTACTTGTCACTATTTGCATTCTTTGGAAAATTCGTAAAATATAAATGCAATAATTCATGAATATTTTCGTAAATTTCTTTAAATCTTTTTTGCGATGCATAACATTCTAATGGCATTAAATCTCTCGTTTCTTTAATTCTACTTTGTATCAAGTAATCGACAGTATAATTAAACAGTCTGTGAAATAAATAAATATCCACTGCACTCTTACGAATTTCAATTAATATTTTCAGAAAATGTAATTTCTCTAATTTTGAAGATTTAGTACTTTGATTACAATCGTAGTGATTTAAAATATTTTCAAAAAAATATCTACCCACTTTCAATTGCTCTTTGAAATCCATATCTTTACCATCATTCATGAAAGTAATTTCTTTTAAGCTACTTTTGAAATTATTACTCTTTTTTGCAAATTTAATTTGTTTATAGTAATTGTAAATTCCTATATTAATCAAGAGAACTGTACCCAGTAATTGTAGAGTCCATTTGCCAACCATTTTTTGATAATTGGTTTATAATTTGAAATAATATTATTGAAATTTTAATCTTTTCCAGATTTTAAGTTAAAAATGAAATTCTTTGAAGTTTCCTTAAACAAATTTTTAACGTTCAAAAATATTTTTTATTTAAAAATACAAAGACGTAAAGTTGGACTAAATTTTAATTAAAAGTCAATCAGCTAACTTCTCAACTAGATAAAAAATAAACGTTTTGTTTCTGAAAACAATAAATTTTTTATTTTATTTTTGTTTTACAGTTTCGAAAATAATATTAAATGTACGATTAGACGGCTAGGTTTAAATTTACTTTTCGAAGAAAGAAGCGAACGGAGTTGTATTTTTTAACTGCTTTAAAATATTTTCCATTAAGTTTACGAGTATTATATTATTTTTAACATAAATTAAATTTTCTTCTTTAATTTTGTGAATCAATTGTAAGAAAATTGAGAATAATATAAATATTTAAAAATTAAATCGGATATATTTGTTACTTCGAGTAATTTATAAATTTTCTTTTAATTCAACACATTTCATTATTGAAACAAGATTCTTTTTTATAATGACAATTAATGATTGTCTCCTGTAGGCAGAATTATTTTTAAAAGAATCAAATTCTTTGTCATTGATATCTTTAATGTTTTTAACAGTCTCTGTAAAGCATTTACTAAAATCGTCATTAATGAATTTTGTTGGAAAATTTCTATAGTACATATTAAACAATTGATACAAATTTTGAATTAATTTCTTATTTTCCTTTAGTTGTGTACCACATTTTTGTGGTATTAATTTTGATACTTCTGAACTATATTTCAACCATTTTGTCGATTTGAATCGAGATGCATTAGTTGTGTGATAAGAATAATTATCTTCTGCACTAATAGAAATGAACCAAATTATTGACGGAATTTTCCATTCTTCAATAGAAGAATTAACATTTATAGGAGATTTACTACATTCATAATGATTTAAAATTGTCTTAAAAAAATTAGTTACAATCTTAAGATGATCTCTAAATCTTATATCTTCTTTGTGATGGTGATAAATAACTATTTTTGAGTTAGTATTGGACATTTTTTTGTTGAAATATTTAGCAGTTGATTTTTTCTCTTGTGACTGGAAAAAACAATTTAAGTATTAAAATGATTGCCTAATAATTAAAAATTAATTTAAAGAAAAATTATTTGAAACAAATTTTTTTAATACATTATTTCTAAAAATACAAATTCTGTTCGTTACGGTAATGAAATTCTTATAACTTTTATATATTACCTTTAATGCAATACACTTCATTATTTTGTCTTTTAGAGCAGAAATTGAATAATTGTAAGTTACAAATGCGGCATTTAACGTTGCGAATTCCAAAAGGCTCACTACATAACAAGTATTGTATTCAATATCATTTTCTTCCTTTGGAAAATTTTTGTAATATAAATTTAAGAATCGATAAATATTTTCATATATTTCTTTTAATCTTTCTGGTTGTCTTCCACATCCTAATGGCATTCCATTTTTTATTTCATCAATTCTACTTGGTATCAAGTTATCGGCAGAATAATTATGGAGTCTGTTATACAAATAAATGTCTTCTGCACTCTCACAAGTCAAAATTAAAATTTTTCTAAAATTATAAATCACTCTTCCTGTTGATGAAATACGTTTATTGCATTTGTAGTGATTTAAAAGCCTTCCAAAATATTTAATAGTGATTTTCAGTTGTTTTTTAAAATCCATATCTTTTGTATCATTCATAAGAGTTATTTTTTTTAAACCACTGTTTTCAGTAAGTGGGATTTCTTCTTTATAGAAATTAAAAATTCCCACAATGAACATGAGAACTGTACCGAGTAATTGTAGAGTCCGTTTGTCAACCATTTTTCTCTCTTTCTCTTGCACCAACAACGTTATTGAATTTCTAAAAAATATTGGCTTTCAAATATCCAAAAAGTCAGAAATTGAAAAAAATGAAAAATTTAAATCTGTTCCTAAATGCACTCAATGTACTTTGAAAAGAGAAACTTTCGATACTGAAGAATACATTTCGTTACAATTTTTTTTTTTTTTAATTGAAATATATTGAAACTTGATAATTTTAATTACTAAAAATGATAATTTGAAAAGAAAATTTTTCTTCTAAAGTCATTTTACTTTTTGAAGTAAACTTCTAATTCTAAGAGTGTTTGAATTATCATAAATAAAATTTCTCGGAGTTTTTCTCTAATATTTTGGTTTAAAAAAATTTTTTGATTTAAATAATTATAAAGTGCCACTTTCGGACCAAGTCTATTTATTTAAAATATTTCAAAATATCTCAAGGGTTGCCACAGCTCAGGGAATTCAGGGAAAAGTCAGGAAAATTAGAATTGGTCAGGGAAATTAGGGAAAAGTCAGGTATTTTTATTAAAAATACCGAAAAAAATAAAATTTTTAGAATTCATAAAAAAATTTTGAATTTTTGTGTCTTTTTTGTTTGCCTCATAAACTATGAAATTGACAAGAATTCTAATACAAAACTTTCAATTTTTTTTATTTCTGACAATAATTTCTTCTTAAATAACTTAATTCTTGAAGAACTATATCGTAAAATTATAACTTAGAAATTATTTAATCAATAATTTTACTTAAAAATTTCAAAATTAATTTGAATTTCAAAAGAGTTGCGTTTACCATCTTCATAAATAGATGAACTTCAAATCTATTATTTACATAAATAATAAAATGTTTCTCGATAATTCAATTATTTTAAAAAATTATAATAAATAAATTGATCATAGAATACAATTATTATTTTCGTATAATATAACATTTTCCCTAGGAATACAATTATTGTCCAAAAATGTTTATAAAAATCTTCGAAACAATTCAATGATCTTCGTAAAAAATAAAATTCTTCGAAGCAATTCAATTAATTAAGATACTTTAATAAAATTCTTCCCGAGAATTCAATTATTAAATATTTTTAATATCTACTATTTTAAGAAAATTTTCCATAAGAATTCAAATATTTAAACAAAAATTTTAATAAAAATTTCACAAAAATTCAATTATTTTCAAAAAGTTTAAAAATATTCTGAATAAATTCAATTATTTAAAAAATGTTGAATAAAATTCTTGCCAAGAAATTAATTATTATCATAAATAATAATATTGTTCTCCAGAATTCAATTACTTTCATAAATATGTATTTTTAAAAATTTTAATAAAGTTCTTCATAAAAATTCAATTTTTAAAAATATTCAATTATTTAATAAATTATTTATTTTTGTATTTAAATAATTGAATTCTCGTTGAATTTAGTTGAATTTATTTAATTTTTTAATTTCTAATAGAAATTGATTTAAACATGAATTTCAGTTAAAATCTTAGACAATAATTAAATATTTAAAGCATTGTAGCGTGTATTTTTAGAAATAATTGAATTTTGAAAAAGGTTCAAATTAAAATATATGAAAATTTGAATTTATAGTTACAATGTTCTTATGATACAAAATAATAAAATCTTAATTCCTATAGAAAAATAATAATGATAAAATATTTATTATAATAGATGTAAATGTTTTTTGGATTATTTAATTGTAGTATATGATGTTTTATAAAAATATTTATTTATATGATAAAATATTTATTTAAAAAAGGAGTTATTGATGTTTTCGAATGATTTTACTTTTGAAGAAATTTGTAAATAAGTGTTTACACTTATTTACTGAAAAATATTTACTTAAAAATAAATAAAATAAAATAAATAAACATAAATAAAATAAATACTTTAAAAATTATTAATTACTCAAAAAAAAATTTTCAATTACAATAGAAAATTTTTTTTCAGTATTTAATAATTTTTGAAGTGAATGAAAATATTTTTCAGTGTCAGAGAATAAGTCAAAATTTTGTCTGGAAATCAGGGAAAAGTCAGGGAAAGAAATGAAATTTTTGTGGCAACCCTGAAAAAATTGAATCTAGAGAGTTTATACTATTTATATTTATTATACTATTTATTTATTTATAAATATTTATTTATATTTATTTATACTATTTATTTATACTATTTTTATTTTCTAATTTTTTTAGGTTTATTTTTGACTTGGTACACTGAGAAAACTGGAGTATTGGACTAAACATCTGGAGGGACAAATCGTTGATATTTGAGAGTTAGCTATTGGATAACAATCTAAATGTTCAAATACACCATTGACAGATATTCGTGCCATTTCTCTTGGAGGGAAAATGAGTTTATAACAGAGGGACAAATTAACCATCTTGAGAAATCCCTTCCTTATCCGGCGCGAAATGAATAAATATGGCAACCTAACCCCTAAATTAAATACATAAAATGTCAGAAAAATAATTTCGCGCGCATCAGATCGTACACATTTTCTGCGCAACTTTTAACCCTCAGATATAATGGGAGAGAATATACAAGTAGATTTCCATTATCAATTCAAAATTTATTTTAGAAGGACTATTTAACTCTCTTCATAAGCAAAGGAAACATACACTTTTTGAACCTCCGAATTTGACACTCCAGTTTTCTCAGTGTATTTACTAAATAAATATTTAAAATCTCAATTACAAAAAAATTAGTGTCTTTTTAACGAAATAATAATTAACATAGTAGAATTCTCTCGCGCCAAGAACAATTTATAAAAAACGAATCATACGAAAAGGAAAAAATTACTTCTTCACTTTAAAGTTACATATCGATAGATTTTTCGAGTACTCGTAATATAATTTATCAATGTCAAGTAAAATAGAGATTTTCGTAGTTGAGAAGGAAAAGGAGAAAAAGTGGAGAAAATTTTAATAGTTAAAATTGAGAGTGTGTTTTGTTGAGAGAAAGAAAAACGACACTTGAGGAGAGAATGACGCTCGTATATATATAGTTTTGCTTGTTCATTGTCTGAGAGAGCGTTGGAACTTCTCCTCTCCTAGATATCGATTGGCCGAGAGACATTTGTCGATGTCCCAGTCTAAAACAAACGCGAACTAACATCAGGCACGCTATCTCGTATAGCGTAACGCTTGAGGGATGTCGTTGGATCGCCGAAACGATACTTTAATGTCGCGATAAAACCCCACTGGGAGGAGAGAAAAAGGGCCTCTTAGAAAACAAGACTAGGTCGGGTCAGTCAATGACCTTTACATCTTACATTTTACACATTTTACACTGCTTTTTAGAGAGTGTTGAAAATATTAAAGATATCAATGTTTTATTTTTGAAAATTAAAATATTTTTCCAATCAGTAGTTTTTTTTTTATCAATATTTCAACTTTATTTAATTTTCCAAAAAAAAAAAAAAATTTATATTGAAAACAAAAGCACGAAATTCAAGTAAAAAATTAATATCTCTAAAAATGAAATATGAATTTTTTGGTCTATAAACCATTATCATTTTCAGTAATAAAAATTCTCAAGTTTGAAGAGTGGAATATCCCAATGATAATTTTGTTCATTTCTAGTTGTGCTAAAGAAAATTATAATTTTCACAAAAATAAATTAATTCAATTCGAGAAAAATTTTCCTTTTTCTACGGCAATATCATCAAAAATAATTTCAAAAAAATAAAATATTAAAAATAATTCTGCCTACAGGTGTCAATCATTAATTGAGATTATAAAAAAGAATCTTGTTTCAATAATGAAATGTGTTGAATTAAAAAGAAAATTTATAAATTACTCGAAGCCTGAAATAAACCCAATTTAATTTTAAAATATTTATATTATTCTCAATTTTCTTACAATTAATTCACAAATTGAAAGAAGAAAATTTAATTTATGTTAAAAATGCTACATTAAAAACTTAATGGCAAATATTTTAAAGCAGTTAAAAAATACAACTCTGCTCGCTTCTTTCTTCGAAAAGTAAATTTAAACGTAGCCGTCTAATCGTACATTTAATATTATTTTCGAAACTGTAAAACAAAAATAAAATAAAAAATTTATTGTTTTCAGAAACAAAACGTTTATTTTTTATCTAGTTAAGAAGTTAGCTGATTGACTTTAAATTAAAAATTAGTACAACTGTACGTCTTTGTGTTTTTAAGTAAAAAACATTTTTTACCGTTAAAAATTTGTTTAATGAAACTTCAAGGATTTTCATTTTTAACTTAAAATCAAGAAAAGATTAAAATTTCTAAAATAAAGAAAAGGTATTTTTTGAATCTTTGAAAAGCACTTGAAATCAATATTTCCGCTTTATTATATTTTCAAAAAAAGAAAAAAAATGTAATCGTATATTTAATCACATATTTAAAACAGAAACACGAGATTGAAGTAAAAAATTATTTTCCTTTAAAATAAAATATTTAGTCTTTAAATAATTATCATTTTTAGCAAAAAAAATTATCAAGTTTCAATATATTTCAATAAAAAAATGTACTATTTGTAACGAATTGTATTCTTCAGTATCGAACGTTTTTCTTTTCAAAGTACATTGAGTGCATTACAACTAAAAAATTTAGGAAAGAATTTAAATTTTTCATTTTTTCCAAGTTGCACATTTTTTGTATTTACAACAATATTTTTTGGAAATTCACTAACGTTGTCGACAAAAGAATAAACAAGTAATAAAATGGTTGTCAAATTGACTCTACAATTACTCGGTACAGTTCTTTTGATTATTGAGGGAATTTTCGATTACTATAAAAAAGAAGTCACACTTACTGAAAGCAGTGGTTTGAAAGAAATCACTCTTCTGAATGATAGAATAAATATGGATTTCAAAGAACAACTGAAAATTACTGCTCAATATTTTGAAAATTTTTTTATTAGTGCAAAAGATAATTATTCTTTTCACAGCAATGATACATTTAAATTCAATGTGAATTTATCTAATTTTACTAGAAGAGTGTTACCATCAATATCACAAGAATGTGATAAGCAACTAAAGGAAAATTTAAAATTAATTCAAAATATGTATCAACTTTTTAACATGTATCATAAAAATTATCCATTACAATTCATTGAAGATGATTACAGTAAATGCTTTATAAAGAGTGCTTTGAAAAGCACTTGAAATAAATATTTCCGTTTTATTAGATTTGAAAAAAAAAAATGTAATCGAATATTTAATAACTTATTAAAAACAGAAACACGAAATTGAAGTAAAAAATTATTTTTCTTTAAAACGAAATATGAATTTTTAGTCTATAAATAATTATCATTTTCAGTAATAAAAATTATCAAGTTTCAATATATTTCAATACAAAAATTGTACTATTAGTTAATAAATGTATGATTCAGTATTGAACGTTCTTCTTTTCAAAATACATTGAGTGCATCACGATAAAATTTTAGGAAACATTTTTGAATTTATAATTTTCCAAAGTTGTTCCGTTTTGAGTATTTAGAAGCAATATTTTTTCTAAATTCAGTAACGCAGTTTGCAAGGAAATAAATAGCAAAAATGTGTGGCAAATGGACTCTACAATTATTGGGTATCATTCTCTTTATCAATGAGGGATTGTTTAGATGCCTTGTAGATGAAGATGAATTTTATGAAGTGAATAATAATTTTGAAAGTAGCTTGAAAGAAATTACTTTTATGAATGATGCAAAGAAAATGGATTTCAAAGAACAACTGAAAGTTACTACTGAATATTTTGGAAGACTTTTAAATCACTACAAATGCAATGAACGTAATTTATCACCAGAAAAAGTGATTTATAATTTTAGAAAAATTTTAATTTTGACTTGTGAGAGTGCAGAAGACATTTATTTGTATAACAGACTGCAAAATTATGCTGCCGATAACTTGATACCAAGTAGAATTGATGAAATAAAAAATGGAATGCCATTAGAATGTGGAATACAACCAGAAAGAATGAAAGAAATATATGAAAATATTTATCGATTCTTAAATTTATATTACAAAAATTTTCCAAACCAAGGAAATGGTACTGAATACAATACTTGCTATGTAGTGAGCCTTTTGGAATTCGCAACATTAGAAGAAGCACTTTTTCATTATAATTATACATTTTCTATAATAGATGAGAAATTAATGAAGTGTATTGCATTAAAGGTAATATAAAAGTTATAAGAATTTCATTACCGTAACGAACAGAAGTTGTATTTTTAGAAATAATGTATTAAAAAAATTTGTTTCAAACAATTTTTCTTTAAATTAATTTTTAATTATTAGGCAATCATTTTAATACTTAAAATGTTTTTTTCAGTCACAAGAGAAAAATTCAACTGCTAACTATTTCAACAAAAAAATGTCCAATACTAACTCAAAAATAGTTATTTATCACCTTCACAAAGAAGATATAAGATTTAGAGATCATCTTAAGATTGTAACTAATTTTTTTAAGACAATTTTAAATCATTATGAATGTAGTAAATCTCCTATAAATGTTAATTCTTCTATTGAAGAATGGAAAATTCCGTCAATAATTTGGTTCATTTCTATTAGTGCAGAAGATAATTATTCTTATCACACAACTAATGCATCTCGATTCAAATCGACAAAATGGTTGAAATATAGTTCAAAAGTATCAAAATTAATACCACAAGAATGTGGTACACAACTAAAGGAAAATAAGAAATTAATTCAAATTTTGTATCAATTGTTTAATATGTACTATGGAAATTTTCCAACAAAATTCATTAATGACGATTTTAGTAAATGCTTTACAGAGAGTGTTAAAAACATAAAAGATATCAATGACGAAGAATTTGATTCTTTTCAAAATAATTCTGCTTATAACAAAAAATCATTAATTGACATTATAAGAAAGAATCTTGTTTCAATAATGAAATGTGTTGAATTAAAGGAAAATTTATAAATTACTCCAAGTAAAAAAATTTATCCGATTTAATTTTAAAATATTTATATTATTCTCAATTTTCTTACAATTTTTTTCACAAAATGAAAATTAATATTATTTAACAATAATTTAATACTTGTAAACTTAATGGTAAATATTTTAAAGCAGTTAAAAAATACAACTCCGATTGTTTCTTTCTTCGAGACGTAAATTTAAACATCGAATCGTTCATTTAATATTATCTTCAAAACTGTAAAACAAAAATAAAATAAAAAAAAATTTATTGATTTTCGAAACAAAACGTTTATATTTTATTTATTTACGAAGTCTTTCGATTGACAGTAAAAATAAAAATTTGTCCAACTTTATATTTTTGTGTTTTTAAATAAAAATTATTATTTATCGTTAGGAATTATTTTCAAGAAAATTTAAGAATTCTTATTTTCAAACATTTTTATTCTGCAAAAGAAATAAATATTTTTGCGAGATAAAGAATAAAGATTATTAAATCTTTCACAAAAATTTTAAATAAATTTTCATTTCTTCAAAATTTAATAGTAAAATTGTCAATTTTATCACATTATATTATTTTTAATCAACTTTTAAATTTCTCGAAATTTACTCTTTTCCTCTTGTTTCTCTCGCTTTATAAATATATTTTTAAATCGATTGGTTCATTAACAATTTAAATAAAAAAAAAATGTATTTCCAACATTTCAAGAAAATTATTCATTTCAATTTTTCAATTTTTTTTTAATTTGTAATTTAATTCCGACATATGTTGAGAAATTTAATTTCAGATAACCGAGAAGTAGTCGATAATAAATTATGTATACAATAATTGTAAG
Source organism: Leptopilina syphax (assembly GCA_032872505.1). Lineage (NCBI taxonomy): Eukaryota > Metazoa > Arthropoda > Insecta > Hymenoptera > Figitidae > Leptopilina > Leptopilina syphax. The sequence goes on along the minus strand of CM065476.1, from coordinate 6,972,061 downwards.
AATAGTGTAAGATAATTTTGTTATTTAATAACATTATTAAATTATTTATAGAAATAATGAAATTTAAATGAAAAATTGTCTACATTTCTTAAGTATTCAAAGGTGTTAATTATAAAAATATTATTAATTATTAATAATTAATTGTATAACTAAAAATTATTAATAATTAATTAATTGTACAATTAAAAATTAATAATTATTAATAATTAATTAATTAATTTACAATTATTAATTATTAATTGGTTAATTAAAAAATAATTATTTTTAATTGATTAATTAATAAATAATAATTGTTAATTAGTTAAAAGTATTTAATCGTTGTTAATTCGTTAATTAGTTGTTGTTAATTAGTAATTAACCATTATTAATTAACTATAAATAATAATTAATTGATAATTAAAAATTGGTTAATTAATTGATTAATTAACAATTGGTTAATTAATTGATTAATTAAAAATTGATTAATTAATTGGCTAAATAATAATTAAATTATGATTAGTAGTTGGTTAATTTGGTTAATTAATTGATTAACTAACAATTGGTTGTTTGATTAGTTAATTAATAATTGATTGTTTAATTAAAACTAATTGTTTAAGTGATAATTAATTCTTTAATTAATATTTATTTTTAATCGATTAACTATTTATAATTATCACTACTTGATTGATTAATTAATAATAATTAATTGAAATACTAAAATTAATTGTTTAAATAACTTTGTAGTTTTTTTACAAAATAATAATTAATTCGTTAATTAATATTATTTTTAATCGATTAACTATTGATAATTATTATTGATTGATTGATTTATAATTAAATAAAATACTTTAATTATTATTGACATTCCGATCAAAAGGGGGAGAATTTTTTTTTTCACTTTCTGTATCCACTGTTTGAGTGTGGAAAGTGAATTACCTTCCTGAACTGAATTAGAATATATATTTAATGTAATTAAAATTTATCTGTTACTCACTGGAACTTTCGGAACCGTGCACGTCTGGACAGGCTTGATATCTAAAGAGCAGTTTGCTATCGTCTGTACAGGTGTCAACATTGCTTTGCGGACTGGAACAAAGGCCATGTCCTCTGTTGTACGAGAAAGTCAAGGGTCCATGAAATGGACATGCAACTGGCACAGCTTCTTCACGAAACATTGAATACAGCAAAGCATCACCGGTTATGTACGAGCACAGTGACGCCAGTGAGTGTTTATTTTGACAGTAGGCTGCAAAAAAACGAAAAAAATTACAAAGTTAAATTATTTTTGTCAAAAATTATCCAAAAGAGTTTATTTATTTATTTATTCTTTTATTTTTTATTCTTTATTATTTTTTTCTTTATTCTTTTACTTTTATTTGATTATAAATAGAAAATACGAATATTGACGAATATCTTGAGATGCAATTCTCCACCTGCGAACGCCAAGGTCACCGCAAGATGGCAGTTTCGTTCTTTCTTGGAATTTTTTCTGCCACCTGGTGGCGACCTTGGCGTTCTTAAGTGGAGAAATTAAACCACCATTTTTTCTCTTTCAAAATTTTATTCCTCAATTTTTATAAATAAAAAATATTAATCTGACATTAATTTAAATTATGTTTTTAGTGCACATTCATAAAGTTTTTTATGCAAACACATTTGCAAATTAATTTTGCAACCGGCACGAATATTTTATGAAACTATTTTTTATTTCTAAATTCAGTCCGAGGTCTGATCTAAATATTTCTCCACGGGACGAAATTGTAAAACTTAATATTTTTTAGAGAAAAAAATGACTATTTAATTATTTTTTTTTTTTTTTTACTTTCATTTAGAATGAAAAATTTGCGAAATTGAAAAAAGAGATGTATTGAAAAATTAGATTTTGCATTGTATAAAAAAATATTGCAGAAAAAGAAATATTAAATCAAAGGACAAAAAACTGCCATGCAGCAATTTGATAACCGAAAACAAAAAGAAAATTTGCAAAAAAATATAGAACTTTGTATAGCAAAAAAAAAAAAAAATCAGTTAGAAAAAAGTGGTAAACAATTGGTAAAAACAAAAAATTGTAAAAAAATAAAATTGAAACAAAAATTGGAAAAAAATCGAAATAAAAATTTATAAAAAAGTAGCAAGGGGAGAAAAGGGAGAATAAACAATCAGCGCTATGAAAATGTTACATGTTTCAATAAAAACGCTTAAAATGCAACGTTTCATTAAAAATTTTTTTTTTCTAACTGCGTATATAAAAACATTTGTTTCATTGAACAATTATTTGAAAAGATATGCAAAAAAAAAGAATAACAAAGCAAATTTCAACTTTCGTCAGCGCTCTCTTTTTTTTTTGTACGCGCCTTTTCAAATCCATGCTTTTTTCCAATTCCCTTACCTTCAAACCCTGACTACATGATTGTTATTTATTCAGTAAACACTCCTCTTCCTTTTTTTTTTTTTTTTTGGTTTGTTGGGGTTGAATAAAATATCCTACTCTCCCAAAAAAAAAAAAAAAAATACGGGTTTGAAAATGAATTCTTTCACTTTTAGTTCTTTAATTAATTCCTTGTAAATATTTGGAAAATCTCTGTGAAACATTTCAAAGAGAAATATAATGTTGTGATTTAACAGAATTCACTTTGTTTCAAAAGAAGTTAATAATAAAAAAAAATTTCACATTGTTTGATAAGATAATGAAAATAAATATTTAAAATACGTAATGAAATAACAAATAAATAATAGAATAAATAATAAAATAATAAATAAATAATAAAAAATGTGAACATTCCTAATTTAGAAATAATTTCATTAAAAACGTACTAATAATAAAAAAAATAAAAAAAAATAATAATATATAACTACAAAATTATTATTATTATATAATTGTAATAATAATAATAATTAATAATTATTATTATTTTCACAATTATAATAATAATAAATGGTAGTAATGATAGCAGAAATAGTAATAATTGAGGAATGTTTGGAGAAAATAAAAGCCAAAGTCGATTAAATAAAAGAGAGAAAATATTGAAAATCAATAACTTAATTGAATAATAAATCCTGTGTTTTTCTCCGTTGAATATCATTTTAAAAATTTATATCTAGACTATAAAAAGTGCATTCTTTCTTTTCAATTTAATTTATTAAAAGAAAATTTATAACATATTTCGACTGTTTCTCCTCTTTCTATTTTTCTTTTATTTTCAATTAAATAACATTTTCAATCACCTGTCATTCATAGAAATAATGAAAACAAAATATATTTCAAAATTATGTTAAAACAAAAGCGAATAAAAAAAAAAATTCAATAATTAGTCAAAATATTTTAAATACACAATTCTGTAAATTTTATTATTAATAAGATAATTATGTTATTAAAAAATTAATAATTAATAATAAAACAATTAATTGAATTATTTAAAAATTAATTGAATTAATTGAATTATTTGAATTTAATTTGAAAAATTAAATCATACTGATTATTATAATTATATTAAACAATTAATATTAATTATATTTTTTTATTAATAAAAAATATAATTTTTATTTATATTTTTTTATTAATAAAAAAATATAAAATTATAAAAATTTTATAAGAATGATAAATAAACAAATATTCGAATAAAAATAATAATAATTAATGACGAATCAAAATTAAAAAATTTTCTAAAGTCGAGGAGACTCGAACGCAAAGTCCAAATCACGCACTTTCAACGCCTTAACGACTGCGACCAAGGATAATTATTATAATAATAAGAATAAAAATAATAATCATGAATTATTATAAATGATTCTAATGAAAATAAATAAACAAAAATAACAGTAAAAAGTGAGAAATTAAATTATTATAATAATAAGCCTAGTAATAAATAAATAAATGACAGGCGTTAAAAATATTTCTTCTCTTGGAGAAAAAAAATTGAGAAAAACAAAAAAAGAAAAAGAGGGGAAAAAAGAAGAAATAATGAAATAGAAAAAAGAAAGAGTAAAATTGAAGAGACAAGTTCGAAAGAGAACCGAGTGGAACTCTTGAAAAAGATGGTGTTATTTTAATACTATTGAATTGGTCGAAAAAGTGCAATGTTGTGTTTTTCCCAATCTCTGACTCGCAGCAAAAAATCTTTTTTTTTTTTACGCCTTTTCCTCGGTTTTCCAATCCAAACCCCTGTCCCCCACCCCACTTCCCCAACAAACGCCACCAAACTATGATCGTGGTCGAGTCTCTCTCGTTCCTGCTTCAACCAAACCACCCCCCCGCCCCCCTCCTCCCCCACCTTACCCCATATGACCTATCACGTTTCACCGATGCGAGCCACGTTGCACGGGTGTCTGTGGTATGACACTATGCAGATTAAAATCCGATAAAAACTGGCGCTTTGACAAATCGTCGAAAAATGCGAATGGCTTGGGGTCTAGAGTCCAGAGATTGCTCTCGAGTTGAGTGTCGAGTCGCGATCCTCTCTTTTTTTTACCCCCTTTTTTTCTTTTTCACGTTCCAACACGTAAGAATTTTTCGAGAACATATAACACTCAGAATAACCTACTTTTTAGTTTTTGTGTATTATTTTTTATTTTTTATCGTACATTTATTACTTTCTCTACAATAAAGGTTATTTACTGGTATGTAAAATAGAAAAAAAAATTTGAAAAAAGAAATAAAAAATAATTTTTTTTTTCTTATAATTATTTATTAGTATTGATTATTATTAATTTATTATCATCAGTAAAATGTTTATTACAAAATTAAAAATAAATATTTAATTATGAAAACTTTTAGAACTCTTTTATACTCCAAGCGAGTCAATGTCGATTGTGAGAGAATTTTCATGCCATCTAGGCGGCAACTTCCAGAGTTAAAATGGCGCGAAATTCAAATTTAAAGGGGGAAAAAAAATAATAAAAAAATTTTACTATTTCTATAATATTTACAATAAAATAGAAAAAAAAATTCTTTTCAATAATAAACCATGGGGAAAATATACAAAACTGAAATAAAATTAATTTGAAAAATTAAAGAAATAAATAATTAAATTCCAAACAAATAAAAATTGATGTTTATAGTTGAAATTTCATTGAATTCTAATTAAAAGTGAATAGAAATTGATTTAATGTCGAAACACTCCAATCTATAATTAGTTTGGTTCTTCTTCTTTATTTATTTTTTTTTTTGAACTCTTAATATTCGAAACATCTTCAATCTAAAAGTTTCCCCTTCTATTTCAAATAGTCAAATATTGAAAGGAAAGTAAGTTTTGGGAGAACGTTCATTTAAGCCAGCTGTAAAGATAACAATTTTATTTCAGAGAAAAGTTACTCTTTGAAACTTTTCAATCAGGCTAATGGTTCACTTTATATAAAATCATCGCATGTAATCAAACCCAAAATTCACACACATTTATATTAAGTACAAATATTTTTTTTTTTCATTTATTTCTAATATTTATTTTTAATATTTATTTTTGATATTTATTTTTGATATTTATTTTTGATATTTATTTTATACATTTATTTTTGAATAAAAAATATATTAAAAATTTTTATCCAAATACCTTTGTTTTGATTTCGTTCCTTTTAATATATAATAATATAATAATAATTAACAATAATAATTATTATTAACGTAAATTATTACCAATAATAATTATTAATGTAATTAACAATAATTAATTAATGTAATTAACAATAATTAATTAATGTACTAAAAATTATTTTTAACGCAATTATTACCAATAATAATTATTAACGTAATTAATAATAAATAATTAATACTAAAAACTACTATCAACGTGAGTAACAATAATTCATAAATACTAATATATAATTATTATTAACATAATTAACAATAATTAATTAATATTAATTACGTTAATAGTAATTATTTATTTCATTAATACAAATTAATCAATACTAATCACGCGAATAGTAATTATTTAATTAATTAATATAAATTTCGATAATAGTAATTAATTATGTAACATTAATTAATTAATTAATTAATTAATTAATTATTATGACCTTAATAGTAATTATTAGTATTAATTACATTTTTTTTAAACAGCTTAATAATAATTATTTATATATTAAATATTTATTGTGAATTACGTTTATAGTGATAATTATGAAATTTAATAATATTCTGATTACCGTTATTATATTAGTAACACACTTGTATTTTATACAGACGATTGATTAACTTTTGAGAGTGAAAATCTATAATGCCCAACGATATAATATAGAGAGATATAGAACATCGTTAAATTCCTTCTGAATAATCGTAGCGTCGAATTTCGCCTCCTTCCCCCCCACCTCACACAAAATCTTCCGTCTTTAACGCGACCGCATAGGTTCGTCAAGTTAACGACCGGAGCTTTTAATTAACGATCGGTATTCTAATTAATGAATCGACCATCAACCTTGTAGAAAATCATTGTTATCGACTATATAACTTTTCTAATCGTTTTTCATTTCATAATAGTATTAATTATGTTAATTATAATAGTAATAATAATAATTACTATAATTTATAATTTATATAATAAAATTTATATAATAATAATTATAATTATAATTTATATAATAAAATTTATATAATAATAATAAATATATATAATTATATTACGAATTATAGTTACAATTATAATTATAATAGTTATAGTTAATAAAAAAAAAATAATAATAATAATAATAATAATAATATATTGTCAAAGGAAAAAAACTTACTTTCTTTGTACTGCAGAACGTTTGAGTGCTTCTCATGAATGACGACACAACGATAGCAAGCTTTTCTGTAACAAAAATAAAGAAACATTTTTCCTTTAGAAAAAAAGTATAAACAACAGTTAATTGAATTAGTTCCTTTTCATTTTTAATTATGAATAAAATTTTTTTTCGATTTTTCATTACGAGATAATAAATAAACCTCGCTCTATTTCATTTTATCATTTTTCTTTAATAGGTTACAGAAAAAATAATCAATTGATAATTAGTTATTTTCGCACTTATTTACTGAAAAATGTCATCAGATTGTTAATTTAGAGTTTTCTGACGAATTTAATTAGTTCCGACCGTAATTTAAACCCAGCAGACGAAGCAAAAATTCAGCAGACAATTTTTTTTTTGGTTCAAAAATGTTTATTCAGAATTAAATTGTTATGGAACATTTGAGTTTATGATTTTTGACTTTATCGTTCACTAAAAATCGTTTACTAAAACTATACTTAATCAACAACATTTTTATTAGTCAGAAAATGTTCTTAAAATGTTTATCTAAAAATTTCGGACCTAAAAAATTTTTTTTGACTAAAATTTATTGTCAGCAGACAATTTTTTTGTTTCTCTTTTACTTTGTCGTCGGCGAATTCAATTTTCAATAAACAATTTTATTTATTAGTCGGAAAATATTTCTGAAATGTTTATCTCGTTTTTTCTGACTAATAAAAATATTTTTGACCAAAATTAGTAGACAGCAGCTTCAGCCATAAGACAATTATTTTTGTTCTTTTTTGAGTTTATCGTCTGGTAAAAAATAAATTTTGAAGCAACAATATTTTTATTAGTCAGAAAATGTTCCTGGAATTCGTTTATAACTCAGAAAAAGGTCCTTTATTGTCTATCTAAATATTTCTGACCAAAAAAAGTGTTTTTGACTGAAATAAATTAACAGTAGTTCAAGTTGAATCAAAATATTTTTGACTATAGTCAGAAATAGTTCCTTAAATGTTTATCTAAATTTAATTTTCAATACAAAATTTTATTATTAGTCAGAAAATGTTTCTGAAATGTTCATCTCGTTTTTTCTGACTAATAAAAATATTTTCGGACAAAATTGATGAAATTTTTCATGAATTTCATTAGGAATTTTAAAGATTACTTACGTTTTTTTTAAAAATTTTTAATAATTCAAGTTCTTCTGAAATTTGTTAAATTTTTTAATATATATATATATTTAATTAATTATTAAAAATAGTGGATTTATAAACGAGTTTTACTCAAATTGAAAAAAATGGAATTTTGAAAAAATTATAAATGATTGCATAAATTCAATAAATTATTTTCAAAAGTAATCAAATTCTTTTCCAAAATTCAATTATATTAAAAATTTTTAATAAAATTCTTGGCAAAATTCAATTTATTAAAAATTTGTAACAAAATTTTTGGCAAAATTTCAATTATTTTCAAAAATTTTCCTCAATTTTATATGAATTCTATTATTTACAAAGTTTCTTATAAATTTCTTCGTAATAATTTAATTATTTTCAGTAAATAATAAATTTTTTTACATGGATTGAATTATTTTCATAAATAATAAAATTCTTTGTAGGAATTCAATTTTAAGAAATATTTAATTATTCAATAAATTTTTAATTTTTCCATTTAAATAATTGAATTCTCTCGTAGAATTTTATAATAAAAATTGATTTAAAAATGAATTTCAGTTAAAAAATAATGATCTTATCACTCAGTTATTTTTAATTTATTATAAGCTGTTAAATTTCAAAAAGTTTTGAATTTAAATCTTTTGAAGAATTTTAAAATTCCTATGGAAAAATAATAATGATTAAATATTTATTTAGAAAAGAAGTTATTGATGTTTTCGAATAATTTTACAATCGTTTTTAACAAATAGAAATTTTTGTAAATATTTTTTCCAAAATAAATTCAAAAATTTCTTAAACAAAATTTAATTTATAACATTTTTTTTTTACTTAAAACTTTTACTTTTATGAATTGTAATTGAAAAACAGAAAATATGCAAAATATTTTCTACTTTCTAATTTTCCAACAATTTAAAAAATTTTTTTTTTTAGAAAAAATGCATAATTTCGAATTGTCAAACAATTAAGTTTTTCATATTGAAAAAAGGATAATATTTTGCAGGATTTACAATTGTTAATTATACCTAAAATGTTTGTTACAAAATGCAAATTTTTTTTTGAAACAAAGAAATAATGAATAATAAAATTAATAATTTTATTTAGATTAATAAAAATATTTTTGCATTATTTGAAAAATAGAGTGTGGACAGACTCGACTAAATATCAATTCAAAATAAAAAATTTTTTGTTTCCGTCCAAATAAATAGAATTATAATCGAAAATTATTTTTATTTATTTTTTTTATTTTATTTTTTTTATTATTTATTTTTTTATTTATTTTTTTTATTATTTATTTTTTTATTTATTTTTTTTATTATTTATTTTTTTATTTATTTTTTTATTATTTTTTTTATTATTTTTTTTATTTATTTATTATAAATAAAATCAATTTGATTTTTTTTCAATTTATTTTATTATTTTTATTACTCAAAACAATAATTGTGGAATTTATGTCCAAATTTTGTTCGTTTTATTATTTCTCTATTTTTTTTCATTGCTTTAAAAAGTATGGCTGACGCTGTTTTGTGGAGGATTTTTAATCGCTGTGTATCAGAGAGAGGCCCTATAGAATTTTAAGAGAAGATGTAGGCGCAGAATAAGGTGGAAAAGTGGTACAGTGGCAAGAGCACCACTTGATGAATAGCAAGTAAAGCACAACCACCATCTTCCTCGAATGCTTCTTCAGTTTTCGTGCTTATCAACCACAAACGCTAGCAAACTCTCTCTCTTTCTCTCTCTCTCTCTGACTTCAAATACTAGAATAAGGTCGCTTGCATTCCCTATTTAAAAAAAGCAAAGCAAAAAAAAAAAAAAAAAATCACTTTGAATTCGCTTTTGATAAAGAGATATTTGAAAACTGGGTCAGTATATTCTTCGAATCATCATTAATATATATTTCTCCCATTTATCCTTTTCTCAGACGTGAAAAAAATTCCCGTTTTTTTCCACTCTACATACCAATTCTAAAATCCAAAAAAATTTGCTTATTTTTTTTTTTATTTTTCTTTCTATACTTATTTTTGGATTTTTACATGAAAATTTTCTATTATTATTTCTATTTTTTCTATTATTTTCTTCTTCTATTATTACTTTCCATAAATATAGTATATTTGAGAGGAAAAATTTTTTTATTTTTTTTTCTATTTCTATTTATTTCTATTTTTTCATTAAATATATATTTATTCCTTTCCTTAAATATATATTTGAAAGAAAAAATTTTATTTTTATTTTTTTTCCTATTTTTTTCTATTTCTATTTATTTTTATTTTTTTCCTATTATTTTCCTTAAATATATATTTATTCCTTTCCTTAAATATATATATTTAAAAGTAAAAATTTTATTTTTCTATTTTTTTCTATTTATTTCTATTTTTTCCTATTATTTTCTTCTTCTATTATTATTTTCCTTAAATATATCTAAATTTGAGAGGAAAAATTCTCCTTTACTAAAAAAAAAATGCACTTTTTTCTTAATGCAAAATTTCATTTTTTTCCTTTTCTTTCTTTTTCTTAAATAAATTAGAAAAAGAGTGATGGTTTTAAATGTGACAAGAGAACTGCATACGAACTGTCAGAAAAAGAAATATTTTCACACTTTTCTTTTATATATATATGTAAAGTGTTCCTCATGGGAATTTTCTCTCTTTCCATTATATATAGATAATATATTTGTGTGTCTATATAGATACGACCAAAGTTTCAAGTCAGATGTAAATGTTTCCATAACGAGAAACATAACTCGAGTGCACAACATTCGGGCACTAAAATGAAATTTGTCCAGGACGAACGGAAATAACTTCATTTATATGGACATTAGTTAGTTGAACCCTTGAAATTCGAGTTAGTATCTACGATTGATTAACAAGTTTATATAGGAAATGATGCAATAATTAATTTTACAAAAAAGATATTTTCCTTGGGGAAAAAAATAATTATAGAATAGAATTTCGTTACGAATTTATTAATTATTATTATTATTATTATTATTTATTATTATTATTATTATTTTATTAATTATTATTATTATTTATTATTATTTATTTATTATTTATTTATTATTATTTATTATTTTATTAATTATTATTATTATTATTTATTATTATTATTATTATTATTATTATTATTATTATTTATTATTATTTATTTATTAGGTATTTATTTATTATTTGTGAATTTATAAAATAATTCACTGCATTTCGAATTTCTAATACTAATTTATAGTTATTCTTTACTAAAAAAATAATTTTTCACCGAAAATTATATTTTCTCTACTAAAAATGTAATGTTCTCCACTAAATACATATGTATTTTTCTTTAGTAGAAAACATTTTTTCTTTACTAAAAGTTCATGAAAAGAATTTTTAACTAAAAAAAATTTTAATTTAAGAAATTTTTTTAATACAATTTTTAATCTTTCTGAACTAAGAAAGTAATTTTTCAAGAAAGAAAATAATTTTTGTCACTTAAAGTTTTTGTGAAAAAATTTGCAACTAACTTTTCGTTATTCTTCACTTACAAAATAATTTCTTTTTAACTAAAAGTTTAGTAAAAAAAAAAAAATTATACTAATTTTAGTTATTCTTTACAAAAAAGTAATTCATCACAAAAGAAAGTAGTTTTTGTAATTAAAAGTTTGTAAAAAAAATTGCAACTGACTAAACTTAAACTTCAACAATTTTTATAACTAATTTTAATCATTCTTCACTAAAAAAAAGGAATTTTCTTTTTTATTAAAAAGTATTTTTTAGTAAAATTACTTTAGTGAAAAAAAATCCCCAACTAAATGCAATTTTTAGAAACTTTTATTATTCACTTATTCTTTACTAAACAATTTTTTTTACTGAAAATGTAATTTTTTTCACTAAAAATTTAAATTTTTGTTTCACTAAAAGTTAGCCAAATTTTTTGAAGTAAATGTAAATTTAATTCTAAAATTTTTAATACTAATTTTAGTCATTCTTTACTAAAACTTTAATTTTAGACTAAAAATAAAAAATTTCTTTTTAACTAAAAGTTTAGTAAAAAAAAATTATACTAATTTTAGTTATTCTTTACAAAAAAGTAATTTTTCAAGAAAGAAAATAGTTTTTGTAACTAAAAGTTTGTGAAAAAAATTGCAACTGACTATAATTAAACTTCAACAATTTTTATTACTAATTTTAGTCATTCTTTACTAAAAAAAAGTAATTTTCCCTACAAAAAGTAATTTCCTTTTTTATTAAAAATACTTTAGTGAAAAAAATTCCCAACTAAATGCAATTTTTAGGAACTTTTATTATTCAGTTATTCTTTACTAAACAATTAATTTTTTTTACTAAAAAAGTAATTTTTTCACCAAAAAGTAATTTTCTTCTCCAAAAATTTAATTTTTGTTTCACTGAAAGTTAGCAAAATTTTTTGAAATAAATACAATTTAAATTATAAAATTTTTATTACTAATTTTAGTCGTTATTTACTAAAGCTTTAATTTTACACTAAAAAAGTATTTGATTCCATAAAAATTAAGTAAAAAAAGTTTAAATTAAATGCAATTTAATTTCTCAAGTCTTATTACTAATTTTAATCATTAATAAAAAAAGTAATTGTTGACTAAAAAATAAATTTCTCTCTGTTAAAGTTAATAAAAAAAAATTTTCAACTAAATAAAGTTTAAATTCTCTATTAAAAATTGGTTATCAAAATTCTACTAATTAGAAATAGTAAAAATATTTGTCAAAAAGTAAATTAAAATTTATTGCATAGTTATAAATAATATTATCTCGAAATAATGTTGCTAACAATATATTTCCTGCCGTGTTAATTATTAATCAATTATTTAGATTCAAACTCCGGGTGGATAGATATTAAATTCACACGAGAGATATAGAGAGAGAGAATAAGGTTGATAATAAATATTTTAAACAGGGGATTATAATAAGCTCAATCCTGAAATATTTTGTTGTTAAAATTTCAAAAATTCCTCGCTTCGTTCCTGTATTTATTGATAATTTACATTTACCTACTAAAATGAGAGGTGAAATAAAATTATTGCTTTTTTAATTGACTTCAACAGTTTTTAATTTTTTTATTATTTTAGTTTTATTATTAATTATTATTAATTATTATTGGTTTTTTTTTATTTAAAGTTAATTAATAAGAGAAATTTAAACAATTATTTTATATATATTCTATTTATTTTTAATTATTTTTATAGAAATTTTAGAATTTTATTTTTTTTTTTTACTCCATTTTCAATTTGAATTTCGCGCCATTTTAACTCCAGAAGTTGCCGCCTAGAGGGCACGAAAATTCACTCACAATCGAGATGGATTTGCTTAAAGTATAACAGTTATTAAAGTTTTTATAATCTATATTCATTTTCAACTGTGTAATAAATATTTTACTAATAAAATACTATTCAATTAATTAATTTAAATCAACTTCAATTTTAATGAAATTTAAATTAAATTTTAATTTAATGAAATTTAAATTAAATTTTAAATTAATGAAATTTAAATTAAATTTTAATTTAATGAAATTTAAATTAAATTTTAATTTAATGAAATTTAAATTAAATTTTAATTTAATAAAATTTAAATTAATTTTAATTACTAATAAAATTTAAATTAATTTTAATGACTAATAAAATTTTAATGAAACTATAATATTATTATTTATTAACATTGAATATTATCAATTATTATTGTCAGCAAAATGTTTATTGCCGAGTTAAAAATAGATATATGATAAAAACTTTAATAAAGCTGTTGTACTCCAAGCGAGTCCATCTCGATTGTGAGTGAATTTTTGTGCCCTCTAGGCGGCAACTTCCGGAGTTAAAATGGCGCGAAATTCAAATCGAATGTCAAGGAAATAAATAATTCTTTGGCTAAAATGACTTTAATGAATTAAAATGAATTTAAATTTACATTTTGCTTCATAATTTATTCTCTTGGTATAATTAATAAATTTTTAATAAAACACAAAATGGAACTTGTTTAGCCGCAGCTAAACAAGTTTAATTTTGTGTTATATTAAAAATTTATTAAAAGAAGGGAAAAATAAATTTAAATTTGTCGAATATTTGATTAAGAATTTTTTTTTTAATTCGAACTTTTAAATAAAAAGGAAAATTGAAAAATAAGAAGAAAAACAATGATGAAAAAAATCTGAATAATTTTCTAAACATTGAAAAAGTCGGGGATAACATAAATTTTACTGCAGTAAATAAATAGATATATGCAAATGTCGGACTTATCCAGAAGCAATAAAGTGCTCCAAGCCGCGCCATTTTTGTTTAGTTCTAGTTGCGGCGGTGCATGAACCCATTCAATATTTTACTATGTACGTCGACGAGAGTGGAGTACTAATTACTTTGAGCAAAGCACGTACACCAGAGGAAATGTATTTCCCTACATTGCTTGCCAGGAAACGTTCCGCAACCTTCTGATGGTCGACAGTTGAAATGATTTTCTTTTTCTTTTCTCTCTCCTTTTTCCCTTCCTCTCTCTTCCTCTCTTTCTTTTTCTCTTTCTCTCTCTTTCCCTTTTTCTCTCTTTTTCTTTCTCTCTCTTTTTTCCTTTTTTCACTTATTCTCACTCTCTCTCTCTCTCTCTCTCTCTCTCTCTCTCTCTCTCTCTCTCTCTCTCTCTCTCTCTCTCTCTCTTTCCCTTTTTCTCTCTTTTTCTTTCTCTCTCTTTTTTCCTTTTTTCACTTATTCTCACTCACTCTCTCTCTCTCTCTCTCTCTCTCTCTCTCTCTCTCTCTCTCTCTCTCTCTCTCTCTCTCTCTCTCTCTCTCTTTATATATATATTTATACACCCAAGCGAATAAGGAAACGAAAAAGCGCAAGGTTGAAATGAGAGTAAAAAAAAGAACAGAAAAATAAAATGAAGGGACCGACAGGCGAGAAAAAAGCTGGGAAAAAATGGTTAAAGGACTCGTATGAGAAACGAATAGTTGATTTCTGGTTTTAATCAGTCAACGGCGAGTTGCTCGAGGGCCTTCGCGCGCAAAAATGAGCGTCCCAGACCCGGGGATGCAGACAATTTAGGAGGCAAATGAGCTCCAGGACATGAAGCCTGGATCCCAATGCTATGGATAGAATAAATTAGAACCAAAAAAGGGGGAAAAAAAATATTTAAAAAAAAATTCTCCGCGTCAGATTTGATTTAAAAACATGTTCTCCTCGTCGTCGTCGTTGCCGTAGTGAAAAAGATATGCTGAACAAAGTGAAGAATTTTAAGTACGTAATTTATCCAACGACAGAAATGTGTGTTTATTAGATTACACTTTCAATTAATAAAAATGCGAAAAAAATATATATTTAAAATAATAGAGAGAGCATTGAAAAATATTTCCATTAATAGAAAAAATGTAAAAAAATATAAATGAAAATAGTAAAAAAATAATAACGGTAATAACTTGACAAGTTTATAGATAAATGAATAAAATAAAAAAAACATAAATACAAATCGTCAATCGTCAAAAAATAATAAAAACTTGCCTCGTTTGTAAATAAATAAATAAATAAATAAAACAATGAATACAAATCGTCAAAAAATAATAAAAACTTATCCCATTTGTAAATGAATAAATAAATAAATAAAGAAAACAATAAATACAAATCGTCAAAGTATAATAAAAAATTGTCCCGTTTGTAAATAAGTAAAAATAACAATCAATAGAAATCGTCAAAAAATAATAAAAACTTGTCCCATATCCAAATAAATAAATAAAAAAAACAATAAATACAAATCATCAAAAAATAATAAAAACTTGTCCCATTTGTAAATAAATAAATACAAATCGTCAAAAAATAATAAAAACTTTTCCCTTTTTGTAAATAAATAAATAAAAATCGTCAAAAAATAATAAAAACTTGTCCTGTTTGTAAATAAATAAATAAAAAACAATAAATACAAATCGTCAATCAAAAAATAATAAAAACTTGTTCCGTTTGCAAATAAGCAAATAAAAAAATAATAAATCCAAATCGTCAAAAAATAGTAAAAACTTGTCCCGTTTGTAAATAACTAAATAAAAAAAAACAATAAATACAAATCGTCAAAAAATAATAAAAACTTGTCCCGTTTGTAAATAATTAAAAAAAACAAATACAAATCGTCAAAAAATAATAAAAATTTGTCCCATATGTAAATAAATAAATAAATAAAAAAAACAATAAATACAAATCATCAAAAAATAATAAAAACTTGTCCCGTTTGTAAATAAATAAATACAAATCGTCAAAAAATAATAAAAACTTTTCCCTTTTTGTAAATAAATTAATAAAATAAAGACAACAATAATAAAAAATGCTATAAAAAATAAAAACAATAAAAAAACAATTATAGAAAAAAAATTAAAATAATAACAAAAAAAATAATTAATATTTAATAGAAAAATAATTTTTAGAAAAGAATTAATTTGTTTTTATTTACAATTTTTTTAATTTTGCTATTTAATGATTGTTATTAGTTTTATTATTATTACTAATTATTAACAGTAAAATTATATACAATAAATAAGGAAAATTGAAACGAATAGAAATTCGAAAATTCAGAAATACTTATACTCTATGCACTTCATCTCGTTTATGAGAGAGTTTTCATGCCATCTAGGCGGCAGTTTCGAGAAGTATAATGGCGCGAAATTCAAATTTAACGCAAGAAAATAAGAATAATAAGAAAAAAATAATAAAAATAAAAACATAATAATACAAAAATAATAAAAACAAAAACATAATAATACAAAAACAATAAAAATAAAAACATAATATTACAAAAATAATAAAAAAACAATAAAAATAATAATACAACAATAAAATAATATGACAATTAAAATGATAATAACAATAAAAAAATATTAATAACTACAAGAATAATAATAATAATAATCATAATAACAGTATTAAATAGGAAAACAATTTTCAAAAAAAGAATTAATATATTCTGCAATCAGAGGAATTTTTTTTTTTTAAAAACTCACAAAATTTTTTAAAAAAGTGTACACGAAAAAGAAGACAGGAAAAAAGTGAATACGAATAACGGAATGAAATTCAGAATTAAAAAAATGGACGAAATTGACTAACGGAGTCTTAAATACACGAGTGTGAAAGTTTCAAATCTTGCAGTGAAAGGAGAAGAAAAAAAAATTTTTTTTTGAATCCTTCAAGCCTTCCCAGCGTGAATGTAATTAAAATTTCACAGCCAGCTAACTTGAAAAGCTTCTTCAAGTGAAAAAGCTAGGATTAAATAAGAAAAATCTTGGACGTATTTCAAAGAATTTACGGTATAACATTCTTCAATTTGAATATAACCAAGATTCACCTGAGGTTAGATAAAAAATTTTATTAAATTCCATGAAAAAAAGGAAGAAAAGGAAAAAATAAAATCTCCCCCTCGGTGTGTAATGTTTTATGTCTCGCGCAATGACAATGACAACTTCTATGTATATAAATAAAAAAAAAGAAATATACACGAGAAAACAAAATGTCTATAGGTAAGAAAATATTTTTTTGTGTAGAGTGCAAACAATTGTTTTCTCACCTGAGGAAAAAGAGTAAATAAAATTAGGAAACAAAACTAAAATAAATAAAAAATTAAAACATATTTTTTAAATTAAAATAAATTCTTCTTTAAATGATTAAAATAAATAAAAATATTACTGAAAAATATAAAAAATAAATTAAAAAATGTGGAAATAAATAAAGAATTTAAAAGTGAACTTTCGTTTTTTATTATTTGTTTCAAATGTGTAAATAAATTAAAAATGAGAAAATAAATAATTGTTTAAAAATAAGGAAATAATGTTCCAATAAATAATAAATTGTTAAAAAAAATATGCAAATAAAAATGTGCGAATAAATAAAAAATTTTTGGAAAATACATGAAAATGAAAAATGTGCGAATAAATAAACAATTAATAAAAAAACATTTGGGAAAATGTTATGAAATAAATATTAAATTGCTAAATGAAATATGATAATAAACATGTGCGAATAAATAAACTATTAAAAAAATACGGAAATAAAAAATTACTGAAAAAAATGACTGAAATACCTACATAAAAAGTTATTTAAAAATATGAAAATAAATTAAAAATTGTTAAAAGCAAAGCAAAAAAAAAAAAAAATAATGGAATTAACAAACGTGGAAAACCAGAGAAAATTATACACTCAAAAGAAGAAATAATTAACAAACTTGAGAGGACCAATTTTGTCGACAAAGAAATGGGAAAATTACAATGTCAGAAAACTTTTGTGTATAATATTAAAGTTGTAAATAGAATTTTAAATAAAAAGTTACTTGAGAGGGGATGCGAAAAAAGGAGGAAAAATTTGCATGAAAATATCGAGTACACAATCTTTATGTTCTCAAACTGTTTCTTTTTAATGTCTAGATTGTTGAAAAAATAAGAACAATAAACTCACTTATAATCCTCTTTTAATTCCCTCTAAGCCTCGAGCAAAAATCTCACTTTCTCTCACTCTATATAAATATAGACATCACTATATGCAAAACATCTACTATTTTTATATAATTTTTTTCACTTAATTATATTATTTTTTTTAATAGTAATTATTTGTATTTAATAATTTATTATTTGTACTGAATAATTATTATTTATATAAAATAATTATTTACATTAATTTATTATTTTTATTATTTTATTATCATTATTATTTCTATTATTTGATTAATATATTATTGTTATTATTTTTATTGTATTCATTATCAATATTTTAATTTTTTTTATTGAATTTGAATTTCGCGCCAATATATTTCTGTAAATATCCGCCTAGAGGGCATGAAAACTCGCTCGCAATCGAAATAAAATGTATGGGATGATTATTATTTGTATCGAATAATTATAATTTTTGAAATGATTACTGTTTATTTTGCATAATTATTATTTTTGTCGAAAATTTATTATTTATTTGGTATAATTATTATTTTTATCGAATAAATAAAAAATTCCCCTACGAAGAATCGAACCTCTGAAAATCCACACGCATACGACGCCTTAACGACCGTGACCACCGCCCGTTTGCATAAAATAATTAATTAAATATATTTTTCAGAATTCAGAGACTATTTTTTCTGATATTTATTTAAAAAATTATCTCTTTGCAGTATAAATTTTTATTTTTGAATAATAAATAATGAATAATAAAATAACCGAATACTACTCAAAATTAAATTTTCTTTTGATAAAAATTAATTTGCTGACGTGAATTAAAAAAATGTAAAAAAATTCCACAAAGTCTTTTCTTTAGACGATAATGAACTTGAGTAGTTTTTCTGCGGGTCGTGTCTATTTATATAAAAAAAAAACTTCTACTACCTTTTTTTTGTCAGTGAAGGAAAAATAGTTTTAGTTCAGACTTTCACAAAAAAGCGTTTCTATTTGTTTTGCGCAAATAATTAACTGATTAATAACGAACAAATAGTGCAATTAATTAAAGTTTTCCCATAATAAAAAATTAAAACGAAATGATTAAAAAAATGTCTGTAATCTAATACTTTTTAGTCAATAAATAAAAGAAAAAAAATTATTTTACTATTTAGAAAACAATTTTATTATTAAATAAATATTTTAAGAATTTAAGAGGAAAATTATTGGTTTTAAAAATTCAAATTACTTTATTATTATTATTATTTATTAACAATAACTATATAGAGGCTAGACTTTATTTATTATTTTTAATAAAATTATTTTTTAAATAATAAAATAGTTTTCAAAATATCAAAACTATTTTATTTTTAATAAATATAAATTGTACGAAAGGGCTCGTCCGGTTATTGCGTCGTAAATAAATAAATAAAGAAAAATAAAATTGATTTCTAATAATAAAATTGTTTTCAAAATAATAAAATTGTTCAAATTTTTAATAAAAATGCTTTTTAAATTTTTTTTTATTTTTAGCGAAATTGTTTTCAAAAGAATAAAATTATTTATTTTCATAAATAAAACTTTGTGATAACCGATTTAATTTTTAGGAAAATTGTTTTTTAAATTAACAATTTATTTTGTTTTCAGTAAAATTGATTTGAAAATAATAAAATGATCTAATTTTTAGTAACATTATTTTTTTAAAAAAAAGATTCTTTTATTCTTAGTAAAATTGTTGTTTAAATAAGAAAATTATTTAATTTTTAGTAAAGTTGATTTTTAAATAAAAAAATTATTTTATTTTTGGTAAAATTGTTTTAAAAAAAATTATATTTTCAGTAAAACTGTTTTTAAAATAATAAAATTATTTAATTTTTATGAATAAAAGTTTGAGACTAACGGTTTAATTTTAGTAACATTATTTTTTAAATAAAAAGATTATTTTATTTTTAGTAACATTTTTTGTTTAAATAAGAAAATTAGTTAATTTTAAGTAAAATTATTGTTTAAAGAAGACAATTATTTTCTTACGTAATAAAATTGCTTTTTATAAAGGAAATTGTTTTTAAAATAAGAAAATTTTGTGTTTAAAATAAAATTATCGTTTTAAATAATAAAATTACTTTTTGAATAATAAAATTACTTTTTGAATAATAAAATTCTTTTTAAATAAAAAAATTACTTTTTAAATAATAAAATTCTTTTATTTTTACCAAAAAAAAATTGCAATCGTTTTCTTCAAAAAATGCAATAAAGCATAAAAAAATCAAATTTTTTTATTTATAGCGAAATTGTTTTCAAAATAATAAAATTATTTAATTTTTATAAATATAACTTCGAGATAACCGATTTAATTTTTAGTAAAATTGTTTTTAAATTGAAAATTAATTTTGTTTTTAGTAAAATTGTTTTGAAAATAATAAAATTATTATCTAATTTTTAGTAATATTTTTTTTTTTAAAAGATTATTTTATTTTTAGTATAAGAAAATTATTTAATTTTTCGTAAAGTTGATTTTTAAATTAAAAAATTATTTTATTTTTGGTAAAATTGTTTTAAAAAATTTATATTTCCAGTAAAACTGTTTTGAAAATAATAAAATTATTTAATTTTTATAAATAAAACTTTGAGACTAACGCTTTTTTATTTTAGAAACATTATTTTTTAAATAAAAAGATTTTTTTATTTTTAGTAACATTTTTGATTAAATAAAAGCAAATTATTTAATTTTTAGTAAAATTATTGTTTAAATAAGACAATTATTTTCTTGCGTATAAATAAAATTGCTTTTTATATAAGAAAATTGTTTTTAAAATAAAAAAATTGTGTTTAAAAAAAGAAAATTATGTTTTAAATAATAAAATTATGTTTTAAATAATGAAATTACTTTTTAAATAATAAAATTACTTTTTAAATAATAAAATTACTTTTTAAATAATAAAATTACTTTTTAAATAATAAAATTTCTTTTTAAATAATAGAATTACTTTTTGAATAATAAAATTCTCTTTAAATTACAAAATTACTTTTTAAATAACAAAATTCTTATATTTTTACAAAAAATAAATTGCAATCGTCTTCTTCAAAAAATGCAATAAAGCATAAAAAATTCAAATTTTTCCACTCTTCTTTCTTTCCGCCTAAACAAATGATATCAATTATTCGCGTGAAAAAAAAATGAACGAAACTTTAAAAAAAATTACTTTCTGTCCAGGTCATAAAAAAGGTATATTAGTAGAACCCTAATTTTTTCCTCTTTTTTACACTCCCGGTACGCAAACGTTAATTAAATTCGTGTAACAAAACAAAAGACGTGAACAACGACGACGAGAAAGAGGTGTACACTCTTTTATACTCTCATAAATTTGAAAACTCTTATTAGCAGGACAAGATAATAAAAAAAAAAAAGAAAAATTTAAGAAAAAAAAAATACTCACTCGTCGACGAGAAGAAACTTGTCACCCTCATTGTGAAGACACTTTCCTTTGCTGGAGAGTACGTCCCTTGATATCATGATCGCTTGGCGTACACCGCTCTGGAACCAAGTGCCCTCCCAACGCGAAGGAAACGTGCATTCTGAAACAGAGAAGACAAAACCCAACGTTGTTAGATTACTGATAGAAATATAGATATAGACGTAGACTACTATCTTTTGAAAATATTTCTGTCTCTGTGTGAAGGGACCTTTATCCAAGAATTATGGGGTCTTAATGGAGTAAAATGGAGTAATTTAAAGGGGTTCGATATATTCTCTCTTGACTTTGTGTCACTCTTAAAGAGGGGAAGAAACAAAAGTGAAGGAACATTTCCATTAGGGAGAAATTTCAATAATTAATCACTGCAATTAATGGGGGGATTTAAAAAAAATTTAATACATTTAAATACCTTTCGAAAATTATTAATTTTGATTTTTTCGTTAATCACAAATTTAGGATTTATTTTATTCTTGATAATTAATTCTTATTGTTCGTAGAGCCAGAGACTCTTATACCACGAGCACTGCATCTCGTTTGTGAGAGAACTTTCATGCCATCTATGCGGCAGTTTGGTGAATTAAAGGCGCGAAATTCAAATTTAATAAAAGGAGAAATTTAACCAAATCTATTGTGGTTTTTATCTAATTATTATTCCAAAAATTATTTTAATATTTATTTGAATGATATTTGAATGATTTAAGTCAATATTATTTTAATATTTATTTTTTTATTTTAATATTTATTTATTTTTTTTATTTTAATATTTATTTAAATGATATTTAAATAATTTGAGTCAATATTATTTTAATATTTATTTTAATATTTATTTCAATAATTATTTGTGTAAATAATTATAATTAGCTATAATTCTAGTAATTAATCTAAATAATTATTTAAATAATTAATATTATTTACATAAATTGTCTTAACATTTACTTTAATAATTATTTGAGTCAAAAATTATCTTAATACTGATTTCAATAATTTATAAATAAATATTGAAAACAATTGTTAAAAGAATTGTCAATTATTAAAATAATTATTAGAGTAATTACTAGAATTACAATTATAATAACTAATTACTTGCGAATAATTATTAAAATAAATTTTCTAACAAATGATTCGACGTAAATAATTATTTATTGACTCAAATACAGTAATGAAAATAATATTTAAAAAAATTCTTTCATATAATTTACTCGAGTTTGAGTCAATAATTATTTTAATATTTATTCCACTAATAATTGATCAATAATTGTTCTATAAAATATTTATTTTAATAATTAAAAATTCTTCTAGAAATAGATTTTTATTTTATTCTAATAATTATTTGAGTTTAAGGGCATTTGAACCATTATGACGTCACAATTTTAAAACTCATGCTTTGCACACATTGTGACGTCATAATGGTTCAAATGCCCTTAAAATTATTTTAATATTAAATTCATTAACTTTTGAAAATATATTTTAAATTATTATTTATGAATTTTAATAATTTCTAAAAATTTAAATTATAATCCTTCCTGAATTTAATTACTTTCTACAATTTTCAACTAAACTTTATCTCCTGAATCAATTAATTTAAATAATTTTCCAAAAATTCTCCTAGAATTTAATTATTTATTTTTTTAATTTACATATTTTTTATAATAATTGTGACTCTCCATAGTTTTTTCTTAACTTATTAAGATTTAATATTTTCAAAAAATTATAATAAAGAAATTCTTAAAAATTAATTCTTTTAAAATATTTTTAAATAAGTTTTGAACGATAATAGTTTTTCAATTTTAAAAAATTTCCAAACAATAAAAATTTAGAAAAGTCTTTTAAAAATAAATAAATAATTGAATTTTTCAAAAGTATAAATAAAAAGGATCAAATTTTTGAAGAATAATTAGTTTTTAAAAATATTTTATTAATGTAATTTTTCGAAAATGTATTTCTTAAAAGAATTTTTGTATAATTTAAAAAAACTAATGAATTTTTTTTTATGAATTTTAATTAAAAATTTTGAACATTATTATTTTCTCCAAAATATTAAAAATAATTGTAAAATATTATTATTTTTGTAAATTTGTATTTAAAAATATTGAATTTTAAAAAATTAGAAACTAATTTTCATTTTTAAATTTATCTTCAAAGATTTTTTATTAAAATTTTTGATAATTAAATTATTTTCAAAATTTGCAATTAAAATTCTTCAAAAATTTGATTTTCAAAAATTTCAACAAAATACTTGAAATAAATAAATTATTTTCAATTAAATTTTACGAAAATTTTAACTATTTAAAAACAAGATTTGAAAAATTTATTCATAGTTCTTTTTCGCATTATAAAAATCAAAATAAGTTGCACTTTTTTACTAAAAAATTGTGGTATTTTGTTGCAATGTTCGGAAGAAAAGTCGAAAAAGTCACAATTTTTGAAAATAAGTAAAAAAAAGTCTCAATTTTCTTAATTTTTATGATAAAAATTTGTTTTTCATGACATTTACCTGACTTGACTGACAAAAATTTTGTTTTAATCTGTCATGGAAATTTTATCATTTATCAACAATCATGGAAAAATCATGGAATTTTATAAGGAGAAAATTTTAGAAACCCTGTTAATAACAATTATTTACTCAAATAATTATAAAAATAAATATTTCAAACAAATTATCAAATATAATTAATAACTTCAATAATTATTGAAATTAATATTAAAATTAAAAAATTCTCAGAAATGTTGAAATATTTATTTATTTTCATTAATATTATTAAAAAAAAATTTCAATTTTCATATTCGAATTGTATTAATATTAAGTGACAAAAAAAATTACACTTTACCAAAAAAAAATTATATTCTTTTATTTATAGAATATAAACTTCAAAAATTAAATTAATTACGTAAAAGGTATTTTACTCCCCCCACCAGCAAATGCGATTCTTTTCTCTCTCTCTCCATCTCTAGACTCTTATCATTTTCCGAAAGGGCAACGTAATTTTAAAAGGGAGTAAGAGTATACTATATATATTTTAATGTCGAATCGTCTCAAGACAATAAAATAGGGGGAATATCGCGAAATGAGAAGAATACGACATACAGAGATATAATTTCCAGAGGGAAAGTTGTAAATCGAGTTTTCGAAAAATCACAATTCTTTTTCATTCTCGCGTGATTCGACGACGATTCAAATCTTCTTTGAGAATGATAAAATGCTTATTTATACGCTTGGAATAAATTTCGATTAAAGGGGAACGAGAGAGAATGAGGGGGGGGGGGTGTTTTTGCAGGTACAATCGATCATTTTTATACTATTTACATTTTAAAAGCAGGTCATTATTATTCCCTTTAACCCGTCACGATTGTGAGATGGGTTTTCTTTCAATTTTTTTTTTTTATAGATAATAAAATTTTTTTCCATTCGCAAGAAAGAAGAATTTATTTTTATAATTCAAATATAGTCTCTCTTTTTCTCTCTCTATTTCTTTTACTACAAATATTATCAATATCATTAAATATTTGTCTGTCAAGAGTTATTTTTTTAGTTTTCTACTTTATTGAATTTAAATTTCCCGCCACTGGTTCTGTAAATGTCCGACCAGATGGCATGAAAACTCTCTCACAATCGATCGAATTTAATTGTAAAATTATTCGAAAACAATAATTTCTTTTTTAAATATTTTAAATATTTAATTATTCTTATTTTCCGTAGGAATTAAAATTCTTCAAAACATTAAAATTCAAACCTTTTTGAAATTAATCAACTTTAAAAATATTGTTATAAAACATAAAGAAAACGATTACTCCGAGTTCGATTTCTTCATGTTTTATATAATAATTAAAGAGGATCGAATTTTTTAAATCATTATTTTATATTACAAGAATATTGTTACTGTAATTTCTTAAAAATTATTTTCATATTCTATTATTATCTAAAATTTAAACTAAAATTCATTTTCAAATCAATTTTTATTAAAAAATTCTACGAGAATTCAATTATTTAAATACAAAAGTATTTATTATATAATTGAATGTTTCTTAAAATTTAATTCTTATACAGAATTTTATTAATAAATTTTTAAATAATAAAATAATTCAATTCTTTTGACGAATTTTAATAAATTTTTTTACAATAATAGTTACATTTTTTAAATTATTTAGAATTCGATTAAAATTCTATTAAAAATAATTGAAATTCAGCAATGAGTTTTATTATTTCTGAAAATAATTGAATTATTGAGAAGAAACTTGTAAAAAATTTGTAAATATTTGAATTACTGTGAAATTTTTATTATTTATGAAAATAATTAAATTTTTCCGTAAAATTTTATTATAATTGTTTTTAAATAATTCTTTTGGGTAATTTTATTAAAATAGTAGATTCTAAAAATTATTGAAATGAGGAAAATTTTTGAAAATAATTGAAATTTTGACAAGAATTTTATTAAAAGTTTGTTAAATAATTGGAATTTAAAAAAATTTTTTTATTTATAAAGATAATAATTGAGATTTTGTCGAGATTTTCTTGTAAAAATTTTGAACATAATTGAATTTTGTGATAAGAATTTTATTACTTTTCCAAATAATTGAATTTCTGTAATAATTTGTAACTTCTTCAAAATTCAATTTTTTTTAGTGTTTTCAACTAAAATTCTTGAATAAATTCATTATCTTTAATAATTAATTAAATATGTATTAACAAATTAAACTAATTAAAAATTTTTAAAAAAATTTATAAATAAAAAAAAATTAAAAAATTTATAAAAAAAAAATTAAAATTAAAAATTAATTAATTAATTAATTAATTAAAATTAAAATTTATTAATTCGAAAGCAAAAAGTCAGTCACTAATTCATTTTATTTTTAATATATTGTAAATAATAAAATTAAATATTTTAAAATAATTTTAAATATTGTAAAGAAATAATAGTAATTAATTGCAATAAAAAAATAGAAACTCACTGTGATTTTTATATTTGCCCTATATGAATGATTAAAGTTCTTCAGGCGACGTGCAATTCGGAAGTGAACTCTCAAGCGCAGTTTGGGGATTTTTTTCTCGAAACCCCCTCCAACTAATTAATATTGAACTCAGTTGATATATTTCTATTCTATTGTGATTTTCAAATCTATTATCCTAATTGGGAACCATCAAAACAATTATATTGTTATGAAAGACATAATGTCATTGAAAGGTCATAAACGTAGAAAATTAAATACGAAATGAATATTAGAACGAGAGGGAAGATAACGCTTTGCAGTAAACAAAGAGAGAAAATAAAATTTAGAAAAAATAATATTAATATAATAAACATCGCCACTAAAAATCGTCACAGATACTTACAATTTTTTTCAATTTAAGAAATAAGTAATTATTTTTAAAGAACTTTTTTTTTAATAAAACTATTTTTACTTAAGAAATTATTAATTATTATTTATTAATTATTTTATTAATTTTATTAATTACATTAATTGTTAATAACAAGCAAAATTATTTTGCTAGTTATTAATTGTTAATAACTAGCAAAATAATTATTTTGCTAGTTATTAACAATTAATGTAAATAATACTGTCATGAAAAATATAATGTCATTGAAAGGTCGTAAAGGTAAACAAAGAAAAATAAAATGAATATTAGAACGAGAGGCAAAATAAGACAATGCTGTAAGGAAAGAGAGAAAATAAAATTTAAGAAGAAAATAATTTCAATAATAAAAAGCAAATAATAAATAAATATTTTTCTAAAAAAAATTATTTTTTACTTCCCTGTATTTACTATTTAGTAGTAAGAGCTGCAGAATGATATGAATTATATTTTTACTTTTATTATATTTCAGAAATGTTGAAAATTATTTTTACTTCAATTAAAATAGACAAATAACTTCCGTTATATAAAATTATGCAATTATTATCATTATATAATTTGTATGTGAACAAAAATGAAAATAGAAATTCCATTAAATTAAATCTGCCAAGAATTGTAATTTTTAAAAATTTTTCGAATTCAACTATACTAATTGACAGCGTTAATTACTTCTAGCCAAATATAGATATACACACATACACATTTATATAGAAAGAGAATTTATAAGCTCTGTGCTTTAATCAAATTTGATTACCTGGAAACGGAAATCTAATTCCCAAAATGGCGAGCCTTAATTTCCATCTTTCATCCGCTCTATGGTTAATATAATGAAGATTGATCGGTTCTATAGTAATCCTTTTGTTGAAGTTAGTCTTGAATAAATCTTGAAATAACTAACTATACACGCGAGAGATAATTATAATTATAATATTATAATAATAATTATAGTTATAATAAGCCCGTATATACATTAAATAAATAAATAAATAAATACGCAATGAAAAAGTTGGGGTGAACTATTAATATTATTAAATACTTTTTATCTCATTTCAATTTTTTCTCTATTTTTTTCTCTAATTTATCTTCAATTTTTCTCTGATTTTTCTCTAAATAAATTTATATTAGATCTCTTAAAATAAATTTTTAAAAAATTTTTGAAATTTTTTGAAATTTAAAAAAAAAATTCTCCTAACTTTTCTCTAGCTTTTCTCTGATTTTAAATATTAATTGTCAATTCTATTAATTGTTCATAATCTTATACTTTATTAATTATGGAAATTATATTCATTAATATATTCGTCATTGTCAATAAAAATTTGAAATTTGTCACTTTTAATTATGAAAATTAATAGTAAATTAATAATTAGTTTGATCTACATTTCAGATGATTTTCTACTCTCGATATTTTAAGGACTTTCAACCGGAAGTGAGATTTGAAGAACCGCATGAAACGAGATTTTTCGTTTGTATTCTTTATTAGTGAATTATTATTAATATATTAAAATTAATATTAATAATATATGTATAAAATTAAGTTTATTTGTATTTTATTGAAAGTTTGTTATTTTTATTATTAGTTTTCATAAACGAATGAAAAATAATTAGAAGAGAAAAAGAAAATTTTTTTCCCGGAATAGCAAATAGAAAAAGGAGTAAAGTAACTTTTACTATACTCACATAATAAAATTTCGAGTGTGTAGAAACTGCTCATTTCTTTCAATTTTTAATTATTTTCGAAGTAAATTTTACAATTGACTAAGTTTATATATTTTTCAAACAAAAAGTTTCTTTCTTTTTTTTACTAAATTTTAGTTAAAATCGAGGTTAAAATGAAATAAAATTTACTTTTGATTTTTTAAACACTGGAAAATAGTAATAATTACCAAAAAATCTAGTCCGTTGATATTCTGATATTAATACCACGAAAGTATAGTAAAAATTATTTTACCTTTCTTTCAATTCTCTGTACGAGGAAAATATAATTGCAAATGTTAACACATTGTTTCAAAAATTAATTTCTCTGTTTTTTTTTTTTTTTTTTTTTTGAGAGAGGCAAATATGAGAGAAAAAATTCATTTTTTTCCATATAGATAACGAGAAATCGGAGAATTTATTTTATTTTTTTTTTGATATTTTGTATATAGATAAATCTACACCTATGACTGGATCCCTCGGGGATTTCGAAACACGCTACCGGATGTAAACGCGACTTTCTGTGAAGCTTAACCGGCGCGTGCTTTCCGAAAAAGCCCTGATCCATCTAGCTTTAATCCTAGCGATGAGAAAAGAGAAAAAAGAGAAAGAAATAGAGGAAAAGAGGGAGAAAGTGAGAGAAAATGAGAGAAAATAAGAGAAAAATAATAAATAAAGAATAGAAAATAATAAACTATAAATAAATTAAATAATGAATAAGGAATCTCTTAAATGTAAAATTTATCAATGTTTTTTTTTCATCGCGCCTATATTTCAAGAGCAATCTGCGATATTTGAAGAATTTGAAGAAATATTGTAAAAACTTGAAGATTTTTTTGAAAATTTTTCGAAGGCTGTGTATTTATCAAGTAATGAAAATATTTATAAACATATTTAAATAATATTAATAAACCATTTTTTAAAGATAAAATTACAATTTTTGTTCTTTATGTTCTTATGATTATAATAATAAATGTAATAATTCAATTATTAAAAAAAAATTTTTATAAAAATCAAATGACTAATTATTTTCAAATTTTTCGATAAAAAGTTTGCAAGAATTTAATAATTTTCAGTGCATTAATTTTTAAACATCAAAACATTGAAAAAGATAATTTATTAAAAAAGTTGATAAGCAAACAACAATTTTAAACCGCAAACAGATTCAAACACAACAATATTAATTTATTTCTTTAAAATTATTTGTGAAATTTAATTTAATTTATCATATTTTAGAAAAAATTATAACCAAAATCTGAAGAGATTTTTTTTACTGTAATTAATTTTTTTCCTAGTAATAATAATAATAAATTTTTAATTCATTAAAAATCATTCAAAAGGGAAAAATTAAAATTTTTTTTAATTTTGCTGAATATAAATTTTTAATAATAAATAAATAAATATAAGGGAAAGAGAGAAAAAATTGTTTTTTAAAAAATATATATAGAGTTTGAATAGAAAATGAAGTCGATGTATAACTTGAATCGCGAGTTATCGTTTGGAAAGTTGCGATCGAGAACCCTGTTCAAATTCGTCCCCTATTTTTTTTTTTTTGCATGAATGTACATGTATATGTATATATAACGCGGTAGCCACCGTAAATATTAACTCTAGATCGCATATGGTGCTCGGCTATGGAAGAGCGAGTTATACACTGCATCCGAAAAGACATTACAGATCTCCCTGCGGGATCATCCAGGAGATAATCGTTTTTTCAAATATATAACATCCCCGACTGTCATCGATCCCACGCTTCTTTCATATACACACACACACATATATATATACACCATACAGAATCCTTTGTTTTCAAGGGTATGAAATTTAATCATTTTTTTCTTTTTGCAAATCGTTTTTTATTTAATTAAAAAGTAATATCGTAAATTAAATATAACGCAATAAACGCTTCTTTATTATATTTACTTAAATATTAAATTTACAAATTGTTTTTAAAATTTAAATTTAAAAAAAAAAATTCTTTTTAAATTTCAAAAAATTTTCTTTTGGACAAAAAAAATTTCAATTCTCTTTATAAATAATAAAATTCTTCTCTGATATTCAATTATTTTACGAAATTTTAATCAAATTCTTGTCAAAATTTCAATTATTTTCAAAAGTTTTCTAAAATTCAATGATTTTCAATATCTACTATTTCTTTAAAATTTTCCAAAAGAATTCAATTTTCAAAAAAATTTGAATAAAATTCTACGCAAACATTCAATTATTTTCATAAATAATAAAAAATTTTACAGGAATTCAATTATTTACAAATTTTTTTTATAAATTTCTTCGCAATAATTCAATTATTTTCATAAATAATAACATTTTTACAGGGATTCGATCATTTTTAAAAGTAATAAAATTCTTTTAGGAATTCAATTATTTTCATAAATAATAAAACTCATTGCAGAATTTCAATTATTTCGAATGCAATTTTAATCGAATTCCTCGAAAAATGTAATTATTCTTAAAAATTTTATTAAAATTCGTCCAAAGAATTTAATGATTTAAAAAAATTGTTGATAACATTTTTTATGAGAATTTAATTTCAAGAAACATGAAATAAATAAATTATTTATTTACATTTTATTTGTATTTAAATAATTGAATTCTCGTAGAATTTACTAATAAAAATGGTTTTAAAAATAAATTTCAGTTAAAATTTTAGATTATAATTAAATATTAAAAGCATTAAAACGTGGATTTTTAGAAATAATTAAATTTTGAAAAAGTTTCAAACTAAAATCATTGAAATTCTTAATTTTTCATATTTTTGACATTAAATTCTGTAGAATTAATTCTTTTTAATAATTCAATAGAATTTGTATTGAAATTATTTCAAGTTTTTATTCTTCAATATAAAATTGTAGAATTTCCGAATAATGGAAATTTTGTAAAATTGAATTGTAAACGAATGAATTTGAAAATTCTCAAAGAACTTTTAAAAGAATTTTAGTTAAAAACGCTAGAAAAAAATTTAATTTTAGAAAAGTTACAAATTATTGCAAAAATAATAAAATTTTTTCAGGACTTAAATTATTTAAAAAATAATGTAATATAAAAAATTCTTTACAAGAAGTCAATTATTTTCATAAATAATAAAATTCTTCACATGATTTTAATTATTTTTAATACAATTTTACAGGAATTGTTAAAAAAATGCAATTAATCTTAAAAATTTTATTTCAATTCTTCGAAAAGATCAATTATTTACAAAAATATTAGAATTTTTCACAGGAATTCAATTATTTTAATAATATTTTTAATAAAATGGTTCGCAGGAAATCAATTATTTTAAATACAATTTTAATTACATTATTTTGAAATAATTCAATTATTCATTTAGATGTTAATGAAATTCTTATCAATAATTTAATTATTCTCAGAAATAATTCTTCGAAAGAATTTAATGATGTCAATAAATAACAAAATTATTTCCGAAAATTCAATTATTTCGAGGCATTTTATTAAAATTGTTTACAAAACTCAATTATTTTCATAAATAACAATATTCATCACAAGAATTAAATTATATTTTTAAAAGTAATAAATTTTTTCTTGTAAATTCTATTATTTTAAAAAATTCTAATAAAAAGAAAGAAGAATTTAATTAATAATTAATAATTTAATTAATAATTTAATTCGCAAGAATTTAATTATTTTCATAAATAATAAAATTCTTCTCAGGAATCGAATGATTTTTAATATCTAATATTTTAATAAAATGACCCAAAAGATTTCAATTATTTAAAAACGGTTTTAATAAAATAAATAATAAAAACTTCAGCGAAATTCAATTATTTTTAATTTTGTTATAAATTTCTTCTCAATAATTCAATTATTTTCAGAAATAATAAAACTCATTGCAGAATTTCAATTATTTTTAACACAATTTTAATCGAATTTCTCGAAAAATGTAATTATTCTTAAAAATTTTATTAAAATTCTTCAAAAGAATTCAATTATTTAAAAATTTGTTAATCAAATTCTTTATAAGAATTGAATTTTGAGAAACAGTCAATTATTCAATAAATTATTTACTTGTGCATTTAAATAATTAAATTCTTGTAGAATTTTCTAATAATAATTGATTTTTATTTCATAAAAATGAATTTCAGTTAAAATTTCAGATTATAATTGAATATTAAAAGCAATATAGCGTGAATTTCTAGAAATAATTGAATTTTGAAATTAATTTTTTTGAAAAAGTTTAATTGAATTTTTTTATATTATTTAAAGTTTTTATTTTCTAAAAATAATAAAGAATTTAGGAATAATTGAAATTTCGTGAAATTGAATATTGTAAACAAATGGATTTGAAAATTGCCAAAGAACTTTTTCGAAAATTATTAAAAATAATAGATATAAAGTAAAATAGTTAAAAAATTTTGAAAATAATAATTGAATTGAAATAATGAAAATAATTTTGAAGAAGTATTCTTATAATATAAAATAATGATTTTATTACTTGGTCATCTTTAATTATTATAAAACATGAAGAAATCGATGACTCCGAGTCGAAGACTCGGAGTTATCGATATCTTCATGTTTTATAATTATAAAAAAATTTATTCAACTAAAATTTCATTCATTTCATTCATTGTAAAAAATAACACCAAAATTGATTATTTTAATCCTTTTTTTGGTGTTAATTTAATTTGCAACACTTTTTAATACCTCACGATTTACTGTGACGAAGAAAAAGTTGCCAGATTCTCGATTGTGAGAGATTTTTCATGCCCTCTAGGCGGGTATTTACAGAAATATATTGGCGCGAAATTCGAATTCCAAAAAAAAAACGTTGCTAATAATTTTTTATTCAAGAGATTTCTTATTCATTATTTCATTTTTTTTTGTTTAGGTATTATTTATTACTTTTTATTCTTTATTTTATTTTTCATTAATTATTTATTATTTAAGTTTACATTGAACAAAATTGAAAAAAAAGTAAAAAGTCCCATGAAAATGATTTTTATTGGATTAAAAATTTCTCGTTTTTGAATACATTCCATATTTTTTTGGTGATGAAAACCAAAAAGAGAAAAAAAAAAAAATTGTCGCTCCTGACAAAATTTTGCCATTCTATCTTAAACCGTGTAAAATGGTAATTAGATGAGATATCAAAGTTGAAGGGTGAAATGTCAAGAGCCATATTTGCATCAACTTACTGACTGTTAGTAATGGTCCAGTTGGGAAGGAGATTACAAGCTATTAGTTTAACAAGCGCCGAAATCAATATCGTCGAACGCTTCTCCCATCCGCAAATCATGAGAGAGAGAGAGAGTCTCTCCTCCTTTCTCGCGACATTTATTTTCGTACTATATATATATAAATATATATGTATGTATACCGTTTCGTTGAAATGCTCGATTGCGAAGCTGAGGGTGAATCTGCGATTCGTGGTTTGTTCGCGACCGACGCACGAGACCGTTTATAATCACGGCACAAATAGTAGAAATGCAATAAAATCAAAGCGAACGCGCCCACAGTGGACCATTCCAAAAACTTTCAATCGTGTGTTTATTCCTCTCTGCACGTCACGCGGTTAGAATAATAAATATTTTATTTCATTACTTTAAAATCGATATATAATTTCGATTCAATTCTTTTTTTTTCCTATTTATTTATTTTCTTTTTCAGTTTTTTTTTCATTAATAAAAAAAAGTGGATTGAAAAAAAATATGTACACACACACAGCACATTCAATCAGTGATCCAATTAAAATAATTGCTATTCGTCAAATTTAATACATAAATAAAAAATGAGAGAGAAAAAAAAATTCCATTTAGAAAAAAAACAGAAAAAAATTTGAAAATTTCCCTCTAAATATATTTTAATACCAATCATTTTGCAATTGCATTTAATACAAATATTGATTATAATAAACCAATTAAAATTTCATTTTAATCCTGTTTTTTTAATTAACAATTTTTTTATATTTACTATTATATATTCAATCAATTATTAATTCAAATAAATAAAAATTTAATTAATTGGGAATTTCCGTCAAATACATTTTATCTCAATTAGCAGGAATTTATTGATATTGGTAAAATATTTATTTACTTAATTATTCTCGTATTAATTATAGCGAATATTTCGGGAAAATGAAAAGGTAATTAATTTATTAATTAGAACAAATAAATTATAACAAAAAAGAAAATAATAAAAAAAAGTAAATAGTAATAATAGTAAATAATAAAAGTGAATAATAAAAATCTCTTGGAAAAAAAGAACATAATTAATCAAAATTTGTAGAAATTCTTAATTAACATTATATTTATCAGATATATAGAAGAGTGAATTGAAATCATCTACTTAACACAAGCATCGGAATAATTCGATAATTAATTAACTACTTGCCGCCATCGACTATCGACAGTCATTAAGTCGGTAGGAGATTTAATCTGTATTCAGACATGACCTAACAATTGCAAATTAATTAATTACTGATTGTTGACAGCCTCTGAAATTTGCCAGAGAGAAGACATTGACATTCAACATGGGTCAAATAATTAGTTAATTAATCAATTGCGTGTAATTTGCAGAAATTTTCGTAACCGCGCGACGACGACCTTCGATTTTCCGATGAATATATATGTTTATACACACGACAAAAGTCGAATAAACAATTTATAAGAGAGAGTGAGGGAGAAAAAAAAAATGTTTTTTTAAAGTACTAAGAAGAAAACTAATTTTTAACTGATAAAATGACAAAATAATTATTGCGAATAGGAAAAAAAAGTAAAAGTAAAAGAAAAATTTTAAAAGTAAATAAAAATTATTGCGAATAATAATAATAAAAAAAAAGAAAAATTGCGAATAGAAAAAGAAGAAAAATAGTAAATTAAGTAAAAAATAATTGCGAATAAATAGTAAAGAAATTGCAAATAAATAAATAAATAAATAATTTAAGTAAAAGAGCAAAAAATTGTTGAGAATAGAAAAAAAGGGAAAAATAAAAGAAAAATTAAAAACAAAGAAATAATTACGAAATAAGTAAAAAGAGTAATTTAAACAAAAGTAAAAAAAAATAACGTCAAATAATAAGTGAGAAAAAAAATTAACACAGAAAAGTTTTCAAAAAAATAATTGCAAAAATAAAAAGTAAAATGACATATGTAAAAAAAAAAACAAGTGGCTGTTAAAAAAAGAAAATTTTTTTAAATGATTGCAATTAGGGGGGAGGGGGTGGGGTTTATTCTCACGGAACTGGCGCTACATAACGACCCCAGTGAGACTGTAATTCACCCTTAGAAATAGCGCGCGCGACCCAAGTTCTTCCCTTCTTCTTCCTCTTTTCCCCCTTTTTCAACGAGCGACACCGCGTTAACGTCACGTGACGCCAAAATTTCTTGATTAAGGCCCTCTCAATGAGATTTTCGTTCGATTGGAGAGAACTTGCCTCGTAATCTGTTAAAATATGACCCTCGACTAACGAACAATAATGAAAATCCACCGCTGGCATATTATTTTAATATTAACGCTGCGAAAAAAAAATATATTATTAAGTCTCGACACTTAATCATGAGAATTTTTTTCTACTAATAAAATTTTTGGTTTGTACGACTTTGTAGAAATTTATACAAAACTATAAAAGGAAAATATAAAAAAGAATAAATTACTAGATTTTTTCTCGATTTTTTTCTATTTATATTTATTTTAATTTTAAAAATAATTTTAGTAACAATAATAGTAACAAAAAATAATAATAATAAAAAGAATCATTAAAAATCATTTTCCCCTTTTAGTCCTTTAATAAAAATAATTGTCAACCAGTGCTGCCAGATGATTAAAAAAGACAAATCTTCAAACTTTTCTTATTTATCTTTAGAAATCTTTAAATTAATCAAAAAAAATTTCTTCAGATTTTGTTTATAATTTTTTCTCAAATATTAGAAATGAAATTAAATTTCACAAACAATTTTAAAGAAATAAATTAATATTGTTGTCTTTGAATCTGTTCGCAGTTTTAAATTTTTGTTTGCTTTTCAACTTTTTAAATAAATTTTCCTTTTCAATGTTTTGATGTTTAAAAATTAATGCACTGAAAATTACTAAATTCTTGCAAATTTTTTATCGAAAAATTTAAAAATAATTAGTCATTTGATTTTTATCAAAATTTTTTTTTAATAATTGAATTCTTTTAAAAAAATTTAATAAAAATTGTATTGAAAATAAATAAATAATATTGAATTCTCGCAAAAAATATTATTAGTTATAAAAAAGAATCGAATTCTTCTAAAGAATGTTATGAAAATTATTGACAATAATTTAATTCTTAACAAGAATTTTATTAAAATTTTTTTTAAAAGAATCGAATTCTTCCAAAGAATGTTATTAAAATTATTGACAATAATTTAATTCTTAACAAGAATTTTATTAAAATTTTTTTTTAAAATAATTGAATCTTTTCGAGAAATTTTATTAATATTTTTTTGAGAATAATTGAATTCCTGCGATGAATTTTATTGTTTATAAAAATAATTGAATTCTTCCACAAAGAAGGTTTTAATAAAATTTTTAAAAATAACTCAATTCTTATCATTAAAAATTTTTTTTTGAATAACTGAATTATTGCGAAAAATGTTATCAACATTTTTGAAACTAATAAATAAGAATAATTAATTTATGTAGTTAAAAGGTGAATTTTTTAAATTTTGAATCTGAAATTATTCAAAAATTAATGTTTATATTTGAAAATTATAAAAATTTTTAATTTGCAAAATATTAAATGGAACAGTATAACATTTACGATAGTAATTAATAATTACTACATTTATTATTATAGTCATAAGAATATTCCCTGAAATCCATCTCGATTGTGAGAGATTTTTTATGCCCTCTAGGCGGATAGTTAGAAAAATAAATTGGCGCGAAATTCAAATTCTACAAAATTCCAAAGAAACGATAATAAATAATTTTCAAGAAAATTGTATTGAAAACTCTTAAATTAATAAAA
Organism: Leptopilina syphax; assembly: GCA_032872505.1. Taxonomy (NCBI): domain Eukaryota; kingdom Metazoa; phylum Arthropoda; class Insecta; order Hymenoptera; family Figitidae; genus Leptopilina; species Leptopilina syphax. The sequence continues at coordinate 6,934,354 of CM065476.1, read as the reverse complement.
TTAGTCAAAATTCTTGTAATTGTTTAAAATTATTGTAAGAAATTAAACAAATTCTTTAGCAAATTCTAGTTTGTAAAAAATATTTAATTTATTTTAATTTTTTACAACCTAGTGGAAAATTGACGATGATTTTTTGTATCTTTAAATTTACAATTATATTTCATCAATTAATTATAATTAAATAAATATTTGCCAAATTTTTAGATTCCATATCTGAATAAAAAATTCTCAACTTTAAGTATTTAACGAATAAGTCAAAAATTAGAAATATTATAATTTTTATTAAGTAATAATAAATATAATTATTTATTATTTTATGTAATTATAATTATAATAATTATTAGACAAAATAATAATTGTATTATTATTTTTATTTCGTTACTATTATATTATTATTATTATTTTAATATAATAGCTAGTAATAATAATAATAATAATAATAATAATAATAATAATAATAATAAAAATAATAATAATAATAATAATAAAAATAATAATAATAATAATAATAATAATAATAATAATAATAATAATAATAATAATAATAAAAATTAATAATACGATTAATACAAACAATCTTTAACAATAACAAAGAGTAGAAGCGATGCTTGTACTCCGTTCACTTTATCTCGATTGTGAGAGAATTTTCATGCCCTCTAGGTGGACATTTACTTAATTATAATGGCGCGAAATTCAAATTCAATGAAAGAAGAAAACATTTCTTTTCTTCTTTAATATATTATTACGCCTACGTAATAAGATTTACTTTTCAAAAAATATTAAATAATTATTTTGAAAAACCATCTATTTAAAAAATCATTAGTCTGTAAAATTATTAGTTTGAAAAGTCATTAATATAAAAAATTATTTGTTTGAAAAATCATTGATTAAAAATGTTATTAATTTGAAAAATCATTTATTTAAAAAATAATTAGTTTGAAAAATAATTAATTTAAAAAATCATTAGTTTAAAAAATCATTCGTTAAAAAAAATATTAATTTTGAAAAATCATATATTTAAAAAAAAATCATTGAATAAAAAAATTATTAATTTAAAAAATCCCTTATTTAAAAATCATTAGTTTTAAAAAAAATATATTTAAAAAATTGTTAATTTAATGAAACGTTCATTAAATATAAACAAATTTTCTCCTAAAAATAGAATTTATTTTACATATAAATAAATAAATAAATAAATAAATAAAAATGGCAATTAGAGTAGGATTAGTTGATTTATCAAGTACTTAAGTGTAATTGGGGTAAATAAATAACGAGGGAGTGTTGCTCTATAAGGAAATTGGAGATTGTTCACGAATTGAGAAGAAGGGCCACTCCCCAGGGGGTCGTAGTGATTTTACGTGCCATTTCAATCCGTAACGTCGTTGTCGTTGTCGTCATCATCGAAAGAGAGAGAGAGAGAGAGAGAAAGAGAGAGGCCAGGGCAACGAGGGTGGGAACTTTGCTTTTTTTTTTCTTTTTTGACCTTATGGGCGTCGATGTGTCTGTGATTAATGCCTCGATTCTCCTGTCACCGTCGGGTAGACTCACTGACTTTTGTCTTCAGACCCCCAGTTTGTTCACTTGACGTCCTTTGATCGTAAATACATTTCCCATTGTCCCGTTCAATTCACGACAGCTCAGGATGTGGAAATTAAAAAAAAGTACCCTTTCACTCTTCATTTTCTATTAAAAAAAAAAATAGTATCACCTATAAATTATTTCTTTTAATTGTCATCTCAAAATCATCCCTTTTATTGTTTATTGCTATATTATCTTTCTCTAATCTTTCATTGCTTATATTTTATTTTTTACTTTATTGTTGTTTTTTTATTGCCTTCTCGATTGTTTTTTTTCTTTTTTTCCAAGTGCTGGAGAATTTTATTTTATTTATCTTTTTTTTTGTTTTTATATATTTTTTATAATTGTTTTACTTTTTTTTATTTCTGTTGCTTATTTATTTTCATTTCGATTTACTTATTTTTACTTTGATTTATTTTTTTTTTATTTATATTATTTACTTTTCTCTTTTATTTCTATTATTCCTTCCTTTATTTTAATTTAATTACTTTAATTTTTACTGGAAATTTAATTACTAAAGTATTTTTTTATTCTCTCTTTTTTTATTTATTTACTTATTTTTTATTTACAATATTTTCTTTTTTATTCAATTTCCCTCCTATTATTTTTTTCTTTATTTATATTATTTTTTTTGAGACGGAAAAAATCCGCATTTGCGAAGAATCGAACCCCGGCTCTTGTTGTTCCCAGTCCAGAGCTGAAGCCACCTAGCTATGTCACTTACCCAACTTATTTCTTTATTTTCATTTATTTATCCTTTTTTATTTGTTTTATTCGATTTCCTTATTTCTTTAGTTTATTTTTGATTTCTATTTCTTTATTTTCATTTTTTATATTTTAATTTTTTTATTTAATTTTTTTATTTTTATTTTTTAGTTTAATTTTTTTATTTTTATTTTCTTTTTTTTGCTCTTTATTTATTTAATTTTTGTGAAAAGATTTGAAGAATGACGAATCCGCAAGCACAGCAATATCCACACACAAGTTTCGTCCAAAAGTCTCGCGACCTGATGGCTGACAGCTGTCAATGATATGGAGAGAAAGAGAGAGAGAGAGAATCGTGAGAGCGCTTTTGCCGCATTGGCTGTCAAAATGTCTCGGCCTTTCCATTCTTTTTCGGCGACTATATATACATGTGCGGTTATATAGAAGGTGCCTGACAGTAATTCACTTGAGTTGTCGAGGAGACTTGGATGGAATCGTTTGCCATCTAAGGGGAAATATTCTTGGCAGCATTATATCCAACGTATTACTAACTTTTTTATTCTCACACTTGAAACAATAAAAATCTTTCAATATTCAACTTTCCGATGATAACAAATCATTCACAATCCTGACACATTATATTTATGGCCTTTAAAAGTTGAAATTAAATTTTCAAGTTTTACTATTTCCTGTTTTTTTTTTGGAAAAAAAAATTACAATTTGAATTTTTTTTTAAGTAAATTTAAGTAAAATTAGTTTTAAAATAAAATAAATTAAAATGAAGTGGATTTAAAAATAAAAAAAATTTAAATCAAGTGAATTTGAAAATAAATTTAAATGAAATGAATTTAAAAATAAAATAAATTTAAATGAAATGAATTTAAAAATAAAATAAATTTAAATAAAATGAATTTAAAAATAAATATAAATAGTAGTAAAAATTAAATAGCAATTTAGATAATAATAATTTTTGTTTATAATAAAGAAAAAAAATTGTAGACTCTATAGAATGGGAAAAAAAAATTCTCCAAATCGATACAACGATTGAAGTTAAAGTTACAGAACTGCAAAAATTTTTCTAGCAATTTTGGCAATTTTTTTTTTACATTTTCTTCTTCTTTTCCCTAAAAGACACGATTTTTACAGTTCGTAAATCATGATGGAAGAAAGAGAAAAATGCCTTCTCGAAGAGGAGAACAGCTTATGCCGTGTCATTTCGCGTTGGATAGTGTTAAAAGACGTCGTCGACGACGTTCCTTCGAGACACGACTTTCTAAAGAAATTAGAGCAGGCGTTGGAAAGAACCGGAAGAAGAGGTGAAAAATGGTTGCTACTGTAAGCGTCGTTGACCGGAAAAAGAGATTGCCGAGTTAAAGTTTTTTTTTCTCAAAAAAAAAATAAAAAAAAAACCCTTCTTCCATTTCCCCAAAGCGTGTATCAAACTGGTAATAACGCTTTTCAACTTTTGTCATTGACGCCCAAAAGTGATATTGCCCTGAAAAAAAAATTCTGTTTAGAAAAGAAGAATACAAATTTTTAGTGTATTTTGAAGTTGAAAAGAATATTTTTGTATTCGATACTTTTCCATTTTGCTTTTTTTCCTTTTTTGAATTTTGAATTTCGCGCCGGTTTAGTTCGGGAAATGTCCGCCCAGACGGCGTGAAAACTCTCTCGTAAACGAGGTTGACTAGACGTAATATAAGTATCAGTAGCTCAATTTTATATTATCTTCTGATTATCATTATTTTAGTTAGTTAAAATAACAAATATTATAATTAGTAATTACAGTATAATTAATTTTAATATTCGTAGTATTTTAATTATAATATTGTTATTATTTCCATTTTAATATTGTCGATAGAAATTAATTGAATATTTTTTATTTTAATCTATTGCTATTAGAGAAATTTTTTACAGAACCGTTCCGAGAAATAAGAGTATATTTATTTTGAAAGAAAAAAAATTACCATTCAATTTCATTTTCTCTGCACACGTCAAAATTTAAAGATTTTTTTTTGTCAACAAAACGCGGCAAAAAAAAAAAAAAATAAAAGAGAACGAAAAATAGAAATGTCGAAAAACATCGAACGCTATTGAAAGTGACACCATTTGTTCACGAATTCGTTAGTCCCTTTTATAGTGCCACGACAACTATATATTGGTAGTTTTAGCCGTGTTGATGCGAACTCTATCTTGATCAGTATAAAATTGTTACATCCAACGACAAACAGGCGCACAGATTGCTTCACATGTTACAACAATCAATGTATTAAAGGGATTAAAAGAAAAATAATTCTCTGTCTTTTTTTCTCTAATCAACTCCTAATGAAACAATTAATAACTATGGTAACTCAGCTAATAGTTATGTATCATAATTGCCGTATAATATTTTTTTTATTATTATTATTATAAATATTAATAATATTTAATATTATATTTACAAAATGATATAAAAATGGGGTTTAAAATACAAATTTCTTGACAATTTGTGTTTAAAATAAAAAAAACCTATTTTCTATTTTGTCTTTTTGTTTCTTGAAATTTGAATTTCGCGCCAGAATAGTTGCGGAAATCTCCGCCTAGACGGCGTGAAAACTCTCTCATAAATGAGATGAAATAGACGTAATATAAGTACCAGAGACTCGAGATTCAATTACATTCAGTTAAAATTAATTATTTAATTAATAATAATTATTTATTAAGTAATAGAGTTAATATTACAATAAAAAATTATAATTACTATAATTAATTAATTAAAAAGTAGAATTAAAAATAATATTCAAAATAAGAATTAAATAAATATAAATCAATGAAAAATAAATTAAAAAATAATGTAAAGAATAAAAGGAAAAAAAATAAATTGAGAAGCAGTGAATAATTGTGATTTTCGAGTGAATTTGCTTGTCACTGTGAAATATTAACTGTATATTAAATTATTAATATATAGTTGACGATGAAATATTCTTTTCGAGTGTAACATTCTTGAGTTAAAGCCACAAATTATCTAAACGTGTAGTATATGAAGTTATACATAAGACTTTGACGCTTGCGAGACTTTGAACGAGAAATGACGGAGAGCGGCACTCAGGATTCAATAACGGAAGTTTGCCAAACTAGGAAGTAAGGAAACCGGGGGAGTTGGAAGGCGTTGAAGAATGTTGAACGCCTTTAGAAGTGAAAATAGTTCATGATGCATGATCTTCTTGGGGGAAATTATTGCTTTCAGTATTAGATCTCACAGTTGCAGACGCTTTTTGAATAAAACGTTTTTGCTCGCATCGTATCATTCGCATTTAAGTGAATCCCAGAACAATCTACATATTTATAGCAATATTTCTTTAAAAAGATTAAAAGAAGAAACTCAGTTTTTCGAAAAAAGCAACTCTCTCCCTTTTTTCTTCTTTTCTCTTTCTTTTTTCTCTTCTCTTCTTTTTCTTTCTCTTTTCTTGTTTTTTTTCTTTCTTTTTTTTCACTTTCCTTTTCCTTTTTCTCTTTCTTTTTTTCTCTTCTCTTCTTTTCTCTTTCTTTTTTTCTTCTTTCTCTTTTCTTGTTCATTTCTTTTTCTTTTTATTCTTTTCTCTTCTTTTCTTCCTTTTTTTTCTTTTTCGAAAACTATGAAAGCTTTTCAAAAGATGAAAAACGAAAAAAAGTGACAAAAAAAAAGTATGGATGTGTATTAAATTTCATTAAATTTAAAGTTAGAAAACTTGAAGTAGCACATCGATGTATATATACTATTGTTTCACCGAGAAATCAGCACCTGGTTGTCCCCAGAATAATGGAGGACTCTGGAAAGACATAAATCGAGTTTAGAGCAGTGGAAACGGAGCGCAAAGGAAAAAAAATTTAACATCGAATGTGATTGTATATACACTTTACTGTTTTTTTCCACCGTTTTTCAAACTAACAATGAAAGAAGCTAAAATAAATATCAGCTTTTCTATTTTTCTCCCAAAAAAAAGAAAATGAAGCAAAGAAGAGAAATTCTTTATTTCTCTTAAAGTTCTTCAATTTTATAAAGAAGAGCTTTTTTTCTTAAATAGTTATCAATTTCTTTTTTTTTATTTTGTTTAAACATTTTTTTTTAATTTGGGTTTTTATTTTTGTAATTTTGCTGTTCTTTAAATCTGGTACAATTTTTTTTTTCTTAACGAAAAGTAATCTTCATGAATAGTGTTCTTAAAAAAAAAAAATTTCTAATGTCTTTGAATTTGGAAACAATATTTTTTTTTTATTTGAAATTTGACAGAAATTTGATTTTTTCTTTTTTGAAATTTGAATTTCCCGCCGGTATAGTTCTGAAAATCACCGCCCAGACGGCGTGAAAACTCGCTCGTAAACGAGATAGAATAGACTTAGATATAAGTATCAGTGACTCAAGTGTATATTATCGACAGTTTATTATTTTTTAATTTTTATTATTCTATTCTTTTAATATTCCGTTGTTTTATTATAATTTTATTATAATTTAATTTTTAGAACCAGTATTCAAAAGAATAGTTTTTTCTAAAAATAATTATCGTTAAAAGTAGTTTTTTCAAAATTAAAAAAGGGGTTTTCATCAAAAGTAGTTTTCTCCAAAAAATACTTATCATCAAAAATAGTCTTTATAAAATAGTCTTTAAAAATAGTCTTTATCAATAAATTAATAGTAATTTTCAGAAATAGTTTCCTCTTAAATCATACGTTTTTTTGAAAATAGTTTTCTCCCCAAGCAGTTTTCCTCAAAAAGAATTATCATCAAAAGTAATTTTCGCCAAGAATAATAATTATCTCCAAAATGTAGTTATCATCAAAAATATTTTTCTTCAAAAATAGTTATTTTTAAAAAACAGTTTTACTAAAAGTATTTTTCTTCAACAAATAGTTAGCAAAATTAGTTTTTATTTTTAAAAAACAACTTCTGATTGAAAATAGTTTTCTTCAAAAGTAGTTGTCATCAAAAAAAAAAATATTCTCCAAAAGTTGTTTTCTTCAAAAATAGTTATCAAAAGTAGTTTTCTCCAAAAATAATTATCATCAAGAATAGTTTTCTCTAAATGTAGTTATCATCAAAAATAGTTTTCTCTAAATGTAGTTATCATCAAAAATAGTTTTTTTTTTAAATATAGTTATTTACAAAAATAATTTTCTTCAAAAGTAGTTATCAAAAGTATTTTTTTCTATGAATAGTTGATATCAAAATAGATTTTTTTTTTCAAAAAATAGTTCTGTTTGAAAATATTTTTCCACAAAAGTAGTTGTCATCAAAAATATAGTTTTCTCCAAAAGTAGTTATCATCAAAAGTAGTTTCATTTAAAGACAGTTATCATCAAAAATTAGTTTTCTCTAAATGTAGTTTTCTTCAAAAGTAGTTGTCATCAAAAAAAAATATTCTCCAAAAGTTGTTTTCTTCAAAAATAGTTATCATCAAAAGTAGTTTTCTCCAAAAATAATTATCATCAAAAATAGTTTTCTCTAATGTAGTTATCATCAAAAATAGTTCTTTTCTGTTTTCAACAAAACAACAAAAATATTTTTCTTCATGAATAGTTATTAACAAAATTAGTATTTTTGAGAAATTATTTTCTTTAAAAACTGTTTTTTCCAAAAACTGTTTTTTTTTCCAAAAATTGTTTTTTTCAAAAATAGGTTTCTGTAAAAGTACCTTTTTCCAAAAGTAGTGATCATCAAAAGTAGTTTTTTTCCAAAAATAGTTATCATCAAAAACAGTTATTTTCAAATGTAGTTAAAATGGTTTCAAAATAGTTTCAAAATAGTTTTAAAATAGTTTTAAAATAGTTTTTAAATAGTTTTTAAATATTTTTTAAAAATACTTTTCCTCAAAAATAGTAATTTCCAAAAATACTCCCCCTCCCCCCAAAAAAAACATCTGTAACCAAAAATAATTTCAAACCAAAAACCATTTTATTTCTCGGCCAAAATGCCATTTCCCCAAAATTTCACCAAAAATGATACCTTCACTATATTCGAAAATAATGAGAAACACGGTTTGTTTCTTCATTTATTCGTGTATACCGCAAAACCACACATTCATGAGCATCCGTTTTCTCTCGTGCGAACGAGTCTATGAATTGTGCAATTCCTTTAATGGTGTTTCTACGCGAATTTCATTTCATGATTCTCGCACCCACCCACACACACACACACATACACACACATACACTGGTGATTTTCAGGATGAATACCAGGGAATCGTTAAAGAAATCTGCATTTTCGAGTGTCGACGCAAGTGAGAGATACAACAAAGTGCTAAATAGACGATGAACTTCACTCCAATGCGACAATGGATTGTATTTGCTTCGAAACACGGGATTTTCTGCTACTCACGATTTGCATAGAAACGTAGACAATTCAACCCTGTCTCCCTCACCCTCACCCTCACCCCCCCTCCCTCCCTCCTCTCTCCTGAAAACTCTCATTTGCATTTTTCCCGGATACAAACCAAGATTAAAAGAATGGATAGTTTCAAAGAAATAATTTATACTCGACAAGCGTCTTGTTATATTTCTATTTATCTACTTTGTAACAAAAATTAAAGAGGGGAAAAAAAATATATATCTTCTCCTTAGTAATGAGAGTGTAAAAGAAAAATTTAATTTTCTGAATTTTAAAAATATTCATTTTTAATCAATTTAAAGAAAGTATTTCTGAACATTAATATAGAAAAAATTTTTTATTTATTTCTTTTGTTTTACGATAATTTTCCTATTGTCATATTGTTTTAATTTTGCAAATATGATGAAAAATATTTTCCTATCGAAAACAATTATTAACTATTTTCTTTTTATTCTAAAAACTTTAGTTTTACTCTGCAAATTTTCTTCTAACAATATTTTTACACAGCGAATTTTATTGTATAAAATTTTTTACTCTCGTTTCTATTTTATTATTACTATCATAATTTTTTCTTTCTCGCACTCATTATTATATATCTTGTATGCAGTACAGATATTGTACATCTTGTTTCCTACATTTCAACTATTAATTACGGCCCCGGAAACGCTTCATATATCAAGAGTGTCAGGACTTTAATTTTTGAAGGGAAAAAGGAAAAATAACATTTATTGAACCTTTTGTTTCATTTTGCTGTATATCTGTATTTTTTTTTAACGTGACCAGAAATCGTAATGACATTTTTAAATTTTTGTCCTCTTTTCATCTCTAGATATTATATTTAGAAAATCAAAAATAAATTTTAACTTTTTTAAATTCATTTAAAAAATTTTCATTTTCATTGAATTTTTAAATTCATTTTTAAATCTATTTTTATTAGAAAATTCTAGTAGAATTCAATTATTTGAATAAAAATAAAATGCAAATAAAAAATTTATTGAATAATTAAATGTTTCTTAAAATTGAAATACAGAATTTACGGACCTAGTTCGAGCTCTGATGAATTTTCTTGTATATTATTGTTTGCTAATCTTTTTACTTTTTTTGTACTTTTCTTTCTTTTTCTTTAATCCTTCTTTCTTAATCGTACTTTTTTGAACTTTTCTTTCTTTTTCTTTAATCCTTCTTTCTTAATCGTTTTCGTTTTCCTTTCTTTCTTTCCTTTTCATTTCTTCCTTTTTTTTGTATCTTCTATATTGTTTTGCATTTTCTTCATTTAATTTTCCTTTTTTCTATTGTTTTGCATTTTCTTTGTTTCTCTACTTTTCACATTTCTCCTCTTCTGTTTTGTATCTCGCAAACAAGAAAGACCAAGATTTACATCTCGCTTGTATGTATATATACAACAAACTAGGAAGGATGGATTTCAAACAGTCGACTCCATTTGGAAAATGAACTCTGTTTTCATTCTCTTCAGATGAGTCGCAAAGATAGTTTTCCCAGGGCAAAGAGAAGTAAATATTAAAGCAACGCGAATATTACGTGCGCGTCCATCACAAACCTAATTTATTTGGCCCTCGTGGTTAGACTCTTCAACTTTAATGTGGTTGTAAAACGAAAATAATTTTTATAAACCATTTTTATTTCTTGCTCTTCACATTATATACTTATTTGCTTAATTAAAAAAAACGCTATAACAAACTTATATTAAATTATCAACACTACTTTTAATTTTTAAGAAAAATTAAAAATTAAATATTTTTTATTTTTATTATTTTTGTTCTTTACATTCTTATGATTATAAAAAAAATGTAATAATTATTAATCACTATCGTAAATGTTCACAGTAAATCGTGAGGAATTAAAAAGTGTTGCAGATTAAATTAACACCAAAAAAGATTAAAATAATCAATTTTGGTGTTATTTTTTACAATGAATGAAATTAATGAAATTTTAGTTCATTAAATTCTTTTATAACTATAAAACATGAAGATATCGATAACTCCGAGTCTTCGACTCGGAGTCATCGATTTCTTCATGTTTTATAATAATTAAAGATGACCAAGTAATAAAATCATTATTTTATATTATAAGAATACTTCTTCAAAATTATTTTCATTATTTCAATTCAATTATTATTTTCAAAATTTTTTAACTATTTTACTTTATATCTATTATTTTTAATAATTTTCGAAAAAGTTCTTTGGCAATTTTCAAATTCATTTGTTTACAATATTCAATTTAACGAAATTTCAATTATTTCTAAATTCTTTATTATTATTAGAAAATAAAAACTTCAAATAATATAAAAAAATTCAATTAAACTTTTTCAAAAAAATTAATTTCAAAATTCAATTATTTCTAAAAATTCACGCTATATTGCTTTTAATATTCAATTATAATCTGAAATTTTAACTGAAATTCATTTTTATGAAATGAAAGTCAATTATTATTAGAAAATTCTACAAGAATTTAATTATTTAAATGCAAAAGTAAATAATTTATTGAATAATTGAATGTTTCTCAAAATTCAATTCTCATAAAGAATTTTATTAACAAATTTTTAAATAATTGAAATCTTTTGTCGAATTTTATTAAAACTTGCATGAACATAATTACTTTTTTTCAAGGAATTCAATTATAATTGTATGAAAAATAATTAGAACGCTGCGATGAGTTTTATTTTATTAGTAAAAAAAATTGATTCCTTAAGAAGAATTTTATTTCTCTTGAAAATAATTGAATTTCTGCAATAATTTCTAACTTCTCTGAAATTAAATTTTTTTCTAGCGTTTTTAACTAAAATTCTTCAATAAATCCATTATTTTTAATAATTTTCAAAAAAAGTTCTTTGAAAATTTTCAAATTCACTTGTTTAAAATTCAATTTTACAAAATTTCAATTATTCGGAAATTCTGCAATTTCATATTGAAAAATAAAAACTTGAAATAATTTCAATTAAAATTCTATTAAACTTTTAAAAATAATTAATTATACAAAATAGTTAGTGAAAAATATGAAAAATTAAGAATTTCAATGATTTTAATTTGAAACTTTTTCAAAATTTAATTATTTCTAAAAATCCACGTTTTATAATGCTTTTAATATTTAATTATAATCTAAAAAATTTTAACTGAAATTCATTTTTAAAACCATTTTTATTAGTGAATTCTACGAGAATTCAATTATTTAAATACAAATAAAATGTAAATAAATAATTTATTAATTTCATGTTTCTTGAAATTAAATTCTCATTAAAAATGTTATCAACAAATTTTTTAAATCATTAAATTCTTTGGACGAATTTTAATAATTTTTTTAAAGAATAATTACATTTTTCGAGGAATTCGATTAAAATTGCATTAAAAATAATTGAAATTCTGCAATTAGTGTTTTATTATTTATGAAAATAATTGAATTCCTAAAAGAATTTTATTACTTTTAAAAATAATCGTATCCCTGTAAAAATGTTATTATTTATGAAAATAATTGAATTATTGCGAAGAAATTTATAAAAAAATTTGTAAATAATTGAATTCTTGTACAAATTTTTATTATTTATGAAAATAATTGAATGTTTGCGTAGAAATTTATTAACATTTTTTTTAATAATGGAATTCTTTTGGAAAATTTTAAAGAAATAGTAGATATTGAAAATCATTGAATTTTAGAAAACTTTTGAAAATAATTGAAATTTTGACAAGAATTTGATTAAAATTTTGTAAAATAATTGAATATCAGAGAAGAATTTTATTATTTATAAAGAGAATTGAAATTTTGACGAGAATTTTATTAAATTTTTGAACACAATGGAATTTTGTAACTATGTTACGAAGTTAATTAGTATCTTTTTTACTTATCTTATCTTTTCACGAAAAGATTCAATTATTTAAAAAAAATTTTAATAAAATTCTTGTTAAGAATTAAATTATTTTTTATAATTTTAATAAGATTCTTTGGAAGAATTCAATTCGACTTTATAAATAATAATATTTTTGTCCAGAATTCAATATTATTTTCAAAACAATTTTAATTAAATTTTCTCGAAAGAATTCAATTATTAAAAAAAAAAAAATTTATAAAAATCAAATGACTAATTATTTTCAAATTTTTCGATAAAAAGTTTGCAAGAATTTAATAATTTTTAGTGCATTAATTTTTAAACATCAAAACATTGAAAAAGAAAATTTATTAAAAAAGTTGAGAAGCAAACAATAACTAACTTCAAACTGAAAACAGATTCAAACACAACAATATTAATTTATTTCTTTAAAATTGTTTGTGAAATTTAATTTATTCTATTTTAGAAAAAATTATAACCAAAATCTGAAGAAATTTTTTTGATTAATTTAAAGATTTCTGAAGATAAATAAGAAAAATTTGAAGATTTGTCGTTTTAATCATCTGGCAGCAAGAGAATTTTGCCTGCTGTTATCAGTTACAGAAGAGATAGAAGAACAAATATTACCGAATAAATCTAAAAACACAGTTTTTTTCTATCTTGTATATATGAAAAGATTCCCGCTTTATGAAGTGATGAAATTCGAAGTGTCGCACTGTGATGGAATAAATAAATAAATAAATAAATAAATAAATAAATAATCAAATACAGTTGTGTTGAGAACAGCCACTGCTGCATTTTTCTATTTACTGATAAGTTTTGAGATAGAAACCGCTCAGATAAAAGTTGAAGAGCTTTTCCAATTTAACTCGTTCTTTAGAGAGAAAAAGGAGACCAAGAGAGAGAGAGAGAGAGAGAGAGAGAGAGAGAGAGAGAGAGAGAGAGAGAGAGAGAGGAGAAATTCTTCAAGCACCCCTAGGCTTAACTTTCTTTTTTCTTTGACATTTTCATACATACACTCTTTTTCTCCAACGAATAATATTTATTACAGTTTTGTCACGTACGACAATCATGGATAGAGAGGGGATAAAGTTCGTATAATTTCTTCTTTTCTTAAAAACTCTTTGAAGATTCTTTTTTTGTTTGTAATTTTACCCCCCCCCCCCAAAAAAAAGGAGAAGAAAAGTTAAATAAATCAACAATTCAATCTATGTCTCTCTGAGTAGACATGAACGACAGATATTTTATTAGTGAATACCATAAATATGGATTGTCTGGGCTTTATTTCCGTAGAGTACTCGTCGTTTCACCAGACAATCGAATAAAAGGAGTTTTATTGTACTCCAGAAAGTAAACCTTAGAAGAGACTTCCCTTCGAGTCTCTCTCTCTTCTCTACTTCTGCTCTCTCCTCTTTTCCTTCGTTTCTTCTTTTTTCATTCTTCTTCTTTCTTTTTCTTCTTCTTCTTTTTCGACTTCAATCAATTCATTCACTTCTTTTTGTTTCCGATATTTAGACACTGATTATCTTACATATATATATATACACTTCTTTCAATTTTCTTTATATCATCTCTTTTTTATTTTCTTCTCAAAAAAAATAGTAACTTAATAAGTAAAAATATAAAAAAAAACAACAAGAACATTTTTTTCCTATTTCTCCAAAAATTATTTTTTTCGTTTATATATATATATATATATAATATTATAATTACAAACTGATGTAAGAAAGGGTTTAAAATACAAATTTTTCGCCTATTTGAATATTAGAAACAAAACATTTATTTTCTAATTTTCGATAAATCGCTTAATTTTTTTTTTTAAACTCAGTCGAAGAGGGTTTCAGTTTGTTTTTTCGGGGGAAGGGGGGAACAAATTGCCAGCAGATATTATTTTCTTTTGTTCCATAGCATGATAGATATCTGGCCCACAAGTTTAATTAATAAATCTCCAGACGGTAGCATTAATTTCTCGTGGCGTTGCGAGCCCGGCAGACACGCAATTTTGAACAAGAATTAGGCAACACCCTGTACGCACCTGAACCCACCCTCATACATTCCCACCCCTACATGTTCTTGCCGGCGTCGTCGTCGAGCCTCATCGGAGAGAGAAAAACACTTATTCATATACTCACACACAGAGAGAGGGACTCATAAATATGAGAAAGTGAATGTATACGAGGGTTGTATGAGCGGAAGAGGGTTGGCACTCTCCAGGGAGGCAGAGAGCGAAAGGGTTGCTAGTGCCGCGCCGCGAAAACGAGGAACGAGGAAGTCGAGATTTCACGTCTTTATACATTCGTGAAACGTTATTCGTCAAATCGAGGACCTCCAGGGCGCCGTGTTATAAACGCAATACTGCTTCATGACGAAAAAAAGAAAGAAAGAGAGTTCACCCCACGGGGGGTTGATTTCGTCAAAGAGAGAAAGAGAGCTCTCTCTTTCTCTCTTTTTGACGAGAGAGAGAGAGAGAGAAAATACAAAAAAAAATGGAGAGAGAAAGAGAAAAAAACGCGCGCTCTCTCTCTCTCTCTCGTCATAGAGAAAGAAAAATACGAAAAAAAAGGAGAGAGAAAGAGAAAAATAAAGGGAGAGAGGGAGAAAGAGGAATAGAAAAAGAAAGAGAGAGAAAAGGGAGAAAAAAATATACAAAAAAAGAAGCAAAATAGAAAGAGATAAATGGAGATAGAACAAAAAAAGAAAAAGAAAGAGGGAAAAAGAAGTATATAAATAAAGAACTAAAATAGAAAAAGAAAGAGGAAAAGAGAGAAAAAAAATATACAAATAAAGAAACAAAACAGTGGAAGAGAAAAAAATTGAGAGAAAAAGTAGAAAACAGAGAAAAAATAAAATCAAAAGATATAAAAACAATGAAATTAAATTAAAGAATAACAATAAAGAGAGAGAGGAAAATATAAAGAAGAGAGAGAGAGAAGAGAGAAAATTGCAAAGAAAAAATGGAGAGAAAAGTAGAAAGAAACAAAATAGAGAAAGAGAAAAAAAATTGAGAGAAAAATAAGGAGAGAGTGAAAAATAGAGAGGGAGAAAGAGGGAAGCAGAGAAACAATGAAAATAAAAAATATACAAAGAAAGAAATGAAAATAGAAAATAACCAGAAGGAGAGAGGAAAATACAAAGAAAAGAGAGAAAAAAGAGAAAATTGCAAAGTAAATTAGAGAGAAACAAAATAGAGGAAGAAAAAAAAATTTAGAGAAAAAGTGGGAAAGAGTGAAAAATAGAGGGAGAAAGAGAAAAAAGAAAACAAAAAATATACAGACAAAGAAATAAAAATAGAGAACAACAATAAAGAGAGAGAGAGAGAGAGAAAGAGAAAGAGAGGAAAATACAAAGAAAAGAGAGAAAGAGAGACAGAGAGAGAAAGAGAGGAAAATACAAAGAAAAGAGAGAGAAAAAAGAAGAGGAAATTGAAAAGAAAAAATAGAGAAAAAAATGGAAAAAAATTAGGATAGAGAAATATAGAGGAAGGAAAAAGAGGAAGAAAGAAAGAAAAGAATATGAGGAGGGAAAAAACTAAGAAAAAATAGAGATAAAGAGAGAAAAATAGGAAAGAAGAAGAAAAATAGAGAGATACAGAGAGAAAAAATATAAAAATAGAGAAAAAAAAGAGAAAACATTAAGTAGATTGAGAAGAATAGAGAAAGCAGAGAGAGGGAAAGAAATAGAAAAATTGAAATGAGAAAATTGAAAAGAAAGAAAAAAAGAGAGAGGGTATGGAAAAAAATTGAGAGAGAAAAATAGAGAGAATGGAATGGAAAAAAATTGGGAGAGGAAAATTAGAAGGAAAAAAAGAGAGATGGAAAAATAAAAAGAGAGTGAGAAACAATTAAAAAACGAAAAACCACGAAGCGAAAAAAAAGAGTGAAAAAAAGAAATAAGAGAAAATTGTGAGAGAAAAATATAGAGGGAGGAAAAAGAGGTGGAGAGGAAAATAAGAAAAAATATTAGAGATAGAAAGAGAAAAAAGCAGAAAAATAGGGAGATATAGAGAGAAAAAATAGGTAAAGAGAGAATAGAGAAAGGGAGAGAAAAATAGAGTGGAATGAAAGAAAAGTAAAATTGAAAAAAGAGAAAAAAAGGAGGGGAGGGAAAATAGAGGAAGAGAAATAGTGAAAAGGGAGAAAAATAAGGAGCAAAATAGAGAGAGAGAGAGAAAATAAAAGAAAAGAGAATAATAGATAGAGAGAAAAATAGAATGAGAGAAAAATAGAAAGGTAAAAAATAGAAAATGAGAAGAATATTAAGGTAGAAAAATAGAAGAAGAGAAAAAAAATAGAGAAAGGAAAAATAGAAAGAGAGAAGAGTAAAAAGGGTGAAAAATAGAAGAAGAGTAAAAAAAAGGAAGAAGAAAGAAAATTACGAGAAGAGAAGAATATTAAGGGTGAAAAATAGAAGAAGAGAGAAAAACTCAGAAGAAAGAAAAATACGAGAAGAGAAGAATATTAAGGGGGAAAAACAGAATGGGAGAAAAATAGAAGAAGAGAAAAAAATATAGAGAGAAGAAATAAAAATAGAAAGATAGAAGAGTAAAAAGGGTAAAAATTGAAAAGGAGAAAAATAATAGAAGAAAAAAGTAAGAAGAAAGAAAAATACAAAAAGAAAAAAATATTAGGAGTGAAAAATAGAATGGGAGAAAAAGTAGAAGAAGAGAAAAAAATAGAGAAAAGAGAAATAAAAATAGAAAGAGAGAAGAGTAAAAAGGTTGAAAAATAGAAAAGTAGAAAAATAATAGAAGAGAAGAATAGAAAGAAAAATGAAGAGAAAGAAAGAAAGAAAGAAAGAAAGAAAGAAAGAAAGAAAGAAAGAAAGAAAGAAAGAAAGAAAGAAAGAAAGAAAGAAAGAAAGAAAGAAAGAAAAAGAAAGAAAGAAAGAAAGACAGAGAGAATGAGAGAAAAAAAGAAAAACACAAAGAGAAAAAAAGGAGAAACAGAAAAACAACGTTCGACAAAGAGGGAGAAAATCAGAGCGAGCGAACAAGCAAGAGAGAGAAAGACAGCAAGGGAGAAAAAGTGCAAAAAAAAGCGAATTTAAAAGCACGGACCAAAACTAAGGGGAGAACGAGGAGGCAAAGAGCTTTATAAAAGAGGATTAGGCGAGCCCAAAATGAGATTAAGCTGAACGCTAAGCCGACCTACGTTCTGCTCGATCGGTTCGGGACTTTTGAAAACTATCCGGATTCCGGAAAGGAATGGGCGATGTAAGTTCGCTAACCTGGAACTAACTTTTCTAGAATTAAAAAAAGAAAAAAGAAAAGAAAAAAAAATTCTACAAAAACCAAGAAACAAGAGAAGAAGGGGAAAAAAAAGAAACATTGAAAATACTATTTCGAATCCTTGACATCCTTGTATTCACGGATGTGTAAAAAATGTTTCCCGAGGAGATTGCGATGAAAATTAAATCTCGTTACAAGTTTCGAATGGGGTGGGGAAAGGAATTTTTATGAAGAATTTGATTATAAACGGTAATTTCCAGGATGAGTCATTCGTTCGACAAAAAATTTCTCTAATATCAAATTTTATTGAAATTATTTATTTACTTGAAAATCAATCAGAAATTTTGGGAATGAAAAAACGAGAAAGTAAAAAATAAAATAGAAAGTAGGAAAATTTCTACGAGGCTCTATTTTAGATTCATAAAAATACTTTGCGAGAAAAGACATTAATCTTTTATAACATGCTCCCAATTTAATCAGCATATCAAACATTTAAATCACTCATTATAAACATACGTGAACTAGATTTTTAATTTCAAAAATAAAAATCAAAAAGACTATTTTAACTTTAGAAAAAAAATAATTTTTACCCAACATGCAAATATGTCAAATTTAAAAAAATAAATTTCATTCATTAAATTTCATACATACTTTCCTCTCATTTTGAAGTTTAAACTTAAAGTAAAAAAAAAAATAATCATACTCTTATAAAATAAAATTTTAATCAACTTCGCTTTTAAAAATGCAAGAGTAAAAGAAGAATTAAATCTCTTTCACTGTTTAACAGCAATGCCAAACAGTTTCTTTTTAAATATAAAATGAAAATTAGTTAACATTTTTCATATGTTAATTAAAATAATCTCAAAATTCTTACTTCTCACAGTAAAACGTGAGGTGTTAAAATAACACCAGAATGGATTAAAATAATTTGCAACAGTTTAATCCCTCTAGGATTAAATTAACAGCAGAAATGATTAAAATAACCTATTTTGGTGTGATTTTTAACTATGAATGAAATTTTACTTTAAATAAAACACCAAAGTCAACGATTTGTAAAAATTCAACGAATTGTGTTCAAAATTTTTTAAAAATTCTCGTCAAAATTTCAATTCTCTTTATAAATAATAAAATTCTTCTCTGATATTCAATTATTTTACAAAAGTTTAATCAAATTCTTGTCAAAATTTCAATTATTTTCAAAAGTTTCCTCAATTTAACGATTTTAAATATTTATTATTTTAAAAAAAATTTCTAAATGAATTCAAATATTTAAAAAAAATTCTTGTAAAATCCTATACGCAAATATTCAATTATTTTCATAAATAATAAAAATTTGTACAAGAATTCAATTATTTACAAATTTTTTTATAAATTTCTTCGCAATAATTCAATTATTTTCATAAATAATAACATTTTTACAGGGATTCAATTATTTTTATAAATAATAAAATTCTTTTAGGAATTCAATTATTTTCATAAATAATAAAACTCATTGCAGAATTTCAATTATTTCGAATGCACCTTTAATCGAATTCCTCGAAAAATTTAAAAAAAAAAAAAAAAAAAAAAAAATTTTTAAAAAATTTAAAATTAAAAAAAATTAAATTAAAAAAAAAAAAAAAAAAAAAAATTAATTTAAATTAATTTAATTTATTAAATTAATTAAAATTAAAATTTTTATGAATAATTATTCATAAAAATTTCATTAAAATTCGTCCAAAGAATTTAATGATTTAAAAAATTTGTTGATAACATTTTTTATGAGAATTTAATTTCAAGAAACATGAAATTAATAAATTATTTATTTACATTTTATTTGTATTTAAATAATTGGATTCTCGTAGAATTTACTAATGAAAAATTGTTTTAAAAATGAATTTCAGTAAAAATTTTAGATAATAATTAAATATGACAAGCATTATAACGTGGATTTTTAGAAATAATTAAATTTTAGAAAAATTTTCAAACTAAAATCATTGAAATTCTTAATTTTTCATATTTTTGACAAACAATTCTGTAGAATTAATTCTTTTTAAAAGTTTAATAGAATTTTTATTGAAATTATTTCAAGTTTTTATTCTTCAATATATATTTAATTGGAGAATTTCCGAATAATTCAAGTTTTGTAAATTTGAATTGTAAACGAATAAATTTGGAAATTTTCAAAGAACTTTTTTAAAAATTATTAAAATTAATGGATTTATTGAAGAATTTTAGTTAAAAACGCTAGAAAAAAATTTAATTTTAGAGACGTTTCAAATTATTGCAGAAATTTAATTATTTTCAAGAGTAATAATAATATTCTTCGCAAAAATTAAATTTTGTTCAAAAATAATAAAATTCTTCTAGAGATTCAATTATTTTCACAAATAATAAAACTCATCGCACAATTTCAATTATTTTTAATACAATATTAATCGTATTTCTCGAAAAATGTAATTATTCTGAAAAATTCTATTAAAATTCCTCGAAAGAATTCAATTATTTAAAAATTTGTTGATAAATTTCTGTGTGAGAATTCAATTTTAAGCAGCATTCAATTTTTCCATAAATTATTTATTTTTTTTATTTAAATAATTGAATTCTAGTAGAATTTTTTAATAGAAATAAATTTGAAAATGAATTTCAGTTAAAATTTTAGAAAATAATAATTGAATATTAAGATTTTAATTAAATTTCTCGAAAAATGTATTTATTCTGAAAAATTCTATTAAAATTCGTCGAAAGAATTCAATTATTTAAGAATTTGTTTTAATAAAATTCTGTGTGAGAATTTAATTTTAAGAAACATTTAATTTGAAGAATTTTAGTTAAAAAACACTAGAAAAAAATTTAATTTCAGAGAAGTTAGAAATTATTGCAGAAATTCAATTATTTTCAAGAGTAATAAAATTCTTCTTAAGTATTCAATTATTTTTACTATAATTTTTTAATAAAAAAACTGATCGCAGCGTTCTAATTATTTTTCATACAATTATAATTGAATTCCTTGAAAAAAGTAATTATGTTCATGCAAGTTTTAATAAAATTCGACAAAAAATTCAATTATTTAAAAATTTGTTAATAAAATTCTTTATGAGAATTGAATTTTCAGAAACATTCAATTATTCAATAAATTATTTACTTGTGCATTTAAATAATTAAATTCTTGTAGAATTTTCTAATAATAATTGACTTTCATTTCATAAAAATGAATTTCAGTTAAAATTTCAGATTATAATTGAATATTAAAAGCAATATAGCGTGAATTTTTGAAAATAATTAAATTTTGAAATTAATTTTTTTGAAAAAGTTTAATTGAATTTTTTTATATTATTTGAAGTTTTTATTTTCTAATAATAATAAAGAATTTAGGAATAATTGAAATTTCGTGAAATTGAATATTGTAAACAAATGGATTTGAAAATTGCCAAAGAACTTTTTCGAAAATTATTAAAAATAATAGATATAAAGTAAAATAGTTAAAAATTTTTGAAAATAATAATTGAATTGAAATAATGAAAATAATTTTGAAAAAGTATTCTTATAATATAAAATAATGATTTTATTACTTGGTCATCTTTAATTATTATAAAACATGAAGAAATCGATGACTCCGAGTCGAAGACTCGGAGTTATCGATATCTTCATGTTTTATAGTTATAAAAAAAATTAATGAACTAAAATTTCATTCATTTCATTCATTGTAAAAAATAACACTAAAATTGATTTTACTTCCTCATAGAGGAAGTATTTTAATCTTTTTTGGTGTTAATTTAATCTGCAACACTTTTTAATACCTCACGATTTACCTTAGATTTTTCAGTCTCGCACATTAACGACCAATTCAAGCGTGACAAAAAGAACCAAAAAAAAAAAAAAAAAAAGAGGAATATTATTAACACTGAAAAAAATTTTCCCCTACACGAAAAAATACATTCCTAAAAAAATAAAATCAGAACTCAAGCATCCAATTAAAACTCATGAGTCTGCAGTAGCGCCATCGGATGTTCTTTGCAGAAATGACACTAATTACAGTTGCTCTCATGTTGCTGAACGTGTACAATATTTACAACCGGCATTCTGGAGACTAGAGACTGGAGAGTGAGAGAGAGAGAGAGAGAGAGAAAATACAGTTGAGCCGATTATTATCGTAATTATGATAATGACTCGTTATAGTGTAGAAAAGCGCAGACGACCTCAGAAAAGTTGCTATAGGCAAAAATCTCGAGTGAATTTTGTGGGTAAACGAGAGAAGATAGTTTTGCAAAAGTGGATGAGAAAGAATATAATAAGGGAGTAAAGGGGATCGTTATAAAGAATAGAGGTTGGGGATGAGGGGGTCAGCCAAGTTTCTATTAGCGCAGGTGTGGCCCCAATGCTCACCGGTTTATTCTACACGCCATGCGAGCTAACGAGTTTCAAGATAAAACACCTAAATGTCGTCAGGATTAATTAAATAATTAGAACGCGCACTTATCCTGCCTACCGCGCTAATTTCACAGCACACCAACTCAACTTGGAATTTCCCCTTTTTTTATTTTATTATACATAATTATTGTTATTACCCTCCCCCCATTTCCATTTAGCGCACAACAAAAAAAAAAAAGAAAGAAAAAAAAAAACGTTGCGGTATTCTGATGTCATCTCGCAAGACAAGGAGTGCCGTTATACGAAGGGAAAATATATTTCTTTCTATTTTTTTTCATATTATTTTAGACTATTTATTATTCTTACTAATACCTATTTTTATTACCTATTATTATTTTTTATCTACTATTATTATTATTCTTCCATAAATCCAAATTTGGATTTTTTGGCCTAAAATATGGAACAATAATATATATTAAGATAAAAACATCTTGACTATTTACATGGTGGCCACTAAAAACAGTAAAAAAATTTCCCTGACTTTTCCCTGACTTTTCCCTGACTTTTTCCCGACTTTCCCTGACCAATATTTTGAAAAGATGTTTTTTAGTCAATAAGTCCGTTTAGATGCAAAAATATATAAATAGATCAATCTTGTATAGGACAATTGTTCTCACTAACATTTCATAAAAAAGCTTCTAATATTTTAGCGTGAAATAAATGTTTTGCTCTTTTTTCAAAACATTGATTTTGTAACATTTAACAATTATAAATTTAATAAACTAAAATTTATTTATAAATAAAAAACAAAATTATGGGTTTAATTGTTTTGGGCGGTTTCGTTTTTCGGCCGTGTACTTGCCTAATGACATAAATACACTGAAAAAAAATTATTTGATTCAATTAATTCAAATTATTTGCAAAATTTTTATTTGATTCAAATAATTTTTATTTGGATCAAATAAATATTTATTTGCTTCAAATAACTTGAATTATTTGAATCACATTTATTTAACTCAAATAAATCTTCATTGGATCAATTAAATAATTAATTGATTCCAATAAACGAATTTATTTAATGCAAATAATTAGTTATTTGAAACAATTAATTTATTTATTTCACTCAATTAATTGGATATTTGATATAAATAAAAATTATTTGATATATTTATATCTAACTATTTCCGTTAAAAAGATAATGCAATTTGACTGTTTTGGCTGTTTAATATTTAGCCCTAGTCTCCCTTACATACATTTTTTTTCTTTTTATAATCTTTACAATTTCCCTGACTAATTAAAAAATTCCCTGACTTTTCCCTGATTTCCCTGACCTATTTATTTTTCCCTGACTTTTCCCTGACTTCCAGGTTTTCCCTGACCAGTGGCCACCATGATTTACTATTATTATTGTTGCTATTATTACTCCCTATTATTATTTTTTACCTAATATTATTATTACCACTATTAATATTACTACTAATTATTATTACCACTATTAATATTACTACTAATTATTATTACCACTATTAATATTACTACTAATTATTATTACCACTATTAATATTACTACTAATTATTATTGCCACTATTAATATTTATTACCATTGCTGTCTACTATTATTAATATTATTATTGCCAAAAATGAAAAATTACGGACTAATTTTTCTTTAAATCAATTAATTTTCGAGAAAGTTCTCTGACAATTTTCAAATCCATTTTATTACAATATTCAATTTTACGAAATTTCAATTATTCGTATATTCTTCAATTAAATATATATTAGAAAATAAAAACTTCAAATAATAGAAAATAAAGTTCAGTTAAAGTTTTTCAAAAAAATTAATTTCAAAATTCAATTATTTCTAAAAATTTACGCTATATTGCTTTTGATATTTCATTATTATGATCTAAAATTTTAACTGAAATTAATTTTTAAATCAATTTCTTTTTGAAAATTCTACGAGAATTCAATTATTTGAATATAAACAAAAATTTATTGAATAATTAGATGTTTCTTAAAATTGAATTCTCACAAAGAATTTTATTAACAAATTCTTAAATAATTGAATTCTTTCGACGAATTTTAATAAAATTTTTCAGAATCAATACATTTTTCGAGAAATTTAATTAAAATTTTATATTCAATTATTATAATCTAAAATTTTAACTGAAATTCATTTTTAAATTTATTTTTATTAAAAAATTCTACTAGAATACAATTATTTAAATACAAAAATAAATAATTTATGAAAAAATTGAATGTTGCTTAAAATTGAATTCTCACACAGAAATTTATCAACAAATTTTTAAATAATTGAATTCTTTCGACGAATTTTAATAAATTTTTTTGAGAATAATTACATTTTTCGAGAAATACGATTAATATTGTATTAAAAATAATTGAAATTGTGCGATGAGTTTTATTATTTGTGAAAATAATTGAATTCCTAAGAAAAATTTTATTATTTTTGAACAAAATTTAATTTTTGCGAAAAATAAAATTATTACTCTTGAAAATAATTGAATCTCTGCAATAATTTGTAAATTATCCCAAATTAATTATTTTTTCGTGTTTTTAACTAAAATTCTTCTAAAAATACATTATTTTGATAATTTTTGAAAAAGTTCTTTGAGAATTTTTAAATTTATTTGTTTACAATTCAATTTTACAAAGATTTCAGTTATTCGAAAAATCATTCAGTTAAATATATAATAGAAAATAAATACTTGAAATAATTTCCAAAAATGTCAATTAAACTTCAAAAAAAATAGTTGCTGAGAATTCTTCTGTTTTATATTTATTGGAAAATTCTACGAGAATTCAATTATTTGAATACAGAAATAAACAATTTATTAAATAATTGAATGTTTCTTAGAATTGAATTCTTTTTTTTTTTTTTTTTTTTTTTTTGCTTAGGGACTTTTGGGAAATCTGCCTACAGATACCTTGGATTGAATTTTTGCAATGAATTTTACTAAAATATTTGAAAATAATTGAATTTCTGCAAAGAATTTGATTATTTAAATGAAAATAAATGAATTCTTGTAACGAATTTTATTAAATTTTTTAAATAATTGAATTCCTGGGAAAAATTTTATAGTTTGTAAAAATAATTGAATTCTTTTGTTCATTTTATAAAAATTGAAGAGAATAATTCAAATATTTTGAATAAGTTAATTAAAATTGGATTAAAAATAATTGAATTTTCGCCATGAATTTTATTATTTATGAAAATAGTAATTTAACAAATGTTGACAAAAATTTAGAATATAATTAATTTTTTACAAAGAATTTTATTAAAATATTTAAATAATTGATTTCTTTGGAAAAATTTCTTGAAAATTATATTTCACACAATTGAATTAGGTAGGTACTTTGGAAATTTTATTATATTCATGATATTATTTGAATTTTCGCTTTTGAATTTTATTTAATTTTTGAAAATAAGTAAATAATATTGAAAAATTTTCGAAAATAATTAAAAGATTTCAAAGAATTGAATTAAAATTGTATTCAAAATAATTGAATTCCTGTGAAGAATTTTATTATTTATGAAAATAATTTAATTCCTATAAACAAATTTTTAGAAAATAATTGATTTCTTTTTAAAGAATTTTATTAAAATATTTAAATAATTGATTTCATTAACAAAAATCCCCTTTGATTTTTTTTTTTATAAATAATTGAATTCTTTTGAGAAATTTTATTAAAATATACAAATTTGTATATCTAAATAAATATAAATAAAATAATAGATATTAAAAATCTTTGAAGTTCATTAATTGTGAAAATAACTTAATTCTCGGCAAATATATTCGAAAAATTTTTGAAATAATTGAATTGCATCAAAGAATTTTATAAAAAATTTTCTACATGTTTATAAGAAGAATTTTTATTAATATTTTCAAAAATAATTTCTTTATTCCAACTATTATCAAATTTCAACTCGTGAAAATTTTCAATAATAGGAAAAAGTAGCTTTTATTGTCACAAATTTAAAAAAAAATATCCAAACAGTAGCTAATCGTAAAAAAAGTAATAAATAGTACTTAGGTTTTAGTAAATGAGTGCGAAGCTTGTATAAAATAAAAAATACATGTACAATTTTTTTTAATGCAAGTAGAAAATACAAATTTTTTTTTAATACAAGTAAAAAAATACAAATTTTTTTTTATAAATACATAAAAAAAATAATATAACGTGTATAGCAATTATAAATTAAAGTAATTTTCACCCAGTGAAAAATTTATCCTGAAGAAATAAATTTGCTTAGCAAATATAAATGGAGAGATTCACTTTTCGATTGAAGGTACTTCGAGTTGGGAAATTTTTTTTTCTTTTCTTTTTTTTTTTTTGAAGAAAAGACAAAAGTCAGACATTGGCGATCTATCACTTAGGGACGCGCGTAACCTTTAAGATTGGAGTAACTTTTGTACACACACGAAGGGAATTTCTTAATCTCATGGGAAGCAGGAGCCCCAGGAAGGAGGAGTTCGTCTTTCGATATATCAATTCCACATACAGCATTCCTCCCTTGACGATTCACGATAAGTGAAATGGAGCCGTAAAAAAGTACGTGAGAGTTGCGCGGCCCAGCCATATCCGTCATTTATACACACCAAAATGGAAGATCGATTGGCACGTGTGCAGTAATAATTGCTAAGCAATCATAATTGCACTCTGGAAATCCTCGTCTCTCTTTCTCTCACTCTCTCTCATTTTCTTTTTCTTTCTCTCTCCTTCTCTCTTTTTTTCTTTCCTTCTCTCTCTCTTTCTTTTTTTCTAACTTTCTCTCTTCTTTTCTCTTTTCTCTTTTCTCTTTTTTCTTTTCTCTTTTTTCTTTTCTCTTTTCTCTTTTCTCTTTTCTCTTTTCTCTTTTCTCTTTTCTCTTTTCTCTTTTCTCTTTTCTCTTTTCTCTTTTCTCTTTTCTCTTTTCTCTTTTCTCTTTTCTCTTTTCTCTTTTCTCTTTTCTCTTTTCTCTTTTCTCTTTTCTCTTTTCTCTTTTCTCTTTTCTCTTTTCTCTTTTCTCTTTTCTCTTTTCTCTTTTCTCTTTTCTCTTTTCTCTTTTCTCTTTTCTCTTTTCTCTTTTCTCTTTTCTCTTTTCTCTTTTCTCTTTTCCCTTTTCTCTTTCTTTCTCTCTTTCTTTTTTTCTCACTCTCTTTTTTTTTCTCTCTCTCTATTTTTTCTCCCTTTCCATACTTTACTCTTGTCTTTAATTTTTAATTCACTGGGTAATAATTTTAATATAAAAATTTCTATAATATTGATTTATAGGTCAATAAAAAGCCTATTATTGCCCTAGAGTAATAATGGATACCTTATTGACCTGCGAGCGGTCAATAAACTGCTTCTTATTGCCCTAGAGCAATAATGTCTTCTTCATTGACCGCTCGCAGGTCAATAAAGTATCCATTATTACTCTAGGGCAATAATAGGCTTTTTATTGACCTTCAAATCAATAATATAGAAATTTATATTTGAAAATTATTACCCAGCAAATTAAAAATCAGAAACGAGGATAAATTATGGAAAGGGAGAAAAAAAGAAAAATAAAATAAAGAGAAAAGGAGAAAGAGAGAGAGAGAGATGGAAAAAAATAGAGAAGTAATAATGAACGTGACATTATTGCCCTAGGGGAATAATGAGCACTTTATTGACCGCTAGGCAATATGGATGAACTTTCGCTTATTGAATTAGTAAATTTTACTAATTAGTAGAAATTATTATATTAGTAAAAAACTATTTATTAGTAAAATCTCCTAATTTAAAAAGCAAAAATCCAGTTATTAATAATAATAATAATAATAATAATAATAATAATAATAATAATAATAATAATAATTTAGAGACGAATTTTATTAATTTTATTTTATTTCGAATAATTATTTTTTTTTATCTTATTACTGATATTATTATTAACCTTCTTTTCGAGAGTTAAAAAATATGAGAGTAAAAATAAAGAAAATAAATCATGAGAGTAAAAAATAATTTTAATGGAATGTTGGATATTTTTTTTTTTTAATACAAATGCATACACAGTTAATATTTTAATGAAGCAATAAATTCAAGGGAATCATTAACAGTTTACATTGATCTGATAATAATAAATTTTTAATGAATCATTTATATTTGAATTAGACATTATAAAATATCGATGCGAACGTGTATTGCAGGCAAATTTTATTGATAATTCATTTTATATTATTTAATAATAATATAATTTAATATTTGCAAAATTTTGTTCAGCGAAATGAAAATTCCATTACTACCCGTAACATATGTGCTGAAGGAAAATTATTATATAACAAAAGAAGTGTGTTATATACACACACACGCACAACTGGTGACGGTTCTCGATAAAGTGAAGAATTACACGTGACTGAGCGCCTAAAATGTTATATTATTATAGCTATAAGAATGCATTATAGAGGAATTTTTTTTTTTTTGAAAGATTTACAACTTGTGTATGTAAATTTCAGTATATTGTGCGCGCCACGGAGAAAATTGCCTTTTATAATGGTCCATTTTAAGACACACGTTATTTATTTATATATGTATATGAAGAATATGGAAGTTGCTTTACTGATAATAATATTTTATTTGGATAATAAACGCAATTAAGTGTTTAATAAATTGACAAATAGGGGCTAATGTGATAATTATAATATATTATTATGTATTATATTATTTATATTATCGTTATGTAAATGGTGGTGGTTATAATATATGGTAATAATAATTTATGCTATAGCAATTATAATATATGATAATAATTATGATACACTTTAATTCTTATAGTAAGTTAATATAAGAATGGAATTAGTTATTATCGTATCAAGGGCGTAAAATAGGTGATTGCGGCGATGGCGAGATGAAGGGACCGAGGGGACATTTTCGCGCCCGAGGCGAAGCCGAGGGTGCGAAAGTGTTCCCGAGGTCCCGAAATCTCGCCAAAGTCGTAATCACCTTTGCGCCCATGTTGCGAACATAATTTTTTGTCCTAACTGCATGAAAAGTATGGCATCGAGGGCACGAGCGAAGCGGGCGTAAAAGTACTTTTGCGCCCGCTCGGGCTAGATGAAGCGGGCGCAAAAGTACTTTTGCGCCCACTTGTGTGACGTCAGCGGGCGTAAAAGAACTTTTGCGCCCGCTTCCCCGGCCCCGGGCGAGAATCAGTTACTTTGCGCCCACTTTAAGTGCCCGAAATGATATACTTTTCGTGCAGGTAGGACAAAAAATATTTTTTACGATATTGTATTTTATTGGATAATATTAGACTTATAATACCATTATTAATATTATATAGTATAATAGGTACCATAAAAATATTATACAGTATAATAAATACCATAATAATATTTTACAGTATAATAAATACCATAATAATATTTTACAGTATAATAAATACCATATTAATATTATACAATAGTTTAATAAATATAGTAAACTAAATAATAAAAATAAATAAATAATAAAATAATAAAAAATAATGATAATAGTTATCAAAATACTAAAAGTTTCTATAAAAAAATAATTATTATAATATCCAGATAAAAAAAAATAATACATAATGATAACAAAAACAGTAATACCTAATAGCAATATAATAATAATAATTTTGCTAATAATAATTTTAATTTTCCAACTATAATATAGAAAAAAAATACTAAATTACTCTCAGTGTTCAATTACATTTGCCGATAATTAAATTCAAATTAACCAGAGGAATATATGCGATAAAGTGCATTGAATTATTCAATATATACAATATAGAATTTACAGTAATATTAGACTTTCGTTCAGTGTAAAATTAGTCGTTCAATCTCTCCTCTCTCTCTCTCTCTCATTTTGAATGAGAAAAAAATATAATTTGCTTTTTGAATTTTTTATTGAGAATATTTTACGAGAATAAAAAAGACCTATTAAATTGTTAATTTATTAATTTCGATAATGGATTTTAGATCGATAAATATTTTATTTTTATACTATTTTTAATTATTATCTTGTAATTAGAAAAACAAGAAGAAAATATTTATTATTTAATAATATTTTGCTACTATTTTAGAAAATGAAAAAAGAAAAAAATATTTATGTATGAAATAAAAGAAAAATTATTATCTACTGAATGAAAATTAATTACTGACATAGAGAAATTACTGACTGAAAATTAATTACTGAATAAAAATGAATTAAATTTTCAAATAATATTATATTTTTAAACTTTAATGTATATACAAAAACTTTAACAAATTTTGATACTAATTTCAAATTTGACATCAGATTTTCAAAATTGAAAATAATTAAACTTTCTTGTACGAAGAAAATTGAATTTCGCAAAAATTGGTATTTGATACCTAAATTAAAAATAATCTTCATTACGAAAATTTTAATTATTCTGATATTCTGAAGAATAGAGAAGGTAAAAAAATTATTATACATTCAACTTTCTGAACAAAAAATATAAATAATGTTTTTTTTAAGAGAATTTCCACTACTTTTAATTCGCTAATTTTCAAAAAAATTTCGAAAAAATCAATTATTTAACAAAATTTTATGCAATTTATTTTTCACGATAATTCAATTACTTTCACTAATAATAAAATTTTTCATGAAAATTCAATTTTTAAACAAAAATTTTTGATTAAATTCTAAGCATGAATTTAATTATTTTCATAAATAATAAAACTCATCGAAGAATTTCAATTATTTTTATTACTATTTTAAATTAATAATCGAAAAATTCAATTATTTTCACAAATAAAGTTTTCCACAAGTATTCAATTATTTAAACTAATAAAATTTTCATAATATTTATTATATTTCGAAAAAATTAATTATTTAAAACAATGTTCATAAAATTCTTATGAAGAAATCAATTACTTTCAAAAATAATAAAATTTTTCACGGAAATTAAATTCTTTTTAAACATTTTAATGAACTTTACCGCAATAATTCAATTATTCTCAAAAATAATAAAATTCTTCTCTGTAATTCAATTATTTTTGAGAATTATAATAAAATTCCTAGCAACTAATCAATTATTTTCATAAATAATAAAATTCATAGCTGGATTTCAATTATTTTTAATACAATTTTACAGGAATTGCTGAAAAAATGTTATTATTCTTAAAAACTTAATTTCAATTTCTCGAAAAAATCAATTATTTAAAAAAATGTTTTTTTAATATTTTTTTGAAGGATTGAATAATTATTTTCAAAAATTTAATACAATTATTCGAAAGAAATTAATTGTTTTAAATACAATTTTAATTAAAATTTTTTGAAATAATTCAATTATTTTTTTAAATTTTAATAAAAATTTTTCTAAGATTTCAATTATTTACACAAATAATTTTTCGAAGGAATTCAATTATATTAAAGATAAATAAAAAAATTACTCCAGAAAATTCAATTATTTTGAGGTATTCTAATAAAATTCTTTTCAAAATTCAATTATTTTCATAAATAACAATATTCATCACAATAATTCAATTATTTTCAAAAAAATTTAATAAAATTTCCCACAGACATTCAATTATTGCCAATTTTTTTAATAGAATTCTTTGTAAAATTTAATTATCTTTAAAAACTTTTCGCAATTCAATGATTTTTAATATCTACTATTTTCATAAAATTTTCAAACAGAATTCAATTATTTAAAAACTGATTTGTAAAAATTTTCGTAAAAATTCAATTCTTTTCTTGAATAATAAAAATTTTTATCAATTCAATTATTTAAATTAGAATTCGCATAAAATTATTTGAAAGAAATGAATTATTTAAAAATATTTATAAAATTCTTCGCTAAAATAAATTATTTTTTATATATATTTTAAATTCTTTTATGAATAATAAAATTCGTAGCAGGAATTCAATTTATTAGCAGGATAAGAAAAAAGTCAATATTTTTTATGAAAGTTAGGAAAATAAAAAATATGGAATGGAATTTTTGTCAATTTTGTGAAGTGAATAAAACGAGTTTTTTTGGTTTTTTTCTTTGACATTAAAAAAAATGACAATAACCCACAAAAATTAATTTTCAAATCAAATAGATGCAGAGAATTTGCTAACGAAAAGGAAACTTACGATTATTATAAAGTATTACTGAATTAAAATATTTAGTACTTAACTACTAAATAAATTATATAATTAAATAATAAAATAAAATTGTAAACTAACCGACAAATTTTTTTGTTAACCGGAAGTGAATTCTATTAATAATTTTTCAATGACTATAATAAATTATCATTTTTTTTGAATCCGAAAAATTAGTGGATATACTAATTTTAGAAACTAATTTTTCTAAATGAATTAAGCGCCATTAAATTAATCAAAAGTGACAAATTCACATTTAAAGACTACAATATTCCACTTCCTTACGTACCACTCACACACATATATTTTTTTTATTAAAATCATAAATTATCAAGAATGAGAAAAAGTTTCGAAACATAAATTTTTTAAATTCCCTCAAAGAGCATTTTCTGAAGGATAAATTTTTTTCCCAACTATTTTTTAACTTTGAACATGACTTTATTCGATGATGTGTTGCCCTCGTTTTTGAAATAAAAAAAAAAAAATTTTTAA
Organism: Leptopilina syphax; assembly: GCA_032872505.1. Classification (NCBI taxonomy): domain Eukaryota; kingdom Metazoa; phylum Arthropoda; class Insecta; order Hymenoptera; family Figitidae; genus Leptopilina; species Leptopilina syphax. The sequence goes on along the minus strand of CM065476.1, from coordinate 6,901,728 downwards.
ACTTTAATTTTTTTGTAACCTTTTTCTCGCATATAACAGTATTTTAACTTCACATGATGATGTCTATATATATATATTTTATAAATACACACACAGAATATACCGCGGCGGTGAAATTTTGTTCTTACGCGGCTTCAATATTTAATTGCAGTTATATAGAAGGTACTTTCAAGATTGTTAAATATTTAAAACGATTTAGACGACAACTCGTTTTACCTTAACCTATATATAAACTTCATTTTTCCCCGGGAGTTGAGGAGGGATTATGAAAATATCAAATTTTTCCTTTAGAAATAAATTATAATTATTTTCCCTCTAATTTATTTTTATTAGGAAAACAATTTTTATTTGAAAGAGAAAAATATTTACTTGCTATTGATAAAAATTATTAGATGCCAAAAAAAAATTATTTGCTACAAACAAATATTTATTTAATGCAAATAAAAATTATTTTTCACCTGAACAAAAATTATTTGACAAAGAACAAAAAATATTTGATGAAAAGAAAAAATCATTTGATGAAAATAGAAATTATTTGATGAAACAAAAAATATTTGATGAAAAGAAAAAATTATTTGATGAAAAGAAACAATATTTGATGAAAGAAAAAATTATTTGATGAAAATAAAAATTATTATTGATGAAAACAGAAAATATTTGATGAAAGAAAACATTATTTGTTGAAAACAAAAAATTATTTCATGAAAAAAAAATTATCTCATGAAAACAAAAAAATATTCGTAGAAAACCAAAATTACTCTCTACAAAAATACATATATTTATTTAAAATGCAAAAAAAAATTTCGCCACATAAATATTTATTAAATAATAGTCAACTAATCTGCAGTGAATAAATTTCTTTTTCACTGCCCGAGGAGAAATTAATTTGAAAAAAGGGCGTTTTGGCAATATTTCTTGAATGACAAAATCGGCCCATGGGAATTAGGACTTAACGATAAAAGTATATGTATATGAGTATCGCGTAACACATGGGGGTTTTGAAGCTTTTTAAAAGCCTCTAAAAGCCTTTTAACGTACCCCATTTTTCTCTTTCATCGAAACTTTGTTAAGTACATGCCCGACAAAAGATTTCCCTTCAATGTTAACCACTATAACTTATATATATATTAAACTCATTAAAAAATACACATCTAATCTTCTGACAATTTCTCAAATTTTTTTAACTCTTTCAACAATTTAGGAAAAAATATTCCAGAATTTAATATAAATTTTTTTTTTTGACTCCTTTAATAATTTAGAGGAAAATATTTTTCAACACATTCAAGAATTTAAAGAAAAAATTTTTTTCCACTCATTTAGGAATTTAGAGAAAAATATTTTTTACCTCATTCAAGAATTCAAATTTTTTTTTTTTATTTAAATATTGAATTAAATTAAATTCATTTGACAATTAAAAAAAAATATTTTTTTTTGCATCAAATAATTAGTTGATGAAAATAAAATTTTATCGAATACTTTTTATCTATTTCGAGAAAATATTTTTTTGCATCGAATAAATAATATTTGTAGCAAGTAATTATTTGATGAAAACAAAATTTTAATTGAATTTTTATCTATTTGGAATAAATATTTGTCAGCATCAAATAAATATTTTTTTTTATAATTTTCATTTTCATCGAATAATTTTTAATTTCATTGAATAATTTTTATATGCATTAAATAATTTTTTTTAAGTTAATTACTATTTTTTTTTATTCTTAAAATACAAAAATTATTGGCAGAATAAAATTTTTTTTTAAAATCATTTTTATTCTTATTAAATAATTTTACTTGCAATAAATAATTTTTGTTTCGAGTTAATTAAAATCTTTTTATTGTTGATTTATTTGTTATTTGTTATTTATTTATTTGTTATTTATTTCTTTTTATTGTAAATCTTTTTATTGGCAGCAAATCATTTTCATTCTCATCAAATAATTTTACAAAATAATTTTTGATTGGAGTCAATTGACATCTTTTTATTCGTTAAAATACTAAAATTATTAGTTCGAATAAAATTTAATTTTCCTTATATATAAAAATTATTTTGTTGGGAAATTAATATTTACATCGTGTAACAGCCGACTAATAACAATTATTCGAATAATAATCGTTAATAATAATAAAAAATTTCATTTAATATATGTACCGAAAAATATTTCGATAAAATAATGTTCAATCGTCAAAATGCCTGATATACGAGACTATAAATTAGAAAAAATAAAAATAAGTTCCTTAATTTTTATACATAGTCGTTTATACAATTCTGCAACTTGACAAAATATTACTAAAAATATTTTAAAAATTTAAAAAAACTCACATGTTCTCAGCGATGGAATTCTGACATATTTCCACATACCTGAAACAAAAACAATTTGAAATAAATACCAACTATTTTTTAATTTCAAAAATCTCTATATAAATATAAAAGTGGAAAAAAATTTCAGTTTTAAAACATTGTCATTATAAAGCCAAGGGAAAAAAATTTCCTCATTTACAAAAAAAAAAAAAAAAAGAGAGAGAGAGAAAAAAGAAAAAAATATTTATTTATATACATTTTTATTCGAAAATATATTTCTAAGAGTGAATTTTTTTTTCTCTCCACTCGTGAGTAAATATTTGGTTCACAATTCGGATTTTTGTTTTGTTGAGCAATTTAGAGAATTTTTCCAATACAACAATACAAAAGTCCATATACGATACGATTTCGCGTAGACTCAATTTTCTCGTATGGAAAAAAAAGTAAAGGAGAGAGAGAGAGAGAGAAAAAAAAAGCGAATCTGAACGGATAATAAATAACCGTAGCGCTTTCAGACGATTCGAAAAACCCGCGTGGTTAGGCCAAGCGCAAACGAAACACCTGCACACCTAGGAAAATCCTCCCACAAACATTAGACGTCTTTTTTTTCATCCCCCTCTCACACTTCACCGAGAAATATTTTTCATTAATCTGATTATTTATTACCCTTCGAGTTAGTGCGCCGTTGTCCTTAATTTTTTTTCTCTTTTTCCACACTTTCATTTATTTTTTTTTTGTTTTTTTTTTATAATACTTCCACTCTTACACTGTGCGCAGAAGAGAAATCCGTTGAATTGCATATGAAGAAAAATGGATGTCAGAAATTTAATGGAAAAATGTGCATCCAATACTATATATTATATAATATAAAAACGAAATAGTGTATATAATTTATCATTCATTAGTCACTTTTTTTCAGACACAAAATATTTAAAAATTTATTTATTTTATTATTATTATTTATTATATTATTATTTATAGAATAATTTATTATGTTATAATATTTATTTTTAATTTGTTATCTAATATAATTTGTATTATAGACAATAATAATTACTTATAACAAGAATTATTATTTTTATTATTATTATTATTATTATTATTATTATTATTATTATTATTTATTTATTTATTTTTATTATTATTATTACTATTAATAGTATTACTATTTTTATTATTATTTTTATTTTTATTATTATTATTATTATTATTATTATTATTATTATTATTATTATTATTATTATTATTATTATTATTTTTATTATTATAAATTTTATTCATTTATTTTCAAATACCTTAAAATTGAATTAATAATAAGTAATTTTTACTAAAGAAAATCATTCGCGAAAACGATTAAAATATCACTGAGAATATTTAATTAAATAATAATATTATTTGTAATTAGTAATTACTAATTAGTAATTACTACTTAATATTTATCAAATATTTGTTCCGAAAGTAAAAGAAAAATAAAAATTCGCAATAATTATTCAATTTTCCAAAAATAAATAATTTTGCTTCAGATAAAAATTATACAATTTCAAAGTTCAAATCGATATTTCAAACTTCGTTATTAAAAACAAAAAGAGAATAATAATTTTGTTGCATTTTATTATTTAAAACGACTAATGAAATTTTGATTGAGTACACAATTTTGTGAATAAATATAGGACTTTGCAAAAGAGAATGAGAGAGAGAGAGAGGGAGTTTACAAAATTTCGGAATATTTTAATATTCGTTGTAAGCTTATTAATGAATTTTAATAATTAATCAACTTGTTATGAAGTTCGATTTTCGTTGTGAATGATTAAATAATTTTCAAGTATTTTACACACGTGTAGTTATAATTTATGTATTCCAGTGATGGTAAATTTATATCCACTTTTTTTTCAATTTTATACTTATTTTGCAAAATTTTACATATAAGTAGCTTATTACACGCCTCAGTGCAAAACGCTGATAATAATTACTGCGTTTAAATATTTCTTTTTTAATAATAATAATAATAATTAATATTATATTATAATAATTATTATTATATTATAATAATTATTATTATATTATAATAATAACAACAATTATTATTATTATTATTAGGTATTTATTTCAGCAATAAATGGGACAATGGCGTTTCGTTAAAAATTGTAATAATAATAATTGTAACAATAATTATAATAATAACCAGTAAATTAAAAAAAACTTTCTTTTTGAAATTCAATAAAAATTTATTATTTTTTTTAAAAAATGTACTTTTTTGAAATAGAATTCTTAAAAATGTAATTATATTTCAAAACAATTTTTAAAAGTAGGTAATAAAATTAAATTCTTTTAAATATAAAATTTATTTCAACGAACTCTGTAAATATGAATTAGTAAAAATATTTACTAATTTGAATTAGTGGCTGACTTTTTGCTTTTGAATTAGTAAATTCGACTAATAAATTAGTAGAAATTACAATTTATTAGTAAAATTTACTAATTCAAAAGCAGAAAGTTAGTCACTAGTTCAAATTAGTAATCATTTTTACTGTTTCAAATTTAGAGAGAATTTGACAAAATTTTTATTTATTTTTTGTTTATTTTTTTTTTTTTATTTATTATTTTATTTTATTTTTTATTATTTTATTTTATTTTTTATTTTTATTTATAATATTTATTATTTTATTTAGTATTTTATAATATTTATAATATTTAAACAATTTTTAATTGTTTCAATTTTTTAAATTATTTTCGGGAATTCAATTTTTACTTTCAAAAAAATTTTAATTACAATTTTTTAAATAATTGATTTTTTCGAGAAATTGAAATTAAATTTTTAAGAATAATTAAATTTTTTTGAGCAATTCCTGAAAAATTGTATTAAAAATAATTGAAATCCTGCGATGAATTTTATTATTTATGAAAATAATTGAATTTTGCAAAGAATTTTATTATTAAAATGCCTCAAAATAATTGAATTTTCGGAAATAATTTTCTTATCTATCGTCATAAATTCAATTTCAATTCAATTCAATTCTTTCGAAAAATAAAGAATTGAATTTTTGGAAAGAACTTTATTAAAATCTAAAAAAAATAATTGAATTACTTCACAAAAAATTTAATTAAAATTGTATTTAAAATAATTAATTTCTTTTGAAATATTTTATGAAAATATTTGAAAATAATTGAATTCCTGTGAAAAATTTTAATATTTTTGAAAATAATTAAATTCTTCCAAAGAATTTAAAAAAAATATTTTTTTTAAATAATTCATTTTTTCGAGGAATTGAAATTAAATTTTTAAGAATAATTACATTTTTTTGAGCAATTTCTGAAAAATTCTATTAAGAATAATTGAAATCCTGCGATGAATTTTATTATTTATGAAAATAATTAAATAGTTGCTAAGAATTTTATTATTTATGAAAATAATTGAATTATTGCGAAAAATTGTATTTAAATATTTAAAAAGAATTGAATTGCTGTGTAAAACTTTATTATTTTTGAAAATTATTGAATTCCTCATAAGAATTTTATAAGCATTTTTTTATTTGTTAAAATAATTGAATTTTTCGATTAATTAATTTCAAATAATAGTAAAAATAATTGAAATTCTTCGATGATTTTATTATTAATGAAAATAATTGAATTCTTGCTTCGAATTTTATCAAAAACTTTTTTAAATAATTAAATTTCCACGAAAAATGTTATTTATTAGTAAAAGAAATTGAATTATTGTGAAGAATTGTATAAAAATTTTGTTAAATAATTGATTTTTAAGAAATTATTTTGAAAATTCTATTCTAAATTAATTGAAGTCCTGTGAAAATTTTATTATTTATAAAAATAATGTAATTTCGGATGAATTTTAACAATTTTTTTAAAAATAATTGAATTACATCTTTTGAGCAATTCCTGTAAAATCGTATTAAAAATAATTTGAAATCCTGCGATGAATTTTATTATTTGTGAAAATAATTAAATAATTGGAAAGAATTTTATTAAAATTTTCATATATAATTGATTTCCTGAGAAGATTTTTATTATTTATGAAAATAATTGGATAATTGCAAAAAATTTTATTAAAATGTTTAAAAAGAATTGAATGTCTGTGCAAAAAACTTTGTTATTTTTTAAAATAATTGAATTCTTTACAAGATAATTTATAAAAACATTGTTTTAAATAATTAATTTTTTCGAAATATTCTAAATATTTATGAAACATAAAAAATTTATTTTAAATAATTGAATTCTTGTCGAAAACTTTATTTGTGAAAATAATTGAATTTTTTCGATTAATTAATTTAAAATAGTATTAAAAATAATATAAATTCTTCGATGAGTTTTATTATTTATGAAAAAATTTGAATGTTTGCTTAGAATTCTATCAAAAAATTTTTTTTTTAAAAATTGAATTTCCATGCAAAATGTTATTATTAGTGAAAGTACCTAATTGATTTATTGTGAAATTTATAAATGAATAATTTTATACAATTGTATGAAAATGTTGATGAATAATTGATGTTTTCGAAATCTTTTTCAAACTGTTATTATAAATTGATTGAATTCCTTGAAATTTTATTATTTATGAAAATAATTGAATTTTAGATTCAATTTTTTTTTTAAATAATTGAATTATTTTGCGAAATTTAATGAAAATGCTAGATATTGAAAATAATTGAATTTCGAATATTTTTTGAAAATAATTGAATCGCTTTAAACTTTAAAGAATTTGATTATAATTTTTGAGAATAGTTTTTTTGATTTCGAGTATTATCGAATTTAAAGTAGTGGAAATTAAAAAAAAATAGTAGCTTTTAGTGTTTGACTAAAAAAAGTATGATAACGGTTGCTACTTTAACCATTGCAATAATAACCATTCTGTTGGTAAGAGAAAAATTACTATACTGACCATTAGGTCAGTTAAAAGGTTAGGTTAGGAAAGGTCAGGAAAAATTACTATACTGACCTAACGGTCAGTATAGTAATTTTTCCCTTACCAACAGAATGGTTATTTTTGCATATTGTAACCGTTGCTATGGAATCGTTTGCTGCAATAACCGTTGCCATAGTAACCGTCGCTAGGGTAACAGTTGTCAGCAATACAGTTAGTATAGCAATCATTACCAGACAACAAAATCTGACGATTTACTATAGCGAAGTTTGTTTAAAAATTCCTGTTGTCTGGCAACGGTTACTATACTAACAGTGTAAGCATCTGCATTGGGAGAAAAAATATTCCCCCAACTGTTTTAATTAGAAAAAGAAATTTATAGGCCTCGATGGTAAAATTTCACCCTAAGGAGTATTTTATTTTTTACACTCTGCGAATAATTTTCCATTGAATGAACTAACTCTCACTCTCTACATGAGGAAAATTAGAGATCACCCCCAACACAAACGCACTCTTTGATGGTATGAAACGATTTGCAATGCATTACACGATCGTACACATTGAGTAAATTACTTGCTTTCATATATATTAGTGAGAGCACAGGTACTCGTTAGGAACTCGATTACTGTTACCTCGTAAATCTTGCGGTAATAATCGTCGTCTCGCGGACCCTTAATTTTCTTGAATTCCATTTCCTGTGAGTAGTTGCGTCGCTCTCTCTATATATAGGTATTTTCCTCTCTCGCTCACTCTATGTCATTTCGTTGTCCTTTCATTTCTACACGCGTATATGTATTTAAGCGGCCGCTCGTAAACGCCGTTGGGTTGACATCCGGCATTATCGTACCGTGATTTACGCATTCTGCCACTGTATTTCACCGTTCGCATCTCCTTTTGGAAAATTTATTACTGGTTGTGAGGAGGGTGTATCGTCCCCTCTCTCTCTCTCTCTCTCTCTCGCTTTTTCTCTCTTACTTTTCTACGGTTGGCAATGTCGTTTATCCAAAAACCGTATTCACCCGAATATCACGTCCGCGGAAAGAAAAATGTGCTACTGACTGCTATTATGATTTTCGCATTTGTTTTACCTTTCTAACTTTTAATTTTTTTTTCTCTTTCCATTTTGCTTTTCTTTCTTCTTTCTGTATAATTAGATCTAGACTTTTAATCGTAACAATAATATAATCGCGATAAAGCAGCAATTTTTCTATTTTGGATAAATGAAATTTTAGAATTTGGAAAAATAGTTTTTGCAGCGCATTATAGATGAGTGCGAAGCCTGTTATTATAAGGAAAAGTGCTTTTTAAAATTCGGTTAACCAAGATATTATCCTATAACCCTTTGCGAGCGCTAAGATGCGAGTATCCCCTGTCCTATCGGATACCTAAACACCCGAACCTTAGACGATGAGATTGTTTCAAGTGTCTGTAGTTGGTAGTACCTTCGATCGCACTAAACGCACACCTTTGTGCTTCTATTTCCTTTGTTAGTCAAGTGTTACATATATAGGCATATATATCATGTATGCCCTGGATATATAGATACAAAACCTTGCGTGTATGTGTATCAACGAGATCGCATGCCTTCGTTACGATCAAACTCCTATATAACTGAAAGCCGTTCAATATCCTGACAAACCTTGTCAGGACATTCGTCCTCTTTTTTCTCTTAAGCTAAAAAAAAACAGTCCTGAATTTTAAATACCTCAAAATTTACAGACCTACATATCAGGATTGCCACAAAAATTTTATTTTGTTTTCCCCTATTTTCTTTTCCTGATTGTCTTTTCTTTTTTTGATTCTCTTTTCCTGATTTCAAGACAAAATTTTCACCTTTTTCCTGACTCTAAAAAATATATTCTCATTCACTCCAAAAATCAGTGCTGCCAGATGATAAAAACGATAAATCTTCAAACTTTTCTTATCTACCTTCAGAAGTCTTTAAACTAATCAAAAAAAATCTCTTCAAATTTTGGTTACAATTCTTTCTAAAATAGCATAAATGAAATTAAATTTCACACACAATTTTAAAGAATAAATAAATTAATATTGTTGTGTTTGAATCTGTTCGCAGAAGTTAGTTCTTGTTATAGTTAGTTCTGTTAGTTAGTTCTTGTTCTGTTAGTTTTTGTTTGCTTCTCAACTTTTTAAATAAATTTTCATTTTCAATATTTTGATGTTTAAAAATTAATGCACTGAAAATTACTAAATTCTTGCAAACTTTTTAACGAAAAATTTGAAAATAACTAGTCATTTGATTTTTATAAATTTTTTTTTTTAGTAATTGAATTCTTTTAAAAAAATTTAATAAAAATTTTATTGAAAATAAATAAATAATATTGAATTCTCGCAAAAAATATTATTAGTTATAAAAGTAATCAAATTCTTGCAAAGAATGTTATTAAAATTATTAAAAATAATTTAATTCTTAAACAAGAATTTTATTAAAAATTTTTTTAAAATAATTTTTACTTTTCGTGAAATTTTACAAAAATTTTTTTTGAAAATAATTATCCAAAAATTTGAAAATAATTAAAGTCATTTGAAGAATTATCAAAATTTTTTTTATTATCAAAATTTGTTTCAAATAATTGAATTCTTTCGAGTAAATTTAATTCAAATTGTATTGAAAATAATATTGAATTCTCGCAAAAAATATTATTATTTATAGAAAGAATCAAATTCTTCCAAAGAATTTTATTAAAATTATTGAAAATAATTTAATTCTTAACAAGAATTTTATTAACATTTTTTTATAATAATTCTTACTTTTCGTGAAATTTGATTAAAATTGTTTTGAAAATAATTGAAATCCTGCGACTAATTTTACTGTTTTAAATAATTGAATTCTTCCAAAGAATATTTTATTAAAATTTTTGAAAATAACTTAATTCTTATAATTGAAATTTTTTGTTAAATAATTGAATTCTTGCGAAAAATGTTATTAACATTTTTGAAAACAATAAACAAGAATAGTTAATTTATGTAGTTAATAGATGAATTTTAAAAATTTTGAATTTGAAATTATTCAAAAATTAATGTTAATATTTGAAAAAATAAAATTTTTTAATTTGAAAAATATTGAATGAAACAGTAACATTTACGATAGTAATTAATAATTATTATGCTTATTATTATAATCATGAGAATGTAGAGAACAAAAATTGTAATTTATCTTTAAAAAATGGTTAGTTCTTCAAAATTATTTTAAATTTCAATTTAATTATTAGTTTTCTAGAATTTTACCTAAAATTCTTCTTTAAATCAATTTTTTTTTAAATAATTTTTGTCAATGTTTATTTGAGAATTTTCAAATTCATTTCTTCATAATTCAATTTTTTTAATATTTCAATTATTCGAAAAATCATTCAATTAAATATATAATAGAAAATAAATACTTGAAATAATTATTCAAAAAATGTCAATTTCCAAAAAAAAAGTTGCAGAAAATTTTTTTATTTTATATTTATTAGAAAATTCTACGAGAATTCAATTATTTGAATACCAAAATAAATAATTTATTAAATAATTGAATGTTTCTTAGAATTTAATTCTTATCAAGAATTTTATCAACAAATTTTTAAATAAATGAATTCCTTCGACGAATTTTAATAGAATTTTTAAGAATAATTAAATTCTTTTGAGGATATAATTTAATTGAAATTGAATCCTTGAAAAGAAATTTAATAATTGTAAAAAATAATTGAATTATTGAGAAGAATTTTATAAAAATTTTTTAAATAATTGATTTTTTTGAAAAAATTTATGCTAATTTTATTTTAAATAATTGAATTCCGATGATATTTTTTATTTTAGAGAAAATAATTGAATGTTTGTGTAGAAGTTTATCATGTTTTATAAATAATTGAAATTTTGGAATGAATTTTACTAAAATATTTCAAAATAACTGAATTTCTGCAAAGAATTTTGCTATTTTTAAAAATAATTGAAATCTTGACGATTAAAAAAAAATTTGAAAGAAAATAATTGAATTTCAGACGAAAAATTTTATTACTTTTGAAAATAATTGATATCTTGTAATAAATGTTGTTATTTATGAAAATAATTGAATATTGCAATAAATTTTATTAAAATTTGTTATTTATTTTTATTTTTTTTATTTGCTTCTCTAGTTTTTTATTTATTTTACTTTGTTATCCATTTATCTCATTTATTTCCATTTATCTCATTTCAAAATTACTCAAATTTCTCTTTTTCTACAAAATATTGATTAGAATTCATTGAAAACACTTCTATAGAATTATTCTAGTAAAATTCTACAGAATGTTGACTGAAATTTGTTTAGAATAATTCTATAGGATCATTCCAGTAGAATTCAAAAAAAAAAAATTAATTTCTTTAATACACAAAAATAATTTATTTAAAAAGTACAAATTAGAAGTGAAAAAAAATCTCCTTCATTTACACTTTTCGAAACTTTAAGAAAATTATGTCGATTCATTTTTTATATTTTAATTCAATCATTTTGTTTTTAATTATAAAATAATCAATATTAAAAATTGAAAATTTTAATTTGCAATTATATTTTTTCATATAATTGTAAATTAATATAATGTTTAAAATAAATTCAAATAATAAATTAAGACAAAAAATTTCTCAAGGAATATTTAGAATTCTATAGGTGTATATAAAAGTGTATAGAAGATATAAATATGAAATTTTCATGAAATTTCTATTTTATGAAATATTTACATGAAAATTTTAAGGGCAATTTCCGAGAAATCTTTCTACTTTTTTTTCCCCTGTGCCAAAATATGTCATGTTCGCGGGTTACAAATTTTTCCACGCTTAATCCGACAGTTCACTTTCAGTATTATTTTCTCACTGTTTCATAAAGAAAGCAAAAAAAAAAAAAAAAACGAAAAAAAAAGTAGAACGATCTGATAAAAAACGTTTTTGCTATTCGTGAAAATATATTTTTGTAAAAAAATCACTAATTTTACTTGGTTCCTTTAATAATCCCGGGTTGTAAATTCTCTCTGAAATTCTGCCTTTCGACTGTTGGCCATTAACTCAACTCTGTCACCGTTTCGCGATTTTCTCAATTTCATTTATCATCGTTTCTTCTCTCTCTTTTTTTTCTTTCTCTCTTTCTATCACTAGAGAAATGTTTCTCTCTTTCTCTCTCTTTATCTCACTATAAAGATACGTTTTTCTCTCTCTAAAGTCAGATTTCTCTCTCTCTCTCTCTCTTTCTCTCTCTTTCTTTCTTTCTCTTTCTTTCTTTCTCTCTCTTTTTCTCTCTTTCTCTCTCTTGCTGATTCTCAGAAAATATTTTCGGTTGGCGCCAGAGTGTATTCGTTCAGCTCTCTTTTTTTAAATTTTTTATTTTGCGAAATATGTCTTTTTCTTTTTTCTTCTTTTTATTTTGTCTTCTTCTTCTTCTTCTTCTATACATTTCTGGTCGTCGCTCATTTGACACGTGCGCGTCCGGTTATTTTATCTGTCGTGTTGCGTTGATGGCGATGAGCCACCCAGTATGTCGAGGGACCTCGCATAACATATGGTCTATTAGTACTAATAATAGGTCGTAATAGGTCGCTATATACACAAGAGAGCGCCTCTCTTGTCATTTTTTTTTTATCTCCCTTTTGCCAAAAAAGAAAAAAAAATAAAGAAAAAAATCTCAAAAACATGAAGAAAACGACAATGAAACAGAGACCGAGTGAAACAAAGCGTGAGACAGGTTTATGCGGCTTGTCGCGACTTTGCTTTAAATCTTTAGGAGTCGCGCGCGACAAAACTAATTAAATCTAGTCCCATCACATTTGAGCAGTGAACTCGGCCCCTCTCATCTCGCTAATTAAATCGAAACTATCTCTTTCTATATTTAACTGTTTTTTCAATTTTTTTCTCGCAAATTTACCATAAGGAATGTTATTTTATTTTATAAAAATCTTATATTTCTTTTTTGGAAAGTTTTACATAAACGTAAATTTATTATTTGTCAGTAATATTTTTACTATTATTTATTAATATTTATTTATTATTACTCTGTAAATTTTAATTAGTAAAAATCTTTACTAATTTAAATTACTGACCGACCTTTTGCTTTTGAATTAGATAAATTTTACTAACAAATAGTTACTGGCAACAATTCGCGCGCTAAAGCGTGCGGCTAACTTCTTACTTCCGTTTTTAAATAAAATTAGAAATTTTAAAAATAATAAGATTTAAAAATTTTCTAATTTAAATTTTTGATGAAAACACTAAAAAAGTTCAATTTTGGAGAATTTACAAATAATTGCAAACATTCAATTATTTTCAAAAAAAAATAAAATTCTTATAAAATTCAATTATGTTCAAAATTTGAAAAAAATTCTCCTAAAAATCCTAATTATCTACATAAATAACAAAATTCTTCTCCAAAGTTCAATTATTTTCAAAAAAATTCTATTATTATTTACATATTTTTAAAACATTTTTTCGCAATAATTCAATTATTTTCATGAAGAATAACATTTTTTTTTACCAGGAATTGAATTATTTTCATAAATAAATAAATATCATCGAAGAATTTCAATTATTTTCAATACAATTTTAATGAAATTTCTTGAAAAATGTAATTATTCTTAAAATTTGTATTAAAATTAATTTTCAAAAATTTTAATGAAATTCTTTTTAAAAATTCAATTTTTTTTAAAAATAATTTAAATAAAATTCTTCGTTGAATAAAATTAATTTCAATAATTTTATCAAAATTCAATTATTTTTAATATCCACTATTTCAATAAAAATTCATAAAAAAAAATTCAATTATTTAAAAAGAAATAAAATTCGTCTAAAGAATTTAATTATTTTTCATAAATATTAAAATTCTTCTGAGAATTTCAATTATTTTCAATACAATTATTAACGAATTCGAGAAAATTCAATAAATTAAAGAAATTTTTCAAAAAAAAATGCAATTATTATTCTAAAAATTATTATTAATAAAATTCAAGAATTAAATGTTTAATTTCAATTATTAAAAAAGAAGGTTATTGTAAAAAATTGAAAAAAATTGTATTCATATAGATTTCAATTACTTTGAAAACTTGTAATTAAAATTATTAAAGAAACTCCATTATTTTTAAAAAAAACTCAAAGAAATTCTTCAAAAGAATTTAATTAAGATTATGTAAAATTTTGATAAAATTCTTCCTGAATTCAATTATTTTCATAAACAATAAAATTCTTTGAAGAAATTCAATTATTACCAAATTTTTTTTGATAAAATTTTTTGCAAGAATTCAATCATTTTGCAAATTTTTTATAAATTTTTTCGCAATAATTCAATTATTTTCATAAATAATATAAAATTTTTACACAGATTTAATTATATTCGTAAATAATAAAATTCTTTTTTCGAATTCAATTATTTTCGTAAATAATATAATTTTCGCATAAATTTAATTATTTGCAAAAACAATTTTCATAAAATTTTTCGAAAAAAATCAATTATTTAAAATGATTTTTAAAAAATTCTTCCTTGGAATTCAATTATTTAACAACAACAAAATTAATAAAAGTTCTTCGTAAGAATTCAATTATTTTTGGAAATTTCAATAAAATTCGTTGCAAAAATTCAATTATTTTAAAAAGAATTTTATAAAATTTTTCGAATCAATTCAATTATTTTTAAAAATTTTTGATAAAATTCTCGGCAAAAATTTCAATTATTTTCAAAAATTTCCCTCAATTCAATGATTTTCATAATCTACTAAAATTTTTCAAAAGAATTCAATTATAAAAATTTTAATGAAATTCTGCGCAAACATTTAATTATATTCATAAAGTAATTGAAATTTCACAAGGAATTCAATTATTTTCATAATATAATAAAATTTTTTAAGGAATTCAATTATTATTTTCATAAAAAATAATAATTGAATTAAAATGATGAAAATAATTTCGAAGAAGTTAGAGAAACAATATTTTTATATAAAATAATAATTTTATTTCTGAGTTATTTTTAATTATTATAAAAACATGAAGAAATCGATCACTCCGAGTCTTCGACTCGGAGCAATCGATATCTTCATGTTTTATAACAATTTTTCATAATTTGTTTAATTTCAAAAAGGTTTTAATTTAAAATTTTTGAATATCTTCATTCCTGTGGAAAATTCTGTTCCAAAAATAAGATTAAAAATAGAAATTGTGCAAATATTTTTCTTCTTTTTCTAAAACAAAATAATAATTGTGTTAAAAAAATTGTGATTCATAAACAAAAATAAAGCAAAATAAATAAATTTTCACAGTTCTTTAATAATTTTCTAATTTTCTTTAGAAGTAAAGAACAAAAATAATTTCAATTTGACAAAACATATTTTTTGAGAAAATTTTAGTCTTTTAATGAAAAGAACTGAAAAAAATTCTGATGATTTCTATTTGTCATAACAATTTTGAATTAATTTGAAAATAAAAATAATTATAACATAATAATATAATATACAATCTATCTAAAGTTAATAAAAAACAAAAGTATAAACAAAAGACAACTTCAGAGCTCGCTTCAGAGTGTGAGGGACAGAAAAAGTGAATGAATGAATGAAAGAACGTTCAAATTAATATAGTTAATTTCTACTAATTTTTTAGTAAAATTTACTAATTTAAAAGCAAAAAGTCAGTCACTTATTCTAATTAGTAAACATTTTTACTAATTCAAATTTATAGAGTATTTGTTATTAATATATTTCATATTATTATTATTAATTAACTATATTAATCTCTGTATACATTCTGTAAACTTTCTGTATACTTTCATTCATTCTGTCCGCAGTTTGAATATAGTTAATACCAAACTAATAAAGTTTACTTAACTAATTAATAATAAATAGATAAAATAAACTAATTAACAATAAATTAATTATTATTAAAAGGAATAAAAAATATTCCAATAAATTAGTAATAGTTTGTTTTGTATTTTTTCAAAATTATAGTTTCTCTTGAGTTGCTTTTTTTCTGTTATTTTATTTCTTTTTTTTTTCTTTTTCCATTTTTAAAGCATACAAATTTATATAAATATATATACACAATATCTGGATGATATAAAGAATAATCTTCGCGTATTTCAACTGTCGTTTACACTCATCCTATCAATAAAACTATCTATCTCTCTAACCTTCCTGAAATAATTCAACTTTTCTTTTTATTTCTTATTCGTTTTTTCGGGGGGGAAAACTCATTCTTTGATTTCAAGATACAATTGTCCCGTCTAGGCGATATCGTTTCAAAAAAATTTATATATTTTCTATCTCTTCTCAGCTATCTTCAAAAAAAAAAAAAAAACGGAATTTAGAAACATTTTTTGTTTCGTTGAAAAAATTACAATTTTTAGAAACAAAGTATGGTGGATGAAATTATTAAAGATGCCCCAAGTGCGAAATTAAAAACGGCCCAAAACTGGCCCAGTGACGGCATTGTCAGTGCCTACTCTTGACAGACAATAGTGGCCCGACTGTCGGGAGGTTAACCGCGGTAGGCTGTCGGCAGCCAATCATCGGCCGATTCTCGGTAAACATTAATGGCCCATTATTGGTTGCCATTACTCCCCAGTGTTGAAAAAATTTAAAAAAATATTTTTTATTTAATTAACTAATTAATTCATAATATTTATACAGTTTATTTCCCTCAATTAATCGCAAACTTACAAATATTTAAAAAATTCTTACCGCTCGCGGGGATCGATACCTGAACCTGACGCACCACAGCCTAACACTCTGACCACTCTGCTACTCTGACGTGAAGTGGAGGAAGCAAAAGGGTTCTTATAAGCTACACTACACTGGTTGATACTGTGCCATTATTGGGCCGAGCTACGTCCCAATATTGGCAATTATAATTTGCCATCATAGATACAAAATGATAGACATTAATGTGCCATTCCTGGGCCAAGCTACGTCCCAATTCTGTCAATTATAATTTGCCATCAAGAACACAAAATTTTTGCCATTAAAGTGCCATTAATGGGACGATCTTAGTCACATCACTGGCAATCGAATATTGCCATTAAAGATTGATCAACTTTGCGCCAATAATGTGCCGTTATTGGGCCAAGCTACGCTCCAATTCTGACAATTATAATTTGCCATTAAAGATACAAAATGTTTGCCATTAAAGTGCCACTAATGTGCCATTAATGGGCCGATCGTCGTCACATCACTGGCAATTGAATTTTGCCATTAAAAATTGATCAACTTTGCCGTGAATGTGCCATTATTGGGCCAAGAGCTGGCCCAGTCCTAAAAAATTTGAAAATCTGACCATCGGCGCCATCCTTGGCCCATCAATGGGACGTTTTGAACACCAATAATGGCCCAGTAACTACTGCCAATTCTCGGCAGACATTACTAGACCAATGATGGGCCGTTTTTGCAGTCTTGGCATTTCGCACTTGGGGCGCTGTTAAATGATAAATTTTTATACTAATTGCGAAAAATGGAGAAAAAGTTTGAATATTGCAAAATGACTCGCGAATAATGATGTGTATAAAAACATATTTGCTTTTTATATCATTATTACGGAGTATATGCCCTTAAATTGAAAACAAAAGCGAGCGTATCGAAAACCGATGGTGCAAAAGTTAAGTTTTACCCCGGCTGGATGCATACGTGTAACATTTGAATCGCTCCAGTAGTTCGAGTCAAACTCTCGTCTGACGATGGCATTTTCGGTCGTTATCGCGCGACTAATAATATCGATTAGTTTCGTCTTTCTCTCGCACATGTATGAATAAATATAACATTCTAGTTGGGTAATGGCTGTTTTCACTTGTTACAAAATTCACTTAGCGTCTTGCCTCGTACTTCAAGTCGATTACTAATCATAAACGTGTGTCTCTCTCTTTCTCTCTCTCTCTCTCTTTTTCTCTCTCTATTCTGATTTACTCTAAAAATGATTAGATGCTGAAAAAAAGGTCCAATAAATTTATTTACGAATTTCTTTAATTGTAAAGTTATTCAAAAAAATCAACAACTTCTTTTTTAAATAAATATTTAATCATTGTTATTTTTTCACAGGAATTAAGATTTTCAAAAATTTTAAATTTAAAATGTTCTGAAATTCAATAACTTATAAGAATATTATTATAAAACATGAAGAAGTAGATAACTCCGAGTCTTCGACTTGGAGTAATCGATTTCTTCATGTTTTTATAATAATTAAAGATAATCCAGTGAATTAATAATAAAATAAAATTAATTCTACGTCGAATTGTTAGTTAAGAGAACAAAAAATTCTGATTTTCAAAGATTTGAATTCAAAAACCTTTTCAAAATTCAATTATTTCTAAATAATTCCCCCTTAATGCTCTTAATATTTAATTATTATATCTAAAACTTTAACTGAAACTAATCATTTTTAAATCAATTTTTATTCGAAAATTCTACGAGAATTCAATTATTTAAATACAAAAATAAATAACTTATTTAATAATTGAATCTTTCTTAGAATTTAATTTTTAGAAAGAATTTTATTAACAACTTTTGAAAATAATTAATTTTTTTTAAGGAATTTTATTAAAACTTTACTGAAATTTATCATATTAAAGAATTTAATAACAATTTTTAAAAATAATTGAAAAGTTTTTGAATTTTATTAAAATTTTTTTAAAACAATAATTGAATTCCTGAGAAGAATTTAAATAATAATTTAAGAAAATAATTGAATTTATGCGAAAAATTTTAATTAAATTTCGTTTAAATAATTAGAATTTTGCCAAGAATATTATTAAAATTTTTGACAATAATTTAAAGATTTTCGCTATTTATTTATAAAAAAGGTAATTTCATTCTTAACGGGAATTTTTAAAAAATTTTGAAAATAATTTAATTTTCGAAAAGTATTTTATATATAGTTTTCAAAAGAATTGAATTCCTGTGATGAATTTTGATATTTATCGAAATAATTGAATTTTGGAAAAGAATTTTTATTAAAACTCCTTAAAATAATTGATTTTATGTGGAAAACTTTGTTGTTTATCAAGATAATTGAATTCTTTTGCAGAATTACTTAAAAATTTTTAAAAATAATTAATTTCCTGTGACGAATGAGAAGTTATTTAGGAAAATAATTGAATTATTGCAACGAATTTTATTATTTTATATTGAATAATGGAATGTTTCTTAAATTTGAATTAATTTAAATCTTAAATTTATTTAAAATTCTATTAAAAATATTTGGAAATTTTGCGATGACAATAATTGAATTCCTAAATGAAATTTTATCATTTATGAAAATAATTTAATGTTTACGTAGAATTATAATAAAAAATTTTTTTTGATAATTAAATTATTTGATAAATTTTATGAAAACAGTAAATATTGAAAATCATTGAATTGCGAAAAACTTTTGAAAATAATTGAAATTTTGCAAAGAATTTTATTTAAATTTTTGAAAATAATTGAATTTTTGGCGAAAAATTTTGCTATTTGTAAAGATAATTGAATTCTTGACGAGATATTCGGGAAAATTTTTAAAAATAATTAACTTTCTTCGAAGAATTTTATTAGTTTTGAAAATAATTGAATTCTTGTGATGAATATTGTTATATTTATGAAAATAATCGAATTTTGTAAAGAATTTTTTTTTAATTCTTAAAAAATAATTGAATAATTTTGTAAAGAATTTTGTTATTTATCAAGATAATTGCATTAAAACTTTCGAAATAATTATAAACAATATTAAAAAATTCATTCTGGTCAGAATTAGAAAAAAATGTTGAAGGTTTTGTATTCAAATTCGTGGTAATTTCATAGTTTATGAGGCAAACAAAAAAGACACTAAAAATTCAGAATTTTCTTATGAATTTTAAAAATTTAATTTTTTCCAGTACTTTTAATAAAAATTCCATGACTTTTCCCTGACCATTTCTACTTTCCCTGACTTTTCCCTGAATTCCCTGACCCGTGGCAACCCTGTTTTCTTATTTATCTTCAGAAATCTTTAAACTAATCAAATAAAAATTCTTCAAATTTTGGTTATAATTTTTTCTAAAATATGATAAATGAAATTAAATTTCACAAACAATTTCAAAGAAATAAATTAATATTGTTATGTTTAAATCTGTTTGAAGTTTGAAGTTAGTTTTTGTTTGCCTCTCATCTTTTTTAATAAATTTTCTTTTTCAATGTTTCGAATTTTAAAAATTAAAGCACTGAAAATTATTAAAATTCTCGCAAAGTTTTTATCGAAAAATTTGAAAATAATTAGTCATTTGATTTTTATAAAAATTTTTTTCAAATAATTGAATTCTTTCGAGAAAATTTAATTAAAATTGTATTGAAAATAATATTAAAAAAAAAAAAAAAAAAAGAATAAAAAAAAAAGAAAAAAAAATAAATAAATAAAAATAAAAAGAATCAAATTCTTCTAAAGAATTTTATTAAAACTATTGAAAATAATTTAATTCTTAACAAGAATTTTATTAACAAATTTTTTTAAGTAATTGAATGTTTTCGTGAAATTTTATTAAAATTGTTTTGAAAATAATTGAATTCCTGCGACGAATTTTACTGTTTTAAATAATTGAATTCTTGCGAAAAATGTTATTAACATTTTTGAAAGTAATAAACAAGAATAGTTAATTTATCTAATTAAAAGGTGAATTTTTAAAATTTTGAATCGGAAATTATTCAAAAATTAATGTTTATATTTGAAAATATAAAATTTTTTAATTTTGCAAAATAATAAATGGAACCAGTAACATTTACGATGATCCACAAGTTTTGAACGTTCAAATGAACGAAACACTTTTTATTAAAAATGTTTTTATAATTTATTGTTTGCAATAAAAATTAAAAACTTAAATTTTACACTTAGAAACTTTATAATTCATTTATTTTATATCGACAAAAAATCATTGTAATAAATATTTAAATTAAAGAAGAAAATAAATAAATTTCGTTCATTTGAACGTTCAGAACTTTAGGATCATCATTTACGATAGTTATTAATAATTATTATGTTTATTATTATAATCATAAGAATGTAAAGAACAAAAATTGTAATTTATCTTTAAAAAATAGTTTACTAATATTATTTAAATATATTTATAAATATTTTCATTATTACTTGATATATACACAGCCTTTGCAAAATTTTCAAAAAATCTTCAAGTTTTTTACAATATTTCTTGAAACTGAAAGACAGAGAGAGAGAGAGATAAAGAGAGTCTCTCTCTACTTGGAGATATTCAGTTTCCGCTCACTTTTCCTTTAACTGCGCCTGCTTAGCGCCAACTTGCTGAAAGCATCGTAAAGTTTGTGGCATAGAAGCAAAGAGCGAGTACAATATATACACATATTGCAACACGTGTTCTTACATACGCGAAACTCAAACACGTGTCTACTGAGTGCTTCTAATTCTCCACATTATAACTCCTTTTAAACTCACTATCCATGCCGGGAGTATTATACTATTTACTATTCACATTTCACATTCTATAATATCCATTATACACCTATATATGCAAATTTTATACTTATTCCGAATATTGACTTTCAAGTTTCGCAGAATTTTCCCATTATACGACCAAGCACTTGAAAATATACTGAGAAAGACAATTTACTTTTTATTTATTAATTATTACTATTTTTTTCTATTATTTATTATTATTTCCATAAAAATATTTTTATTTTCTTATTAAAAAATTTTTTAATAAAATTCTTTATAAGAATTAAATTTTAAGGAACATTCAATTATTCAATAAATAATTTACTTTTGTATTTAAATAATTGAATTCTCGTAGAATTTTCTCAGAATTGATTATTATTTAATTAAATTTAAATATAGAATGACATGTATAAAATATAGAAAAATGAATTTAAAATACAAGAAATTAAAAATTATTTCCAAAAAATGCAGTTTACTAAAAAAAAAAAAACAGTCGTAGACTGACAGTATTATTTTTATCAATTTCCCTTTTGGGAAAATTTAATAACTGTAATGTGAAATATTTAATGAAATCAACTAGAGTCTATTTTCTGAAACTGTTTTCAAAATGAGATTAAATTTAAATATTTTATCATTTACAAATGTCATTTCTAATTAACTTTTATTTTTGTTCATTTTAAAGTTATTTTCTATAGAAAATAAAAATATTATTACATTTTTCCAAAAATGAAAAATAATAAAAAAAAAAATAATAAAAACTTTCTGATATTTTCAATATTGATTTAATTAATCAATTTTTCTAAAAGTTAATAATACAGTTTTTTTTTAGTAGAGAGAAAAAAATTAGAAAAAACAAACAATTAGACTGTATTTTTATTTCAAAATAGAAAAATATTGGTATTTATAGTGAGTCCATTTTATCCTGTTTACGAGAGAGTTTTCATGCCATCTGGACGGTAAACTCAAGAATCATTAGGGCGCGAAATTCAAATTTAATAAATTTAATAATAATTTTATCTTTGGTTCTTTGAAATAAAAAACCAAAGAAAGTACAGAAAATTAAGTTAAAATATTTTACTAATAATTTAGTAAAAAAAATTATTATTTATTGATAAAATTTACTAATTCAAAAGCAAATAGTCAATATTTTCAATTTTCAATTTTCAAAAGAAAAATTAGTCAATAATTCAAGTTGATAAACATTTTTATTAATTCAAATTTAGAGTTTGATTTATTATTACTTAATAATAAAAATAAATTATAAAATAAAATAGTAATAATAATAAAAAGAATAATAAAAATTAATAAAAAAATAAAATTAATAATTATAAAATAATAATAATATAATAGTAATAATAATAAAGCACGAAGAGAATTATAACGAAGTTTGTCGTTGAAAAATTGCTCTTCTATTTATTTGCCTGTGGTGCAACATCGTAAAATTGTTTACACGATGAAATTCAATGCAAGCGCGTCTAGTTCTTTGTAAAATGCACTCAAATTCCATACGAACATATCTATAGATGTGTATATGTGTGTGTATACTTTTAATCGTGAAACGGTGCCACGTATAAAAAAAAGCATATTGGCATAGAAATATAAACGGTAAAAATCAAGCCGCAATTACAAATGAAAAGCTCGGAATGAGAAACCTAGTTGAAAAAGAGGAAAAGAATGCATGTGTTGGAAAATAGTGCTCGAGAAAAAAAAAACGAAAAAAAAGAAAAAGAGAGGTCAAAAAAAAAAATATATAAATAAATGAAAAAAGTTCATGTCAAAATGAAATTCAATGTACAAAGTTTTAAGC
This sequence comes from Leptopilina syphax, assembly GCA_032872505.1. NCBI lineage: Eukaryota > Metazoa > Arthropoda > Insecta > Hymenoptera > Figitidae > Leptopilina > Leptopilina syphax. Next base: position 6,878,352 of record CM065476.1, on the reverse strand, counting down.
CATTACACTTTACATCAATTGCACCTGGCTAGAAATTAATTTATAAAAACACTCCTGTTAAACTTTTACATTTATATTGTATATACTATGCTTTATACATATATATATATAAATTCATATTTGACGACATACTTTTTTAATTTTTTTTTAGTTTTTAAACGTGTATTTCATTTTTTTTCCCTCTTTCAATCTTTTAGTGAATTATAAAAACTATATGTTCGTTTTTATTTTTTGTTGAAAAAAAAATATTCATTGCAAATGTAGGTTAAGCCAATTCGAAATTTTTTTTTTCATTAATTTTAATTATTGTAAAAAATGTGAATTTAATTTAAAACTTGAAAATTTTTAATTAACAGTCATTTTTATTATTTATGGTTGAATAGAAATGTAATAATATTTTTTATTTTTTTACTAATCAAATTAGTAAAGTGTAATATAAATTTTTAATAATTTCTGTTCATTAGTCAAAAAAAAAATTAATTGTTAGACAGTAATTTTAATAGTAAAATTATTATCGATAGTAAAATAACTACCTAGGAATTAAATAATTTTTAACTAATTTAGATTTTGTCATTGTGACAATTTTGTCAGAAAAAAAAATTTCTTACGTGAAAACCAATTTTTTGACTAAAGGAACATTTGTATCGTTATAAAAATCATTTTTTCCTAAAAAAAATTTTTTTCACTTAAGAAAAATTCCTTCTTTAAAAAAACAATTTTTTCACTAAAGAAAAATTTTTGTTGTTGTAAAAACCATTTTTTTCCCTAAAGAAAAATTCCTTCTTTAAAAAAACAATTTTTTTTACTAAAACCTTTCCTTAAAAAAACAATTTTTTTTACTAAAACCTTTCCTTAAGAAAAGAATTTTTAGACTAAAGGAAAAATATTTTATTTAAAATAAAACAATTTTGTCACAAAAAGAAAAATTCTTACGTTAAAACAATTTTTTGACTAAAAGAAAATTTGTATCGTTATAAAAACCATTTTTTCCTAAAAAAAAATTCTCTGATTAAAAAAACAATATTTTGACTAAAGCAAAATTTTTTTCGTTACTAAAACCATTTTTTTCACTAAAGAGAAAAATTACTTTTCTTTAATAAAACAGTTTTGTAACTAAAGGAAAATTTATTCAGCTAAAGAAAAATATACTGTCTTTTAAAAAAATAATTTTTCCACTAAAGAGAAATTTTTTTAATTGAAAAAAAAGATTTCTTTCCCTAAAGAAAAATTCTTTCATTAAAAAAAAAAGAATATTTTAACTAAAGAAAAATTCTATTCTTAAAAAAACAATCTTTGGATTAAAGGAAACTTTTTATTAATTAATTTTTATTAATTTCTGTTCATTATTAGTCAAGAAGAATTAATTGTTAGACAGTAATTTTAATACTAAAATTTTTATCGATAATAAAATAACTACCTAGGAATTAAATAGTTTTTAAATTTTAACTAATTTAGATTTTGAGAGAACTATGAATAACTATTTTTCTTACTGATAATTAATTATTTTCTATTACTCTCTAAATTTGAATTAGTAAAAATGTTTACTTATTAACTTATTTAAATTGTTTTTTTGACTTTTTGCTTTTGAATTCCTGAATTTTACTAACAAATTAATAGAAATTAATATTTATTAGTAAAAATTATTATTATTATTGGTAAATTTAGCATTATTATTTAGTTTTATTAGTGAGTTTATTTATTAGTAAAAATGTTTATTAATTTGAATTAATTTATTAATTTGACTGACTTTTTGCTTTCAAATTAGCAAATTTAGTAAATATTAGTGAAATTTATTAATTCAAAAGCAAAAAGTCCGTCACTGATTCAAATTAATCAATAAATATTTAACATAAACTTTATTTACTAATTTATTATAATTATTATTATTATTTATTATTTTCAAAAACTTCAATAAAATTCTTCAGAAATATTCAATTATTTTAAATACAATATTGCAATAAAATTACACGAAAAAATGCTATTATTTTTGATAAATTTTAATAAAATTTTATTTATAAGAATTGAATTATTTCCTATACAATTTTTCATTAAATTCGTCGAAAATATTTGCAAGAAATCAATTATTTTTATAAATAATAAAAGTCTTCCTAGAAATTCAATTTTTTCTTCTAAAGTTTTATAAATTATTCTCGAAAATTCAATTATTTTCATAAATAATAAATTTTTTTTAGAAGAATTCAATTATTTTGAATACAATTTTAATAAAATTCTTTGCAGGAATTCAATAATTATTTCCATTATTTGTAATTATTTTAAAAAGAGAATTTGTAAAATTAATATGTAGAAATGTTTATTCTAATTTTAAGTAGTAAATTTTTGTGAATTTACATTCAATGCAAAATTAGTAAAAAAAATACGAATTTTTATTAATTTAATTTTAGAGTAGAATTTAGTGAACTTTTGCATTAGAAATTTTTGCACTAATTTAAATAAGTAAGGAAAATTTTAACACAATTTTATAACATTATAGAATTATTTATTTGAATTAGTTACTGTTTTAAATAATAGTTGTATTTTACAAATTAATTAATTAATTAATTAATTAATTAATTAGTTAACGACTAATTATTAGTTAAATTTACTTTTGGCTTATAGCAAAATAATTAAAAAATTGTCTAACTAATTGAATTAGTCAAATTTGACTATTTTGTTATTTACTAATAATTAGTTATTTTTTACTACTAATTAATTACGTTTTTACTATTAATTAATTTACTACTAATTGTTTTTCACTAATTGCTGAAGCAGAATGTCAGTTAAAATTTAACTATAACAATTAATTATCTCAAACTAATTCAGATTTAGACTGAACCCTGTTGAAAAAAAAACTCGTTTTAAAATAAAAATTAACAAAAGTTTTTTAACTTCATTGATTGCTAAACTAACAGACAATAAAATGAAAATAGATAAAATAGAAAATACCTCAAAAGAATTGAAAATAGAAATAAAAAATATAAAAACAGAGTAAAAATAAAAACCAAACTAATTTACAATGTTTTTTTTTGTTTTTACTATTTTTTTATTAAAAAAAACTCCTACGCTAAAAATGCGAAAAAAATTCCTCTCTTAAAATAATTTTATGCACAATTTATTGATTGGAGTATTTTCAGTGATGAATATATATAGCAATAATAATAATAATAATCTTGATCGCTGGACCTATTCAATTTTCAACATGCAGACCGTGATGGCGCGCCCATTAAAAGGGATCTATCAGCCTCAAGGATTTCTTTTATGGACCAATAACTGAGAAACTGCCTTAATCGTTGAGAAGAATACCACAACTGATTTTCAAGGCGGCCATAATCGGAATAGCGTACGATAAAGAGATTTTCGTTTGAATACCCTCCACTCCAAACATCTTTATCTAATATCAAAACTGTACCTCACACCAATAAAATTCAAGGAATAATATCTAATTCAAAGATCAAAACTAAAATAGCATTAAACTTTCCCGCAAAAGCAAAGATTATTATAAACGATGATGAGGAGAGTACTTATTTTAAAATTGAAGATTTCCCTCTCTATATTTGAAAATTAAAGAAAAACAAATTAGAAAATGAGAAATATTTGACTTAATTAAATACTAGTTAAAATTCTTTTTTCTACCCCCCCCCCTTTTTTTGAAATTACAGAGCAAGTTTGTAATGAATAATGAAGGAACTCAATTATCTACTATTTTCCAAGTTCGAAATTATTCAGAGTTTAACTCTTCTATTTGTAATACAACAGGTGAATTTCAGTCAGAGTCAACTTGAATGAAGCAGCAGAGTGGAGATTTGTCTTAATATCAACCTGGAGGAGAAGATTCACAAGGCGTGATTGTGTAAACGGATTAAAACCATAGCTTCTTCATCTCTGCGATGCAAACAAACTTTTCGTCTTAGAATAATTCAGGTCACCTTTTTTTTTGCTCAGAAAAAAAAATATATTATTAATTTTTTTTAAAAATATATTTACTCTGAAAAAAAAATTTACTTGTAAAAATTCTTTCTTTAGAAAAACAATTTTTTTCAGTAAAGAAATATTCTTTCATTAAGAGAACAACTTTTTCAATAAATGAAAATTCTTTTCTTAAAAAAGCAAATTTTTTGACTTAAGAAAAAATATTTTATTTACAAAACGACAATTTTGGCACAAAAAAAAATTTCTTAGGTTAAAACCAATTTTTTGACTAAAGGAAATTTTTTTTCGTTGTAAATACCATTTTTTTACTAAAGAAAAATTACTTCTTTAAAAAAACAATTTTTTTTAATAAAGAAAAATTGTTTCTATAAAAAAAATTTTTTTGCTAAAGGAAAATAGTGAAAATTAATAAAAAATTATTTTTCGCTAAAGAGAAATTCTTAAAAAGAAAATTGTTGTTTTGAAAGAAAAATTCTCTTATTAAAAAAACTATATTTTGATAAAAGCAAAATTCTTTCATTAAAAAAAATCATTTTTTGACTAAAGAAATATTTTTGTTGTAAAAACCATTTTTTTATTAAAGAAACATTAAAAAAAAACAATATTTTGATAAAAGTAAAATTCTTTCCTTAAAAAAGCAATTTTTTTTCTAAATTTTTTTTTTTTACTAAAATAATATTCTTTCCTTAAGAAAAGAATTTTTTGACTAAAGGAAAAAATATTTTATTTAAAAAAAAACAATTTTGTCACAAAAAAAAAAAATTTCTTACGTTAAAACAATTTTTTTAATTCAAGGAAAATTATTTTCGTTACAACAACCATTTTTTTCTAAAGAAAAATTCTCTGATTAAAAAAACAATGTTTTGGCTAAAGCATAATTCTTACGTTAAAAACAATTTTTTTTGAGTAAATAAACTTTTAACAAAAATTCAATTATTTACTAAAATGTTGATAAAATTCCTCAAAGAATGAAATTATTCCTAAAAAGATTATTAAAATTCTTCAACAGAATACAATTGTTTATAAAATTTTGATAAAATATTTGAAAAATTGTAACTACAGTCAAAAAAAAAATTCCAGCGAATGATTTAAATTTTAAATAGATCAAATTAAGTTTCCAATTAATTGGAAATTTGTGTCAAATTTAATTGCGAAATAAATTTTATATTTAATAGAATTTTATTATTTTAATTTTAAATATTATTTTTAAATTTTTCTCGTATTGAGAATTTTTGGCGAATTCGAAGAAAAAATTGGAAAAAAACGATTAAATTTTTAGAAAAATTTAGAATTTATGTTAGATAAGAAAAAAAGTCAATATTTTTTATGGAAATCAGGAAACTTTGCCATATAAACCATTTATTTTGTTGAAAGGAAAACAATTTCAATGCATTTCAGTAATTTGGCATATAAAGTATTTTTATATTGTTTCCTTTTTTTTCTTTGGTTAAAAATTAAAAATGCTTCCCTTTTTTTTGTTGTCGTAAATTAAAAATTGTCTTCCTTTTTTTTGTTGGATGTTTTAAAAAAAAAAAATCTTGGCTTTTTCTTTTTCTTTTTTTATTCCTTCATTGCGGGTAAAAATTGAAACTCTTGTTTCTTGTCGAGGATAAATGGGAACCTTTTCTGTGAATGAAAAGGTGACGAGCTTACGTTTTCAATATTGTTGGCAAGTCGCCTTTGGCGTAGAAAACCTTTTCATTCAATATACGCCGCAGCTAAGAAGCCGTTCTTTTTTTTATTTTCTTTTTTTCTTCTTTTGCTTCAAGCTCAGTTGATAAAGCTCTGGGAAAATCTGTCAGAGCTTGCGCGACGACTCGATGATCTTCTTTAAAAGAGACTCCTTGAAATCGGACAAAATAATAACACGTTTCACACTATTTCTCTCGAATTTATTTTATATATATTTTTTTATTTTGTGAAAAATTGTGGATTCTGGTGTTTTTTCTGTTATTGACAGTATTTTCAAATTGGAAAAACTTGATTGTTTATTTTTTTTGTTTTTCTTCTTTTTTTGTTTCAAATGTGGCCTTATTTCGATTATTATTATTTATTTGTTTTTTTTTATCAGTGTGGGAATTTATCTTTTTGATTCTCGTGGAGAAAATTTCTCATTTTTCTCTATTTTAATTCTATTTAAAATTTTTAATCCTTTAAATTATTATTTTTTTTAATTAATGATTAAAATTAAATGAATTAATATTAGTGACTAAAAATCTCTTTTATTTATTTGAAATTTTGAATATTAACTTTTTGTAAAATAAAAATCATCCCTTTTGCCAAAAAAATTCACGCAAAGCGAGCACTCGACTACGACATTTAAACTAGAAAGAAAAAAGAAAAGTTGAATTTCCCAAAGAAGAATTTTCATCTCATTCTTAAATCTTCACACGAATCCAACTAATCGTCGATCCATTTCAAGAATAAGAAAATTCTCGTCAATTTTTCCCTTCCTAATCTTTAAAATTTACCTCTCTCTCAAGAATTGTGATGATGACTTTATCAACCCTCGCATAGTCGCATTTTATACAGAACCAAAAATTCAACTCAATCTTAAGATTCTGAATTTCATTTTCGACGAATCAAAAAATTTGAAAGTCGCGCGCGGGAAATAAATATACGATGAAAGGGGGAGAAAAATGTCTCGCTACCCTTCACTCTACACACACAACTCTATGAAAAGTCCAATCCACTCTTGAAGTAATATCCATTCGCCAAAAGTCGAGGCAATCTCATCTGTCAGTGTTGTGACGAAAGGGAATTTTTTTTTTTTTTTTTTTTTTCATCCACCAGACGTGTCGATGTCATTGCGGTGAAGTCGAGACCTACTTTCAACGATTATTTCACTCTAGGTTTCAAACTTACGCCGAGGGGTGACTTTCCCTTTTCTGCTTAAAGGGGGTTTCATATATTTTTTTTCTCCCCCATTTACAATCGAAAAAAAAAATTCCGTTCAAGCCACTTTCTTCAAGTTTGTATAACTTTTTAAATCACAATGATGACATTCAATTTATCGTAAGGTGCGTTTTATTTATTTCTAGAATCGATGGGTAACAGCCATGATGGGCCCATGTTGGAGCCCTGTTTCTAAAAATTATTTCTATCTGAACAATAATTTTCTACCCTTTGCGGAAATTTTCCTTTTTTATAATTATCTACTTTCGAAAAATAAAACTTTGAAAACAAAATTTGAAACTTAAAACTCCTCACTTGAAGCTTTGACAGGGGCCTAACCAGTTTTCCTAATTTCTGGTAAGGCCCATGCTAGAATTTTTTTTATATTTGATAATTTAGGTCGATTTCTGCAGAGGCCTTTGCCAGAATAAAAATTTCCGTTAATGAAAAAATTGTTTCTTTTAAAAACAAGAATTTTCCTTTAATTATTAAATTTTTGAGAAGAATTTTATTAAATTTTTTTTAAATAATTGAATTCTTGCAACTAATTTTAATGAAACTTTTTTTAAAGTAAATTTCTAAAAAGAATTTTATTATTTGTGAAAATAATTGAATTCTTGCAAAGAATTTTGAATTAAAACTTTTTCAAAGAATTCAATTGCAACTGAACTAAAAATATATAAATTTTATAAATAAATTTTACCAAAATCCTTAAAAATAATTGACTTCATTCGAAGAATTTTATAATTTTTTTTTTTAAATACTTGATTTCTTTCGACTAATTTTATGCATATTCTAATTTAAATAATTGAATTCCTGAGAAATTTTTATTATTCATGAAAAAATTGAATTTTGACGAAGATTTTTACAAACCATTTTTTAAATAAATGAATTCTATTTGGAAATTTTATGAAAATAGTAGATATTGAAAATCATTGAATTGCGAAAATTTTTTTTAAATAATTGAATTTTTCAAAGAATTCTATTAAAATTTTTAACAATAATTAAATGTCTGTATGGTATTTTATTAATTTTTTTTTTTTTTTGAAAATAATTGAATTTCTAAAAAGCATTTCATTATTTATGAAAATAATTTAATTTTTGCGACCGATTTTATTAGAATTTTTTAAAAACAATTTAATTTCGAATAAGAAATTTATTTATTTTAAAAGTAATTGAATTTTTGCAAAGAATTTTATTAAAATGCCTCAAAATAATTGAATTTTTGGGAATAATTTTGTTATTTATCAACATAATTGAATTCTTGCGAAAAATAATTATTATTTACGGAAATAAATGTAAATGTAAATTCTTGGAAAGAATTTTATTAAAATCTGAAAAAATAATTGAATAGTGGTTGAATTGAATTCCTGAGAAGAATTTTATTGTTTATGAAAATAATTGAATTATTGCGAAAAATTTTATTAAAGTGTTTAAAAAGAATTGAATTTCTGTGAAAAATTTTGTTATTTTTGAAAATAATTGAATTCTTTATAAGAATTTTATAAACATTGTTTGAAATAATTAATTTTTTTGAAATATTCTACCTTTGTCGAAGAATTTTATAAATATTTTTTTAAATAATTGAATTTTTGTTAAAATTTTATTATTTATGACAATAATTTAATTTTTGTTAAAATTTTATTATTTATGACAATAATTTAATTTTTTGGAAGAATTTTATTAAATTTTTTTTCAAATAATTGAATTCTTTCAAAGAATTTAAAAATGGTAAAAATTGTCAAATTGTATTTAAAAAGAATTGAAGTCCTGTGAATAATTTTATTGATTGCGAAAATAATAGAATTCTTGCAACTAATTTTAATAAAACTTTTTTTTTAAAGAAATTAAATTTCTAAAAAGAATTTCATTATTTGTGAAAATAATTGAATTCTTGCAAAGAATTTTAAATTAAAATTTATTCAAAATAATTGAATATCTTTGAAGAATTCTATTATTAGTGAAGAGAACTGAATTCTTGCAAAGAATTTTGAATTAAAAGTTTTTCAAAGAATTTAATTACAATTTTAGTAAAAATATATAAATTTTTATAAACAAATTTTACTAAAATCATTAAAAACAATTGACTTCGGAGAATTTTATAAAAAAAATTTTAAATAATTCCAGTTTTGTATAAAGTTTATTAATTATGAAAATAATTAAATTTTGGAAAGAATTTTATTAAATCTTTTTCTAAATTTTTTCTGTCGAAGAATTTTAATGAAAATTTTTAAGAATAATTTTTTATTTCGAGAAATTTATTTCAACTTGTACCAAAAATAATTGAATTTTATTATTTATGAAAATAATTAGAATCTCTTGTAACGAATTTTATTATACATTTTTTTGAAATAATTTAATTTCTCTGAAGAATTTTATTATTTCTGAAAATAATTGTATTTTTGCAAAGATTTTTTATTGAAATTTTTTCAAGGAATTTAATTAAAATTGTGTTAAAAATAAAATAATTGACTTCTTTCGAACAATTTTGTAAAAATTCTATTTAAAGAATTGAATTTCTGTAAAAATTGTATCCTATATATGAAAATAATTGAACTTTTGAGAATAGTTTTTTTATTTCAACTCTTGAATAAAGATAAGAAATCTCATAAAAATTCTTATCATATAAAACATTATTATAAATTTTTATAATAATTATTATTATCATAAAATAATAAAAATCATCGTGAAATCCTAAAAGTCATCGTAGAGACATAAAATCATTAAGAATGTTTGCAATAAAATCATAACAAAAGAATTAAAGTACAAAAGAAAAAAAAAATCTGATGAACATTATTCAAAAGAATAAAATTTTCCTTTCTTTTTATACATTTCGGGGAAGGGGGAAAATAGTGAAGAAGAAGAAGAAGAAGACGAAGAAGTGGAAAAAAAAGGAATATTTCCAAGCGACTCCTGACAAATACACATTCACAAGAGGAAAAGAAACGAGAAATAAAAATTCCTTTCTCTCGAGAATTCAAATTTGGTAAATTCAAGAGATGCACAAACGATTTCTTGTATAAGCATAAAGATGGTCTCTCTCTCTCTCTCTCTCTCTCTCTCTCTCTCTCTCTCTCTCTCTCTCTCTCTCTTTCTCGGTGGAAAGAGCAAAGTCTGAGGGTTTGGAAAACATACAGAGGGCACGTACAAAGATCGGGGTGGAGTTAACTTTGGTTCAAAAGACTGCGTCGATTCTCTCGCACGACTCACCAGTTTCGTTTTGTGTACACATGCAACTCTACATATATATGTACATGAAATGTCTTATCCCAATGTCGAGGAACATTTCTATATATAAAAAAAAAGTTACACAAAAACAAAAAAAAAAAAAATTGGAAAATAAAAGAGTTTGTACCTTTATTCAACTACGTGAAGGAATTATTTTTTTTTTTTTTTTTTTTTTTTTTTTTGAAAACGCCATAATTGCTAGAGGGAAAAAATGTCGAAAAAGAGTGGTGCACGGGAGTCTTGACGTATAGTCCAGTTTTCTTTTGATCTTTGCGCTTAGTTGTCAACGTAAGTTAACCCTTAAAACGAAGCTCAAAAAGTTTAACAAGACCGCTCATTCACCTCACGTTTATAACAAAAGAAAGCTGTGCCTAGAATTACTGGGAAAATTTTCACTCTCGCACAGACGTACTTTTCTTTTATTGTCAAACACTTTCTTTTTATTTTCATATTTTTTTGCTTTAACTCCCGCGAAGTCGTTTTGTACTGCAATTCAGTCTTATTTCCCTCCACATGGGAAATAAAGAAATTGTTTTTAATTTTAGTTTAATAAGTTTCACCTTTTTTTTTTTATTTTTTTATTTTTAAACTGTGAACAACGTAAGGTCCGAATATTGGTAACTAGATTCCTATATTTGAACTTTACTTTGTCCACAGTTTGGGAATAGAATAAACCTACTATTTACTATTTTTTTACATTATGCTACTAATTGGATACTTTTTTTAGATTTCAGCAACTAAAATCTACTATTCTAAACGAATATAAAAATAAATTTCTCTCCCAAAAATGGGGGGAAACAATTTTTTTTTTTAAACATTACAAAGCAAAAATTGGACCACAAGGAAAAATTTATGCGAAACGAAAGTTTTTAAAAGAAGAACACTCTCCCCCTAATAATAATCGTGTGGCAAATAAGATTATCTGATCGCATTTTAATGGTAAACTTGCGTGACAGGAAGAATGTGAGAGAGTATATATAGTTGTCGTTGGACGACACACTATAAACATACACACATATATATACCTATTGGAGAAATTTATACGTGTACATATAACAAATACACACGTTTCCCTTGGATATATATATTGGATTGCCTGACCTATCGAGGTGACTACTATTTCCTGTACCACCTCAATACAAGATTTTCATCAGTGAATTACCTCATTCCTTATATACAATGGGAGTTAAAAAAAAATAGGGGCATTTGTTTATTCAGATATTCAATTATTTCTATATTTCTTACAAGATTTCTCCCTTTGATTTCACTCTTATTTGTCATATCAGTCATGTTTCGTTTTTATTTCATTAATAATAGCCCCCCCAAAAAAAGGGAAAGATTTCTTTAATCTAACACAAAAACTACATATATTTTACTTATTTTACTTTTATTTTAGTTGTTTCGTTTGTTCTGCATATCAAAATATTCAGAAATAATAAATTAATTATTTCTGGAAATTTTTATTTGGGGGTCGTTTAAAAAATATTAAAATGTGTTGCAGATTAAATTAACACCAAAAGAGATTAAAATAATCAATTTTGGTGTTATTTTTTACAGTGAATGAAATGAATGAAATTTTAGTTCATTAAATTTTTTTATAACTATAAAACATGAAGATATCGATAACTCCGAGTCTTCGACTCGGAGTCATCGATTTCTTCATATTTTATAATAATTAAAGATGACCAAGTAATAAAATCATTATTTTATATTATAAGAATCCTTCTTCAAAATTATTTTCATTATTTCAATTCAATTATTATTTTCAAAATTTTTTAACTATTTTACTTTATATCTATTATTTTTAATAATTTTCGAAAAAGTTCTTTGGCAATTTTCAAATTCATTTGTTTACAATATTCAATTTAACGAAATTTCAATTATTCCTAAATTCTTTATTATTATTAGAAAATAAAAACTTCAAATAATATAAAAAAATTCAATTAAACTTTTTCAAAAAAATTAATTTCAAAATTCAATTATTTCTAAAAATTCACGCTATATTGCTTTTAATATTCAATTATAATCTAAAATTTTAACTGAAATTCATTTTTATAAAATGAAAATTAATTTTTATTATAAAATTCTACAAGAATTTAATTATTTAAATGGAAAAGTAAATAATTTATTGAATAATTGAATGTTTCTGAAAATTCAATTCTCATAAAGAATTTTATTAACAAATTTTTAAATAATTGAATTATTTTGTCGAATTTCATTAAAACTTGCATGAACATAATTACTTTTTTCAAGGAATTCAATTATAATTGTATGAAAAATAATTGAAACGCTGCGATGAGTTTTATTATTAGTAAAAATAATTGAATACTTAAGAAGAATTTTATTACTCTTAAAAATAATAGAATTTCTGCAATAATTTGTAACTTTTGTAAAATTAAATTTTTTTCTAGTGTTTTTAACTAAAATTCTTCAATAAATCCATTATTTTTAATGATTTTTAAAAAAAGTTCTTTGAGAATTTTCAAATTCATTCGTTTACAATTCAATTTTACAAAATTTCCATTATTCGCAAATTCTACAATTTTATATTGAAAAATAAAAACTTGAAAGAATTTCAATAAAAATCGTATTAAACTTTTAAAAAGAATTAATTATACAGAATTGTTTGTCAAAAATATGAAAAATGAAGAATTTCAATGATTCTAATTTGAAACTTTTTCAAAATTTAATTATTTCTAAAAATCCACGTTATAATGTTTGTAATATTTAATTATAAACTAAAATTTTAACTGAAATTCATTTTTAAAACCATTTTTATTAGTAAATTCTACGAGAATTCAATTATTGAAATAAAAATAAAATGTAAATAAATAATTTATTAATTTCATGTTTCTTGAAATTAAATTCTCAAAAAAAAATGTTATCAACAAATTTTTTAAATCGTTAAATTTTTTGGACAAATTTTAATAAAATTTTGAAGAATAATTACTTTTTTTAAGGAATTCAATTATAATTGTATGAAAAATAATTAAAAACGCTGCGATCAGTTTTATTATTAGTAAAAATAATTGAATCCTTAAGAAGAATTTTATTACTCTTCGAAATAATTGAAATTCTGCAATAATTTGTAACTTCTCTGAAATTAAATTTTTTTCTAGTGTTTTTAACTAAAATTCTTCAATAAATATATTATTTTCAATAATTTTTAAAAAAAGTTCTTTGAGAATTTTCAAATTCATTCGTTTACAAATTACAATTCAATTTTACAAAATTTCAATTATTCGGAAATTCTGCAATTAAATAAATATTGAAAAATAAAAACTTGAAATAATTTTAATAAAAATCCTATTAAACTTTTAAAAATAATTAATTATACAAAATTGTTTGTGAAAAATATGAAAAATTAAGAATTTCAATGATTTTAATTAGAAACTTTTGCAAAATTTAATTATTTCTAAAAATCCACCTCATAATGCTTTTAATATTTAATTATATGTAATCTAAAATTTTAACTGAAATTTATTTTTAAAACCATTTTTATTAGTAAATTCAACGAGAATTCAATTATTTAAATGCAAAAATAAATAATTTATTGAATAATTAAATATTTTTTAAAATTAAAATAAAGAATTTTATCTTAACATTTTTAACTAATTGAATTCTTTTGACGAATTTTATAAAAAAATTTTAAGAACAATTGCATTTTTCGAGGAATTTGATTAAAATTGCATTCGAAATAATTGAAATTCTGCAATGAATTTTTTTATTTATGAAAATAATTGAATTCCTAAAAGAATTTTATTATTTATAAAAATAATTGAATCCCTGTAAAAATGTTATTATTTATGAAAATAATTGAATTATTGCGAAGAAATTTATAAAAAAAATTTGTAAATAATTGAATTCCTGTAAAAAAAATTTATTATTTATGAAAATAATTGAATGTTTGCGTAGAATTTTATTCAAATTTTTTTTAATAATGGAATTCTTTTGGAAAATTTTAAAGAAATAATAGATATTGAAAATCATTGAATTTTAGAAAACTTTTGAAAATAATTGAAATTTCAACAAGAATTTGATTAAAATTTTTGAAAATAATTGAATATCAGAGAAGAATTGTATTATTTATAAAGAGAATTGAAATTTTGACGAGAATTTTTTTAAATTTCTGAACACAATTGAATGTAGTTACTAATTTACTAATTTAGTTACTAATTTAGTTACTAGAACTTAGTTACTAACTTACTAACTTACTATTCTCCCTGGAGATGCTAAATTCGTTGATTTTTTACAAATCGTTGACTTTTGTGTTTTATTTATTTAATGTAAAATTTCATTCATAGTTAAAAATAACACCAAAATAGATTATTTTAATCTTTTCTGGTGTTAATTTAATCCTAGAGAGATTAAACTGTTGCAGATTATTTTAATCCACTCTGGTGTTATTTTAACACCTCACGTTTTACTGTGATATTGTAATATTATTACAATATTGTAATTTGCACTATAATATTGTATTTTTTTCGTTTCCTACAAAACTCGAACGGTGGGGGGCAAGGGGGTTTTTTTTAAAAGGTCAAAAAACAAAAAAAACATTTTTCTCACCTGTTTGTCGTGAATTGAAGGCCTCGGTGCTTCCTGCGATGATTAGAAGAAGCAACGGCCTTAACAAGTCTCTCCCGGAAGGCAGCATCTTCCCAAGCTCCTAGTACGCCTGCGCGACAACCTTTTTAGCCGACACCCCTCATCACAGCCTTCCTGAAAAATGCAAAGACAAAAAGGACCACGATTAACGATCGTCTTTGCTGCATTTTATCATTTTTCTTCCGCTTCCGCGACTTCTTTTTTTCTCTCTCCCTCTCTCTTTTTTTTCTTCATCTCTGGTAATTATTACATCGGCGTTAGTCTGCAATTAGTCGTCCGCTTCTTTATCATATGAAATTACGCCGAAAACAAATTTTTTTCTCTTCTCTCTCTCTCTCTCTCTCTCTCTCTCTCTCTCTCTCTCTCTCTCTCTCTCTCTCTCTCTATCTTTCTCCATCTTGATAGTGTCGTAATTTTTCTTTCCGAAAAAAGTTGCAGAAAAGGGGAGAAAAAAATTACTTGTGTAAAAAAAAAATTGTTTGTATGTAGAAGAAAAATTGTTGATAGAAAAAAATTGTTGAGTGAACTTCATCTTTTGTTTATTAACAATAGTCATTATAAAAATTATTTACTGGTCCTAAAGTTCTTTGACAATTTTCAAATCCATTTGTTGACAATATTCAATTTTACGAAATTTCAATTATATTCATAAATTCTTCAATTAAATAAATATTAGAAAATTAGAAATAATAATAAATATTAGAAAACTGACTTTTACTGACTGCAAGCAAATATTTACGGACCTATTTCGAGCCCTGATGTTGGTTGAAAAAAATTGTTGCTAGAAAAAAAAACGCTGCTACAACAAATTGTTAATTAATAATTGAAAATTACTAATTATTATGATTATTATTTTTAATAAAAAAAACTGTTAGTAGAAAAAAAAAGATCGTAGAAAAAAATTCGATTAGATTTTAATTTTGATAATTTATTTCTAACCTGATTTCAACACTCGCTGAACTCGGCCCCCAACAGCGCCCCGTCAAAAACTATTTTGCCGCGAGAAAAAAAGTAAAAAAAAAATATCTCCTAGTAAAAGTTTTCTGATTGTATATATACACACAAGAATATCAACAGGTATCTTCGGAGGATCAATGAAATGATGCTCGTTTGTCTGATTTGCTGGCAAAGGAAAACTAGTTTCATATATAGACATTGAAAAATTACCCAACTTGGAGCATCCATAACGGAAGCAGTTCCATTGTTGAAACTCCTCATAGGCGTCTGGATACCGTTTCCCGGTTCTCGTTTAGGTTTTATTTATTTTTTCTTTTTGATAAATGTGGTCACGTAGAACACGGAGGGCCAACTGTGATAAGAATGTGAACGATAAAAAGAGAGGAGAATATTTTTGTTTAAAAAAAAATAGAAGAGAAGAGAAGAGAATGAAGAAGAATGAGAGAGAAAGAGAGAGAGAGAAGATGCTGTGGGCCAAAAAGGCTCCGCGCGTCGGATTTCCATTATGCTAAACCGCAAATGGAGTCCTGCGATCGAGTGTCTCTCTTGCCTCCAAGTTTGCAACGATGGCCCTAGAGGTTCTCGGGATAACATTACCTAGAAATGAAATTTCCTTTCTCGAGATAGAAACCCCTTTTAACGCCAACTACAACTATGTGACAACGTCAAATGTACTAGCGATCTGGGGAAAAAGAGAATATTTGTTGCTTTTTCTTTGCGCTGAGTGGAGAAACTAGATGTAGCCCTGTTAGAGCCCTGATGGAAAATTGTTTTTTTAAAAATTTTTTTTCTAAAAATGGAACTGAAAAATGAATAAAAATATTGTTTATTCGCTACAGGGGGAATTTTTCTATCTTTCGATTCAAAACCGGGCTTTGACAGGGGCACGGCAAGTTTGACTAGTTTCCATTTTAGCAGCATTTGAGTCTTTGTCTTGTCACTGTTATATTTTTGACACTTGATGGGACAGACATTTTTTCAAGTAAGAAATAAAACTACAAGGAAAAAATATTTAACGCGAAACTAGGAAAACTATCCAGAGCCTTGATGAAACCTATTTTTAAAATAGAATAAAAGGAAATTCTCCTGTTTTTCCCTCGATTACAATTTTATTTTTTCGGTAAAAGTAGAAATTTCTCGAGCTAAACAAAATTGGGAAATCACTTGGGAAAACTATCCAGGGCCTTGTTAGAACTCCGTTTTGAACAGAGGAAACCAGGCAAAAAAATTTCTTATTTCCTACTGAATAGGGACACTTTTAATATCTTCCGAACGAAAAGATAAGAAAATTTCCCCAAATGAAACAAGGCTCCAACAGGGCCCTAACTAGTTTTCTCATTTTTGAGCAAAACTCGAACAAAACTGCTTCAATGCAAATGACAAATTTACCAGTAAAAAGAATAAGAAAAATTGTCAAATGAATATTTTTGTTTAAAAAAAAATAGAAGAGAATGAAGAAGAAAGAGGGAGAGAGAAAAAAGAAGAAGAAGAGGAAGAAAAAAAGTTAAAGGAGAAGAAGAAGAAGAAGAGGAAGATGATGAAGAAGAAGAATTCTTCGCAGGAAGAAAAGCATAAAATGCAAAAGTATGAAATTTACTCGATTCCCGTTGTCGCGGTCGCCTGCAGGGGAAATGAAAAGAACAAGGGCAAATAAAAATCCTCTTGGCTTGGATGGGGAAAAAAAGGAAGAAAAAAAAAGAACACTGCGTGAAGTTAGCAGGCGAGTACACCGCGGGTGGAAACTTGGTTGAAACTTTAATGGACAATCCTGACACCAGGGGACAATCATCGTAACTGAACCTCGAGGGTGAAGTATACAGGAGATAACTTCAAGCCTGAAAGTTTCCTTCTTTCTCATTGTCTTCGATCTGGACTTGTATCATGCCACATTCCACTTCCGGAAATTATTTTTCCGTTATATATATTTTTATGTGTGTGTGTGTTAGTTGTTCCACTTGAGAGAAGAAAATATATGGTTCCAATTTACTTTTTCTATTTATGTTTTCTTTTTTAATAAACAAACTAAATATTTTTTTTTCTTTTTAGTTTATAAATAAATGCTCTTGCGAAAAATATATTTTCTCAAAAAAGGAAAATATTTTCTTTCATAAAATTGAAAAATTGGAGATGGAATTGAAAAATGGACAACAAGATTTAAAAAAGGAGAAAATAATTTTGAAATAGTAAAGAAATCTCTTTCTTTGTTATTTTTAAATTATTTTTTCTTTTTAAATTCTTTTTCCTTAAAAATATTTTTCCTTAAAAAATTTAAAATAATAAACAATAGACAAAAGAATTACACAATTTACAAAACAGATTTTTAAACAAACAAAGTAGAGAATTGACAAACACTTTGTACAAGAGTCAAAAAAAAAAATGACGCAGAATTGCCAAGGAAATTAGAGTAAAAAAATGACAAAATGACCAAAAAATGAAAAATAGACAAAAAACTGGAAAATTGACAAAAAAAAAATTGAAAGAAAGTCAAACAATTTCAAAAGTTGACAAAGAATTGAACTATCGACAAAAAAAGTTACAGAATTGCCAAAAAAATTGAAAACGAGTTTAAAAAAATTACAAAATTGAAAGAAAATTGAAAAATAGACTAAAAATTAAATAATTGACAAAAAATATTGGAAAAGAGTCAAGAAATTTTGAAAGTTGACAATAAAAATTAAAGATATAACAAGAAGATTTAAAAATAGACAAAAAATGAAAGATTTGTCAAAAAAATTGAAATAAAAACAACAAAAATGAATAAAATTGAGTAAAAATTAAAAAAGAGACAAACAAATGACAAAAGTAAAATAAAATTAAAAAATATGCAAAAAATATAAATAATTGACAAAAAAAAATTATAAAAGAATGAAAAAATTTAGAAAATTGGTAAGAAAAATTATAGAATTATAAAAGAAAATTGAGTAATAGACAAAAAATTAAATAATTGACAAAAAAAAAATTGAAAAAGAGTAGAAAAAAATTTGCAGAATGGACAAAAAATATCGGAAAATAAACAATCAAAAAATTACAGAATTGTTAAAAATTATTTTAAAAAAGAAAAAAATTTTAAAATGGACAAAAAAATTAAAGAGACAAGAAATTTAGAAAATAGAGAAAAAATTAAAGATATAACAAGAAAATTGAAAAATAGACAAAAAAATTAAAGATTTGACAAAAAAATCCAAAAATACACAAAAAATGTACAATTGACTGAAAATTGAAAAATAAACAAAAAGAAATACAAAATTGTTAAGGAAAATTGTAAATAAGAAAAAATTAAAAAACTGCCAACAAATTTAAAAAGAGTCAAAAATTTTACAATATTGAAAATAAAACGAAAAAATTGACAAAAAAATTCAAAAATAAAAAAAAATGCACAATTGACATAAAATTGAAGAAGTGTTAAAAAAAATTAAAAAACTGAAAGAAGTTATTATTTGAATTGAATTGACAAAAAATGCAGAAATAATAATTAAATAAATAAATTAGAGAAAAAATTAAAAATTCAAAAAATACATGTTAACAAAATTTTAAAAATAGATGAACAATTAAAGAGTTGCTAAAAGAATTGAAAAAGAATCAAGTAATTTATAAAGTCGAGAGAAAAATTAGAAAATTGACAAAAGAATTAAAAAATACACAAAAAATAACAGAATTTCAAAAAAATTAAATACTTGACAATTGAAAAAAAAAATCAAAAATACTAATCCAAAATTTATGATTAACAAAAATTTAATTTTCCTTAACGACCATACGAAAAAAAATTTTTGAAAAACTTGTCATAAATATAATTTTACAATATTAATGTCAAAGCTGAGTAATTTTTTTGGTGACACACATAATTTTCTTTTTTCTCTCTAATAGAGTGCTAACGTGACGAACAGGGATATTACGCGTTTTACGCTAAGCGAGCAAAGGAAGTTAAAGCTGAAATGAGCCGGAAGAGTGGAACTGGAAATGATGCTAAGCAACTTAGATTAGCTGAATCTACTGACCTCGGCCATTTGGCACAATGCCAGGCTAAATTGTCACGACACTCGTCTACTTTTCTACACCTTTTTTTTAATCTTCCATTTTTCATCCGAATCACTAAACTTATTATTAATCTTCATTAACTATTCAACTGTAGAAAAAAGAGCGAGAAAAAACAAATTTCCATCTTTAACAAGCGAATAAAAGTTTTCTTATTCTTATTCTTATTTAAAATTCCCTGTCTATAAATAAATAAATTGACGAATAAATAAAAAATTAATAATTATTTTTCAATTTTTAGGACCTTAATTTTTATAATTAATTAATTTTGTATCAAAATCTTTAAATTAATGAAAAACATTTTTTCAGATTTTGGTTATAATTTTTTCTAAAATATGATAAATGAAATTAAATTTCACAAACAATTTTAAGGAAATAAATTAATATTGTTGTGTTTGAATCTGTTCGCAGTTTAAAATTTTTGTTTGCTTATCAACTTTTTTAATAAATTTTCTTTTTTAATGTTTTGATGTTTAAAAATTAATGCACTGAAAATTATTAAATTCTTGCAAAGTTTTTATGGAAAAATTTGAAAATAATTAGTAATTTTTTTATAAAATTTTTTTTTCATAATTGAATTCTTTCGAGAAAATTTAATTAAAATTGTATTGAAAATAATATTGAATTCTCGCAAAAAATATTATTATTTATAAAAAGAATCAAATTCTTCCAAAGAATTTTATTAAAATTATTGAAAATAATTTAATTCTTAACAAGAATTTTATTAACAAATTTTTTAAATAATTGAATGTTTTCGTGAAATTTGATTAAAATTGTTTTGAAAATAATTGAATTTCTGCGACTAATTTTACTGTTTTAAATAATTGAATTCTTCCAAAGAATATTTTATTAAAATTTTTGAAAATAACTTAATTCTTATCATTAAACATTTTTTTTTTTAAATAATTAAATTCTTGCGAAAAATGTTATTATATTTTTGAAAATAATAAACCAGAATAGTTAATTTATGTAGTTCAAAGGTAAATTTTTTAAATTTTGAATCTAAAATTATTCAAAAATTAATGTTTATATTTGAAAATATAAAATTTTTTAATTTGCAAAATAATAAATTAAAAATAAATAAATTAAAATAATAAAAAAATTCAATAACTTTTAATAATATTATTATAAAACATGAAGAAATCGATTGTTGTCTATTACTCAATTTTTTTTTTACTTTTATAATTTATTTGTCTCCTTTTAAATTTTTTTTTTTTGCAATTATGTAATTCTTTTGCGTACTTTTCAATATTTCTAACGATTTTTTAAAATTTTTCTTACCAATTTTCTAAATTTTTTCATTCTTTTATATTTTTTTTGTCAATTATTTATATTTTTTGCGTATTTTTCAATTTTTTTTTACTTTTGTCATTTGTTTGTCTCTTTTTCAATTTTCAGTCAATTTTGTCATTTTTGTTGTTTATATTTGAATTTATTTTGTCAAATCTTTAATTTTTTGTCTATTTTTTAATTGTCTTGTTATATTTTTAATTTTTATTGTCAATTTTCGAAATTTATTGACTCTTCCAATTTATTTCGTCAATTTTTTAATTTTTTTTTTTTTGATTTTGTAATTTGTTTAACACGTTTTTGATTTTTTTTGTCAATTCTGTAACATTTCTTGTCTATATTTCAATTTTCTTTGTCAACTTTTGAAATTGTTTCACTTTCTTTCAATTTTTTTGTCAATTTTCCAGTTTTTTTTTTTGCTATTTTTCAATTTTTGTTCATTTTTGCATTTTTTTACTCTATATTTCTTGTTCTTGTTGAACAGTAATTATATGATAATTCAATTATTTAAATACAAAAGTAAATTATATAATTGAATGTTTCTTAAAATTGAAGGCTTATAAAGAATTTTTTTTACCAAATTTTTAAATAATTGAATTTTTTTGACATATTTTAATATTTTAAAGAATAGTAACATTTTTCAAGGAATTCGATTAAAATTATATTAAAAATAATTTAAATTCTGCGATGAGTTTTATTATTTCTGAAAATAATTGAATAATAATTTATAAATAATTGAATTCCTGAGAAATTTTTATTATTTATGAAATATCTTTAAAAAATGATTTATTTATAACGTTTCAGTGTATATACTATTATAGTCCGAAGAGTTCAACTCGATTGCGAGAGAACTTTCATGCCATCTGGACGGCAACTTCAAGAGTTGAAATGGCGCGAAATTCAAATTTGAATAAATTTATTTAATAATAAATAAATAATAAAATTGAAAATTCTATTATTATTATTTCTATTTTTATTAATAAATAATTAAGTAGGTATAATAATTATAATAATTAAAATTAATTAATAATTATCATTACTATTATTAATAACAATATTTTTATTAATAATAATATTAACTTTTCAATAAATATTATTTTTTGTAAGATAAAAAATTAAATAGGCGAAAAAATATGCTTTTCAGTTTAAGGAATAAGAAAAACTGAAAAACTAACGAGCAATAATAAAGGAATTGTCATTTTTTTCTGCAATTTTCATTAGACTAAGAATAGAAGTTTTAAACGTGAAAATAACCCACTTTCTTTTGAAATGTTTATGGGCCAAGAAACCTGCAGTTAAAATGTCTTGCATTTTTTATGAAATTTTATATTCCGTCAAGAGGCGCAACAGCCGGTGTGTTCTCCTTCATATATACATATATATCTATATATATGCATATTTATAAAACCGTCTCGGATAAAAACAGAAACTCGAGTAACCTATTAAGAGTAATTAAAAAAGAGAGAAAGAGAGAGAGAGAGAGAGAGAAAGAGATGAACAATTTATAACATTTGTTAGTTTATAAATTATAATTCTTCTGAAAAAATATTTTATGCGCATTTAAAAAAAAGGAATTATGCATTTTTTGCTCTAGAGAAAAATATTTCCCGTCTCTCTTGATTATGGAATATTTTTTCTAATTTTTCATTTTGCAATAAATTGTAATTTTTAAATAATTTTTTTGTCTCCCCTTATTCTTCTTTTTAGAAAAAGAAATTTATATCCTCTCATTCTCTCGAGAGATTTAAGTTTTTAAACACCCTACAAGATTACACCTACTAAATATCCGGGAGCTTTTATCTCTCTTAAATATCTTAAAGATTTTATCTCTCTTTTTATAGTACGAATGTGATATAACTGGAATAATTCCAGAAAAGATAATATAAAGTTTAAGCGCTGGTATTTTTACGTTTTGGAGACACAAGTCAGTTTGCGAGAGAAAGCGAGAGAGAGAGAGAGGGAGAAAGCGGGAAAGAGAAAGAAAGAAAGAGAGAGAAAGAAAGAAAGAAAGAGAGAGAGAAAGAGAAAGAAAGAGGGAGAAAGAGAAAGAAAGAGAGTGAGAGAGAAAGAGGAGAAACAGTTCATCCAATTTCTCAGTGATAAATTTGTGGCAAATTGTTTTCGCGTTAGATTAGTTGGCGTCAGTGTCATTCTCTTATATTCTCCAAGGAGCGATTCTTCTTTTTTTCTATGCGGAGAGAAAGAAACAGATGGTTTGGAGTTTTTTTTTTTCTTTTTTTATTTTTGAATCGCGGTTTCGTATATACTTATCTGGAGTTTCAGAGGTTAATCTCGGCGAATACCCTCCCGCCAAAGCGCATTATCTCCTTCTGACCCTCGGGTATCTTCGTCGGTCCGGACACCAAAACCGATGAAGACGCCATTTCACCAACACCAAGCGAAGTCTTCGACGCCACAGCCGCGGGCAACTTTTCAACTATCCTCAATAAATCTCAGGATTCTCCCCCACTCTCTCTCCTTCCTTTTTCACTCTCTATCACTCCCTCCTTCTCTCTTTCACTCTCTTTCTCCCTTTTTCTCTCTTTCTCCCTTTTTCTCTATCTCTCTCTACTCTCTATCTCTCTTTTTCTCTCTTTTTCTCTCTTTCTCCCTTTTTCTCTCTTTCTCCCTTTTTCTCTATCTCTCTCTTACTCTCTATCTCTCTTTTTCTCTCTTTTTCTCTCTATCTCTCTTTTTCTCTCTTTCTCCCTTTTTCTCTATCTCTCTCTTACTCTCTATCTTTCTCCTTCTCTCTTTTTTTCTCTATCTCTCTCTTTTTCCCTCTACCTTTCTTTTTTACTCTCTATTTCTCTGTCTCCTGACTCTTTTTGGAAATATTTATCTTCATTTCTCTTCTTCTCGCGACTTTTTCTATTTTCGGAAAGGAAATTTTATCCTTGTCATAGCAAAAGAAGGAAAGTTCGACGTGAATATACTTATTGTCCGAGTGGTTCAACTCGATTGCGAGAGAACTTTCATGCCATCTGGACGGCAACTACCAGAGTTATAATGGCGCGAAATTCAAATTAGCAGTGACCGAACCAGTGAAAGTATTTGAAAATACAGACTTTACGAAAGAATATCGTTTATTAATTTGAATTTATTTAATTTATTTATTTACATTAATTTATTTAGCTAATTAATTTATTTAACTAATTTATTTATTTAACTTATTAATTTATTTAACTAATTAATTTATTTTATTTATATTTAATTTATTTAATAATTTTTGAAAAAGTTCATTGCGAATTTTCAAATACAAAATTGTTTACCATTCAATATTAGAAAATTTCGATTATTCGGAAATTTTCTAATTAAATATACATTAAAAAATAAAAACCTACAAATAATTTCAAAAAATTTCAAATAATCTAAAAAAAATTCAACAAAAATGTTTCAAAAAAATTAATTTGACAGAATTGTTAGTTAAAACTTAAAAGTATGGAAAATTCAAATATACAGAGATATTAATGTGAAACATTTTCAAAATTCAATTATTTCTAAAAATCCACTCCTTTAATGTTCGTTATTATCTAGAATTTTAACTAAAATTTATTTTTAAATCAATTTTTATGAGAAAATTCTACGAGAATTGAATTATTTAAATAGGTACAGAAATAAATAATTTATTGAATAATTGAATATTTCTTAAAATCTACTCATGAAGAATTTTATAAACTTTTTAAATAATTAAATTCTTTCGATGAATTTTAAATTTTAATGAAATTAAAAATTATTAAAATAGCAAAAAAAAAAACTGAAAAATTGACAAAAAAATTGAAAGGAAGTCAAACAATTTTAAAAGTTGACAAAGAAAATTGAATTATAGACAAGAAATGTTACAGAATCGACAAAAAAAAATCGAAAACGTGTTAAATAAATTACAAAATTAAAAGAAAATTGAAAAATAGACTAAAAATTAAAAAATTGACGAAAAAAATTGGAAGAGTCAATAAATTTCGAAAAATTACAAGAAAAATTAAAAATATAACAAGACAATTAAAAAATAGACAAAAAATTAAAGATTTGACAAAAAAAAAGTTGAAATATAAACAACGAAAATGACAAAATTGACTAAAAATTGAAAAAGAGACAAACAAATGACAAAAGTAAAAGAAAATTGAAAATTACGCAAAAAATATAAATAATTGACAAAAAAAATATAAAAGAATGAAAAAATTTAGAAAATTGGTAAGAAAAATTTTAAAAAATCGTTAGAAATATTGAAAAGTACGCAAAAGAATTACATAATTGCAAAAAAAAAAAATTTAAAAGGAGACAAATAAATTATAAAAGTAAAAGAAAACTGAATAATAGACAACAATCGATTTCTTCATGTTTTATAATAATATTATTAAAAGTTATTGAATTTTTTTATTATTTTAATTTATTTATTTTTAATTTATTATTTTGCAAATTAAAAAATTTTATATTTTCAAATATAAACATTAATTTTTGAATAATTTCAGATTCAAAATTTTAAAAATTCACCTTTGAACTACATAAATTAACTATTCTGGTTTATTATTTTCAAAAAATGTTAATAACATTTTTCGCAAGAATTTAATTATTTAAAAAAAATGTTTAATGATAAGAATTAAGTTATTTTCAAAAATTTTTAAAAAATATTCTTTGGTAGAATTCAATTATTTAAAACAGTGAAATTAGTCGCAGGAATTCAATTATTTTTAAAACAATTTTTAATCAAATTTCACGAAAACATTCAATTATTTAAAAAATTTGTTAATAAAATTCTTGTTAAGAATTAAATTATTTTCAATAATTTTAATAACATTCTTTGGAAGAATTTGATTCTTTTTATAAATAATAATATTTTTTTGCGAGAATTCAATATTATTTTTAATACAATTTTAAAATTAAAAATTTTTGAATGTCGTAATTTCTGTGGAAAATTCTGTTCCAAAAATAAAATTAAAAATAGGAATATTGTGCAAATATTTTTCTTCTTTTTCTATAAAACAAAATAATAATTTTGTTAAAAAAATTGTGATTCAGAAAGAAAAATAATGGAAAATAAATATATTTTCTATTTCTTAACAGTTGTATATTAATTTTCTAATTTTGTTTAGAAGTAAAGAAAAAAAATCCGCATAATTTTAATTTGACGAAATATAATATTTAACAAAATTTTAGTCTTCTAATGAAAAGAAAGTGAAAAAAAATTCTGATGATTTCTATTTGTCATTACAATTTTGAATTCTTTTGAGAATTAAAAAAAATTCAATTCTTTGAAATCGATTTTCTTTTTTATTAGTCTTTTTGACTAATAAAATGTTTAAGAATCAGATCCATTGTTACGCCCTTATAAAGCCAGAAAAGAACATATTTTTATTATTATTTTCAAAATTTTGATTTAGTCTTAATTAAATAAATAAATAATAATAATAATCATCAGGCCCTTGTTTGAGCCTTGATTGAGCCAGATAGGGCTTTATTATTATTATTACTATTATTACCATTCGGATGGGAATTTTCTCTCTTGGAAACTTTGTTCCTGCGCTTTTCTTTTTTCGAAAGTGCTGAATATTCATTTGTCTATCTCTCTGTCTCTCTTGTGAGAATTGTATTTCACTTGTAAGTACAGCACAAGCTCTGGTGAGTATTGTTGGTCCCAATACATCTTTCTGTCTCCCATTGCACAGATGTTGTTCCTCCGTTCACTCTCTTTCTTCTGGTCTTCCGCCTTTCCTATCCACCCTTCATCCTGAAACGATCCTTTTGCTTTAGTGCGACTGCTATACCACAACCCAGTTTCTCATGTCCCCTTCTTGCCCCCCTTCCCCCACTCCCTTAGCTACCAGGGACAGGATATATATCTTTTACAATGGACCCGACAACACACCTAACACACCATCATCCTCTTTCGATCTCGTATTTGTGATTTTCAAAATAACAATTTTTTCTTTGCTTTTTTGTTTTTTCACATCATTTTCGTATAGTTTTTTTTGCTCTCGATTTATATCCATTTTTTGTCTAGTTTTCGTATAGTTTATGTCCAGTTCTTGTAAATTTTTGTACAGATTTTGTAAGGTTTGTACTTTTGTATTTTTTGTACTGCGTTTGTATTTTATGTACTTTTTGTATTTTACGTACTTTTTGTATTTTACGTACTTTTTGTATTTTTTGTACTTTCTGTACTTTTTGTATTTTTTTTTACTTTTTTCTACAGTTTCCGTTAAATATTTTTGTCCCGTTTTTGTATAATTACAGAAAAATTGTCTATCAATTCAAGCAATAAAACGTAAAGTATTTTTAAAACAAGAAAACAATTTTAAAAAATCTGAAAGATATGGCGGGGATCGAACACCTCAACCTACTGCACCAAAGACTGAGACACTGACCACTACGCTACGAATACATTCGAATTCGAAAGAATAAGAAATGCACCATAGAAATGATGAAATAATCAGAGTCACAGTTTCAATAAATACAATAAATAAATAAATAAATACAGTTAATAAATAGAAATAAAATAAATAAATAAAATTAATAAATAGAAATAAAATAAATAAATAAAATTAATAAATAGAAATAAAATAAATAAATACAATTAATAAAAAAATACAGTCCGTGATAAATTTACAAAAAGAAAAAACTCCATACTCTAGAATTCAAGAATAAAAAATTCGAGAAAATCGCTAATGGAAGTGACAGTTTCAATATAAATAAAAAATTAGTGGTAAAAGTACGAAAAAAAAATCAGGGCGCAAAAATAAAATATTTATTAACAAAAAATAAATTAAATTTATAAAAAATAAATTAAATGAATAAATAAACAAATTAACTAAGTAAAAAGAATATTAATTAAATATAAATTAAATAAAAAATTCCAGCTAAAGCAGAACAAAAAAATATTTCAGAAAGGCAGGGATTTTTTTTCAATTCTTTAATAATGCATAAAGAAAATGTTACAACTGTGATAAACTGACCATTTACTTCAATAAATAAATAAACACCCCAAAAGGGATTATTGTAAGGGAAAAAAGTGACAGAGTTAAAAATATATAATATGTTATTGTCGACATTAAGCAAAAAAAAAAAATAAAATAAAATAAAAAAAGAGTTGGTCTCCTTTTAACATTTTGAAACGAAAGCGTCTTTAATCCTTGGTGGAAAAAAACCCCTGGTCGTTAAAAGCAAAATTTACGTAAGAAGCTTATCGGCTCATGTGCTACAAAAAATAAATAAATAAAAACACATTTTTAACCTCAATGATGGAACTTAATAAGCTTAAATTCGAATGAAAAAAAAGTCCTTTTTAATGGCTATTTAAAGAGTTTAAGGCAATTCGCTCATTCATTAGTTGACTGCAAGAGATTATTTACAATTTTGATTAACTGAGAAATTCTTACAAAATATTGAAAGAGACTAAAATTGGATTATTGAAAATGTAATTTGTTTCAAACTTTGGATTTTTAGCTCTTACATTCGACTTTTATTTTTTTTGTCTTTTCTTTTATGTTTTACATTTATCTTAATATTTTTATTTTCAGTTGAGAAAAAAAATTCAATTCTAAATTTTATTCCATTTTTCGAATATTCAGAATTGTATAAATAAATAAATAATAATAATAATAAAATGATTTTAAAATCTCTAATTTTGAATTAGTAAAAATGTTTACTAATTTGAATCAGCAACAGACTGTTTGCTTTTCAACTAGTAATTATTAATAACAAATAGTTTTACTAATAAATAGCAATTTCTACTAATTTATTAGTTAAAATTACTGATTGAAAAGCAAAGTCATTCACTGAATTGAATTATTAAGCATTTTTACAAATTCAAATTTGAAAAGTAGAAGATTCAAATTCCATTATTAAAAAAAATTTTAATAAAATTCTACGCAAACATTCAATTATTTTTATAAATAATAAAAATTTTTACATGTAAAAATTATTTACAATTAATTAATTAATTAATTATTTACCATTTTTTTTTATAAATCTCTTCACAATAATTCAATTATTTTCATAAATAATAACATTTTTACAGGGATTCAATTATTTTTAAAAGTAATACAATTCTTTTAGGAATTCAATTATTTTCATAAATAATAAAACTCTCATTGCAGAATTTCAATTATTTTTAATGCAATTTTAATCGAATTCCTCGAAAAATGTAATTATTCTTAAAAATTTTATTAAAATTCGTCTAAAGAATTTAATAATTTAAAAAATTTGTTGATGACATTTTTTATGAGAATTTAATTTCAAGAAACATGAAATTAATAAATTATTTATTTACATTTTATTTGTATTTAAATAATTGAATTCTCGTTGAATTTACGAATAAAAATGGTTTTAAAAATGAATTTCAGTTAAAATTTTACATTATAATTAAATATTAAAAGCATTATAACGTGGATTTTTAGAAATTATTAAATTTTAGAAAAATTTTCAAATTAAATTCATTGAAATTCTTAATTTTTCATATTTTTGACAAACAATTCTGTTGAATTAATTCTTTTTCAAAGTTTAATAGGATTTTTATTGAAATTATTTCAAGTTTTTATTTTTCAATAAATATTCAATTGCAGAATTTCCGAAGAATTGAAATTTTGTAAAATTAAATTGTAAACGAATGAATTTGAAAATTCTCAAAGAACTTTTTTTAAAAATTATTAAAAATAATGGATTTATTGAAGAATTTTAGTTAAAAACACTAGAAAAAAATTTAATTTCAGAGAAGTTAGAAATTATTGCAGAAATTCAATTATTTTCAAGAGTAATAAAATTCTTCTTAAGTATTAAATTATTTTTACTATAATTTTTTAATAAAAAAACTGATCGCAGCGTTCTAATTATTTTTCATACAATTATAAATGAATTCCTTGAAAAAAGTAATTATGTTCATGTAAGTTTTAATAAAATTCGAAAAAGGAATTGAATTATTTAAAAATTTGTTAATAAAATTCTTTATGAGAATTGAAATTTCAGAAACATTCAATTATTCAATAAATCATTTACTTTTGCATTTAAATAATTAAATTCTTGTAGAATTTTCTAATAAAAATTGATTTTTATTTCATAAAAATGAATTTTAAAATTTTAGATTATAATTGAATATTAAAAGCAATATAGCGTGAATTTTTAGAAATAATTGAATTTTGAAATTAATTTTTTTGAAAAAGTTTAATTGAATTTTTTTATATTATTTGAAGTTTTTATTTTCTAATAATATTAAAGAATTTAGGAATAATTAAAATTTCGTTAAATTGAATATTGTAAACAAATGAATTTGAAAATTGCCAAAGAATTTTTTCGAAAATTATTAAAAATAATAGATATAAAGTAAAATAGTTAAAAATTTTTGAAAATAATAATTGAACTGAAATAATGAAAAGAATTTTGAAGAAGTATTCTTATAATATAAAATAATGATTTTATTACTTGGTCATCTTTAATTATTATAAAATATGAAGAAATCAATGACTCCGAGTCGAAGACTCGGAGTTATCGATATCTTCATGTTTTATAGTTATAAAAAAATTTATTGAACTAAAATTTCATTCATTTCATTCATTGTAAAAAATAACACCAAAATTGATTATTTTAATCCTTTTTTTGGTGTTAATTTAATCTGCAACACTTTTTAATACCTCAGGATTTACTGTGTAATGATTTAAATATGTTTATAAATATTTTCATGATTACTTGATATATACACAGCCTTTGCAAAATTTTCAAAATAATCTTCAAGTTTTTAGCAGCACTAATCCTTTCTTTTGTAAAAAATAATTAATCATTATTATTAAATATTCGATAAGAATATTATTATAGTATTAATATATTAAAAAATATATTAGTAATTATTAATAATAATAATGATAAAAACAACAGATTTTTCAATTTTCTCGCTCTATTCGATTTAAATTTCGCGCCATTGTAACTGCGTAAGTTGCCGTCCAGACGGCGCTGGGGTTCTCTCACAAGCGCAAGATCGAGAACCAAAAAAATCAATGAATATTAATTTAAATAGAAATTAAAGACCAGTTTCTTTTAGAATAAGGTCAGTATTATTATTACTACGACTATTTACCATCGAGAAGAGTAATAATAAGGAATGAAAAAATCAAAATCGCCATACCTGGATACTTGAGGACAATATATATCATGTTTGAAATTTACTTTCAAGTGTTGGAGAAACATAATTTCAAAAGAGTGCTTACGTTGGTGATTTAGCTCGCACTTGAATGAATGGCCAAGAGAATATTTCTCTTCAACTTTAATATAAAGTAGTCTATGGATGACATTTTCAGAGAGAGAGAGAGAGAGTGGATATCTAAGCGCGCGCGGGAATGAAACGATCTTTCTCTCTCTTAAGAAGTTAGGATCGATTTTTGACGAGGTGCTCTGTCCCATAATGTGTTCCTGACCTACCCCGAAGCAGGAATTGAGGTCGTAAAGGAGTTTTTCATGGCGACACAACGAAAGGCTATTATCGTTCTTACGTTGGATAAACGCGTGCATTTTATCATCAACTTTGTATCGTTAAGTTACATGTATACCTTCCCATTTTATGGTCGTTCTGGTCTCTAGAGTCACCACTACCACTAACCCCTCCCCCCCCTCTCTCTCTCTCTCTCCCCTTTTGAACAAGACACGAATGTCTCCTAGTATTCGCATTCCTATTGGAAATGTGGATAGTCACCTTTTCAGAGTCAGCAGGTCGTTCCAAGTGCCTCGAGCGTAAACTATTCTTCACTTGAAGGCCATAAAATCGGCTTACCACGATACACACACCCTGCGAAAGAAAACTTTACCGATACCAGAGTTTCCTTTTTGGAATAAAAAATAGAGAAACGTGGACGAGGTTTTAGTTGGGGCTGCAGTTCTCTCACAAGCGCAAAATAGGGGGAACCCTTTTTTTGCGCTTGCGAGAGAAGTCTGATATTTCTATATAAACGAAAAAAGTAGTTCTAATTAAAGCAAAAATAGTTGTAAATAAGAAAGGTAGTTCTAAACTATCCTCCATGGTTCTAAATGAGAAAAGAAGTTCTAAAAAAAAATTCTAGATGTGGAGGTTCCAAATAGAAAAAGTGGTGCTAAAGAGAAAAAGTGATTCTAAACAGAAAAAGTGATTTTAAATAGAAAAAGTGATTTTAAACAGAAAAAGTGATTCTAAACAGAAAAAGTGATTTTAAATAGAAAAAGTGATTTTAAATAGAAAAAGTAGTTCCAATCATAAAAAATATATCATTCATTTATTTCTATCTCCCCTTTAAAAATCGTAATCAATCGACAAGAAAAATAATAACAAAAAAAACCTCTCAGAATTGTTATTCTTTTTTTTTTAATTCCCTTCCATAATTGCAAATATCGGATTGAGAGAAATGATTTGTCGATATTATTTTCGATCTTCTTGACGTTGCCTCAATTTTATTTTCACTCTCGATACTGGCCTGTACATCTCAATAATCGAAAATCAGCTTACATTGAGACTCACCGCAAAAGGTGAATTCCTTCGGGAATACGACAGGTTGGTTGGTTGCTCACGATTGCAATTCGTCGGTCCAGCGACCAATAGCGAAGCCTCTTACCAACAAAATGAAATCGGACGATGCAGCAAACAAGACAAGTACAATCAGAAATGAAGGAGACCGGAAGACACGGATTTAATTGTTAATTAGTAATTTCGCATCGAAACGCAATTAAGTTCAGGGACTAATTTCACTTCTCTCTCTCTCTCTCTCTCTCTCTCTCTCTCTCGTCATGGTAATAATACTCAAGCGGCTAGCAAGATTTTGTTTGTCTTCATCTCTCAAATTACAATTTCTCCTATATTTGTTAATGTACTTTGTTAAACTAACGAAATCTTTGTACTAACTCGTAAGGGAAAAATAATAACAATTAAAAATACTATTAGTAAAAAAATTCATTCATTCACTTTAATAAAAATATACTGTGAAATTTTTATTATTTATGAATGAAATGTTTGCATACAATTTTATTAGAATTTTTTTTTTTAAATAATTGAATTCATTTTGGGAAATTTTATTAAAATTGTAAATATTGAAAATCATTGAAATTAGAAAAATGCATTTTATTTTTGAAAATAATTGAAATTAGGAAATTAAAAATAATAATAGTTCTACTATTATTATTACTATTCTAGAAAAATAATAAAAATAATAATAGAAATAATAAGAAAAAATAATAATATAAAAAAATGCTAAAAAAAAGTATGACAAAATTTTCTTTTGTCAAATTTTGATCTTTTATAAGAAAATCAAATTTTACTGCTCGTTTAGAAGTTCAACACTTTGGAAAAAAAAGAATACAAGCGCCACACTTTTCTCTCGGTTCGTTTAATATTAAAAGCGTTACCAAATTTTTTAAGTATACATGACTGGAAAATTTCAGCAAAAAACTATTTTTATAACATTCCTTTATTTATTTTTTTTTTGAATTAAAAATAAAAAAAAATCAAGCGAAGATATAACGATTTTATAATAGCAGAACGACATTTATTGATCGATGTTGATTAAATTATTTCTCCAAGTGACAAATACAGAGAAAAATTTATTTCCGGATATTGTGCTGCTTTTAAAAAGTGCTTTTTTATTGTCAATATTGTCAGTGGTGAAACAAATGTCCCGAGAGATTATCAATAAAATAAAAAAAGAGCTTCTTTTAAAATTGTTTTTTTTTTTATATAAAAATTAAACATTCGACACAAATTACTCTATCGATGAAAACTTCATAATTTTTATTGAAAAAACTAACAATTTTAGAAGTGAATTCTCAGTGAGTTTTAATTGAATTGTTGGGTATTAGTTAACAAATTTTTCGTGCAGACGGCGCTCGGGTTCTCTCGCAAGCGCAAATGCGGGGGAAAATTTCGTAACTAAATTCTAAAATATGCGAAATGAAAATTTTTCTAAACGAAAAAAGAGATTTTGGAATAAAGAAAGAAATTGCTGTGAATAAAAAAAGTAGTAAATAGTTATAAAATAAAAATACTAAACACAAAAATTATTATAAATAAAAGAAATTATAAATATGTTCTGATTCTAAATAAAAAAAAAGTTACGAATAAAAAAATTTTTCTAAAATACAAAAATACAAAAATACTTGAAAAGAAATAAAATAAGTAAATACAAAAGTCAAAAATACCTAAAAAAAATAAATAAAAAAAGAGCTAAGCTAAAAAAAAATACTTCTTCTAATAAAGAAATCCGAAATTTCATTATTTTATTAAGAATAACCTGCTTTAATAAAACGCTCTCTATTTTTTAAGGATATAGAGAGAGAGTCTCTTTGGACAATTTTAGTAAAAGTATATATGTTCTAGCTTCACTGCTGAAGAGCTGTTTGAAATTGCCCGACTAATGATGCACTTAGCCTACTTCTCGTTTGTACACAGTTGGGTTTCTGAATCGCAATGTTTGAACAAACAAGAAAGGTTAAATGTAAATCTCCCGAGAACAAGGGTCCGTAAATTTTCATTTATTTCGTTTAAAGAAAACGGCAAAAAAATAAAAATGCATTTTAATTAACAATTTTTTTTTTTTTTTTTTTTTTCTTTTGCTTCGTTGCAAGAGATTTGTCATTTCTCATTTTCATTGTAAATTTATCATTTTAAATATGCAGCGGAAAGAGAATGTGAATCACAGAATTTGCAAATGTGGAAAAAAAATCTTTTTTTCTGTAGTTTTATAAATTAGATATTGTTTTTTTAAAAATATTTTTTCTATTTATCTCTATAATTTTACCAAGTGATAAATTCAATACTTGACAAAATATTTTTTTCCATTTTTTTAAATGAATACCAGCGACAATTCGTGGCTAACTTCTTACTACCATTTTTTTAAAATAAAATTAGCAATTTTAAAAATATAGTAGAATTTGAAAATTTTCTAATTTAAATTTTTGTTGAAAGCACTAAAAAAAATTCAATTTTTGGAAAAATTAATAAAATTAATTTCTGCAATTATAAATTGCAGAAATTCAATTATTTAAGAAAAAAATAATATTCTTCTTATAAAATTCAATAATGTAAAAAATTGAAAAAAATTTTTCGTAAAAATCCCAATTATAAATAAATAAAATAAAAAAAAAAAAAATATAAATAAATAAATAAAAAAAAACAAAAAAATAAATAAATAAATAAATAACAATAAATAATAAATAAATAACAAAATTCTTTTCCAAAGTTCAATTATTTTCATAAATGTCAAAATAGTTCTTGTCCTAATTTCAATTATTTTCAATACCTACTATTTTAATAAAATTCCCCAAAAAGAATTCAATTATTTAAAAAAAAATTTTAATAAAAATGTAGGCAAACATTTAATTATTTTCATAAATAATAAAAATTTCGCAAAAATCCAATTATTTTCATAAATAATAAAAATTTTTTAAGAAATTCAATTATTATTTTCATAAAAAATAATTGAAAATTCCTAGAAAATAATAATTGAATTAAAATGATGAAAATGAATTTGATAAAGTTACAGTAACGATATTATAATATAAAATAATTATTTTATTTTTTGGTCATTTTTAATTATTAGAAAACATGAAGAAATCGATCACTCCGAGTCTTCGACTCGGAGCAATCGATATCTTCATGTTTTATAACAATTTTTTATAATTTATTTAATTTCAAAAAGGTTTGAATTTAAAATTTTTGAAAATCTTAATTCCTATAACAAATAATAATATTTAAATATTTATTTAAAAAAGAAATTATTGATGTTTTTGAATAATTTTACAATTAAAGAAAATCGTCAATAAATGTAACAGAACATTTTTTTTTGAGTAAAATTTTTTCCTTTATTTTCTAAAAATTCATAAAGAAAAATTATGCAAAAAAAAAAAATTCTTGCGAAGAATTTTACTATTTATAAAAATAATTGAATTGTTTCGAAGAATTTATTAAAATTTTAGGAAATAATTGAAATTTATGGAAATATTTTTAAAAATATATATAATATTTGAATTCATCCGAGGAATTCAATTAAAATTGTTTTGAAAATAATTGAATTCCTTCAAAGGATTTTACTATTTATAAAAATAATTGAATTATTGCGTTCTTTTACTATTTAAAAAAATAATTGAAATGTTTCGTAAGAATTTATTAAAATTTTAAGAAATAATTAAATTGTTATGAAGAATTTTAAAGAACAATTTGAAAATAATGAAATTTTTTCTAGAAATTCAATTAAAAAAGTTGTTTCGAAAATAATTAAATTTCTTTAAAGAATTTTAATAAAATTAAGTATATTCAAAATAATTGAATTCATCACAAGAATTTTATTATTTTTTGAAAATAATTGAATTCTTTCAAAAAATTCTATATAAAAATTAAATTACTTTCAATGCAATTTTTTTGACGAATATATTTAAAAATTGCATTGAAAGTAATTTAATTTTTATATAGAATTTTTTAAAAATATTTTGTGAATAAGTGAATTATTTTTAGAGAATTTTTAATTATTGAAATTGCATTTTATGGAAATTTTTGAAAATAATAAAATTCTTTCATGTAATTTTATTTACATTTGATTAGAAATAATTTAATTCCTGCAAAGAATTTTTGTATTTATAAAAATAGTTGAATTGTTTCGAAGAATTTATTAAAATTTCAGGAAATAATTAAAATTTCAGGAAATAATTAAAATTTATGGAAATATTTAAAAATATTTGAATTCATCGGAAGAATTCAATTAAAATTGTTTTGAAAATCATTGAATTTTTGTAAAGATTTTACTATTTAAAAAAATAATTGATTTGTTTGGAAGGATTTATTAAAATTTTAGAAAACAATTAAATTCTTTCGTGAAATTTGAAAAAAAAATTTGAAAATATGAACAGTAATAATTATTATTATAAATTGATAATTATTAATTATTAATAATATTATTATTAATAATTATTATTATTATTATTAATATTATTATTATTAATAATTATTTTTGTACTTATTTTTTAAAATTTTGATTATGAAATTTACATGAACTATTTAGTTGCGTCGCTTTTCCGCACAGACGGCGCTAGGGTTCTCTCACAAGCGCTAATTCGCAGAGTCAAAAAAACTTGTTTTACTCCCTCTGAATACAATTTTAAGCAAATTTTTATAGAATTACGGTGAATAACCATTGGGACACGTAACATAATCCCAAAGAAACGGATTTTAACAGACTTTTTCTTTTTCTAAGGGGATTTTAATTCCATTTATCACAAAAATAAATGAAAAACGCCTCGAACTTCGATGGTTCGAATCTCCTCGCACGCGAGAAGGCTGAAAAAGTCGTCTAATCAAAGGAAAGAAAGGTAATTTGACCCAAAACTTATTGCCACACGGCATTTCGAAAACTAGAAACCAATTCAGTAAGAAAACTCACAAAAAAAAACTACACGTATTTTCATAGAAACTAACTTATAGAAAATGACGTGCGGCTAGAAAAGAAAAATTTTTTTTTCCTCCTCTCTTTCTCTCTAACAAAGAGAAGAGTGAATCAACAGCTCAAAATCGGGGAAACAATACAAAGAGAGTCAAGATGACGATATGATAAAAGAAAACCAAGTCAGAAAATATGGGAGGGGCCGTGTTGTTTGAACACAGCAGAGCTTGAAGCACGAAGGGGGTTTCTCAGCCCTCTCTGATTCAACATTAATTATCAGACATCTTATCAGAGTCGCGGAAGTGTGAGCCGCCCCCGCACGAGTCTTACGTGCGATTTAATCGCAGTCAGAATAGAAAAAAAAGAGAGAGGGAGAGAGAGAGAGTGAAAAAAAACCCCCGACATGCTCCGATGGAAGCGTGATCGATTCGACGTCAGTTTGCCTTCCACCGGAAACTCGTCAGAAAAAAAAAACGAGAAGGATTCCCTCCTTCTTCTCAAGTCACAGAGACTTTATCGAGTGCCAACTTGGATTATTAGCAAACTTTTTATTTTAGGGCTTGCAAAAATTAACATTTTTCTTTAAGTTCGACCGACTTTTTTTTTTTTTTTTTTTTTGATTCTCATTAAGGACTTTTTCTCCAAGAAATTTTTTTCTTCTTCTCCTTCTTCTTTTTGAGAAATTTACTCGCAAGAAATTGACTATAAGTGGTTTGATAAATCAAGAATTTAAAAATGGTCCCTGGAAAAACAATATTCAAAGTAAACTTCAGTTCTTGACGAAGAATTTTATTTTCATTTCGAGGAGAGAGAATTAATATAAGGCGAAAGTATTTTTTAATCAGAATAGTTTTTTTAATTCACGAACAAGAGAATTTATGTAAAGAAAAGAAAATTTACATTTTTAATAAAATGGAACAAAATTTTTATGCTTCGGAGAAATAAAAAAATAAAATTTATATTAGATTTATTCGACAAATATTTGTTTTTTTTAAACAGTAGTTTCAAAAAAAAAAAAAAAAAAAAAAAATGTAATAAAATTCTAAATAAAGAACAAAATTGTAAGTAAAAAAGTAAAAAATAAATAATAAACAAAAATAAAGAAAAAACTGAAATGGAAAATGAAGAAAAAAAAGTTAAATAAAGAAGTAAATAAAGAAGTTCAAAATAAAGAAAAAGCGAAAAAGAAAATGAAGAAAATAATTGTAAATAAAAAAAAAATTAAATATAAAGAAAATAATTGTAAATAAAAAATGGTTGTCAACGAAAATAGTAGTTAAAAATAAACAAAATTAATATAAAGTTAAAACTAGAAAAAATACTTCAAAATAAAAAAATAATTCCAAATAAAAAAATATAATCTAATAAAAAAGGCATAAAAATAATTCTGCATAAAAAATAAATTCTAAATGAAGAAATATTCGAAGTAAACTACACTTCTCGTAGAAAGAAATTTAAAAAGAATTTCATTTTCAATCCGACAAAAAAAAATAATAAAGCGAAAGTATTTTTTAATCAGAATAGAAACTCATTAATTTTATTTTAAATTACGAACAAGAGAATTATTTTTTTTTTTTTAATAAGTAAAGAAAGAAAAATTAAAATAATAACTTTAATTTTGAGAAGTTAATTATCCGTATAATGAATACGCTTACAGATTAATAAAGAAACGATCAAGATTTTAACGTCCACTAATTTTTTTCCCCTCATAAAAAGAAAATAATTAACAAAAAAGTAATAATTTAATTAAAAAAAATTTTTTTTGCAATTATATTTTTCTGCTTAAAAAATACTTTACTCTAGTTTGAAAAAAATTTTTTTTTTAATAAAATATTTTTTAAAAGCAATCAAAAATGCAGGAAATGGAAAATTTAAATATTCTCTTCTATAAAAAAAGCACTTTACAGAATAATAAAAAAATAATTCAGACTTAAAAAATAGAGTTAAAAAAAATTATTCAGAGATAAAAAAACATACAGAGTTAAAAAAAATGAGTCAGAGTTAAAAAGAAATAGAGTTAAATAATTATTCGGAGATAAAAAATACAGTTAAAAAATGAGTCAGAGTAAGAAAAAATAATTCAGAGAAAACAAAAAGCAGTTAAAAAAGTTAAAAAAAATAATGAAGAGTTAAAAAAATAATAAAGAGTTAAAAAAATAATAAAGAGTTAAAAAAAATAATATAGAGTTAAAAAAATAATTCCTAGTTAAAAACATGTTTAAGAGTCAAAAATAAAATAGAAAAAATGTAAATAAAAAATTTAAATATTCTTCTTCTAATGTTTTAACAAAAGCAAATTGTTTCCTTCCAACAATCATTGCAAATTTTACCTCATTGTCCTTTATCAAGCCTTGAAAACTCTAATTTACGTAAATTTAACTTGGACCACTCTAATTAAGCTAAATTTATTTCAGTTTAATGTAAGTACAATTCGTGTGCCTTAAATTAACCTTTATTTACTTCCACCTATCGCACTATTCATTGGGGGGTCGTAACACGTTTTAAGAAAATAAATATAGTGCTCCGAAATTACAAAAAAAAAATCCTCTCCTTTTATATTTCAAAAAAAAAAAATAATTTCCCCAAAAAGGAAATTACATAAATAATCAAACTCCTCGAATCTTTTATTTCATATATATTTCTTTTTTTAATCTCACAGTTCAATTATTATTCTCTCCCAATATTGCCTCGTATAATTTCAAACATAAATTTACTTCACTTTCTTTCGAGTTTGATTTTCGAATCACGAAAATTATGATAAGTCGAGAGGAAACGCAATAACTTTGAAGATATAAAAAAGGAAATGAGAAAGAGAAAGAGAGAATGAGAGAGAATAAGAGAAATAAAAAGTGATAAAAAAAATAACAAAAAAGAAAAAAAATTGAGTGTGAGAGACGGATACAATTAGGTTCGCACCCTTGGGCACTGTTCTTATTCGTGTATCAACTTCTATCCAATTCTGTCTGGTGCAAAACTTGCGATCCGTTTAGTAAACTATAATATACACTAAAAATCGAAGAATAATTCAACGAACTCAGTTCATTAGATCGAATTTAAATTTCTGATTTGCTGCAATAATATTTATTATTTTATTTATTTATATTTACAAAAAAAAGATTATTAAATAAATAAACAAATAAATAAACAAATAAATAATAATATTAATAATATTAAAAGATGTTAAATAATTAAATTAGGTTTAATTAACAAAAGCATTTCGACTTTGAAAAATTCTTATTTATTTATTGACAAAATCTGTATAGAAGTTCTTTATATAATTAAATAAATATATAAAAAATAATAAATAAATAAATAAATAAATATACACGTCAAATTGAATAAATAAGTTAATGAATAAACAAAATAGATTAAAAAATCACCAATTTGGAAAATAATTAATTATATTTATTTTATTATTAGTTAATTTATTTATTTTATTTATTTATTTAGACATATTATTTATTTAATAATAAAGTATTAAATTAATTAAGTAGTTAATTAATAAACGGTTTTCGACTATGAAAAATTCTTAGAGAAGTTCTTTAGAAATTTTTTACTTTATAAAGAAATAAAAAAATAAACAAATAAAAATAAATAAATAAACAAGTAAATTAATAAAATTTTAAATTATCAGATCAATAGACAAAAAAGGCGGAAAAATCGTCAATTTGCAAAAAATAATCATTATTTTAAAAATGAAATATTTTTCTATTTTAAAATTTCATTGTTTCCTTTAATAAAATAAT
Organism: Leptopilina syphax; assembly: GCA_032872505.1. Lineage (NCBI taxonomy): Eukaryota > Metazoa > Arthropoda > Insecta > Hymenoptera > Figitidae > Leptopilina > Leptopilina syphax. The sequence goes on along the minus strand of CM065476.1, from coordinate 6,837,302 downwards.
TTTTTTTTTACCCCTTCGTTATATTTAAAGTGATATTAGAGTTTCTTTTTTCGAGCAGAAATTGCACTGCCTATATAACCCTATCAATAATTTAATATCGTGAACGTTATGTACCTGTCTCTGTGTACACGCGCCTAAGATCGATCAAAGTCTGTCAACATTTTTCATGTAAACGTCACTGGGATCACGTTCAACTAACCGAACTTATAAATGTATTACAAATTTTAAATGAAAAAGCTATATGCCAATTTCCGTCGTCTATCACCGTCAAATATATATATCTATATTTATTTAACTATATCAGATTAATAAAAAAAAAACTGTTTTAATTAAGTTCCTAAATTGTATTTTTTTTCCAGTGAACAAATTTTTCAAAAATCTGAAAAATTCACTTTCAAAGTTAAAGTAATTTTATACGTAATTTTTTTTACTTGTAACAAGAATAAAATAATTTTTATTTATATAAAATAATAATAATAATAATAATAATAATAATAATAATAACAGATTTTTCTGTTCCTTTATTATTTTTTATAAAGAAAAGTATTTGATACAAGAAACATTATTTGATATAATTATTATAATCACATTATATTATTACTAACAATAATTTAATTGTATATTTAAACAATTAATTTAAACTATTTAATAAACCATTTTTTAACGATAAATTACAATTTTCGTTCTTTACATTCATATGATTATAATAAAAAACGTAATAATTATTAATTACTATCGTAAATGTTACTGTTCCATTTATTATTTTGCAAATTAAAAAATTTTACATTTTCAATTATAAACATTAATTTTTGAATAATTTCAGATTCAAAATTTAAAAAATCCACCTTTTAACTACATAAATTAACTATTCTTGTTTATTATTTACAAAAATGTTAATAACATTTTTCGCAAGAATTCAATTATTTAACAAAAAATTTCAATGATAAGAATTAACTTATTTTCAAAAATTTTAATAAAATATTCTTTGGAAGAATTCAATTATTTAAAACAGTAAAATTAGTCGCAGAAATTCAATTATTTTCAAAACAATTTTATCAAATTTCACGAAAACATTCAATTATTTAAAAAATTTGTTAATAAAATTCTTGTTAAGAATTAAATTATTTTCAATAATTTTTTTTTCAATAATTCTTTGGAAGAATTTGATTCGTTTTTATAAATAATAATATTTTTCGCGAGAATTCAATATTATTTTCAATACAATTTTAATTCAATTTTCTCGAAAGAATTTCAAATTATTAAAAAAAATTTTTATAAAAATTAAATGACTAATTATTTTCAAATTTTTCGATAAAAACTTTGCAAGAATTTAATAATTTTCAGTGCATTAATTTTTAAACATCAAAACATTGAAAATGAAAATTTATTTAAAAAGTTGAGAAGCAAACAAAAATTAACTTCAAACTGCGAACATATTCAAAGACAACAATATTAATTTATTTTTTTAAAATTGTTTGTGAAATTTAATTTAATTTATCATATTTTAGAAAAAAATATTAGAAATATAAAGAACATCGATTTAAAAGAAACATCAATCAAAATTGTTTTTAAATAATTGAATTCTTTTCAGAATTTCTATTAAAATAATTGATATACGAATTATTGAATTAAGAAAAATTTTTGTAAATAATTGAAATTTTGCAATGAATTTTATTAAAATTTTTGAAAATAATTGAATTACTGCGAAGAATTTAATGGCAAATTTTTAAAATAATTGATTTTCGCCAAAAAAAAAATTATACAAATTCTATTTTAAATAATTGAATTAATGTAAATTTTTTTTTAAATAATTGAAAGTTTGTGTAAAATTTTTTTTTTCTATTTTTATTAAAATTTTTAAAAATATTTGAATTCTTGCGATAAATACTATTATTTATGAAAGTAATCGAATTTTGCAATGAATTTTATTAAAATTCCTCAAAATAATTGAACTTTGTCGAAGATTATTGTTATTTATTTATAAAGATAATTGAATTGTTGACCACAATTTTTTGAAAATAATTGAATTTCTGCGAAAAATGTAATTCGTTTTTAAAATAATTGAATTCCTGTGGTGAATATTGTTATTTATGAAAGTAATTGTATTTTTTATGAATTTTATTAAAATTCTAAAAAATAATTGAATTCTTGCGATAAATACTTCTATTTATGAAAGTAATTTAATATTGCAATGAATTTTATTAAAATTCCTGAAAATAATTGAATTTTATTATTTTTAAAAATAATTTAAATTTTGATGAGAATATTTTTAAATTTTCGAACATAATTGAATTTCTGCGAAGAATTTTATTAAATTTTTTTCAAAAATAATTAGAATTTTTAAAAGAAATTAATTTAAATTTTTGAAAATAATTGATGTTTGGAGAAGAATTTCGTTATTTTTAAACATAATTGAAATTTTTGAACATAATTGAATTTCTGCGGAGAATTTTATTACAATTTTAGAAAATAATTGAAATTTTGCAAAGAGTTTTAAAAAATTTTTTCAAAATAATTGAATTTCGGAGAAGACTTTTATTATTTTTAAAGACAATTGAAATTTTGCGGAGAATTTTATTAAAATTTTTGATAATAATTAAATTTTGGAGAAGAATTTTTATTATTTATAAAGGTAATTGAAATTTTGACGAAAATATTTTTAAATTTTTGAACGTAATTGAATTTTATTAAAAAATTTTGAAAATAATAGAAATTTTGACAAGAATTCGATTAAAATTCTTGAATATAATTGAATTTCAGCGAAGAATTTTTATATTCGTAAAGATAATTAAAATATTGAAGAGAATTCAACTTAAAAAACATCAAGGAAATTAATCTCATTTTAAAGAATTTTAATTTTTCAAGGTTTTATCATAAAATTCAAGGTGTTTTCAAGGTTTTCAAGGAGCAAAAAAAATTCAAGTACTTTTCAAGGTTTTTAAGGTAGCTGGACACCCTGTTAGTTTAAAGATTTCTGAAGATAAATAAGAAAAGAACAAAAGAAACACAAAAATGTTAATGAATATTAATAATTGTTATTAAAAAAATAATTATTTATTTCTTTAAAAAAAAAAAAAAAATTGAAGTAAATTTTTGATCTATTAACGCGATAAGAGAGGAGAAGAAGAAGTGGAAGAAAAATATCTTCGCGAGTTCATGATATAAATAAAAGAGATAATCAAAAGTAACATTGACTTACTTTGTCAGACTGACTGCAGTACGCCACCTCTAAATATGCAACAGCTGCGTTATTCCAGACTCTGAATCCAATAACATCTGCTTTCTGAAAAGAAAAATCAGTTCTGATTTAATAAAACGATTTTACTACCACGAGTTTACATTTTATAGATATTTTATCAATAAAAGTATTTTTATTAACGTACACATAGTGGAAGAGGGAAATATACAACAAATGTGTAGTATTGTACGTGTCTCTTTTATATCGAAATTGTACAAATACAAGTGCAGTAAGTATGTATAATAATAATTTTTTTACATGACCCACATTTTACTGTTATTGAATTTCATAATAAAAAGGGAAAAAAAATTAATTTATTTTTTCAGATAAAAGAATTCTTTTAAGATAAGAGAAAATTCTCTTTAAATAAGAAAAAAATATTTAATAAATGTAATAAAATTATTTATATAAAGTTTAAAAATTTTTTACGAACCTGTATATAGAAATAAATAAATAAAATATTAATAGAAAATAACTAATAATAATAATAATAATAATTATTATTATTACTATAACTTTCAATATAATTATTATAATAAATGTTATTTATTTACTTATTTATATTTATACATAAGAATAAATTTTTAAATTTTCATTGATTTATTACAATAAAATAATAGATTTTATTATAATTAACAAATTATGTAAATAATTTAGTTCTTTGTTACGTCAAAACGAGAAACCTTTTTAAATATACCTAGCGTTCCTCGTTTTAAATTAGTTTCATAAATGAATCTAATTTGGGATGAGGATAAGTCAATGAGCCTACTAAATGTGAGAGAATAATTTATTTAAAAACCAACAAGAAAGAAAAGAGTTGACAAAATTACAATGAGTACAAAATTATAAATCTTACTTAAAGAATAACGATTACTGGTGGTGTGATGATAATCTGTTGTCCGATCTCAATGGTGTTGAGCGGTAGACGAAAAGGGGCCTTCTGCTTGTTGTCCTTAATGGTTGGGTATTAATCCTCTTGTTTACACTAATGAGATAGTGTATTGTATTTTGAAAATATCTGCTTTCTTCCAGACGGTTGTCGCCTCTTGAGCAAATTTCGATGGTTCGAAATTTGGAATGTGTTGTTTCAATATTAGATCTTTGATTGTTGAGATTATTTCCAATTTAATAATTTTGGAAATTGTTTAAAATTTATATTTTGCAAATTGGTGTATAATAAAAGGTTGATTTACAGTTCACTTCAATTTTAACACTTGGGGATATATTGTTCACTTTCGAACAATGCACTTTGAAAAGAATACTTGAAGATATACTGTTCACTTTTCAAAGATGTACTTTGAATTCACTTGTAACTATGTGATGTGCTAACGTTGACTGGACGATGTAAACTGGTTGATTCCCAAAAAATTACTCTCTTCTACTAAGCGATGTGTTCAAGTTGATTTCTAAAAAACTACTCTCTATCTCTTGTACTGAACGATGTGTTCAGGTTGATTTCTAAATAGTTACTCTCTGATTTGAGTAGAAATCATATCCCCTTTTATATAAAACTGTCTTCATCAATTCTTTGGAATCATACACGTGTCGATGTTGCTTGGATTTTAAGGGGGGTTGGAACGACTAGCTGCAATGCCGTGATGACTGTCTAAGAGGCGTGAGGAGTGATTATTTTCTCTCTCAGTTGTGACTGCTAGGCGACTGTTGTCTCTCTCTTTTGTGGCTGGTAGGTTGCAATCCAGAGCGATAGTTTAAGGGGGGTTGAGGGGCGACCGTTGTACCTCTCAGTTCAGATTCCAGAAATTAGACACCTGCCTGCTTGTTTTATACACTCCAATGATTATGGGATTATATTAATCTGCCTGATGGATTATCGTTATTCTTTTTACATGAAAAGTATTACCCATATTTCTTGGATTTGTTATAATTTATAAGTTTGTTTAAATACATATAAAATTTATAATAACAATTACCTTCTTATAAAATATATTGAATATAATGCAATAATATGAAGAGATTGTATGAATACGTATTTCAAATACGTTAGTATAATATATTGTATAATTCAATATGTTTAAAAGAAATACACACCTAAATATTATAGATAATTTAAGTATATTAAGAAGTTACGGACGTAACACCTCCCCTCTCAGATTGAGCATGGGAGAGAAACGAAACATGCTCAAACTTTTTAAAAACGTATATTATAGAGGAAATGTTATGACCGTTTATACATGCATTCTATCCACTCTTTATATTCTTATATATTTGGAAAATTATTTTCATTCAAACTTATCTTATTTTTTATATTTTCATTCTATCCATTCTTTATATTCTTTACATAATATTCAAACTTATCTTATTTTTCATATTTTCATCTGCATTACAATAATTATTTTTGTTATTAATGTATATTCTTTGAATCAATCTTCTAAATTTACAATATATAATGAATTTTATGTAAATATTTTATGTATTAATTTTATATAATGAATTTTATGTTTGATACAATTTGATGCTTACAATTTTTATCTACAAAAAGAAAAATAATTTGTTTTATACAAAGGATTGCTTTTGCGTAACATTTTGTATCGAAATTAACAAAATATGTTTATAAAATGCAAATTATAAATTTTTTATAGTCTGCTTTGAAATTACATTTAAAAAAAATATTTTTACAAATTGGTTTTGAAACTTGAGTCTTGCATGATTTAAAACTATGTCAAAATTTTTGCTCTAAAATAAAAAAATTGTTTATGATTTAAATTCATTGCAGATTTAGAGATTTTTAAATATTTTATTATTTATTATATATTTTTAAAATCATTTAACCTTTATAAGCAAAAATTTTCTACTTTTACAAATAGAAAATATTTAATAACACATTTTACTTTTTTGACATGACAATTTTTAAATGTTTATTTCTTAATTTTCGTCGCTTTTATTTATTTCATTTATGCGATTCTCTTTCGTTCTGAAGTTACATTTAGACATAAATCATTAAGGTTTTGAGAAGGAAGGAAATTTTTTTTTTGAGCTTCAGATAAACTTCATTTTTAAGATGTTTGTTAAACACTGTGGTTGTAATACTTGTTTCTATTTAAATAGCTTTTTTCTTGATAATACTCTTTAGTCAATAATAGGGTAAAATTTCGAAGTTACCTTGGTTTGTTATTATAAATTTGAACAATACCATTTTAAATTCTTCTTTAATAAAATTATATTAAATAAGGTGTAGAGTTTATTTTAATGTGTTAAAAAGAAGAGTTTTAATTTCTTTTAGTGCAAAACAAGTATGTAGAATAGTGTTTAAGATTTAGGATCAAATCATTACAAAATCAAAAATTGATAAAATATTATAAAAATTTACTTTAAACTTGCGAATATTTAAAAGTAATGTTTTTTAAAATTATATTATTGTTATAGTTAAGAAAGATAATTAAACATTTGCTTAATATTTATAAAAGTTTAATTTATTGAAAACAAATTAATTTCTTTTTCTTTTCAAGTCCCTTCCTGAAACATGAAACTATATAGGTATTATAAAAATATTTTATTACTTTTGTTTAATTCGCGATAGTTTCAGTCTGTTCGTATGTACTATTTTTTGTTTATTTTTAACTTGTATTTTAACGTTTCCTTTGTGAAGGATTTCTAGCATGTTGTGTGGACCTGTGTATTGATTAGCAAATTTATGAATTTTTCCTCCATGTAATAAAAATACTTCGTCTCCAAGTTTAAGATTTTGTGGATTACAATTTTTGTCATAATAAAATTTTGACTTTTCTTTTGCTAAAATTAAATTTTCTCTAGCGATATTTCTCATTTCATGAAGTCTTGTTATTAAATTTGTTAAATATTGATCATATGTTTCTAATTTTTCGTGTTCAAGTGGCGAATCGCTTGATGGTAATCGTGCCAATTTCCCAAAAATTAACTCGTACGGAGTACACTTTGTACCTTCATAAATGCTTGTATTATATGAAAACATGGCTAATTCTAACCAATCATCCCATTCTTCATTTTTATTAATAAATTGTTTTAAATATTCTCCTAAAACATGGTGAGATCTTTCGATTGATCCGTTTGACTGGGGATGAAAAGCAGTTGTTTTAAATTGTCGTATTCTAAATCTTTTTGCCAATCTTCTCATTAAATTGCTTAAAAAATCTGTTCCCTGATCTGTTAACACTCCTTTAGGTGATCCAAAAATACAAATAAATTTTTTAATAAATGCATCAGCTATTGTACTGGCTTGATGATTTGGAAGTGCGATTGCTAAAGAATATTTAGTAAGATTATCTTGTATTGTTAGTATATATTCACTTCCGTTTTTAGTTTTTGGTAATGGGCCAACAATGTCCATTGCAATTTTTTCAAATGCTGTACCTGGTGTGTCTGTTATAATCATTGGGTCTTTTGTTTTAACTCTAACTAATTTCTTTAATTGGCATTGGAGACAACTTTGAATATATTTTTGAATATTATTTTTCATGTTTTCCCAATAATAATTTTGACGTATTCTTCCATATGTTTTTGTTACACCTTTATGTCCTCCAACTGAGCTTGAATGAGCTTCTTCGATTAACTGCATATCGTCTTCTTTAGTAGGATATTTTGTATATCCATTACATACAACAACTTTTACAAATGAATTTTCAAAAATTAATTTTATCATTGATAGGATTTCGTCCCAAGTTACATTGTTTATTTGGGCTGTTTTTGCAATACTGATACTTTTCAATTTTAATTCTTCACATAAGTTTTTCATTGAAATAATTGTAGATTTAATTCTTTTTATTGTATCAGATAAATTTTCTTTCATTTCACTTTCTATAGGGAGAGCGATATGGTAATATATACCTCTCTTTATTTTTTCTGCTAAACCTAATTGAAGTTTACCAAAATTTGTCAATTTTTCGCGTTTGGCTAATGATCTGGAGCCATTATCTCGAGGATCTCCCTCAACTGAAAGAAAATAGGTTAGATTGTCTCTTCGCATTGGTAATTGGTCTCTACAGTCAATAATATATTTTTCTTGATTATTATTTAAATTTTCACAATTTTCATTTTCCACTAAGTTATTTTCTTCATCAGATGATTCTTCAGAATTCGAATTTTCGTAGCCTTGGTCGATTTCTTCGTGATTCTTCAATTTTGATTTTTTATTAATATACTCAGGATCTGACGCAATTTCGTCAGGAATAACTTCATTATAAAATTTTTCTTTTCTTTTATTATTTGTATTGCGTACCTTTTTCGGTCTTCCCCTTCTCTTCTTGGAAAAGGAGGTATTCAAACGTGTGCTATGTTTCTTCGGTCTACCTCGTTTCTTTGGTTTGTGTGCTTTTATTTCTTCATTTTCAATTTCTTCGATTTCTTCATTTTTCTTTTCTTGTATATTCTTTTCTTGATAATCATTTTCTTGTATTTTCCTTTGATTTCTTGTTATGACATTACAAGTTTCTTTACTTGTACAATAATTTCTTTCAATAGATGGGAGATTTTTCTTTATCTCCGAATTCATGTAGGATTCATTTTCCTTTAATATTTTTTCAATAGATGGGAGACTTTTTCTTGTCTCCAAATTCATGTAGCATTCATTAATTATTTTTTCAATATGTGGGAGACTTTTTCTTATCTCCAAATTCAAATAGGATTCATTGTCCTTAAATATTCTTTCAATAGATTGGAGACTTTTCTTTATCTCCAAATTCATGTAGGATTCATTGTCCTCAAATAATTTTTTAATAGATCGAAGAATTCTTAATATTTCCGAGTCTTCGTAGGATTCATTGTCCTTAAATAATTTTTCCATATCATGGAGATTTCTTATTATCTCCGAATTCAAGTAGTATTTATTTTCATTTGCTACACAATGTATATATTTTTCAATTTTTTCTTGCACACATTTCATTATATTTTCTTGTATTTCCTGAGTTTTCATTTTTTCTTCTTTTATTCCTTGTACTTTTTCTTCAATAATATCTTCAACTGGATTTCTGGATAAGGCATCAGCATTGACATTTGTTTTGCCTGCTTTGTAGACCACGTTAAAATCGTATTCTGCAAGTTTCAGCTTCCATCTTGTTACTCTTGAGCAGGGATCTTTAGAATTTTGAAACCAAACTAATGGTTTGTGATCCGTTACCAATGTAAATTTTCTACCATAAAGGTATGGTCGAAAATGTTGCACACTATATATGATGGCCAAGGCTTCCTTTTCGTACGTGTCGTATTTTCTTTCACATTCATTTAAAGTTCTTGACGTGTAGGCGACTGGTTGGTCTTTTCCAATCACTCCTTGCGATAAAATCCCTCCTATTGCGAAACCTGAAGCGTCTGTTGTCAGTATAAAAGGTTGTGAAAAGTCGGGTCTTCTCAGTAGTGGTTCCTCACATAGTTTATTTTTTAACATATCAAAAGCTGTCTGTTGTTTATCAGTCCAAAGGAAAGGAATATCTTTTCTTAAAAGTTGATTTAAAGGATTAGCGATTTTTGAAAATCCGTCTATAAATTTTCGATAGTAACCTGCCAATCCTAAAAATTGTTTTATATTTTTTACATTTTTTGGTTTTGGAAATTTCTTTACCGCTTCTACTTTTTTCGGGTCGGGTCTTACCCCGTTTTTATCTATTATGTGTCCTAAGTATCCTACCTCTAATCTCAAAAATTCACATTTGTCTGGCTGTAATTTTAAATTAGCAAAACGTAATCGTTCCATAAGTTTAGAGAATTTTTCTTCATGTTCCTCTAAGGTGTCTGCATAAATCACAATGTCGTCTAAATAAACAAATAGTTCTGATCCTTGTAGACCTAATAATACTTGATCAATAAGTTTCTGAAATGTACTTGGCGAATTTTTTAGTCCGAAAGGCATTCTGTCGAATTCATAGTGTCCAAATGGAGTTGAAAAAGCTGTCTTATAAGAATCTCTAGGATCCATTTTGATTTGGTGAAACCCTGACGCCAAATCGAAAACTGAAAAATATTGAGCATTTCCGAGTTGGTCCAGTAGGTCTGTAATATTAGGTAGTGGGTAAAATTGACCTACCGTGCGTTCATTAAGTTTTCTGAAATCTAAAACTAATCTCCATTTTTTATTACCTTGTGAGTCATTTTTCTTTGGTACAATCCATATTGGTGTATTGTACGGTGAGTCCGAATCTTTAATAATTTTTTGTTTTAATAGTTCGTTTACTTGGCGTGTCATTTCTTCTTTGTGAACAGGCGGAAATCTATATTGTTTGGTTATAATTGGTGTATCATCTGTCGTTATGATTCTATGTTTTATGAGATCTGTTCCTTCTAAATATTCTCCAGGTATATGAAATCTGTCTGAATAATTTTTTACTAAGTTCATGATGTGTTCTAATTCTTCTTTGTTTAAGTGTTCAAGACGAAGTAATTTTTTAATTTCTACGACTCTATCGTTGCCTGTAATGTTGAAAACATTTCCTGATTTAATATTTTTTGAAAATACATCAATTATTTGTTTAATTGATGAGTCTTCATTTTTAATATCAGATTTGTTTTTTGGAGTTTCTTGTTTTATTTCATCAAAATCTTCTAAATTTATTTCAAAAATTGGAATGTCAATTGATTCATTCAGTGTGTTAATTGCCTTTAAATAAGCTATGCCTTCTATGTTTGAAACTACTGCATCACCTAAGTAAACACCATCTTTTACTTCTAATCTTGGAATAAAACCCTCTTTTTTATTTTTATTTAAAATCTTTACATGAATGTTACAGATGGACCTTGGTGGTATTGTAAAATAATTTTTTGAATCAAAATTAAATTTTTGTTTATTGATTTCTAGATGTCCTTCTTCATAATTAATTTTTACTTTATTCTGGACAAAAAATTCTGTTCCTAAAATACCGTCATGTTCGATTGGAACTTCATTGGGTAATAAATTAAAAATTGTTGGAATCCCGAAAATATTAATTTCTACTTGTCCTAAAGTATAAACTGCGTGATCGTTAATTCCTGTTAATTTAAGACACTTATTTTCATCAATTTTTATATCAGGATTTAATGCGCGAATTTTTAATAAATTTGGTCCTGCTCCTGTGTCAATCATCATTGTTATTGGAACTTTTAACTCTTTAGTATCAATTCGAATGTATGGGATTGCATTAGTTTTTGCTAAATTAATGTTTCTGGATGCATAGTAATTTCTTCTTAATTCTTCCTCAGAGCACCCTACTGAAGAGGAATTTTGGAGTTTCCCTGATTTTGTGTTTGAGAATTTGTTTGTTGTTGTCTATTGTTATCATCCCACATCTTTTTCCTACAATTGGTGGAAATGTGTCCTAATTTTTTGCAATAATTACACGTTATACTTCTATTCGCAAAGTTTGTAGTATTGTTAGTTCTTGGTTCTTGAGAGAAATTTCTTTGTTGATTTTGGAAAATGTTTTGTTGTTGATTTTGTCTTTGATTTTGGTATGGAGTTCGGAATTGATTTTGTGGTATGTTTCTAAACTGATTTTGTGATGTGTTTCTAAATTGATTTTGAAAGTGATTTTGTTGAGGATTTTTGTAAAAGTTTTGACTTTGAAATCTATTAAACGTTGGATTTGGATTGTTGAATCGATTTTGATTCTGGTTTGAAAAATTTTGTCGTGATCCTGGATAAAAGGAGTTTTCTCTTCTTGGTCCTATCAATTTATTAAGTTGAAAACAGTTTACTGCAAAATGACCCTTTTTTCCACAAACTAAACAAGTTATTATGTTATCTTGAGCGATATTAATTTTTGTTGTTTTAGCAAAGTCTTTATTATTTTTAGGATGAGAATTATATTCAGTATTATGCTCATTTTTTCTTAGTTCGCGGTGTGATAACAATTTTCTTTCTATTTCTACTGCTTTGTTAACTATATCTTGAAATGTATCTGCTGTTCCAATTCTTATTTCAATTTCTGGTCTAAGTCCTCGCGAAAAACAATCAACAGTTGTTTTATCTAAACTTGCTTTAAATGGTTCATCTACTCTATTTTCATTGCTAATCCTATGCGCGTCTAATATTCTTTCTGCTGCTTCTGCGATTCTTGACCCATAAGAAATTACATTTTCGTGTTCCCACATATATATTGCTCCTAGTTCTCCTTGTAACTGATATACAGACTTTGCTGGCGCGTAAATTTGTTTTAATCTTTCTGTTAACTGTTCTACTGTATTAAAATTATTTCCTATTATAATTCTTCTTGCTTCACCCGAAATTCGACTCCTAATCAATTTTACTAAATTTGTTTGTACTTGTGCATTATCAGGAAGCATAGATTTTGCTTCTAAGCAACTTTCAATAAATATAGATAGTGATATGTTTTTTCCGTCAAACATTGGTATTGTTTCTAAAGCATCGCGTAAAGACACTTGCTGATTATTTGGAAGAGCCATGTTTTCCTCAAAATTGTTACTATTTCTAGTGTTATCAAAAGAATTATTTTCAGAGTTATCGTCTGTTTCAATTTCGCCAGTTAAAGACTTATTTAAACTTTTATTTGAATTCTGATCCACTAATGTTTTTTCAGTTATGGTATTTTCACTATCGTTACTGTCACTGTCGAATAAATTATCGTCAGTATCAAAAAGTTGGGACTTAATATACCCTGAGTCAAACTGTTCTTGTAATTCTAAGGGATTAGGGTTTTCTTTAGAATATCTGGGTGTACTTGTTGATGGTTTTATTTTATAATTAGGAATTCCCGAATTCAATGCTAATTCTGGATTATTCTTTATTTGTAAACGAGTTAAATGTGAGGAATCGGTAGTATTTTTATTCGAAGAAGACATTAAAAACTAGCATAGTGTTAATTGTAAAATTGTCAATCTTGTCTCTTGAATATAAAATACACTTTTCTTTTGTGGTTAATTTTTTTTATCTTGCTTCAGTATAATAAAGTATTTTTAAACATGTAATAATAATAACAAATCACAATTAAATGAACAAAACAAATTTTGTATTAGCACAAATTAAATGTCAAAAATGATTCATAAACAAGACAAAAAATTCCATAAGTCTAGAGGACTTGAACCCCTATTCAGTAATATAACAAAGGATTTAATTTGATGAATGCACCTTGCAACTTTAAAAATTATAAGTTGAGAGGACTCGAACCTCTATTTATTAATACAGAATTGAATTAATAAATGCACCATGCACATTAAAGAAAAATTTATAAGTTAAGAGGACTCGAACCTCTATTCATCAATACCAATATAAGATGTATATTTATGAATGCACCTTGCGACTTAAATCTTGTATAATGTTATCAATTAGCATAAGATGTGTTAAATTAATAAAAAAAAAATTTTTTTTTAATTTTTTATGATACTGATTATTTTCAATTATTGTATGTTGATATTATTTGTTATTATTATTTGTTACAAAAAAAAAATTTTCCCTTTTTTAAACAATTGGTATACTCATTGATTTATTTATTTTTATTGAATTATTTCATTAATTTAAAAATTATATCCATTAAAATTTTCGAATGTTATTAAAAATTTGACAAAATTATATGGCTGATCGACTTTATAATTTTCCCGGGCCGATGCACCAAAATTTAAAAGGGCTTCTGTTACGTCAAAACGAGAAACCTTTTTAAATATACCTAGCGTTCCTCGTTTTAAATTAGTTTCATAAATGAATCTAATTTGGGATGAGGATAAGTCAATGAGCCTACTAAATGTGAGAGAATAATTTATTTAAAAACCAACAAGAAAGAAAAGAGTTGACAAAATTACAATGAGTACAAAATTATAAATCTTACTTAAAGAATAACGATTACTGGTGGTGTGATGATAATCTGTTGTCCGATCTCAATGGTGTTGAGCGGTAGACGAAAAGGGGCCTTCTGCTTGTTGTCCTTAATGGTTGGGTATTAATCCTCTTGTTTACACTAATGAGATAGTGTATTGTATTTTGAAAATATCTGCTTTCTTCCAGACGGTTGTCGCCTCTTGAGCAAATTTCGATGGTTCGAAATTTGGAATGTGTTGTTTCAATATTAGATCTTTGATTGTTGAGATTATTTCCAATTTAATAATTTTGGAAATTGTTTAAAATTTATATTTTGCAAATTGGTGTATAATAAAAGGTTGATTTACAGTTCACTTCAATTTTAACACTTGGGGATATATTGTTCACTTTCGAACAATGCACTTTGAAAAGAATACTTGAAGATATACTGTTCACTTTTCAAAGATGTACTTTGAATTCACTTGTAACTATGTGATGTGCTAACGTTGACTGGACGATGTAAACTGGTTGATTCCCAAAAAATTACTCTCTTCTACTAAGCGATGTGTTCAAGTTGATTTCTAAAAAACTACTCTCTATCTCTTGTACTGAACGATGTGTTCAGGTTGATTTCTAAATAGTTACTCTCTGATTTGAGTAGAAATCATATCCCCTTTTATATAAAACTGTCTTCATCAATTCTTTGGAATCATACACGTGTCGATGTTGCTTGGATTTTAAGGGGGGTTGGAACGACTAGCTGCAATGCCGTGATGACTGTCTAAGAGGCGTGAGGAGTGATTATTTTCTCTCTCAGTTGTGACTGCTAGGCGACTGTTGTCTCTCTCTTTTGTGGCTGGTAGGTTGCAATCCAGAGCGATAGTTTAAGGGGGGTTGAGGGGCGACCGTTGTACCTCTCAGTTCAGATTCCAGAAATTAGACACCTGCCTGCTTGTTTTATACACTCCAATGATTATGGGATTATATTAATCTGCCTGATGGATTATCGTTATTCTTTTTACATGAAAAGTATTACCCATATTTCTTGGATTTGTTATAATTTATAAGTTTGTTTAAATACATATAAAATTTATAATAACAATTACCTTCTTATAAAATATATTGAATATAATGCAATAATATGAAGAGATTGTATGAATACGTATTTCAAATACGTTAGTATAATATATTGTATAATTCAATATGTTTAAAAGAAATACACACCTAAATATTATAGATAATTTAAGTATATTAAGAAGTTACGGACGTAACATCTTTGACAAATTTGATAATTTCAAAATAAACAAAATAGGAAAATAAAAATTTTCCCAGAGCTAGCTAAAAGGAATTTAAAAAAAATGTATTTTACATAATTTTGTAAATCTGTTTTGGTTTAAGTGAAAAACAAAGCTAATTGTGAGTGGAGTAAACCAACATGGTCAGCCAGTGGTAAAAGTTTAAAACGGAGTGACGAGTGAAACAGTCGTTTTTAGTCAGACGCGAAACGAATAAGAACTGCCTCGCAGTGGAAATACAGTGAATACGGTCAGACACTTGCCAGATATTATGAAATTCAATTAGTTACATTTTCCGTGTAATTAATTTGTTTTTGAAACAATATATACACTTTTTTAAAAAAAAATATTATATTTTTCAAAACATTATTAATTTTCCTGGTAATAATAATTTATTATCATAAAAAATTTTCAGAGAAAAAGAAATTAATATTAATAATTAATTATTATTATTTCAAACAGAAAACAATTATTTTCTACTGAAAGTAAAGTTAATAATAATTATTATTATTATTTCAATTATTTTCATAAATAATAAATTTTTTTTTAAGGAATTCAATTATTATTTTTATAAAAAATAATTTAAAATTCTAGAAAATAATAATTGAATTAAAATAATAAAAATAATTTCGATGAAGTTACAGTGACAATATTCTTATATAATATAAAATAATGATTTTATCTCTCGGTTATTTATAATTATTATAAAACATGAAGAAATTGATCACTCCGAGTCTTCGACTCGGAGCAATCGATTTCTTCATGTTTTATAATAGTATTATTAAAAGTTATTAAATTTTTAAAGGTTACTGTTCAACAAGAACAAGAAAATTAGAGTAAAAAAATTAAAAAATGAACAAAAATTGAAAAATAGCAAAAAAAAAAAACTGGAAAATTGACAAAAAAATTAAAAGAAAGTCAAACAATTTCAAAAGTTGACAAAGAAAATTGAAATATAGACAAAAAATGTTACAGAATTGACAAAAAAAAATCGAAAACGTGTTAAACAAATTACAAAATTGAAAGAAAATTGAAAAATAGACTAAAAATTAAAAAATTGACGAAAAAAATTGGAGGAGTCAATAAATTTCGAAAACTGACAATAAAAATTAAAAATATAACAAGACAATTAAAAAATAGACAAAAAATTAAAGATTTGACAAAAAAAAAAGTTGAAATATAAACAACAAAAATGACAAAATTGACTAAAAATTGAAAAAGAGACAAACAAATGACAAAAGTAAAAGAAAATTGAAAAATACGCAAAAAATATAAATAATTGACAAAAAAATATAAAAGAATGAAAAAATTTAGAAAATTGGTAAGAAAAATTTAAAAAAATCGTTAGTAATATTGAAAAGTACGCAAAAGAATTACATAATTGCAAAGAAAAAAATTTAAAAGAAGACAAATAAATTATAAAAGTAAAATCAAAATTTAAAAAATTATAATGGAATTTTTTTAAAGAGTTTTATTAATACTAAGTATATATTCAAAATAATTGAATTCATCACAAGAATTTTATTATTTTTTGAAAATAATTGAATTCTATCAATTTTTTGACGAATATATTTAAAAATTGCATTGAATGTAATTTAATTTTGATATAGAATTTTTTTAAAATTATTTTGAAAATAAGTGAATTATTTTTAGAGAATTTTTAATTATTGAAATTGCATTTTATGGAAATTTTTGAAAATAATTAAATTCTTTCACGTAATTTTATTTAAATTTGATTAAAAATAATTTAATTCCTGCAATGGATTTTTGTATTTATAAAAATAGTTGAATTGTTTCGAAGAATTTATTAAAATTTTACGACATAATTGAAATTTATGAAATTATTTTAAAATATTTGAATTCATCTGAGGAATTCGATTAAAATTGTTTTGAAAATAATTGAATTCCTGGAAAAGATTTTTCTATTTATAAAAATAATTAAAATGTTTCGAACGAATTTATTAAAATTTTAAGAAATAATTAAATTTTTATGAAGAATTTAATAGAAATATTTGAAAATAATGGAATTTTTTCGAGAAAATCAATTAAAGTTGTTTCGAAAATAATGGAATTTCTTTGAAGAATTTTATTAATATTAAGCATAAGTATATTTAAAATAATTGAATTCATCACAAGAATTTTATTATTTGTTGAAAATAATTGAATTCTTTCAATTTTCTTGACGAATATATTAAAAAATTGAATTAAAAGTAATTTAATTTTTATATAGAATTTTTTAAAAATATTTTGATAATAATTGAATTATTTTTAGAGAATTTTGAAATTCTTGTTGAAATTGCATTTTATAGAAATTTTTGAAAATAATTAAATTCTATCGTATAATTTTATTTAAACTTGATTAAAAATAATTTAATTCCTGCAATGAATTTTTGATATTTCTAAAAATAGTTGAATTGTTTCGAAGAATTCATTAAAATTTTAGGAAACAATTGAAATTTATGGAAATATTTAAAAATATATATAATATTTGAATTCATCCGAGGAATTCAATGAAAATTGTTTTGAAAATAATTCAATTCATGCAAAGAATTTTACTATTCATAAAATTAATTGATTTATTTAGAAGGAATTTATTAAAATTAGAAATTAGAATTTATTAAAATTTTAGAAAATAATTGAATTCTTTCGTGAAATTTAAAAAAAAAGATTGTAAATATGAACAGTAATAACTAATTTTGTACTTAATAAGTAAATTTTTTAAATTTTGATTATGAACTTATTTAAAAAATTTATATTTGAAAATAAAAAAATTTTGTAATTTGCATAACAATAATAAATTGAATAACACGTTCTGCGCGTAACATTTGCTAGTAATAATATAATATACAATCTATCTAATCTAAAGATAATAAAAAACAAAAGTATAAACAAAAGACAACTTCAGAGCTCGCTTCAGAGTGTGAGGGACAGAAAAAGTGAATGAATGAAAGAACATTCAAATTATTATTATAGTTAATTAATATTTCTCGCTCTAAATTTTAATTAGTAAAAATGTTTACTAATTTGAATTAGTGACTGACTTTTTGCTTTTGAATTAGTAAATTTAACTGAAAAATTAGTAGAAATTACTATTTATATTGACAAAAAAATTAGTAGAAATTACTATTTATTAGTAAAATTGACTAAAAAATTAGTAGAAATTACTATTTATTAGTAAAATTGACTAAAAAATTGATAGAAATTACTATTTATTAGTAAATTGTACTAATCTATGGAAGCAAAAAGTCAGTTACTAATTAAAATTAGTAACTGACTAATGTCAGTTTTCTACTTGAATTAGTATTTTACTAATTCAAATTTAGAGAGTAGTAAATTCTTAGTAAATTAATAAAAATAAAAATTTAAAAAAATAAAATAAAAATAATAAATAAAATAAAAATACTAATAGATATTAGTAATAATTGATTTAATACGATATTCTTTGAGTTACTATTCTCAATAAATTTTACCAATTTCGTAAATTTCCAAAAGCACAGAAGCAAATTGAAAAAAGCAACCATGCCAATTAGAATAGTCAAGATTTCGCCCGAATGTGTCTATATAAAGGTGGACAAAAGCTGCGGGTCGAAAGATTACAAATTGCATTTATGTGAGTTGGTTCGTCGATTCTAGTTGGAGACTATCGGAGCATGGATGAGTTTTTGCAGTTTGAAGCGACGGATCGTGCCATGGACCAGAAGGGTTCGATGCCTAACAAGGGATAACCTCGTTAGGACCACGGACCAGCTTGTGTGTTTTACAAGTTAGGAATTAGGTTGATTAGTAGAAAGCTAGAACGACCCCAAACTGTTCATACCTCTTTCTCTCTCTCTCTCTCGCTCTCTCTTCGTACAAATATATATATATATATATATCTCTCCAACAGTCAGACAAAAGGCAAAGCTTCCGTCGGCATTTTTTCTCCCTATAACTGATATAGGGGCCTCTCGCCGGTTTGTCAGTGCGAAGAGAGAAAAAGCTCACTCCCGCACATCCGTCTTAACATCCTGACTCACGTAGAAGCGCACGTTTCAAGGTTGGCTGAGCAAAGGGGTGCGAGTCCCTTTACCGACAGGAAATTACACGTCCTTCCGAGTCATAAGTTCGAGGTCTCGTTACTTACTCGTCGCGTTTATTCGATTGTCTTTTGTTCCATCCTCTCATCCTTAATTATCAACGTCCTCTTCTCTTTCACTCTCTCTCTCTCTTTCACTCTCTCTCCTCTTATATATATATATTCCTTTGCTCCAATTTTACCCAAAGGTCCAGGAGAATTCAACCCTTAATTCAAATTAGGGAATTCTATTTCTTACTTCAATTAAGTCTCAAACTAACTTCAACTCCAAGCAAAGTACCACTTTTGATCCCTCTCATTCATTTTCAACGGAATATCGGCAAGTATTCATTTATTTCCCCAACCCACGCGCGCAGTTTACTAAATTGTCGCAGTTGGGGATTCTTTTTTTTTTTTAATAAATTCTATCAAAATAAAACTTTTAGAGACAGAATTTCAAAAATTAATTTAATTTCAATTTTATTTTCAGTCGAAATTTCTTTATTATATCTCTACGAAATTTAAATTTATCTCTTTACGAAATTTAATAAATAAATCGTGCATAGAAATTTATTTACTGAAAAGAATTTATTCGATTCAAATAACCGACTATTATCAAATAAATATTTTTCGTTTCAATCAAGAGAAAAATTATTTGCGATTAAAGTACTGAAATTATTTTAACTTGGGCAAAAATACTCTCAATTACTTTAAAAATACATTTGTTTAAAAGGGAAAAAGTTTTTCATTTAAAAAAAAGTAATGGCATTCTAAAATTGCCTCAGCTTTTCTCAAAAAAAAAGTGTAAAAAAAAATAGAAATGGAAACAGCAATAAAAAATATAGTTATATACATAATTTTTACAAAATATAATTATATACATAATTTTTATCTACTTTCTTAATAAGAAAAAAGTATGAGTAGTATAGGTCAATTATAGTCAGACGAAAAGCGTATTCTTTAGAAAAATATCTTTTAGAGACAAAATTCCAAAACTTAATTAAATTAAATTTTTAGTTTAAATTTTGTATTTTGATATCATGTTCAACTCTTTACGAAATTTAATAAATAAATCGTGGATAGCAATTTATTTTATACTAAAAAGAATTTATTCGATTCAAATAACCGACTATTATCAAATAATTATTTTTCTTGAATGAAAATAATTTTCATCTAAATCAGTTAAATTGTATTTGCTTCAACTACTGAAATTATTGGTTCAACTACTGAAATTATTGGTTCAATTACAATTTATTTCGTTTAAATATTCAAAATCGAGAAAAAAAATTATTTGATTCAAGTACTGAAATTATTTGAACTTAAGAAAAAGTATAGAAAAATTTTAAGTTTTAAACGTTTTTTTTTTGGAAAAAGCTGAAAATTTTCCTGTATAAAATTTTATTAATGAAAACTAATATGTTTGTCTGGCTAAAATCGACCTATACTACTGAAAATTAAAGTAATTAAAGTAAAAAAGAATTTTTATAGAAAGTATCGATGATTATAATGCTATAGAAGGTATTTTTACTGAAATTATACTTAAATTAAAAGAAATAAATTAATTAATTTTTTTGTCTCACTATATTATTGACTTCTACTACTGAAAACTAATTTTCTAACCCAAAAAATTAATAATTATTTTGCTACACTTATAATAACAATATTTTTAATTTTCCTAGTTCCTCTAGATTTATTTCATACAAATTAATTTTTACGTCTGACTATAATCGACCACTTCTCCTGAAGAATTAGTTTCTTATTAAAAATTAGATAAAAATTACTTTTGTACTTTTATTTTTCTTTTACTATTTTCTTCTTAATTTTTTAAATGAATACCACGTCTGACTATAATTGACCTATACTACTTATACTTATTTTTTTATTTTAAAAAGTAGATTAAAATTGTTTATAACTATATTTTTTATTGATATTTTCACCCTCATTTTATTCAGGAAAATTTGTTTAATGAAAAATACGATTTTCGTCTGACTGCAATTGACCTATACTACTTATACTTATTTTATTTTAAAAAGTAGATTAAAATTTTTTTTAGTGTTTTTTTAATTAATATTTTAACAACTAATTTTCTTTTGAAAAATTTGTTTGATGGAAAATATGCTTTTCGTCTGAGTATAATTGACCTATACTACTTATTCTTATTTTCTTCTTTAAAAAGTAAATAAAAATTGTTTATAACTATATTTTTATTGATATTTCCAAGTTTATTCTCTTCCGGAAAATTTGTTTAATAAAAATACGCTCTTCGTCTGACTATAATTGACCTATACTACTTATACTTATTTTATTTTCAAAAGTAGATTAAAATTATATTTAAGTATATTTTTATTGATATTTGAACCCCTATTTTCTCATGAAAAATTTAATTAATAAAAAATGCGATTTTCGTCTGACTAAAATTAACCTATACTACTAATACTTATTTTCTTCCTTAAAAAGTAGATGAAAATTGTTTGTAACTATATTTTTATTAATATTTTAGCCTCTATTTTCTTCTTAAAAATTTCAGTTTTTCTAAGGATATCAGATTGAGACAAAAAATATATCAAAATAGTTGTGATATTCAAATATAAAAATTATAAATAAATTATAAATAATAAATAAATTAAAATTATAAATAAATCAAATATAAATATTTGATAATAGCCAAATAATCGGTGTTTTGAATCAAATAAATTTTTTTTTGATATCCAGTGTAGCAAATCTTGTGAATTGTCTTGAAAATCTACTCATAAATTCAATGGGAAGAATATTCGGGATCGTAAAAATTCAACAGGGAGAATTATTCGACAACTGGAGGACCTTTCACCTGATTTGGTTTCCTATTGATACCTGGGGTCTCTCTCTCTTTCTCTCTCTCTCTCTCTCTCTGTACCTCGAGGCTACTCTAATCTATTGAGCGGATGACAATGCCTAGCAATTTCGAAACTTATAGATAGCCATAACTTTCATTTCCCTTTTATTGCTTTCAATTTATCTTCACACTTGTTATCTATCACTATTTATCACTGAGGAAAAAAATCTCGTCACTCCAACTACACATCGAATTCAATTTTTTTCTGTTATTAATTTTTTTCTTTTTTTGAACCTCAAGATGTTAAATTTTGAGATATTTCAAACTTTTTTATTATTCTGTCACAGAAAAAAAGTAATATGCAGAGTTTTCACTTCGAAGGTACATTATCAAGTGCAAAAGGATTATCGAAAAATTAAAATTTGACGGCTAAAAAAATTAATTTTAGTCGATTCACAACAATTTGATTCTGTATTTCAATGACTTTTCCGCGTGATTTTAATAAAAAATATCCACTTTATTTATTATTATTTACTTTAAATTATTAAATGAAAATTTATAACAAATTATTATTTAATAAAACCTTAAAATTTAGATTCAATGCATATAATAAGTTTGATTCAGTAAAAATTGCGTTTAATTTAATTATAAAAACTGTTTTTCGAAGGATATCAAATTGAGACAAAAAATTTATCAAAACGTTGCTTTGCAACTATTTTTAAACATTTTTTGTCTCAATTTGATTCTTTGGAAAAACTGCGATACGTTCAATTCAAACATATTTTTTTTCTATTTATTTTTAGATTAAAACATTTTTTTTCTCAGTGGTAAGTTTTAGTGGAAGAAAAAAATGTATCAAAATATTGATTTGCAACTGTTTTGACACATTTTTTTTCTCAATTTTATATCCTTAGGAAAACTGTGTTTTTGTTTAATGAAAAATCAAACTCTTTGTCTGATTATAATTGACCTATACTACTTATACTTATTTTCTTATTTAAAAAAGTAGATTAAAATTATTTTTAAGTATAGATATTTTTATTGATATTTTAACCTCTATTTTTTTCTAAAAAATTTGTTTAATAAAAAATACGCTTTTCGACTGACTATAATTGACCTATACTACTTATACTTATTTTCTTATTTTAAAAAGTAGATAAAAATTGTTTATATCTATATTTTTATTGATATTTTCAACTTTATTTTCTTCTGAAAAATTTGCTTAATGAAAAATAAGCTTTTCGTCTGACTATAATTGACCTATACTACTCACAAACATTTTCCTATTTTAAAAATGTAGATAAAAATTGTTTATAACTATATTTTTATTTATATTTCCAGCTCTTTTTTCTTCTAAAAAATTTGTTTAATGAAAAATACACTTTTCGTCTGACTGCAATTGACCTATACTACTTATATATATTTTTTTTTATTTAAAAAGTAGATTAAAATTATTTTTTAGTATTTTTTTTAATTGATATTTTAACTCTTATTTTGCTTTTGATAAATTTGTTTAATGGAAAATATACTTTTCGTCTGACTATAATTGACCTATACTACTTATATTTTTTTATTTTAAAAAATAGATGAAAATTGTTTATAACTATATTTTTATTGATATTTTCACCTCTATTTTTTTCTAAATAATTTTTTTAATGAAAAATAGGCTCTTTGTCTGACTATAATTGACCTATACTACTTATACTTATTTTCTTATTTAAAAAGTAGATTAAAATTATTTTTTAGTGTTTTTTAAATGATATTTTAACCCTTAATTTTCTTTTGAAAAATTTGTATAATAAAAAATACGATTTTCGTCTGACTGAAATTGACCTATACTACTTATATATATATATATATATATATATATATATATATATATATATATATATATATATATATATATATATATATTTTCTCATTTTAAAAAGTAGATAAAAACTGTTTATAAACATATTTTTATTGATATTTCCAACTTTATTTTCTTCTGAAAAATTTGCTTAATAAAAAATAAGTTTTTCGTCCGACTATAATTATCCTATACTACTTATAGGTACATTTTTCATATTAAAAAAATAAGTAAAAACTATTTTTAAACATTTTTTGTCTCAATTTGATATCCTCAGAAAAATTACGATATCTTTAATTCAAAAATATTTTTTTTGTTGGCTATTTATTTTTTGATTAAAAAAAAAATTTCTCAGTTGTAAATTTTAGTAGATGAGTGCAATGCTGGTTATTATTTATTAATTATTATTTATTTATAGTTTATTTATGTCAATAATCTTTAACATCCTTTGATATTAAATTATCGAAAATATTGTTATTGTCCTTTTGTGGTCGTTTTTATTTTCAATATATTGAAAAATAAAAACGATCACAAAAGAGCGCTGTAGTTTATTTACGGTTTTCTTATTTATGAAATGAACATTAAATTTACAAGAGTAAATTAAAAAGCCTTGGATAATAACTCACATTTATATAGACACACTTTTCTTGAGAATTAAAGTGGTATTAAAAACAATTTGAAAGTAATTATGATACATATATACATAACTCTTATTATGCGCATCTTTAGTAAACTTGGAGAAGTTTGAGAGGAGGAGAGTAGGAGGAGAGAGAGAAGCCGCAGTTTGGCTTCTCTCGCAGAAGAGGAAAACTGACAAGTTCCTGTTTCAATATTACCAAGTTGAAACTCTGTCAGGGTTGGAATGACACTTAGATTTCGTTAAGATTAATTATTAGAGAGAAGAGGAAGGAAGACCTCTTGGCATTTTGAGGCTCAAAACTAAGTTGTGCACACGGAGCCTGCATCTCATCCTGAACCTCAGTCTTTAATATCTATAACGATTCTCTCGTTAATATCAACTAATGTTGACATATACAACGTTATTCATTTCGAAATATTATACACGTCATATTTCCAACTATTAGAAATTCGTGTCACACGGAGAAAGGAACAAGATTCATGAGCATTGGAGTCCACCTTTGACCTGACCTAACAACCTAACCTCAGTTCTTCCTCCTCTCTGCGTCTGTCTCTCTCCAACTCTTGAGTCGATGTCGAAACCCTCTTAATTAAGCCGTCGAACTTGAGCGTGCTAATTGCAACTACGTTAGCAATGTAAAAGGGGAACGGAAAATCAAGACGATTACACCCAGGACAAATTGTATCTTGTTTGTTTAGTTCACAGAGACAAGTGTGTACTGGAAACAAAATTGTTTTTCATAAAACAATTCTCGGTTTCCACCAACAACAACAATACTGTTTTGTTTTTAGAAACATAGGTACTTTGAATCACTTTAAATACGTATTAGGGAAACAGTTTTCGTTTAGAAAAAAGTAATCAAATTGTAAAATTTCCTCAGTTTTTTTCAAAAAAAAAAAAAAAAAATGTAAAAAAATGAAAATGGTTATAAAAGAAAATAGGGGTAATAATATAAATGAAAATATAGTTAAAACAATTTTCATCTACTTTTTAAAATAGAAAAATAAGTAAAAGTACACTGAAAAAAAAGTTCTGGTTAGGGTATATTTAACACGAAATTCTAGTTAAAAACAGGTTTTCTGGTAATTCCAACCAGAACTTTTTTTTCAGTGTAGTATAGGTCAATTATAGTCATATACGAAAAGCGTATTTTAAATTTTTCAAAAGAAAATAGGGGCTAAAATATAAATAAAACTACATTTAAAAATAATTTTAATCTACTTTTAAAAATAAGAAAATATGAATAAGTAGTAAAGGTCAATTATAGTCAGACGTAAAGTGCACTTTTCAATCATTAAATTTTTCAAAAGAAAATTGGGTTTAAATATTAATAAAAATATACTTAAATATAATTTTAATCTACTTTTTAAAATAAAATAAGTATAAGTAGTATAAGTAAATTATAGTCAGACAAAGAGCGTATTTTTCATTAAGAAAATTTTCAGAAGAAAATAGAGGTGAATATATGAATAAAAATATAGTTATTAACAATTTTTATCTACCTTTAAAATAGAAAAATATTTATGAGTAGTATAGGTCAATTATAGTCAGACGAAAGTTGTTTTTTTATTAAAGGAATTTTTTAGAAGAAAATAGAAGTGATTAATAATTTATAATAAATAATAATAAATAAAGTGGCTATTTTTTATTAAAATCACGCTAAAAAGTCATTAAAATACAGAATCAAATTTTTCAGAAGAAAATAAAGGAGGAAACATTAATAAAAATAAAGTTATAAACAATTTTCTTCTACTTTTTAAAGATGAAAATAAGTATAAGTAGTATAGGTCAATTGTCGTCAGACGAAAGTTGTTTTTTTTTTCATTAAAATAATTTTTCAGAAGAAAATAGAGGTGAATATATGAATAAAAATATAGTTATTAACAATTTTTATCTACCTTTAAAATAGGAAAATATTTGAGTAGTATTGGTCAATTATAGTCAGACGAAAGTTGTTTTTTTATTAAAGGAATTTTTTAGAAGAAAATAGGAGTGAAAATATAAATAAAAATATAGTTATAAAGAATTTTCATCTTGTTTTTAAAGAAGAAAATAAGTATAAGTAGTATAGGTCAATTATAATCAGACGAAGAGTTTGATTTTTCATTAAACAAAAACACATTATTCCTAAGGATATAAAATTGAGACAAAAAATGTGTCAAAACAGTTGCAAATCAATATTTTGAAACATTTTTTTCTTCTACCAAAACTTACCACTGAGAAAAAATAATTTTTTATCTAAAAATAAATAGAAAAAAATATATGTTTGAATTAAACGTATCGCAGTTTTTCCAAAGAATCAAATTGAGACAAAAAATGTTTAAAAATAGTTGCAAAGCAACGTTTTGATAAATTTTTTGTCTCAATTTGATATCCTTCGAAAAACAGTTTTTATAATTAAATTAAACGCAATTTTTACTGAATCAAACTTATTATATGCATTGAATCTAAATTTTAAGGTTTTATTAAATAATAATTTGTTATAAATTTTCATTTAATAATTTATAGTAAATAATAATACATAAAGTGGATATTTTTATTAAAATCACGCGGAAAAGTCATTAAAAAATACAGAATCAAGTTTTTCAGAAAAAAATAAAGGAGGAAACATTAATAAAAATAAAGTTATAAACAATTTTCTTCTACTTTTTAAAGATGAAAATAAGTATAAGTAGTATAGGTCGATTGTGGTCAGACGAAAGTCGTTTTTTTTCATTAAATCAATTTTTTAGAAGAAAATAGGGGTGAAAATATTAGTAAAAATATAATTATAAACAATTTATATCTACTTTTTAAAATAAGAAAACAAGTATGAGTAGTATAGGTCAATTATAGTCAGACGAAGGGCGTAGTATTCATTTAAAAATTAAGAAAATAGTAAAAGAAAAATATAGTTAGAAACTTTATTTTTATCTACTTTTTAATAAGAAACAAATTTTTCAGTAGAAGGGTCGATTATAGTCAGACGTAAAAATTAATTTGTATGAAATAAATCTAGAGGAACTAAGAACATTAACAATATTGTTATTATAAGAAAAAACAGAATAATTATTAATTTCTCGAGTAGAAAATAAGTTTTCAGTGGTAGAAGTCAATTTTGTAATCAGACAAACATATTAGTTTCCATTAATAAAATTTTGTACAAGAAAATTTTCCACTTTTTCAAGAAAAAAAAAAAAAATATATGTAATACTGTGAATTTGGCTATTTTTGTGAAACGTTAAAGCGAAAGAACTTCATGAATGCCACGTAAAATGTTTAAATAATATATTTATAAAAAAACTTTCGAAGCGTTTAAAAATATTTCGTAAGCATTCAAAAAAATATTTCAAAGCTTTTAAAAATATTTCGAAGCATTCAAAAAAAATTCCAAACTATAATCAAATATCTTGAAACGTATTTTGAATTATTCTCGAACGTGTATAGTGAAATATAATTGTCAGTTATTTCAAAATAATTCCAATTTCTTTTTAACTTTGTAAATAATTATCCTAAATTCTCAACTATTGCCTCAAACATTTATAGTTTTATTTTCAATTCTAATTCTAGGTCTAGACTACCATCAGTCTTTCAGCAATATAATAATAATAATAATAATAATAATCTCATGGAGCGATGAATTCTAGTCTAATTTTCCTTCTCCCTTTTTTGTACACAGGAAAAAAAAAGTGTTATTTCAGCACCAAATTTAGCGTTAAAATAACACGCATCAAATTTTTACCTACGAGTGTTATCTTAACACCCTAAAGGTTGAATTTTTTGACATCATCTCATTATTGGTGTTGTTTTTACACCATATAGTAGTGTACATTTCATTTATTTTATTTTATTAATTAAATTACTGACTTACCATTTACAATATTTTTAATGCATTTTTAAGAATTGATTAGAACTTTAAAGTTGAAAACTTTGAAGTGCTTTATGGAAAAAGTGAAATTAGCAAGTAAGATTATTTATTTTTGAGTCTTAGAAAGTATATCAAAAAGAATCATCGATTTCTTTTTTTATTAACAATTAAATAAAGTTGAATAAATAACAATTATTTAATAAATAAACTATTTAAACTTTTGTTTTTATAGTAAGATAATTTCCAATATTTATGAAATTAAATAAAATAACTTTTAGGTTAGGAAACCTTGTTGGTTGACAGGCGATGGTGCCAACTGCCTATAAACACTGAGCATTGTGTGGCGTGGAGTTGAAAAAAAATAAAAATAAAATATGTTGCCTATCGGATTACTACCAACCTAATTTTGAGTTTTGAGTATTTAATTATATTAGTTTCAAATTTTCTGTATAAATAATTTTCCAATCAATAGGTAATATGGATTCAGTAAGGTTTAGAAAATTTTAGAACTTTGTACAAAATCTTTTATTGCAAAGGTAACAAATATATAAGTATGAAAATTTCGAAACAAATTAATATATTATAATCAATAAATAAACAATAAATCAATTTTATAATTGTGGAGTTTTATAATTGTGGCATGTGGAACCAGTAAATTTCAATTAATTAATATGTATTAATATTCCCACAGGTTTTCTTAAAAAATATAAAATGAACCTTGATAAAATTAAGGGAAATGTTATTTTAAACGTAAGGATCTCTACTCCAATTATTAAAAGAATTACATAAAAATATTATTTTTCATTAATTAAAAAATTTAACAGTTGTCGAGAAAAAGTTTAATCGCACAAATTAACTTTAAAAAAATGAATAAATTACATTTTTTTATTCAAATATTAATTTTTTTTACAATTTTCGGGAAGAAGAGACAATAGAATACAATTTTTTTTTTTAAAATGAATGTTAAAATAGAGAAATATAAATTTATTCATCTTTTTTAATGTTAATTTGCATTATATTATCTTTTTTTCACATTTTATTTAATGAAAAATAATATTTTTATAAGAAAACCGGTGCGAATATTAATACTTGTATATCAATAAAAGTTGGGTGGTTTCACATGCCCTCAAGACTCTTGTTGAAAGATTCCAGAACTTTTACGTCGCACCTTAATCCCAAAAAATAATTGTTACAATTATGAGTTCAAAAATAAGGTCAAATTGTCGAAGATCCACTGTATTTTTACATAAATATTTGAAATATTTATCTTATTTTTTGAACAAAATTTTATCATAGTAATAGAAATTAAAAAGGGCGACGAGAATTTCCAATAGGTTTTATGCCAATTGCACTTGATTTAAAACTTTTGAAAATGATGGCATTTTTATAATATGTTTTAAAGTTTTTGCTGCTGCTTCTCTTAAAACAGCTACAGATAAAAGCGTCAACTGGAATTTCATGTCTTCCGGAAAAGTTATATTTAAATTCCAGTAAATTGCTAGTAGCAACAGTGTAGCTTCAAAACTTTTTTCCGTAAAGGCACAAACTCCGTCCACATACGACATAAGATACAAGTCGTTGTAGGATGGTGCTCTTGAAATTCCAAATAGTCGGGGTGGATCGCTTGGCGAAGGAATTATTGTGGAGATGATGGTGTTTGCCTACAAACAAATTAATATTATTGTAAAGGATGCGTGATTATTCCATAGAAATGATTGTCTATAATTTCTATAAAATAGAATTTTATGAATCAGTAATTTTCTTCAACGGAAATTTTATTTTTGTGAGTTTATCATGTTTAACTATTTTCCATAATACCAAATTTTTACATAATCGAAATTTCATTTGATAGAATTTACATTAAATCAAGTTTTAATTTATCGACATTTTTATTTCCTAAAATAGTTTTTATTAAATATAATAGTCATTCATACAAATTTTTAATATACAAAAAAATATTATAAAGAATTTTTTCTTACCACAAAAATGAAATTTCTGCAAAATAAATTTTCGTAAGTTTAAGATGTCACTAAAATGGAAATTTGGTCACATTTAAATTTTATAACATAAAATGTCTAGCATATGAACATTCTAATAAATGGAAATTCTACTAAATAAAATTCTACTCAAAATTCGTATGAATGACTTTTTTGTTCAATAAATTGTTAGGAAATGAAAATGTTAATGTAAATTCTGTTAAAAGACAGAAACAAAATTTCGGTTAAAGAAAAATTGTGATACATAAAATTATATTTTTCAAAAATTATAGACAATTATTTAATCATAAAAACTTACTGGGTAAACTTTTATAACTCTCTCTTTCTCGTTTCTTGAGGACTTAAAGAGTTTAAAAATATTTAGCAATATATGACACATTCCTCCGTCTCTTGAAAATGTGTCATTTGGGATTAATTCCAAAGACGATGCAATTTTTACACTAGCAGTCAAAAAATTGTCCCTCATATTGACTACTGGCACATCCACAATTTTCGCGAACTCCCAAAGAAGCTGAAAATGTTTATACAAAATTAATAATTATTAATACGAAACCCTTTTCCTCAACTGATTGTTCGTTAAAAATAGTGTATTGCGATAAGTAGTGGTTCAAATTACTCATTTTGATTAGTTTTACAAATCTACAGGCTTTGGATTGACTTATTTAAGGAGCAGAAAAAGTCGCTTTAATCAATTAAAACTCAAGAAAAGTCTTTTTTTAATTCAATGTTTGTAACAAAAATTTTATTTTGTATTTTCCTAACCTTTCCGAAAGTTCTTGGAGAATTCAATCATTCAATAATAAAAATTAAATTTTTTATAAAATAACCCTACAACTGATAATTCTTAAGAATTTAGGAAGGCGTAATGTTTTCTAAAACTATAATAAAAGCTTAAATTAATTTTGTTTAAAAATATTTTTAAATACTTTTTAAAAGGTAATAGTTTTTCAATTACTTAGAATTAAAGAATTAATAAAAATGCATAAAATCTTTTTAAAATAATTGGATTTTTGAAAAATATAAAAAAATAATCAAATTTTTAAAGAATTTTAATTATAATTTAATTATAAATATGAACATGACTTCTCCAAAATTTTAATAAGTTTAAAAAAATAATTTTTAAAAATTTAAATTTACTTTGTTTGAAGGTAATTGAATCTTAAAAAAGTATTAAACAATTCTAAGATTCAGTTCTTTAAAAACATTGAAGCGTAATTAACCGAAAACAATTGAATTTCTTAAAAGAATTTATAATGTTGAAAAAAATGAATTTTTTTAAAGAATATTAAATAAAAATTTTGAATATGATTGTTTCCTCCAAAATGTTAAAAATAATTTTAAAAAATGTTAATGTTGTATGTAATTGAAAATAATTTGAAAAATTGAATGAAAAAATGTTAAGAAATACTTTTTTCATACAGATATATTAATATAATTTCTAATAAATAAATTTCATTAATTGTTAATGTAAAACTTACATTGGAAGAATTTTTTAAAATTTTTTAAATAAACTACTTAAAAAAAACCAATTACCAACAATTAAATTTTTTAAAAATTATAAAAAAAATGTTGATTTAATTGTCTTAATAAAGTTATTCAAAAATAATTTTTGATAGCTTTGCCTGTTAATTATTTTTCACACTAAAAAATGGAAATATCTGTAAATTCATACTAAAAATTTGTTGCAATATTTTGAAGAAAAGTAAAAAAAAGTTGAATTTTTTGACATAATAGTATGAAATAGTAAAGTAAATCTACTGTTCCAAAATTGACTATAAAACGATTTATAAATACCAAGTCCGTTCTTCGCAAAGCTGGAAATTTGTCAAAAAATTGCGATCCATTCATTTTTGTGGCATCAATCATTCTTCCTGATCGAGTTTTATTCAGTAAATCTTTAACTTTTTCTAAATCAATTGCTGCTCCGCCAACCTTACTGACTTCTTTATTCATCTCGGCGCAAAGTATTACGTTGCTAAAATCTTCAGCCAATTCATTTTTAGCATTTCTATTTAAATTTTTTAAGCTACAAAACATTCTCCCCAGAGTTTCTTCCTATAAAAATAAGATTTAATGTACAATTTTACTTAAATATTTCAAAATTAATTGAATTTTAAAAGTGATGCGTTTACAATTTTCAGAAATAAATGCACTTCAAAAGATTTGAGCTTGATATTTTATAAAATTTCTGTTTTGAAAGAATTTAATTAGAAATTTTAAAGAACTTGTATTTTTTAATTGTAATAATATAAATTCTTGTAAAATAATTAAAAATCATTAAAATAATTTATAATTATATTCCGAACTAATAAAATTCTTCGCAGAAATCAAATTATTTTCATCAATTTCTTAAAAATGATTATTATTTTTTAAAATTTTAATAAAATTTTGAATTTAATTATTTAAAAGAGAATACTTTTTCTTATACTTTAATTATTTTTAAAAATATTTAAATTTCTTACAGGAATTAAATTATTTTCATAAATATAATAAAACACTTTGCAGAATTTCCATTATTTTTAATACAATTTTTATTAAATTCTTTTAAAAATATAATTAATTTTAAAAAATTTATTACAATTTACGACAAAAGAATTAAAATATTTATAAAAATTATTTATAGAAATTCTATTTTTAGAAACAATCTATTATTTATTCAATAAATCATTTATATTTGTATTTAAATAATTAACTTCTTATAGAATTTTCTCATAAAAATTAATAAAAAATAATTAGCAAAAATTAATTAAATTTTTAAAATATTTCAAATTAAAATTTTCGAAAATCTGAGTTTTCATACTTTTATATTCTATAAAATTAATTTTTCGAAAAAGTTTAATTGAAATTTTTTCAATTGTTTATTTTCTTATATATATAATTATAATATATATATATATATATATATATATATATATATATATATATATATATATATATATATATATATATATATATATATATATATATATATATATATAACTGAAGAATTGGTGAATAATCAGAATTTCGTATAAAATTGAATTGCAAAGGAATAGATTTTGTATAAAATTATTTAAAATGATTGATTTAAAGAAAAATAGAATACTTTTAAAATTTAAATGTTTAAAAACTTACATGTTTTAATCCAAACTTCGCGTTCAATTGAGGGAACTTTTCACACAATATTTTTGACATTTGTGTGATATTGTCTTTATTGTGCAAATTTCTTGAAAATAAAACTTTGACTGTTTCTCGGATAATTGTGCATTTTTGGTTTTCGTTCAATAAAGCGCCACTAACAGCAAGGTTCTCTATCCCATGTGGAAATTTTGTGGGAATTAAAGTTTCCAATTGAACCTAAAATATATATAAAATAATTTATATTAAAACTGTTCTAAACAATCAGGGCTCGAACCAGTAAAAGTATTTAAAAATATGGACTTTACGAACAAGAGCTGAAAAATTACGGACCATTTAATTAAATGACAAAATCATTATCAATTCAATTATTTTCAAGAATTTTTAACTAAAATTCTTCTTTAAATCAATTATTTTTATAATTTTCGAAAAAATTCTTCGAGAATTTTCAAATTCATTTGTTTACCATATTCATTTTTACGAAATTCCAATTATTCGTAAATTCTTTAATTAAATATATATTAGAAAATAAAAACTTCAAATAATTAATTATTTCTATTGAAATTTTGACGAGAAATTTTATTAAAAAATTGAAAATAATTAAAATCTGACAAAGAATTTTAGTTAAATTTTTTTTTGATAATTGAATTCTTGTAAAAAATTTTATTTTTAAAAAGAATTAAATTCTTGGGAAGAATTTTACGAAAAATTCTTAAATAATTGAATTGCTTCGAATAATTTTATTTTTTACGAAAATAATTGAATTGTTTCGAAGATTTTTACAAACATTTTTGACAATAATTATTTTCCTAGGAAGAATGTTATATTTTACACAAAAAATTGTATTCTATGATCAATTTTGAAATAATTTTTAAAAAAAAGACAACATTTAATTGTTTAAACAATTTAATAAATTGTTATAAAATTTTTTTTATAAAGCAGAAACACTTAAACATTATTTTAATAGGTTTTCGATTACTTTTCTAAATTAATGAAGCTAGAAGAAATATTTTTTACGATTTTTTTAATACTAGTTATTAAATGTGTTTAAAAAGAAAAATTTTAAAATCGGACTCGAGAGATGAATAACGAATTTAATTACAAAGATTTAGAAAAAAGGAAAAATTGTATTTGTAAAAAATGGTGACCTATAGAGTGATTTGAAACGAAAAAGTACATTTTTCGCCACTTTAGGCCATATACAAACTACGTAAGGATTTAGGGTGGATGGGGGTCAAGTTAAATCTTACAAACAGCAAAAAAATGACGCTATGTATGGAAAGTGTTTTACGATGGGGGAGGGGTGTCAAAATTTCTCAAAATATGGCTAACGTAGTTTGAATAAAACTAAAAAACAAGAATTAAAATACCTCTTTATTCATCGTGTTATTTTTCTTGACTGATTGAGTTGGTCTTCTCCTTTGTTTGATTGACTTTTTGGAAACCTTGGAGTTTTCAGCGATTTCTTTGTTATTTGTTGGATCCAACGTGGGATGTTCCTCAAATGATGCATCGTCGAATTCAAGTGGAGCACCGTCGAATTCGAGTACAAGCGTACTATTAGATTCTACAACTCTCATTCCTACTTGTTCTTCGTTAATGTTGCTGTCCCCGTTTCCACCTTGGTACATAATTTCTTCGTCTATTCTTCGGTGTTTCGTGGGAGGACATCCGCAATAGTTGCACAAAGATGATTTAGAAGATGGTGACCAATCAAACTCGTTGCAATGAGTGCACTCGCAATTGCCTCGTTTTACTCCTCTTGAGTCTTCCATTTTGTTTTCTCTGTATATGATAATAATTTGATATGTTAAACAAAAATTATTGCAGGAATTTCTTGTAAAAAATTAATTAAGTAATCACAACTATAAGTTGAAAAATTAATACTTACTTTCACGATATAACTTTCACGATGCTTTTCGTTCGTCGATCGTCGTCTTATGTGCACGTATATCCGGCCATGACACTTCAGTTAGAGTCGGGTTCTTCTTGGTCGGGTTCTTTAAAAACGCATTTACGCATGCGCAACTCGTACATACAAGTAAAGGCCTGACTACAACAACTTAAAGTGTTTAAGGTGGCTATACATTTACGTGAACGCAAACGTGTAACGTCACAATGGAGAAATGCTTTTTTGAAATAAGGTGTGGATTACTAAGGGTGGATTTTCACGATGTCGAAAATGAGTTCACGGAGGTGAGACAAACATAACATTCCTCTGCCCTAGGAGAGAGAAAGACAAGACGATTTTTCCAAAAGTCGCGTGAACGCTATTTTGATATTTTTCTGTAAACTTTTTTTAACAAAAAAGTGACAGCGTTTTGCTTTGTGTTTTGAAACTAGGCCATGAGAGTGATTTATATCTCTATCTTTCTCATACTTATAGTCTGGTTACCAATTGCAATGTTATTCAAATGGGTGACGTCACACGTTCGCGTTCAACGTTATTCTGTTCTCACCTTAAAATTTTTAGACTCAGATCGAACTGTGAACTAACCTTCAATTTAGCCCTACGTACAACCTAACCTATTTTACCCAATACATTGTTAATGTCATCTGTTTGTTTACTTGCACGATTTCACCAGTCAAAGACAAAAATTAAATACAGTTGATATAAAACACAGATTATTCTGAGTAATTGTATAAATATAAAATATTGTTCTGACAGTCAATGCCAATATTGGAGAAATATATAAAAGTATTTTATTATTTGAAACTGCAGTTTTAATCACAACTTGTTTTACGATACTACGCAGTTCATGATTATTGCACATGGAATTTTTAGGAAATTATTACCTAAATATTCGGAAATTTTTTTATAATAATTACCTATTTCGGTGAGTAAACCGTATGAGTTATTTTGTTTTATTTTAGTATATATGTAGACATTTTTTCAATTAATTTATTCTAACAAATGATAAAAACAATTTAAAACTTAAATGTTTCTTGATAATTATTCTAATCTTTTGTGAGAATGATTAAACAATATAATTTAGACTATTAAAAAATATAGATTCCATGCTTTTGATAAATTATAAAATATGTATAAATATAAAATGTGAATAACGTGACTATTTCTCAAAATATTTTATATAATGGTGAATCTTTTGCTGAATGTATTCGAATGGTTTAAACTTATTTTGATCTCCACAATAATATTATAATTAAAAAAAATCAATTTTTTATTTTTAAACTACGCTAAATTTCTCTCAATATTTAAATTTTAATACATTATAGTTAAAATACTCCAATATTCAAATTTCAAAACAAAAGTTTTCTTCGTTTAGTCTTCGCTCTAGCGTGCGGAACTTAATATTTAAATTATTATTATTATTATGCAAATTACAAAATTTTTCATTTTAAAATATGAAATTTTTGAAAAATTTCAGATTCAAACTTTAAAAAAATTTAATTATTAACTAATTTACTAATTAATTATTCTTGTTTATTAATTTCAAAAATTTTAATAAAATTATTCGCAAAAATTAAATTATTACTATTAATAATATCAGTAAGAATTCAATTATTTTTTTAAATAGTAAAATATTTGTAAAATTTTCAGAAAAGAATTCAATTTAAAAATAAAAATTAATAAATCCTTCGAAAGAATTCAATTATATTTATAAATAGTAAAAATTCATTGCAAAAATTTAATTGCTTTCAACAAAATTTCTTGAAAGAATTCAATTATTTAAGGGCATCCGGGAAATAATACTGGTTTCGTGATAGACGTCTCATTTAAAAAGAAAAGAATATTTTGAGTTGGGATTTTTTGGTAAATATAGAGAAATACTCTGGGACCAGCGGTCCTCTCGGAATTTGGAGAAATTTTGATAAATAATTATTGAAAAAAATTGTTTAAATATACGGAAAAAAGGGGTTTTGAACGGTTCAGTATAGACGTCTCATTTTGAGAGGATAAAATATTTCGGGTTCATATTTGGAGGGGTGACAGAGGAAGACTCTCCGAGGAGCGGTCCTCTCCGTTTTTGCAATAATTTTGCGAGGAAATTATTTTATTAACGATTGAAAGTGGAGTAATTTGAGGTTAATACATTTTCCTCAGTTCAACTCGCGACCGCTTCCGAGAATCGGCGCCACCTCCTTGACCACTGACACATGGATCCACTTGTCTGTGTGCTCGCCGCCATATTGCCTCTCACTTTCGCCAAAAATCCAACTTTTGTAATTCCGTTTTTCAATATTTATTTCAAAAATTACTTGCAAATTTCGAGAATATTCTTTATCATCATGAATTCCCCTAATTATCATGATAAATCCGAACTAAATATCTCTAATTATTTAGGAGTGAGACGACACGCGGGAAAACACTTTTTGGGCTCGATTTTTCCCGGATGCCCTTAAGAAAATTTTAATACGATTCTTCACAATAATTCAATACCTTTCACTAATAATGTTTTTCATAGAAATTTAATTTTTAAAAAAAAATTTTAATAAAATTCAAAGCAAGAATTTAATTATTTTTAAAACTCATAAAAAAATTTCAATTATTTTTATTTTCAATTATTTTTAATGCTATTTTAAATTAATTAATCGAAAAATTTAATTATTTTCACAAATAAAATTTTCCACAAGAAAATTCTTATAAAGAATTCAATTATTTTCAAGAATAACAAAATTCTTCAGAGAAATTCAATTATTTTTAGGAACTTTAATACAACTTTTTGCAATAATTCTATATAATTTTTGAAAATTTTTATAAAATTCTTAGCAACTATTCAAGTATTTTCATAAATAAATACAGGAATTACTCAAAAAATGTAATTATTCTTAAAAATTTAATTTCAATTCTTCGAAGAAATCAATTATTAAAAAAAAATTTTTTTTTAAATCTTTGGAAGAATTCAATTATTTACAAAAATATTATAATCTTTCACAGGAATTCAATAATTTAATAATGTTTGAAAATTTTAATAAAATTCTTATAGCAACTGTTCAATTATTTTTAAAAATAATAAAATTCATCGCAGGATTTCAATTATTTTTAAATATTATAATAAAATTGTTCGTAATAATTCAATTAATTATTTCCATAAATAATATATAATTCTTCTTAGAAATTCAATTATTTTTAAAAACTATAAACTTAATCGAGGGAATAAAAAATCTTCGTAAGAATTCAATTCTTTTCATAAATAAGACATTTTTTTTAGGAATTCAATTATTTAAATTAGAATTTTCATATTATCATTAGTCAAAAGAAATCAAATATTTAAAAATTTTTATAAAATTACTTATAAATATTGAAATTCTTTCATGAATAATAAAATTCGTTGTATGTAGAAATTCAATTTATTTATTAACGCAGGATAAGAAAAAATTAAATGGTTTTGATGAAAATTAGGATAAAGTCAGGAACATAAAATGTGGAATGGAATTTTTGTCAGTTTTGTGAAGTGTCTAAAATGAGTTTTTTTTTGGTCTTCAAGTTTAATTGATAGTTACTTTTTTACTACTTTCTTTTAGTTTGAAAGATACTTTTTGCTATACTTATTTTTTAAAATTAATTATCGAGTGTGTGAAGTCTGCCATTATTAACAAAAAATTCAAAGAAATTTTTCAAAAAGATTTTGATTAAAATTTTCAAAACTTTTAACAAAATTCTTCGCGAGAATTCAATTATTTTCTTAAGTAATAAAATTATTTGAAAAAATTCTATTATTATCAAATTTTTTGACAAAATTCTTTGTAACAATTCGATGTTTTTCAATACATTAATTTTAATAAAATTCTTATCAACTGTTTAATTATTTTTAATTGAAAATATTTAAAAAGAAAAACTATTAAAAAAAGTTAAGAAACAAAAAAGCAAACAACTCTATTACTAACTTTAAACTGCGAACAGATTACCGGAATATAACGATTATTAATATATAGATTTTTAAATAAAAAAATTATTCGTTTGACGTTACCTAAATCGAATAAAATTTTGTTGACTTATAATAAAGAAATTTAATTTAATAGAATAAATTTAAAATAGGACGTGGTTTTTATTTTCAGATTACATTCGTGCATTTAGTCAAAAGCAACCATGCAAGAAAATATAGGCAAGAGTGGTGAAGTAAAGTGCCAAATTTGCAATGAATTTTTTATTAATGAAATGTGGTTACTGGATCACGTTAAGAAAGTACATAGTGATTCATTGTACACTTGCACATACAGTGGTTGCAATGCTGCATATAGCAATGAAAATTCTCTTAGATCTCATTGCTATAGAAAACACAAAACTTTCTTTTCTTCTGGAAGGGGTGAATTTAGTAGAAATGTAAATGATACCAATTCAGAAGATGATCCTGATGAGCCTGACGATTCAGATACCACTTTCAGCTCAGATCAACCCGATGATGATTCTGGTGATGAACCTGACTATGAGCCTGACGATGATCCCGAAGATGATCCCGAAGATGATCCTGACGTTGATATGGAAGACAATCAAAATAATGATAATAATGCTTTTAAAAGAACAATTGCAGATTTTATATTATACCTGAGAGGCCGTACTAGAGCTACCAATGACGATGTTCTTAATATATTAAATGAGTTGCAGACAGTAGTAGAAATATATGTTCGGTATTACTTAAATCACACTGCACAAGTACTTGAAGAAGCCCTTCACATAAATCTCAATAACTACATAAACATAGAGGAAAGTATTGCAGGAATTAACTGTAGTTGTAACTTGGACAGCGTATATAAGCAAGATGTCTACTTCGAAAGAGAATATGGCGTGGTTAATCCTTTAATAAAAGAATTAGGCAGTTCATTTATTCCTTCTGGAGCACCCGCGAATGATGGAAATCAACCTATGTGTCGAAAGGCGGACCAATTGGTCCACATTCCTATAAGTAGTGTTCTACTTAGAATGTTTGAAAACATTGATTTCCATAGGTTGATTCAAACTCCAGAGGCACGCACAGATCAAGTTTTAGCTTCATACGTAGACGGAACTTTCTTTCAAAATCATCCATTCAGAAATCAAAAACCGAATTCATATTTCATTAGACTGTACTACGATGAAGCAGATATGTGCGATTCTTTAGGTTCGAAGGGAGGAGGAACAAACAAATTGGGATTCTTTTATTGGATGCTGGAAGATATGTTGCCAATTTATAGATCTCAAGTAAAATTTATTTTTCTTACCGGTATAGCTTCTCATTCGAATATTAAGAAATATGGAATGGATTCAATATTAAAAGTTTTTCTTGAAGATTTTAAGAAACTTGAAGACGGAATTAGGCTTCCCAGCGGTGAAATCATTTATTTTACTCTGTCCATTGTTTTCGGTGATAATCTGGCAGTTTGTGAACTTTGTGGATTCAAAGAATCGTTCGTTTCCACTCATTGCTGTAGGTATTGCATGGCTGACTTGCAACAAATCAGATCGATGATTAGAGAAGATGAAACATTGCTTAGAACTCCGCAAGAACATGATCGTCAAACTCGAGAAATTGAGGTCCAACTGGATGAAGAAAGAAAGAAAGAACTTTCAAAAGCTTATGGCATAAATAGACGATGCGTTTTAAATGAATTAATTGGCTCTCACGCAACACAAACGACAAATGATGTCGTTCACGACGACTTGTTGGGATATTGTATTTTAACAACAAGACTTTTATTAAATAACATTTGCCTCGAGAACGGATACTTGACTTTGGAAACTCTTAATTCTAGAATACAGGAGTTTGATTATGGTTACTCTCAGAAGTCATCTAAACCTTCAATAATTAAGAAGAAGCACTTAACAAATAAGAGAGAAGGTTTCAGACAGAATGCATCACAGATGTGGCAGTTGGTGACAATGTTACCACTTATCTTATGTGACTATGTACCAGAAGCTTGTCCACCATATCAAAATTTCCTACTGATGTTACAAATTTTATGCATTTCGTTTGGTGACAAAATAAGTGAACCTATGGTGAATTACTTAAATGGAGTAACTGCCGAGTACTTAGAGAGCTTCCAAGACATTTATCATATAAATTTAATTCCAAAGCAACACTATCTTCTACATCGAGCTTCACGAATTCTGAAATTTGGACCCGTCAGTCATTTTTCGACAATCAGAGAGGAAGCGAAACATCAAACTTTCAAAAGAGAAGCGCAAGGCAAACGAACCTACAAAAACTTACCCATTACGTTAGCTAAAAAACACCAGCTTTCCCAAGCATCAATCTTGACCGAAACTCTTTTCAATAAAGTTCAAACTGGACCCAAAAAGTTAATCGACACCGACAGAGATCCGTTCAATATATTCTTTGACAATGACACACGTGTGTACTCAACTTCGTGGTCAAAATTAAATGGCGTCAAATATGTAGCTGGAAAATGTTTAATTGCAGTTGGCTACAATGAAGACAACTTACCACAGTTCGCCGCTTTGGATAAAATTTGTTTATTTGATGATGACACTGTACTTTTGTGTAAAAAAGTCGAAACATTACAGCATGATATGTCTGTAATGGCTTATGAAATCAAAATCGTTGAAGAGTTTGCGACATTTTCCTTTAACGATTTAATATCACATGATATTTTTCACTCCCACCAAGTAAAAGAGAAAACATTTGTAATTGTAAAAAAAGCATTGGGCGACTTACATTAATGGTTAATTTTATTTATTAAAGAATATACAAAGTCTTTTAAATGTAATTGAATAATGCTCCAAATTATTTTCATTAAGAAAAACAAATGTTTGAACAAAAATGTGATTCAAAAATATGTAAATATTTCTCCTTTTTCTAAAATTATTATTTATAGTAATTATATATTTTTATTGTCTATATATACAAAATGCGTCCTTGGATCTTTTTTAGAATTTTTATTTGCGTTCACCTAAAATAAAACATCCATTCCATTTCGATTATTCGGAAATTCTTCAATTAAATATTGAAAAATATAAACTTCAAACAGTTTCAAAAATATCCAATTACATTTTTTCAAAAAAATAAATAATTAAAATTATGAAACCTTCCTAAAATTCAATTATTTATAAAACTTCACGCTTTAAGGCTTTTAATATAAAATTATTATCTAAAATTTTAACTGAAATTCATTTCTAAATAAATTTCTTTCGAAAATTCTAGGAATCAGAATTTTGACGAATTTTAATACAATTTTTAAAAGTAATTTTGTAATAATTTTGTGAGTTATTGAATCTTTCTTAACATTGAATTCTAATGAAGAATTTTATTGAAAATTTTTTTAAACAATATCATTCTTTTGACGAATTTTTAATAAAAATTTTAATGATAATTACATTTTTCGACGAATTTGATTAAAAATGTATTAAAAATAATTAAATCCTTGTAAAAGAATGTGATTACTTGTAATAATAGAATTATTGTAAAGAAATTTATAAAAAATTTGTAAATAATTGAATTCCTGCTTAAAATTGTATTAATTTTTGTTTTTAATAATTTAATTGTTTTGTAAAACTTTATTAAAATATTAGATATTAAAAATCATTGAATTGAGGAAAATTTCTAAAAATAATTTAAATTTTGACAAAGATTTTATTAAAATTATTGAAAATAATTATATAAATTTGTAAAAAGAATTTTATTATTTATAAAGATAATTACAATTTTTACAGGAATGTTTAAAAAATTTTGAATAATAATACAAAAAACCCAATAACTTTAGAAAGCAATGTAAGTTTCCAGGATTCCGATCAAAATTCCCTAATATTTCCAGGTTTCCAGGTTGCTCGGCAACCCTGAATATCTTCAAGTACATCAGGCCTCGTTTCCACTTTAAGGTCCAAAAAGTCGCTTTAGTCGATTAAAAATACAATAAAAAGTTATTTTTTAATTCACAGATGTCACAAAAATTTTATTTTGTATTTCCCTGATTTTCCACTTTCACTGAATTCTAAACTTAATTATTTAAAATTTAAATAATTTGATATTAAAATTTTTAAGATTTAATTATTTTTAGAAACATTTAAAATTCTTATTTACAAAATCTTTACTTTAAATTAATAATCAATTAATTTCAATTTTAACAAAATTTCTTTTGAAAATAAGTCGATAGTCATATAATATCCGAGGCCTGAAACATCCATTTTTTTTACATTTGGATACCTATAAAATAGTATATGTTAATTATTATAAATATTTTATTCATGAATTGGTTAAAATAAATTATCTATTTTTAATCAAATTTACACCTACCTATGTACACAAACAAACACA
Organism: Leptopilina syphax; assembly: GCA_032872505.1. NCBI lineage: Eukaryota > Metazoa > Arthropoda > Insecta > Hymenoptera > Figitidae > Leptopilina > Leptopilina syphax. The sequence continues at coordinate 6,793,534 of CM065476.1, read as the reverse complement.
TTCAAGTCAAATTTTTCTTTAGAATGAAAACTTCTTTTTACTGTAATCGAAAATTTAGATCACTGTACGAAAAAATTTAGAACACCTTTTTCTCTGCTTCAATAAAAATTAAAAACACTTCAATGCAACTTTGCTATTTTTATACTTTGAAAAGAATTGTAATAAAATATGAACTTTTTTAATTTTCTGGTTTTAAGGTTAGATTTACTTTACATGTACATACTGGGAAAAGAATGTTAGATTTTAAAGTAATACATTTATGATGTTCTTTTGATTCACTTCTATCCAAAACTACTAAAATTGCCGATATTTTTATTTAAAATCAAGTTTTGTTTACAATTTTTCTATTTATTGTGAATTCACACCACTAGATGTGGGAAAGATCTAAAGGCGCAAACACAGCTCGGCTGTCTGCTTGCCAGGGATAGGTTTAGACGCGTCACTCGAGGTTTTATACGTATAATACATTTTGGACGTATTATACGTATAAAACTAGGTAAAATACATAATGCTGCCTCTACAATACGGAAAAATGTTAAGAAACGCGCGACGCAGACGCGAAACGCGAGAATAATACATGGCAATTTTTTGCGTTTCGCGTCTGCGTCACGCGTTTCTCACTTTTTTCGTATTGTAGAGGCAGCATTACAGGTAGTCAAAACTTTATTTTTACGATTTTCAAATTTTGCGCCACAACGCTTAGTTTTTAGACAGTTGGCACCATTGCCTGTCAACCAACAAGATTTTCCAACCTAAAAGTTACTTTATTTAGATCCATTGGAAAATTAACTTCGATAAGTTTAATTGATATAACAAATTTAAATACTTAATTGATATACTTTGAAAAAGTTCTTTTAATCATTAAATAAAAATGAAGCCGATATGGTTGATTTTGATACTTTTATTCCACTGTTCTTCACAGTATATTAATTACACCACTATTAGTGTTATAACAACACCACTATTAGTATTACTGCAACACCACTTTTGGCGTTAAAATATCACTACCATTGGTGGTAAAACAACACCACTGAAAATAACACCATTTACAAATCACACGCAACAAATTTAACACTTATTTTTTTCTGTGTAAATCACTTAAACGGCACTTGGAGTTTGCAGCAAAAGTCAGAGCACACTTGTAATAAAAAGTAAAGAAGCAAGGCACAGCTTTTTCCGAGAAAAGTCCCTTTAGTTGAAATGAGCGTTGGGTAAGAAAAGTTGAAACTTGCCCAAGTAATAGTTTCTCACGAAAAATAGAATAAGCGCAAGAAAGTTGAGAATTTTACATATAAAGCTAATTGACATTTGATACAAAATATGTCACATTTTTTTTATCGTCAACACTCTGTTTACTGCTTTTTCTTTTCAAAATCCAATTGTTGTTAATAATTAGTTTTTTTTAAAACTAATATCAATTAGTTGCTAGAATAATTTTCCCACTTACTTTCACAATAATTTTCCCATTTGTTTTGATAATAATTTTCCCTTGTTGTTCACTTGTTTTCATAATAAATTTTCCACTAATTATTTTCCAATTTAATTTATACCCTCATTATTTTCACATCCAATTTTCCAAAAAGAATATATAATTTTATATAACTCTCTAAATCTGAATTAATAAAAATGTTTACTAATTTGACTTTTTGCTTTTAAATTAGCAGATTTTACTAATAAATAGTCATTTCTACCAATATAGTAAAATTCAACTAATACAGTAAAATTCACTAATTCAAAACAAAAAGTTTGTCACTAATTCATATATTTTTACTATAATTCAAATTTAGAGAGAAAATTAAATACAACGAAAATCGAATTTAATTAATTCTTCAAATAAATAATGATTGGAAAAAGAAAAATTTCTTTTTGAAAAAATAACTTTTATTTTTTCTCCCTTTTCTTTTCCACTCGATATAAATGGAAGCATTGCATACTCGTGTAATAGATTCCATCGCAAAATAAAAAAGCCATAAACTTGTGATTTCAGTCATAAAAAAGTTGAGTTGTGCCAACCAAGCTCTATTTCTATAGTGTATATACACACTCGATGTTTATATTGTTCTGCTTGTGTGATTTGACTTGAATGTAATACAACAATAGAAGAAAAGTATTTCTCGGTCTTTTGAAAATATTACTATTGTTACTTCCGCGCGCGAGAGAAAGCAAGAGAGCGAGAGAGAGAGAGAGAGAGAGAAAATATACAAGAGAATGAGAAATGAGATTTATCCGCGACACGAGCAATTTTCAAGTACCCGCTTATTATCAGTAATGGTTTATATAAATTTTACCCGCTAAAAGTCTCCCTTTCTCTCTCTCTCTCATATTCCACTCGATTTTCAATCATTGAACCAATTAATATTTCAAATTAAAATTTTCCTTACCCGAATGTCAAATTATCCATTTCTGGAAATAAGTTACTCGTTGGGCACTCTTGATCTTGCTAACTGGTAGGAGAATTGGCAAGGGGTGGAGGAAGGGGGGGGGGGGGTGAACCACTTGAGTACACGATCAAAAAGGTATATTGAATTCTCGATAAAACAAGTAGAAGAGAAAGAGAGTTTTCGTCAAAGAAGTGATCGTACTAACGAGTTTCAGTGGAGGAAAAAAAAGCACGACTAAAACGACGCGACCGGGAAATAAACTTTGATAAAGAAACTGTAAAACCGCTCACTCGCTCTCTCTCTCTCTCTCTCTCTCTCTCTCTCTCTCTCTCTCTCTCTCTCTCTCTCTCTCTCTCTCTCTCTCTCTCTCTCTCTCTCTCTCTCTCTCTCTCTCTCTCTCTTTTACTTTAACCGCAAAACTCTGAATTCTCTCTCAAAACTATTGGCCTTACTTTTCCATCCTGCGAGACTGCACAGTAAAAAGAAAGTCTTAATTTAAGGCATAAAGAGTACCTTAATTTAAGATGCAACATTTTTAAGGCAGCCTGTGTTTAATTTCAAATCATATTTTTTGGCTGAAATTCAAGAGCAAGCATGCTGGTTTTCAGCACGTTGAATGTGCTGAATTTAAGACAATCATATTGAAAACTCAGCAGTTATATACTTACGATAAAATAGTTTGAAAACCTAGCATTCTTTTCACTTAATATATATTATACTCATAATTGTTTCTTATTATTTCAATATTTGACACTTTCAGGTTATGTATTTTGTTTTTTATCGTCGCAGCGCTCGGAATATATTTGACACTTTCAGTCCTTTTAGGTTACATATTTTGATTTTGATTGTCAGCGCTCGGAATATGTGTGGTCAGTTTCGAAATTACTTTCTATTACGATTTTAGTCGATAAAAACGTCATTATAACTTATTTTTATCGGTAACGTTAAAAAATAACCTAAAAGTAAATAGTGATTCAATATTCTTAAATATTTTTTAACAGGAAATGAATGATTTTTATTATTTTTCCATAATCTGTCATATTATGGATAATTATGGATAATCAATATTGTTTATTCAAATAATATAAGTAGTAGTATTTACTCATATAATTTTTTTTATTTAATGATAAAATTTTTATTTTGCTTGTTATGTACTGTCGGTAAAAAAATTCAATGTTTAGACGTTTCTGAAACTGACCACATGAGGACTAGTGTATATTTTAAAAACAATGTAAAAACCTAACCTGAAGCTGTCAATTTGTTTGACGTTTAAAAATGTGATTAATATTGGAAAAAATTCAAGAATATTAACTATTATATGCAGTGATCATTTAGAAATTATCACTACAGTATTGACAATTGTAAGTTCAGAATGCCTGTTCTTATTTTCACGCAAGCGCAGCTGAAATTAAGACTTCCATTATTTTCACGACTTGTTTAATTTCAGACAGCGCTTAAAGTAAGATTTACTTTTTACTGTGTGTGATCGGTAATATATATTTGATACACTTACAAGATAGTTGGGTTATTTAACGAGTTTTGTGCAATGACAAACTCGAGAGCTTTTCGTTTCGAATGAGCGATTAACGAATATCGGTTTGGATTTTAGGAGACAATCTATGTGAGATTAAATTTTAAGACTCTTTTTCTAACTTCTTTTTTCGATATTTTTCGGTGTTTACTTGAAAGTTCACTTCACTTTCACTTTAATCGCACTTCATTTTCATTTCATTCACAATTCACATTCACTTCAATGTCACTTCACTTTCACTTTACTTCCACTCTCACTCTCACTTCACTTTCACTTTACTTTCACTCTCACTTCACTTTCACTTTACATTCACTCTCACTTTACTTTCACTTTACTTCCACTCTCACTTCACTTAAGTTTCACTTCACTTACACTTTACATTCACTCTCACTTTACTTTCACTTTACTTCCACTCTCACTTCACTTCACTTTCACTCTCACTTCACTTACACTTTACCTTCAATTTCACTTTACTTTCACTCTCACGTCACTTTCACTTTACTTCCACTTTCATTTTACTTTCACTCTCACGTCACTTTCACTTTACTTCCACTCTCTCTTCACATAAGTGAAGTATTTTTTATTAAACAAATTTTTCAGAACAAAATAGAGGTGAAAATATCAATAAAAATATAATTATAAACAATTTTCATCTACTTTTTAAAGAAGAAAATAAGTATAAGTAGTATAGGTCAATTGCAGTCAGACGAAAAGCGTATTTTTCATTAAACAAATTTTTTAGAAGAAAAAAGGGCTGGAAATATAAATAAAAATATAGTTATAAACAATTTTCATCTACTTTTTAAAGAAGAAAATAAGAATAAGTAGTATGGGTCAATTATAGTCAGACGAAAGTAATTTTTTTCATCAAACCAATTTTTTAGAAGAAAATAGGGGTAAAAATGTCAGTAAAAATATAATTATAAACAATTTGTATCTACTTTTTAAAATAAGAAAACAAGTATGAGTAGTATAGGTCAATTATAGTCAGACAAAGGGCGTAGTATTCATTAAAAAAATTAAGAAAATAGTAAAAGAAAAATATATTTAGAAACTTTATTGTTATCTACTTCTTAAGAAGAAACTAATTCTTCAGGAGAAGTGGAAAGTAAGAATAAAGTATAAGTAGTATAGGTCAATAATAGTCAGACGAATAGTGTATTCTTAATTAAACAAATTTTTCAGAAGAAAATAGGGGTTAAAATATTAATTGCGAAATATATTTAAAAAATAATTTTAATCTACTTTTTAAAAGAAGAAAATTATTATAAGTAGTATGGATCAATTATAGTCAGACGAAAAGTGTATTATTCATTAAACAAACCTAGAGGAACTAGAAGCATTAAAAATATAGTTTATTATAATAGAATATTTAGTAATTATTTTTTAGTAGAAAATAAATTTTCAGTGGTAGAAGTTAATATTACAGTCAGACTAAAAAATCTATTAATTTATTGACGAAAGCGTTATTAAAGTGACGTAATTTTTACTACTTTTGGAGTAAATTTTGCTACGTTCGAAGTAAATATTTGTAAAAATTAATAAAATTTATTTCGAAAGTAGCAAAATTTACTCGAAAAGTAGTAAAAATTATCAGAAATTATTTACCGGAAATTTTTTACTATAAAAGTAGTAAAAGTTAGTTTATATTTTTCTCCAAGTTTATATATGTAAAAGTGAACTAAAAGTAAATGTGAAGTGAAAGTGAAGTTAGAGTGAAAGTAAAGAGAAAGCGATATCAAAGTGACTTGAAAGTGAAAAGAAAGTAAAGTGATAGTGAAGTGAAGTGAAAAAGTGAAAAAATCAGTTCAAAAATGCTTCCAATGTAACCGATTTTAGTCAAAAGGGAAAACCAGTCCGGAACTAAGATTCGTTTTTGAATCACGCGATGAGAATACAAAAAAGACAGCAATAAACCCAAAACAGGTGAGAGTTTTGCGAAAGAATAATCCTAACAAAACGTGAAATGTTAAAAATAGAGAAATAGAAAAGAGGAGAGTTGAAGAAAAGGCAATATGACAAGAGATCATGAGAATTCCCGTCTTGGAATTCAACTTTAGCCTCTGTCGATTTTTTTTTGGCGCAAGGGGGATGATGGTAGTAGCAGCGGCAGCCGTTAAAACTCGCGTCTTCTTTAATCGAGAGGGAGAGAGAGAGAGAAAGAGAGAGCTGGAAAAGTAACTGCGGTGCACCAGGTGCGCGAGTTCGATGCCCCGGGGGTTGATCTTTTTTATTTTCAACCCTGTCGTTTAACCAGGCAGCCAACCCATGAGAGTCTCTCTCTCTCTCTTGCTCTACTCTCTCTCTCTCTCTGTGCTTCATGTAATCGCGCAAGTCTCAAACGAAGCAATAACCGTGCGTTATACGTGTATAAATCTATAAATGGCACACGTGCCAAAAAAAGAAGAAGGAAAAACAAAAAAAGCCACAAAGGATGCAAAGAAAAACCAAAAAATAGTAATAAAATAGAAAGAATGGAATGATAAGGAAAAAATAGAAATAGGAAGCAAAAAATGCAAATGGAAAGCAAAAAATGTAAAAGGGAAGAAAAAAAATGCAAATGGGAAGCAAAAAGTACAAATAAGAACCAAAAATTGCAGAAGAAACGAAAAGATACAGAAAAGGAAAAAGAGGAAAAGAACCAAAACCTAAAGAAAAAAAAGAAAACCAAGAAATTCGAAAGAAAATATAAGATACGAAATATACATAAAATCAAAAATAGAAAAAATTAAAAAATAGAAAACAAAAAAATAATTAAAAAATACAAAAGAAAGTAAAAGATACAGAAAACGACAGATAAAAAAAACTAAAAAAATGCGAAAAAAATAAAAGATGTAAAATACCAGAAATAGAAAATAAAACAAAAGAACAAAACCAAAAAAAAACTAAAAAAAAACTAAAAAAAAACTAAAAAAAAAACTAAAACTAATAAATAAAAAACCAAAAAATATATAAGAAAATAAAAAATACAAAAAATTTAAGATAGAAATGGAATACAGGACAAAAAATCCAATCCAAAAAATTCAAACCGAAAAATCCGAGAAAAAAAGTTCAGAGTACAAAAAATGTAAAATAAAAATGTCCAAATTCAAAAAATGTAAAATAAATAGAAATGTCCAAAATAAATATTGAAACATGTGAAAAAGCCACGTTTTCACTTATTACTTATTACGACTTTTTTTTACCAGAAGAAAAAATCCAAAAAATAAATCCAAAGTGAAACTATTTTTTTTTTTTTTTGTTTTTTCGGATTTTATTTACTTTGAAATTACTATGAAATTACCACGAATTCTAATGCAAAACCATCAAAAAAATGTTTTCTATTTTTTACCAAAATGAATTTTTTTAAATTATTTAATTATTTTAAAAAGTTTGAATGCAATTATCTTGATAAATAACAAAATTCTTCACAAAGATTCAATTATTTTTAGGAATTTAAAAAGAAATTCTTCACAAAGATTCAATTATTTTTATAAATAAAAATATTCATCACAAGAATTTCATTATTTTCAAAAGTAATAAAATTCTTCCAAGAAATTCAATTATTTTTGCAAATTTTAACAAATATCTCTCGTCAAGAATTCAATTATCTTTATAAACAGCAAAATTTTTCGTCAAAAATTCAATTATTATCAAAAATTTAAATAAAATTCTTTGCAAAATTTCAATTATTTTCACAAAATTTTTTACGTAATTCAATGATTTTCAATATTGACTGTATTCATGAAATTTATAAAAAAATTTAATTATTAAAGAAAATTTTTGATTTAAATTCTACGAAAACATTTAATTATTTTCATAAATAATAAAAATTATTACAAGAATTCAATTATTTTCAAAAATTTTAATAACATTTTTCTCAAAAATTCAATTCTTGTCATAAATAATAAAATTCTTCGCAGGAATTTAATTATTTGAAATAACATTTTAATAAAATTTTCGAAAGAATTCAATTAAAAAAAAAATTAAATTCTTTGGAAAAATTTAACTATTTTCAATACAATTTAAATTAAATTCATCATTAAAAATTCTATAATATAAATTTTTTTGATAAAATTCGTCAAAATTATTCAATTTTTTTTTCAAAAATGTGAATACAATTCTTTATAAGAATTCAATTATTTTATTAAATAAAAAAAATTTCTCGTAAGAATTCAATTATTTTTAAAGAATTGAATAAAATTTCTTCAATGAATTCAATTATTTTCATAAATTTTAAAATAATTCAATTTCTCCAAAGAATTATATTTTCTATGAAAATAATTGAATTCTTTTAAATATTCAATATCATTCAATAATTCAATAAAATAATAAAATTCGTTGCAATGATTCAATATTATTTTCATAAATAACTTTTAATTCGTCTCAGAAAATCAATTATTTTTAAAAATTTTTTAAGTAAATTCTGCAAAAGAATTCAATTATCTTGTCGAAGAACAAAATTTTCCCCAGAAAATCAATTATTTTAAGGAATTTTAATAAAATTCCTTTTTAAACTTCAATTATTTTGGTTAAAATTTTAGATAATAATTTAATATAAAAAATGTGACGGCACCATTATAATGAACTATATTACAAAAACGTCTAAATAAAAAACTGAATTGACATTTAAGTATCAAAGTTTTTTAATTTGTTGTTTTCTTTCGATCAAAATTCCCTGACTTTTAAAGAATTTTTAAAAATTCCCTGACTTTTCCCTGATTTCCAGTTTTTCCCTGACTTGCGGCCACCCTGTTTCCTTTAAATAATAATTGATTTAAAGAAGATTTTTAGTTAGAATTTTCAGAAAATAATAATTGAATTTAAATGATGGAAATAAATTCGATGAAGTTAGGAGTAACAATATTCTTACAAAAAATAATAATTTTATCTCTGGGTTATGGTTAATTATTATAAAAACATTATATAAACACGAACGCAAAAGGACAAAAAATACAAAAGATCAAAAAAACCAAAAAAAAAAAAACCCAAAAAGAAAAATGCAAAAAAAAACCACGAAAGAAAAAACAAAAAATAAAAACATTAAGCTGAATGTCAATTTAAAGATAAACGCCTTATTTAATGAATCACGATATAGAGCACGACGATCATAAGTGGCAAACTTGCCTTCTCATCATCATCATCGACTCTCTCTCTCTCTCTCTCTTTCTCTCTCCCCGCCCATTTTCTATCAATCATCCAGATTGATCTAACATTAGGTAGATGCGACCTACCGATTAAGACGTCGATAAATAATATTAATTGCTGACTCGACCCGCACCCGAACAGACTCATCTACTTCGAATGTACCTTGCATTTAATCAATATCTTTCCGAATCGTAATTTTGCTTCTCTTTTCATTCTCCTCATACTCTCCTCGTTCTCTCATTTGCTTTTCTCCATTCCACTATATACATACACTATCATTATTCTCTTGGTTCTCCATTTCTACTTTTCTTTACAGCAAATATATCCTTTTCAGTTTCTCCTAAAATTATCTCCAACAGTTGAAAATTATCCTTCTCTATACACTCTAAATTTTGGTTAATGTCACTTTTCAGTAATTGGTCACTTGACTCATTTTTTTTTACCATTCTTATATTAATTTCTGGTACAAAATGATTAGTTTCTAGTCGTAAATGACTATTTACTGTTCTTTTCACAGTTTTTCAGAGGATATCAAAATTGAGACAAAAAAACGTATCAAAATTGTTGTGATGCAACAATTTTGATACGTTTTTTGTCTCAATTTGATATCCTCATAAAAACTAATAATTAGTAAATTTACTAAAATGACTAATTAGTAGTAGTGACTGTTACTGATAATAAATTGAATTCCTGCAACGAATTTTATTATTCATGAAAAAATTTATAATACATTTAAAAAAAAATAATTTAATTCTTGCAAAAAAATTTTTAAATACTTCATTTCTTTCGAATAATTTTATGCAAATTTTAATTTAAATGAATTGAACTGATGGAAATTTTTATTATTCATGAAAAGAATTGAATTCTTAGGAAAATTTTTACAAACCATTTTTTAAATAATTGAATTCTGTTTGGAAATTTTATGAAAATAGTAGATATTGAAAATCATTGAATTGCAAAAAGTTTTTAAAGATAGTTAAATTTTACAAAGAATTCAATTAAAAAATTTGGCAATAATTGAATGTCTGTAGGAAATTTTATTAAATTTTTTTGAATATAATTAAATTTCTAAAAAACATTTTATTATTTATGAAAATAATTGAATTCTTGCCAACGATTTATTAGAATTTTTTAAAATAATGTAATTTCCAAGAAAAAATTTATTACTTTTAAAAATAATTGAATTTTACAAAGAATTTTATTAAAATGCCTCATAATAATTGAATTTTCGGGAATTTTTGTTAATTAATTTTTGTTAATTTTGTTAATTATCAACATAATTGAATTCTTCCAAAGAATTAAAAAAAAAATGTTTTTATAAAATTTATCTTTTTGGGGAAATTGAAATTCTGCGATGAATTTTATTATTTGTGAAAATAATTGAACAGTTGCAAAGTATTTCATTAAAATTTTCAAAAATAATTGAATTCCAGAGAAGATTTTTATTATTTACGAAAATAATTTAATTATTGAGAAAAACTTTATTAAAATCTTTAAAAAAAATTAAATTACTGTGAAAAATTTTGTTTTTTTTTAAATAATTGAATTCTTTATAAGAATGCTATAAACATTGTTTTAAATAATTAATTTTTTTGAAATATTGTATAAATTATGAAAATTTTATTTTAAATAATTGAATTCTTGCTTGGAATTTTATCAAAATTGTTTTTAAAAAATTGAATTTACATAAAAAATGTTACTATTAGCAAAAGTAATTAAGTTATTTTGAAGAATTGTATAAAAATTTTGTTAAATAATAATAATATAATAAATAATAATCCTGCGAACGATTTATTAGAATTTTTTAAAATAATAGAATTTCCAAGAAGAAATTTATTACTTTTAAAAATAATTAAATTATTGTGATGAATATTGTTATTTATGAAAATAATTGAATTTTAAAAAGAATTTTATTAAAATACTTCAAAATAATTGAATTTTCAGGAGTAATTTTTTTATTTCACTTTAATAATTTAATTCTGTCGAAAAATTATTTATGTAAATAATTGAATTCTTAGAAAAAATTTAATTAAAATTTTAAAATATAATTGAATTATTTCAAAAAAATTTAATTAAAATTGTATTTAAAACAATTAATTTCTTTCGAACAATTTTATTAAATTTTTGAAAATAATTATTCAATCTTTCCAAAAAATATTTAAAAAAAACATTTTTTTAAAGAATTAATTTTTTCGAGGAATTGAAATTAAGTGTTTAAGAATAATTACATTTTTTGAGCAATTCCTGTAAAATTGCATTAAAAATAATTGAAATCCTGCTATGAATTTTATTATTTATGAAAATAATTGAATAGTTGTTAGGAATTTTATTACAATTCTCAAAAATAATTGAATTACAGAGAAGCATTTTATTATTTTTAAAAATAATTGAATTATTGCGGAAAAGTTTATGAAAATGTTTCAAAAGAATTAAATTTCTGTGAAAAATTTTATTATTTTTGAAAGTAATTGAATTCTTCATAAGAATTTTATGAACATTGTTTTAAATAATTAATTTTTTCGAAATATAATAAATATTATGAAAATTTTATTTTAAATAATTGAATTCTTGTGGAAAACTTTATTTGGGAAAATAACTGAATTTTTCGATTATTAATTTAAAATAGTAATGAAAATAATTGAAATTCTTCAATGAGTTTTATTATTTATGAAAATATTTAAATTCATGCTTAGAATTTAATCAAAATTTTTTTTTAAAAATTAAATTTTCATGAAAAATTTTAATATTAGTGAAAGTAATATTGTGAAAAATAAATTGCAGAAAAACTTTGTTAAATAATTGATTTTTTCGAAACTTTTTTGAAAATTAGTAAATTAAAAATAGTTGAAATTCTCTAATAAAAATATTATTTATATCATTTATTCAGAAAGTTGAATATATAATAATTTTTTATCTTTCTCTATTCTTCAGAATAATTAAACTTTTCGTAATGAATATGAAGCAAATAAATAATTACAAAATAAAGAAGCAAGTGAGATAAATAATTAAATTAAAAAATGAAAAAACATGACTAACTGAATTAGTAAATTTCTACAATACCAATTAATCAATTCATCCCAAGAATCAGTTTCCAATTTATTCAATAAATTAATTAGTTTAATGAACCGTTGAACTTGTTGAATATTGTATTCATCAAAGGAAACTATAATTCACTTTAAGGAATAACTTATTCGCAAATAAAAATAATTATCAAACCTGTTAATTTGGGAAAATACCAAGTAAATATTTTTTTAAAATTAAAGTCGCAATTTCGATTGTCACCGAAAGAAAATATCGGTCTTTACATTTTAGTGAATCAAAAACTTTGATTACTTTTGATTTCTCTATTAATTCTCCACGGTTTGTGTTCAAGATTTCTCCGAAAATCGACAGTTTGAGAGAATCAATATTTCTATTCTCTCTCTCTCTCTCTCTCTCTTTGGCTTGTAATGCGCGAATGGAAAGGATCTCTCAGAACGTTCTCTGTTCCGCACCATTTGAATTTCACTGCAACGTCGAACATGTTGACGTAAGAATGTTTTCCCGAGTATAATTGAAATTGAAGTGTCTCTCTTTTCGTAAACAATTCCAAAATGAGAAGGCAATTTTCTCTAATACTAACGGAATCACACTTGATTTCCAACATTTTTCCTTTTTTTACTTTATATTTTCGGAAAATTTCCATTCATTGCTTTTTCTAAACTCTTTTTTCCATCTCTTTAATAATTATTATTTATTTATTAATTTTTTTTTAATAATTACTACTGTATAATAATTAATTATAACAATTATAGTTGTAATAAATGTAAATTATCATAATAATGTAATAATTATGATAATTAGTTATAATATAATAATTATTTCTTCTCTAATTTTGAATGAGTAAAATTAATCAAGTGAAATTGAAGATTAATTTCCAGGAAAACTTAAATTATATTCTATTTAAGAAGAATCAATTTCTTTAAGAAACTGTAATTTTATTTCCTACGGGAAGGAATATAGTAATCCATCTGGGAAATACATGTCCCGTGACATCTTCCTCTGAAGTTGGAATTTTTAAATCCAAAGCAATCTCAAAAAGATTTTTCCAAGACTTTTCTTGAGAAACTTTCTTCGATATCAAGAAACGTTTTCTTTTGTGTTGCGAATTTTTTTTAACTCACATTATCAAAATTTACTGTCACCGAATTAAATCGAACCAACATTTCTAGTCACGTAACTATATTTAAATAAAATAAACAAAATATATAAAATAAATAAACTAATGCAATAAATAAAGTAAATAAACTAATGCAATAAATAAAATAAATAAACTAAAGCCGTAAATAAAATAAATAAACTAATGCAATAAATAAAATAAATAAAGCCATAAATAAAATAAATAAAATAAGTAAAATAAATATTAAAAAAAAATCAGCAATCAATTTTCCAATCCCATCATAAATAAGCTCCCAAACGGAAATTTTGCCACAAAAATAAAATTTCCAATTTAATTAAAATTTCTTTCCACTTGATCATCGGCGTAAAATTTATGAAACCACAAAATTACATGAGAAGCGAGCAATTCATAAGGAAGACACATTTTTTCCTTAATTTCACCAAAGTCATTAACAGTTAATCAGAGTTTTAAAAAAAAAACCTCTTTCTCTTCAAGTCAAAAGAAAATTATTCAATAGAGGGAAAAAATTATATACAGTAGAAGAAAAAAATGTGGGGGAGGAGATTATTAAATAGAAAAAAATAGGGAAGAGGAGATTATTAAATAGAAAAAAAATAGGGAAGAGGAATTTTTTTCTTTAGAAAAAAAATTATTCAATAAAAGAAAAAAATAGTGTGTGGGGGAGATTATTTATTAGAAAAAAAGAGGGGGAGGGTAATTGAAAAATTACCCTCCCCCTTTTTTTCTAATAAATAATCAGAGGAAAAAATTATTTCATAAAAGGAAAAAAAAAAGGGGGGGGAGGAATTATTCAACAGAAAAAAGGGGGAGGGATAAAAGAAAAAATGCGGGGGGGGGTATTATTCAATAGAGAAGAAAAAATGTGGGTAGGGGATTTTTTCCCTCAGAAGAAAAAAATTATCCAACAGAGAAAAAAATGAAACTAAAAAACACTTTTTTTTTTTTTTTGTAAAAAAAAGAAGAGAAAGTAGAAGACTTTTTCTCTTAAAAAAAAAAAAAAAAAAAAAAAAAGAGGAAAGAGAGAAAAAAACTGAAAGAAAGGTCGAGGAGCTGCATTGAATTACGATTGAATCCAAGGCGTCAGGCTTTGGAAGTTGGTCGATAATAAATGGCCAAGAGACCCTGGAAAGACGTCGCGTTACTAGCTAGTATGGGTGTAATTCTGAACAAGGGCGACAGGGTCGTAAGTCACGAGCTCAAACGAAGCAGCGAGGTATTAATTAGAGTTTCAGGCCGGGAACCGCGATCACTTATCTTCAAAACCTACTTCTCTCTCTCTCCCCTCCCCCCACCCCCTTTTCTCCATGACCTTTTCCCAGCATCTGTCCCCAAAATCCACCCCCACCCCCCCTCCCACCTACCCACCAATCAGGAAACAGTTCTCAAGTTTTAAGTCACACCGCATTCGACGTCCCCTAGAACAGTACTGCGCGATTTGGACTTTCGATTTGTGGTTTACACGTCATTCCACAAACCCTACAACTTTAACCAAGTTACTAACATTCAGCGTATTGAACACTTCTCGTAACTCAAACTTCACTTCAGAATTACTTTGGTGAAAGAATCATTAGTTAGACTATTTACCAAAACAATAATAATGCTAATAATAATAATAATACTAGTAATATTATTATTTTTTAAATAATATTATTTACCAAAAAATAAATAATAATAATAACAATAGTACTAATTTTAATAATAGTAATGATAACAACAGTAACACAAAACTTAAAATCATACTCTTTAGGCTTAAATTCAGTCAAAAATTCTTCTAATATGAACGATTTTTAGTCAACAGTGGATTGACAGTAATATTTATTTTTTTTAGTTCACTGATTTTAAATTAGTAAAAGTGTTTATTAATTTGAATTAGTAATTAACTTTTTTGCTCTGGAATTACTGATTTTAATAATAAATTAATAAAAATTACTATTTATTAGTTAAATTTACTATAATTCAAAAGCAAAAAGTTAGTGTCACTAAATTTAAATTGGTCAACATTTTTACTAATTTGAATTAGTGTCTGACATTTTGCTTTTGAATTAGTAAATTTTACTGATAAATAGAAATTTCTACCAATTTATTAGTAAAATTTACTTATTAGTAATTTCTACTGATAAATAGAAATTTCTACTAATTTATTAGTAAAATTTACCTATTAGTAATTTCTACTAAATTTATTAGTAAAATTTACTAATTTAATAGCAAAAAGTCAGTCACTAATTCAAATTTGTAAAAATATTGACTAATTCAAATTCAGTGACACTAACTATTTTTGCTAGTAAAATTTACTAATTTAATAGCAAAAAGTCAGTCACTAATTCAAATTTGTAAAAATATTGACTAATTCAAATTCAGTGACACTAACTATTTTTGCTAGTAAAATTTACTAATTCAAAAGCAAAAAGTCAGTCACTAATTTAAATTAGTAAAAATATTGACTAATTCAAATTCAGTGACACTGACATTTGCTTCTGAATTAGTAAATTTAACTAATAAATTACTAGAAATTACTATTTTTGCTAGTAAAATTTAATAATTCAAAAGCAAAAAGTCAGTGTCTGAATTTGAATTGATCCACATTTTTACTAATTTAAATTTAGAGACAGAAAGAGAGAGAGAGAGAGTGAATAATAAAATAGTAATAATGATAAAAGAATTTTTATTTTGTCAATAAATATTAATATCACTCTATTTATTATTGTTAAAAATAAAAATTTAAATATTCGTAAAACATAAAGCCAAAAACTACAGCTAATAAAAGTTAGAAGGTTCGTGGCACTTGTACACCGTCCACTTCATTTCGTTTATGAGAGAACTTTCATGCCATCTGGACGGACACTTGACGAGTTATAATGGCGCGAAATTCAAATTTAATTAAACGAGAGAGACTAAAAATAACTCTTGAGCAAATATTTATTTGATATTTTAAAAGTGAGGTTGATTTCCAACCCTCGAAGAAAACTTGCCTCCTAAGATTTATTTGAATCTTATTTTTCTCACTCTGCTAAAAAAATGATGTCGTAAGTTAGAGAAGAAAATATTATAATTGTTCAAAAATGTTCAAGAATGTTCAAAAATGTTTAAAAATTAAAGGAAGGAAGAAGGTGAAAATTAAAAAGAGGAGGAAAAGATGAAAATAGAGAAGAAGGTAGAAAAGAAGAAAAAAGAGAAGAAAAAGATGGAGTCGGAACAAAAAATAATCAGGAATAAGAAGGAAAAAGAGGAGGAGAAAAAGGCGATAAAAAAGGAGGCGTAAAAGATGAAGGAGGTAAAAATAGAAAGAGGAGAAGAATAAAGGGAAGAAATCAAAATAAAAAAAATCAAGAAGAAGAAAGAAAAAAAGATAAAAGAGAAGAATAAAGGGAGCAGAAAATATCAAGAATAGGGAGTAAAAGGAGATGGTGGAGAAAATTCAAAAAAGGAGGAAAAGGCAAAAATAGAGGATGTGTAAGGGAAGAAAAAGAAGGAGAAGACAAAGGAATAGGAGAAAAAAGCATTAAAAAGGAGAAGACGGTAAAAAATAAGATGGAGAAGAAGAAGCAAAAAAGATGGAAAAGGCGAAAATAAAGAAGGAGGAGGAAAAGAAGTAGTCGCAGCAAAAAAAGATGAAAAAAGAAAAGAAGAAGAAAAAGGCGGAAATGGAAATACTAAAAGCAATAAAAAAAAGAAGAAAAAGTATCAAAAATGATAAAAAATTGCAGAGGGCGTGACGGTAATAAAAAGTAGTTTTTAATTTAGAGCACGAGTATAAGTATAAATTGAAGAGCAATAAAATGTAATCATGAAGGACACTCGATCCGTATATTGGGATGTCGATTGATGGGGTGCAGGCAGGCGGTCTTTCCCTGCCACTATATATTCCCCTTTCATGATATATGCTTCGACGAGAAACACCAATGCTGTTCTGAGGGTTGCTGACCACCGCAGCCAGCTATTAGCGCCAATGCGAATTGATTCTCTGTTTGCCGACAGCACCGACAGTTACCTGGCGTCTGCTCACCAACTTCTCCGTGTATATAAACCAAAACCCTTTCCCTCCTTCCTTCCTTCCTTCCACCCTTCCACTCTCGCTGTACAGTCTATCCACAAAGCTGACATAAGCACATCAGCCTTTAGTTACAACTGCAGCTGGTAAGCAATTAGACTCTCTCAAGTAAAAATTAAAGTACCGTATTTACTTAGTCTTGTCAGTTTAAGATCTCTTTCAGTAATTTAAACTTTTCAGTTCAAGGAAAAGCTTTTCCTACATTTTTAAACTCGACGACGGTTTAACGAGCTGTAGGAGAAAAATATTCTTATTCTCCTTTTTCGGCAATAATTTTTCCAACCTTTTTCAAACATTCTTCAAGACAACTGACAAATTTGTCTCAAATATTTTCCAAACAGAAAATTGAATCTGATTTTCAACAATTGAAAACTAATCTAAAAAAACTTAAAGAAGTAATACAGGGTGTCCAGTGATTCTTTAAAAAAAATTCAAGGACTTTTCAAGGTTTTCAAGGTCCAAAATAGTACATTTTTACTTACTGTCTAAATTTGAATTAGTAAAAATGATTACTAATTTGATTTAGTGACTGACTTTTTGCTTTATTGAATTAGTAAATTCAATTTATTTTACTAATAAATAATCATTTCTACTAATTTTTTTATGAAATTTACTAATTAAAAAGCAAAAAGTCAGTCACTAATTCAAATTAGTAAACATTTTTACTAATTCAAATTTAGAGAGTACTTATAAACAATTTTATAATTTCCACATACAACAGTTATTCATAAATAACTTTAAATAGGTACAATTTATTGATAAAATATTAGAAATATAAAGAACATCGGTTTATAAGAAACATCAATCAAAATTGTTTTTAAATAATTGAATTCTTTTCAGAATTAATATTAAAAAAATTGATATACGAATTATTGAATTAAGAAAAATTTTTGTAAATAATTAAAATTTTGCAATGAATTTTATTAAAATTTTTGAAAATAATTGAATTACTGCGAAGAATTTAATGGCAAATTTTTAAAATAATTGATTTTTGCCAAAAAAAAAATTATGCAAATTCTATTTTAAATAATTGAATTAATGTAAATTTTTTTTTTAAATAATTGAAAGTTTGTGTAAAATTTTTTTTTCTATTTTTATTAAAATTTTTGAAAATATTTGAATTCTTGTGATGAATACTATTATTTATGAAAGTAATCGAATTTTGCAATGAATTTTATTAAAATTCCTCAAAATAATTGAACTTTGTCGAAGATTATTGTTATTTATTTATAAAGATAATTGAATTGTTGACCACAATTTTTTGAAAATAATTGAATTTCTGCGAAAAATGTAATTCGTTTTTAAAATAATTGAATTCCTGTGGTGAATATTGTTATTTATGAAAGTAATTGTATTTTTTATGAATTTTATTAAAATTCTAAAAAATAATTGAATTCTTGCGATAAATACTTCTATTTATGAAAGTAATTTAATATTGCAATGAATTTTATTAAAATTCCTGAAAATAATTGAATTTTATTATTTTTAAAGATAATTTAAATTTTGATGAGAATATTTTTAAATTTTTGAACATAATTGAATTTCTGCGAAGAATTTTATTAAATTTTTTTAAAAAATAATTAGAATTTTTAAAAGAAATTAATTTAAAGTTTTGAAAATAATTGATGTTTGGAGAAGAATTTTGTTATTTTTAAAGATAATTGAAATTTTTGAACATAATTGAATTTCTGCGGAGAATTTTATTACAATTTTAGAAAATAATTGAAATTTTGCAAAGAGTTTTAAAAAATTTTTTGAAAATAATTGAATTTCGAAAAAGACTTTTATTATTTTTAAAGATAATTGAAATTTTGCGAAGAATTTTATTAAAATTTTTGATAATAATTAAATTTTGGAGAAGAATTTTTATTATATTTATAAAGATAATTGAAATTTTGACGAAAATATTTTTAAATTTTTGAACGCAATTGAATTTTATTAAAAAATTTGGAAAATAATAGAAATTTTGACAAGAATTTTATTAAAATTCTTGAATATAATTGAATTTCGGCGAAGAATTTTTATATTTGTAAAGATAATTAAAATATTGAAGAGAATTCAACTTAAAAAAACATCAAGGAAATAAATTTCATTTTAAAGAATTTTAATTTTTCAAGGTTTTGTCATAAAATTCAAGGTGTTTTCAAGGTTTTCAATAGGAGCAAAAAAAATTCAAGTACTTTTCAAGGTTTTTAAGGTATTCAAGGTAGCTGGACACCCTGTTAATATAAATCCTTACAATTTTCCCATCAAGAAAGTAGAATCGATCTTTTTTTTTCTTCAAAAAAATTTATCCCAGAAAGAAATTAACATCTTAACTGGAGAATTCAGAAAAGTTTTTCTCCGGGAATTTTGAGAATTTCCAATGAGGGTGAGAGAGTTCATTGGAATTTTCAGTGATACGCTCAGGAAATTCCAGGGAAGATCGATCAAATGAAAATCCTTGAGGTATAATTGAGCCAAGTTTTACATATGACCGAGATAAAACATGGAACTTTGGTTCTCTAAGTTTCTAAATTCAACAAGAAATACCACATTTCATTATATAAGGTTTGTTCAAAATTTAAAGAAAAATTAGAATTTCAATTTAGATAAATTTTTTATATGAATGAAAACCAATTGGAAAAAATAGAAAAAACTCAAATCAATCCATAAAAAATTCATCAGGTCAGTGATATAATTATAATGTCTGTTTTGGTTTTGCGCTTGTGAGAGAACAATCATGCCATCTGGACGGCAACTTACCGAGTTATAATGGCGCGAAATTCAAATTCAAAAAAGAGAGAGTACATAATAATTAATAAATCATAAAGAAAATATATTTATCAAATGATAAAAGCCAAGTGAAAAAATTAACACACTCCTGGAAATAAAATAAAAATTCAATAAGTCAGTGATAACAATAGTGCCCCATTTACTTAGTCGCTTGTGAGAGAGTTTTCATGCCATCTGGACGGCAAGTTACCGAGTTAGAATGGCGCGAAATTCAAACAGATGAAAGTAAAACTAACTAATAGAACTAAAAAAAAACCTTTGCCCAAGATTATTTACTTCGTTTTTATTTATTTATATTCTTTTCATTTAATGAATAAAAAGAATAAAAATAAATAATCTTGGGCAAGGGTTTTTTTTTTTGTCGAGGAAAGGTTTCTCACAAGCAGTAATAAAGCAAAAAGAAGAAGAAGAGAGAGAAAAAGGGAATATGTGCGCAACTTTGTGAAATACCCAGTGGAGATGTCTTCTTTGGGATTCAGAGTGTACCGCACTGCAAGTAAATGCGTGCGGGCATCTTCAGTGGCGGGTTGCGCTCGGAACTTGGAAGCTGCTGCCTCCCAAAAGGCCGAAACAACCAACACCACATCCCATGACGCCCTACGATGGAGTAATGTTGGCTTCAAGGGTGGAGGCAGCCGTACATGGAACGGCACTTACACCCACGACTGCCAACCATCGACCCTCTCGACCCCTTTATACATATATTCCCTCTCCAATTCGCCCCTCACCACAAGAACCATAGGGACCTTAGAATGCTACATGTCTATCTGTTTAGCTCGTTGTGAAATTATTTCACGCGCTAGAATTATTCCGGTTAACCTACGCACTCTCTCTCTCTCTCTTGCTTTCCCTTTTTCCCTTTCTCTCTTTCTCATTCGTTCTCTCTATCTCTAACTCTCTCTAATTCTCTCTCGCTCTCTTTCTAATAGAGTTAGAGATAGAGAGAATTAGAGAAAGCTCTATCTCTATTAGAGAGTTAGAGAGAAAGAGAGAGCAAGAGAGAGAGAGAGAAAATTAGAGATAGAGAGTTAGATAAAGAGAGAGCAAGAGAGAGAGGGAAAATTAGAGATAGAGAGTTAGAGATAGAGAGAGCAAGAGAGAGACAGAGAAAATTAGAGATAGAGAGTTAGAGAAAGAGAAAGAGAGAGAGAGAGAGAGAGAGAAAATTAGAGATAGAGAGTTAGAGCAAGAGAGAACAAGAGAGAGACCACATGATTTGTCAGTTATGATACACGAGCAAATACGATATGAATAGAATTATAAATTGACATCACTTAGGCGTATAAATTTTCCTCTCGTCCAACTCAATTTGGTTTGGATTCATTAAAATTGCCAGGTTTCATTTATTTCTTATTGCTGCGTGAGGGCGACTTCTTTAAATATTTCAGCTCTCTCTCTCTCTCTCTCTCTAAAATGTTTTCTTTGTTGCGTTAAATATTGTCGATTGGAAATTATTTATTTGGGCGCCAATTCGTTTATAATTGATTGAGGAATTTTTAATTCTAAAATTAGTTTTGAAATCGCAGTTAAAAATGATCAATAAACCCTTGAATGACTTTTAGCATCTGCAATCAGTAAAACAATTTTGTCTGATAATTTACTTCTGCAAAAAGTAAAAAAATAACAAAACAAAAGTAAAAAAAAAAAATAATAACATCATTTTCACTGCAAATAATTCTGGTCAACAACTAAAATACATCTTTTAACAAGAAAAAAAAATAACTGTTTAGCAGAGTAAAAAAAAAGTATCTTTCAAAATAAAGGAAGTAGTAGAAAAATTAGCTATCGAAAAATTAAACTTGACGACCAAAAAAACTCGTTTTGGACAATTCATAAAACTGACAAGAATTCTATTCTATATTTTATTTTCCTGACTTATTCCTAATTTTCATCAAAAATATTTCTTTTTTCTTATCCTGCTGCTAATAAATTTAATTCCTGTAACGAATTTTATTATTCATGCGAAAGAATTTAAAAATTTTTATAAAAATATGTAATTTAATTCTTGCGAAGAATTTTATAAAAAAATTTTAAATAATCGATTTATTTCAACATATTTTTATGCAAATTCTAATTTAAATAATTGAATTCCTAAACAGTTTTTATTATAAATGAAAAAAATTGAATTCTTAAGAAAATATGTTTGGAAATTTTATAAAAATAAAACAGATTGAAAATCATTGAATTGCGAAAAGTTTTTAAAAATAATTAAATTTAACAGGAAATTCTATTAAAATTTTTTGAGAATAATTGAATGTCTGTGTGGTATTTTATGAAATTTTATTAAAAATAATTGAATTCCCAAAAAGCATTGTATTATTTGTGAAAATAATTGAAATCTTGCCAACGATTTTATTAGAACTTTTTAAAAATAATCTTCGAGAAGAAATTTTTTTAACTTTTAAAAATAATTGAATTCCTGTGATGAATATTGTTATTTATGAAAATAATTGAATTTTGCAAAGAATTTTATTAAAATGCCAAAAAAAAAATAATTGAATTTTTGGGAATAATTTTGTTATTTATCTTTAATAATTAAATTCCTTCGAAGAATTATTTAAGTAAATAATTGAATTTTTGGAAAGAATATTATTAAAATCTAAAAATTATTTAAAAATAATTGAATTCCTGTGAAAAATTCTAATACTTTTATAAATAATTGAATTCTTCCAAAGAATTTATTTATGAAAATAACTAAATTCCTAAAAAGCATTTTATTAATTTGTGAAAATAATTAAAATCTTGCGAACGATTTTATTAGATTTTTTTTAAATAATTGAATTTGCAAGAAAAAATTTATTACTTTTAAAAATAATTGAATTCTTGTGATAAATATTATTATTTATGAAAATAATTGAATTTAGCAAAGAATTTATTAAAATACCTTAAAATAATTGAATTTTTGAGAATAATTTTTTTATTTTACTTTAATAATTGAATTCTGTCTAAAAATTATTTATGTAGGTAAATAATTAAATTCTTGTGAAAAATTCTATTAAAATCTAAGAAATAATTGAATTCCTGTGAAAAATTCTAATACTTTTATAAATAATTGAATTCTTCCAAAGAAATTTAAAAAAAGTTTTTAAATAATTAATTTTGCGAGGAATTAAATTAAATAAAAATAATTGAAATCCTGAGATAAATTTTACTATTTATGAAAATAATTGAATCGATGCTTAGAATTTGATTATTTATCAAAATAATTGAACAGTTACTTATAATTTTATTAAAATTTTCAAAAATAATTGAATTCGTGAGAAGAATTTTATTATTTTTGAAAATAATTGAATTATTGCGGAAAAGTTTATTAAAATGTTTAAAAAGAATAAAATTTCTGTGAAACATTTTATTATTTTTTAAATTAATTTAATTCTTCATAAGAATTTTATAAACATTGTTTTAAATAATTAATTTTTTCGAAATGTAATAAATATTATGAAAATTTTATTTTAAATAATTGAATTCTTGTGGAAAACTTTATTTGTAAAAATAATTAAGTTTTTCGTTTAATTAATTTAAAATAGTATTAAAAATAATTGAAATTCTTCGATGAGTTGTATTATTTATGAAAATAATTGAATTCATGCTTAGAATTTAATCAACAATTTTTTTGAAAAATTGAATTTCCATGAAAAATGTTATTATTAGTGAAAGTAATTGAATTATTGTGAAGAATTGTATAAAAATTTTGTTAAATAATTAATTTTTTCGAAATTTTGTTGAAAATGTTATTCTAAATTATAATTGAATTCCTGTGGGAATTTTATTATTTATGAAAATAATTTTAGATGAATTTTATCAATTTTTTTTTAAATAATTGAATTCTTTTGCAAAATTTGTTACTAAAGCTCAAGTTATTCGTTAGTAAAAAACTGAGAATCAGTGAAAAAAAAATTATCAGAGAAAAAAAATTACTATCAGAGAAAACGAACAGATTCACCATATGTATAGAAATAATTCACATATTTAAACTCATTCAAATTTAGAGAGAGAAAAAGAGTTAATAAATTTATTGACATTTACTTCATAAATCAAATTAAGAAATTGTGTTTAATTGACTTTTAATCACTTATAATTATACGATATTTAATATGAAAACTTCTCTTTTTTTTACCCGCGCGCGAGTAATTCAATCAATTAGATATGAAAAAGGTAAAAATTTCTTTTTTTTTCTAAAAGTTACGTAATAAAGTTACGCCTTTGATCCATCGTCTTCCCCTATATATATATACATAACATAAGGATTCGTAATAAGAGTTTTCCCGACCCTCCTTTTTAAAACATTATATAATTAATGAACGCTTTTGAAAAATCAATAAAACCCAGTTCTCTAGGAGCACTTTTATTTCAACAAGTTATTTCTGAATCTGCTAATGGATATCATAAATTTTAAATATATATTTCAAGCATTCATCATCATATATATGAGACATATATTCAATTGTCCTAAATTTAGTTCATCTTTCAACTGACAGACCAAACGAAAATAAATTATTCAAATTTTCTTTATTTATGAAATTGCAAAATTTATGTATCATCGATATTGGGCTAATTAATTCAACTCGGAAATTTTTATATTCATTGATTCATAAAAATGGTTAATAATAATAATTTATGTAAAAATTGCGCTAAATTCTACTTTATGCTTTATATACCTACAAATATTAGTGTTTAATTCCGCAAGATTACTAGTTGCAAACAATTTCAAATTTAGATATTGATCAAAGTTATTTTCACTTCATTCGATTATTAATTTTTAATTCAATTTGAATTTCGCGCCTAAAATTTCGACCTTTGTCCGTTCAGATGGCGTGAAAGTTCTCTCGCAATCGAGATGAATTCCACGGGATATAAATACCACAAAAGAATTTTTACATTTTCTTAGTCAATCATTGCAAATAATTACAATAATTTTCAGTAATTACTATTTTTATAATTCGACAATTTTCTTCGTCGTCTCTTTAAAAAAAAAAACCATTTTTTTATTTTCGACCAAGAATTTCCCAAAAGCGAAAAAAATTCTCCATCAGACTCTCTCGATGTGTCAACCAAATTTTAATCAGACAATTGTAATTGTTTGCCCTCAGATGAGAATAAAAGGCACGAGCAGCTTAAAAAAGAGAATAAAAAAAAGAAAGCAAAAAAAAAAAAAAAAAAAAAAAAAATAGGAAGGTAGGTCTAAAAATTTCATGAAAGCCCGCTTTTCACCGTATTCATCTTGCAAAGGCATTCTTGTCGCTCTATCACTCCAGACACTATAGACTATGTCGAGAGGTAGAGGTATAATGTTTTGAAACTCTTTTTTTTTTCTTTTTTTTCGCTGTCGGCCTTGTGAACATTTCAACGGCTAATTAGGCTCCCCAACATTCGTACCCTCCAGTCCTAAGTGTTCTTCTCGCCCTCACCCATATATATATATATAGACACCAGTAGTGCTCCGAGACAGCGACGAATTGAACGAAATCTTTGTTTACTTCATGAGCTGAGGGGGCTCTGAAAATCCCCTAAATGAAGATATGCGATTTGTATATGTATTAAAAAGAGAAAAGAAGATGAGAAAAAAATCTCACTAATCACGCGATAAATATCAACGAAATAATTCTCCCTGTGTTATTTAAAATTCATATTCATAAGCAACTGAAAATCTTTTTCGACGTTTTTCGAAACCTAACGTAGAAAAAAGGCAAAGTTTTTACTGTTTTCTTTCTTTTTTAATTTCTAAAAATTTAATTAATAACTTTCCTCTTATATTATTATGATTATTATTTTTATAATTATTTAAATACAAACGTAAATAATTTCATGTTTCATAAAATTAAATTCTTTTCATAAATTTTAATAAATATTTTAAGAATAATAAAATTTTTCAAAGAATTCCATTAAAATTGTATTAAAAATAATTAAAATTCTCCAATGAGTTTTATTATTTATGAAAATAATTGAATTCCTAAAAATAATTCTATCATTTACAAAAATAATTGAATCACTGTAAAAATTTTATTATTTATTGAAATAATTGAATGAATGCGAAAAAATTTATAAAAAAAATTTGTAAATCATTGAATTCCAGTGAAATTTGTATTATTTATAATAAAAATTTAATATTTGCGTAGAATTTTATCAAAATTTTGTTTAAATAATTGAATTCTTATAGAAAATCAATTGTGATTGACAAATTCTACGAGAATTCAATTATTTAAATACAAAAATCAATAATTTTTTGTTTAATTGAACGTTCCTCAAAATTCAATTCTCATAAAGAATTTTTGAGAAGAGAAGAGAATTTTGGAGAAGAGTTTGATTATTTATAAAAATAATTAAAATTTTGACGAGAATCTAAAAAGAAAAATTTAAACAATTGAATTTCAGCGAAGAATTTTATTACTTTTGAAAATAATTAAAATTTTACCAGAAATGTTATTAAAATTTTTGAAAATAATTGAATTTTGTATAGAAGAATTTTATTATTTACAAAGATAATTGAAATTTTGACGAAAATTTAAAAAAAATGTTGAACATAATTGAATTTTTGCGAAGAATTTTACAAAAAATTTGCAAATAATTGAATTCCAGTCAAATTTGTATTATTTATTAAAGAAATTAAATAATTGAGTAGAATTTTATCAAAATTCTTTTAAAATAATTGAATTCTTACAGAAAATCAATTATTTTTCAAAATCAATTATTTATTCTACGAGAATTCAATTATTTAAATATAAAAATCAATAATTTTTTGTATAATTGAACGTTTCTCAAAATTCAATTCTCATAAAGAATTTTATTAATAAATTTTTAAATAATTGAATTCTTTTGACGAATTTCCATGTAATTTTTAAGAATAATTACATTTTTCGAGGCATTCGATTAAAATTGTATTAAAACTAATTGAAATTCTGCAATGAGTTCTATTATTTAGGAAAATAATTGAATCCTTGTGAACAATTTTATTATTTATGAAAATAATCGAATTATTGCGAAAAAATTTATAAAAAATTTGTAAATAATTGACTTCCTGTGAAATTTTTATTATTTATGAAAATAATTTAATTATTGCGAACCATTTTATCAAAATTTGTTTTAAATAATTGAATTCTTTTTGATAATTTTATTAAAATAGTACATATCAAAAATCATTAAATTGAGGAAAATTGTTAAAAATAATTAAAATTTTGCAAAAAAATTTTATTAAAATTTTTGAAAATAATTGAATTTTGGAGAAGAGTTTTATTATTTATAAGGATAATTTGAAATTTTGACTACAATTAAAATTTTTCCAGGAATGTTATTAAATTTTTAGAAAATAATTTAATTTTGCATAGAAGAATTTTATTATTTCCAAAAATAATTGAAATTTTGACGAAAATATAAAAAAAAAATTTTAACGGAATTGAATTTTTGCGAAGAATTTTATTACTTTTGAAAACAATTAAAATTTTGCCAGGAATGTCATTAAATTTTTGGAAAATAATTGAATTTTGCATAGAAGAATTTTATTATTTCCAAAAATAATTGAAATTTTGACGAAAATGTAAAAAAAATTTTGAACGGAATTGAATTTTTGCAAAGAATTTTATTTTTTTTTGAAAATAATTAAAATTTTTGCAGGAATGTCATTAAATTTTTTGAAAATAATTGAATTTTTGCGAAGAATTTTATTACTTTTGAAAATAATTAAAATTTTGGCAGGAATGTCATTAAATTTTTTGAAAATAATTGAATTTTGTAGAAGAATTTTATTACTTTTGAAAATAATTGAATTTCTGCAATCATTTATAACTTTTCCAAAATTTTTTTAATTTTTTTAATTTTTTTTTTCAAATTTTTTAAGTGTTTTTAACTAAAATTCTTCGATAATTTAATTGTTTTTAAAAATTAATTAAATCCTATATATTAAAAAAAATAACTTATTTCAAAAGAATTTGAACAAATTTGAAATATTTGAAAATACAAAATTATACTTTTTTACATTCAAAAGTTTTTCATAATCATTAATAAATTTCCTTTATTTGTTTTTTTTTTTGTTTAAAACTTTATTTGTAATTTTTATTTATTTATTTTTTTTTTGCTAATTGTTTGTAATTTTTATTTATTTATTTTGATAATTGTTTGTAATTTTCATTTATTTTTTGAAATTGTTTGTAATTTTTATTCTTTTTTGTAATTGTTTGTAATTCTTTTATATTTTTTTTTTAATAAATTATTTTCGTAAATTGAATGTTAATATCATAGTAAAATTTAAGGGTATATACACGGAAAAATAGAGAATTTCAACTTTATATAACACGCAAACTTTAATATCATTATTTTGGCTTGAGTTTATTACGTGGCATGTGTGCCCTCTCTCTCATATTTTTTTTTTTTTTTTTTGGGGCAAAAAAAGTTGTTTGTTTTTTTTCACTCGGGTCCAGGAAAAGAACATATCTTTTCTCGGGGAATATTTCATACAAGCGCGCACATACGCATAATATAAAACGGCAACCACCAGAAACGAAATTGTAGCAGCGTTCAACAACCTCATATTATTCTAGTCTCCACAAGTATAAAGTGTACCATTAAACTAAACGGGCATACGTGTAATTTTCATAAATTTTAATAGCTATATATATATATATATATATATATATATATATATATATATATATATATATATATATATATATATATATATATATATATAGTGAAAATGCTACGCGTGTATGATTTCAACCTTTATACATGTATATTGTATATATAAATCGGTGAATCGCTAAAAATTTTCTCTCTTTTATATATTTATACATTTTTTTTTGTTCCTCTTACTTTGCAATTCAATTTTTCATTTGAGATAATGTATTACTGTTATTAATTCCTTCATTCTGAAAATTGTCAAGTTGGAATTCTTTTACGTATCACGTAAATTGTGAATTATTATAAATTATGTATTATACTAAAATATATAAATACTAATATAATAAATAATACCAATAAAAATTTATTACAAATTCAAGAATTTTACTCTCTTTTTAGAATTTTATTTTTGAATTTTATTAAAAATTATTACATCCTATAAAAACACCGTATTTTCGTTCAACAAAATTCCCGTTTTTTTCCGGCTTTGTCATAATTTTTCCCGATTTTTTTTCTAATCGAATTAAAATTTATTTAATTTCCAATGTTTTTTTCAATAATTTTAATTAAAAAATTAGAAAATAATTAAATTAAACAAGAATTTTTTTTTAAATAATCGAATTTTGGAGAAGATTTTGATTATTTATAAAAAATAATTGAAATTTTGACGAGAATTTAAAAAAAATTTTAAACACAATTGGATTCTTATAGAAAATCAATTGTTATTAGCAAATTCTATGAGAATTCAATTACTTAAATACAAAATGTTTTTTTAATTGAACGTTTCTCAAAATTCAATTCTCATAAAGAATTTTATTAACAAAATTTTTAAATAATTGAATTCTTTTGACAAATTTTCATGTAATTTTTAAGAACAATTACATTTTTTGAGGCATTCGATTAAAATTGTATTAAAACTAATTGAAATTCTGCAATGAGTTTTATTATTTATGAAAATAATTGAATCTTTGTGAAAAATTTAATTATTTATAAAGATAATTGAAATATTTAAGAATTTAAAAAAAATTTTACACATAATTGAATTTTTGCAAAGAATTTTATTACTTTTGAAAATAATTGAATTGTTTTTTAGAATTTTATGGAAATTTATGAAAATAATTGAATTCTTTTGCAAATTAAAAAAAAAATGTTCGAAAGAATTTAGTTAATTTGAAGAATTCTGCTATTTATGGAAACACTTGTATTCTTGAGAATAATGTTTTTACAGTTTCTAGAAATAATTAAATTTTTTCGATGAATTTAAAAAAATATTTTAAGAATAATTACATTTTTCGAGGAATTCAATTAAAATTGTATTAAAAATAATTGAAGTTCTGCAATGAGTTTTACTATTTATGAAAATAATTGAATATATTGCGAAGAAATTTTTAAAAATAAAATTATAATTACGGTGACTAACATTCCTTGATTATTTTCGAAAAATTTAAATTAAAATTCTTTAAAAGAATTCAATTATTTTTAATAGAATGTAAAGAAATTTCAATTATTTCAAAAATTTTCAATTATTTGTTTATCAAAATTCGATTATCTTGAAACAATAGAATTGAAAAATTTCAAAAATCTTATTGTTCCGAATTTTCAAAAAAACTTTGCGAAAATTCAATTTTATTAAAAAATGTTAAGTGTGTATCTTTTTTCCAATTCACTAAGAAAAATTTTAATTATTAATCTTCGGTCTAAGAAACATGAATACATTAGATTGAAAAATTCAATTATTTATCAATTATTAAATTAAAATACTTTGAAAATTCGATTTTTTAAGAAGTTTTTAATGAAATTCTTTAACAAATTTAAATATTTTCAGTTGAATTTTACAAAATTTTTATTAACTCGATAATTTTTTTTTTTTGAATTTATTTACATACTATATTTGAATCAGTGACTGATTTTTTACTATCAAATTAATTATTTTTAACTGATTCAAATTTAGAGAACAGTATAAATATCTGTGAAAATTGAAATAAAAAGCGATTTTTTAAAAACAAATAAAAATAATAAAACTTTTTTTAATTTAGTAAAAAAATTCCCGGTTTTTTCCCTGCTATTTCCCGATTTTTCCGGATTTCCGGTTAGTAGACACCCAATGGAATGGATTCAATAATTCAGTCCAATGATACTTATATATTATCCCATCCGTTTTCTCGTTTGTGAGAGAACTTTCATGCCATCTGGACGGCAACTTCAAGAGTTATAATGGCGCGAAATTCAAAAAAGAGAAAAAAAAATAAAAACTAATTGAAATTAACTAAAAATTATTTCCAATTCAAATTTAGAGAGACTGCAGCAATATAACCCTAATATCTCTCCAGAATGACTCGATTATCGAACCTAATTTTAAACCAAACCGAATGTAACACTCCCATGTTTAATTCGAATCTCAACAGGATGTGTTGTCTGTTGTTATTACTATTATTATGATTATTATTATTATTATTATAGTCATTCGATTTCAATGTTTTAATTAATACACAAATTAAATTTACATAACCACGGATGATAATAATAATTCACACTCCGAACAGAGACTAGTCGATTAATAATTAAATTATAATCGTTTAACCTATAGAAAATATTTTCCCTCCTTCTACTTTAATCAATATTCGTAATAATAAAAAAAAAAAATATATTTCTAACCACAATATTTCAGAAAAAGAAAGAAAAAATCACTTCTAGCAAAAGAAAAAAAAAATCAAGAGACCAAATAAAGTGAAAGTCGGTGCGGTTTTAGTATATTATATATTTTCTCAATATTGTCCGTAAGTTTTTCTCCTCTTTTTTTCTCTCTTGTTGAAAGAATACCGATTAAATTATGGTTTCATTATTTCCGTTAATTTATTATCTACTCGTGTACTGACTTTAGAGATTTTCGCAAAAGCAAAGAGAGAGAAAGTTGCTGCGTTTCCCGCATATAAACCGCATCGTAGAAACGCCTGCTGCGGCTTCTGAATCGGGGAAGAGACATCTGACTTGTTAATTTTTCCCGCATAAATTTTGAGAGGAGTCGCCAGCTTTTAATTGATTCGCCAGATCCCGACCCTTCAGGCAACACACCAATATATATCTACGTAATAGATATATACATATATATACATATCTGGCAGACTTGTGTCTCCTGTTAGTTCTCATTTTCCACCCTCTCCCCCCCCCCCTCCTCACCCCTTCTCATTCGCGAATTCACTCGTTGATTTTCAGGTCGTGCAATGATTTCTGACGCGTCACTATACGAAAATTAGGTAACGT
This sequence comes from Leptopilina syphax, assembly GCA_032872505.1. NCBI lineage: Eukaryota > Metazoa > Arthropoda > Insecta > Hymenoptera > Figitidae > Leptopilina > Leptopilina syphax. The sequence continues at coordinate 6,761,621 of CM065476.1, read as the reverse complement.
TGCTGACGCAGAGAGAGAGAGAGCCAAAGTAATCGCGCATAATTCGCCCAGTGGAATATGTCAACCAAACGCATAACGAGAATCAAATTTGCGCGAATTTCACGTTTCATGACTTAATGAATATACCATATATACTTAAGCTGAATTTGAAAATTTTGCGAAATTCTAATTAAATTCTCTTCCTTTTTTCTGTGTAGTAATTGCCAGACGAATTTATTTATTTTTTTGGTTTCGGTACCAGGCTTCGCACTCATCTACTAAAGCCAAATATTTACTACTTTTTTACGTTATATGCTATTATTTGGGTCCTTTTTTTAAATTTCAGCCACTAAAAGCTAATATTTCTGTTTTTTTTTTTTTTTTTTTTTTTGAGAATTTTCACTACTTTAAATTCACTAATACTAGAAATAAAAAAACTATTCTTAAAAATTATAATCAAATTCTTTATAACGATTCAATTATTTTCAAAAAATATTCGAAATTCTATTTTCAATATCTAGTATTTTCATAAAATTTCGCAGAACAATTCAATTATTTAAAAACAAATTGATGAAATTCATCAAAAATTCAATTATTTTCATAAATAATATAATTTCCACAGGAATTCAATCAATTTAAAGTTAAACTAGCATTTTCAAAAAAAATTTCGAAAAAATCAATTATTTGACAAAATTTTTATACAATTCTTCACATTAATTCAATTACTCTCACTAATAATTTAATATTTTTCATAGAAATATAATTATTTAGAAAAAATTTTAATAAAATTCTAATCAAGAATTCAATTATTTTCATAAATAATAAAACTTATCGAAGAATTTCAATTAATTTTCATTCTATTTGAAATTAATTTTAATCGAAAAATTAAATTATTTTCACAAATAAAATTTTCATAATATTTATTATATTTCGAAAAAATTAATTATTTAAAACAATGTTGTTTTTAATTTTTTGGAAGAAATCAATTATTTTCACAAATAAAGTTTTCTACAAGAATTCAATTATTTAATATAAAATTTTCATAATATTTATTACATTACGAAAAAAATAATTATTTAAAACAATGTTTATAAAATTCTTATGAAGAATTCAATTATTTAAAAAAATAACACAATTTTTCACAGTAATTCAATTCTTTTTAAAGATTTTAATAAAATTTTTGGCAATAATTCAATTATTTTTATAAATAATAAAAATCTTCTCAGGAATTCAATAATTTTTGAAAATTTTAATAAAATTCTTTGCAACTATTCAATTGTTTTGATAAATAAAATTTATCGCAGGATTTCAATTTCTTGAAAAAATCAATTATTTAAAACCATAGTTTTTTAAAATTCTTTGGAAGAATTCAATTATTTAAAAAAATATTATAATTTTAATAAAATTGTTCGAAAGAAATCATTTATTTTTAATACAATTATAATATACAATTTTAATTATAATTATACAATTATAATTTATTGAATAATTGAATGTTTCTCAAAATTGAATTCTCATAAAGAATTTTATCAATAAATTTTTAAATCATTAAATTCTTTCGACGAATTTTAATTTTAGAAAAATTAAAAATTGAAATTCTGCGATGAGTTTTATTATTTATGAAAATAATTGAATTTCTAAAAGGTTTTCTATTATTTATGAAAATAATTAAATTTACGTAAAAAAATTTATTATTTATGAAAATAGGTATAATGGAATTATTATTGGGAAAAAATTTTTAGAAAAATTTGTAAACAATTGAATTCCTGTGAAATTTTTATTATTTATGAAAATAATTAATTGTTTGTGTTGAATTTTATTAAAATTTTTTTTTAATAATTGAATTCTTTTGGTAATTTTTTTTTTTTAATAGTAGGTATTAAAAATCATTAAATGATGAAATTTTTCAAAAATAATTGAAATTTAGACAAGAATTTTATTAATATTTTTGAAAATAATTGAAATTCTGCAATTTATTTGTAACTTCTTCAAAACTCAATTTTTTAAATGTTTTCAACTAAAATTCTTCTATAAATCCATTTTCTTTAGACGAGAATTTTTAAAAAAATTTTAACATAATTGAATTCTTTTGACGAATTTTAATAAAATTTTTAAGAATAATTACATTTTTTGTGGCATTCGATTAAAATTACACTAAAAATAATTGAAATTCTGCTATAACTTTCATTATCTATGAAAATAATTGAATTTCTATAAAGAATTTTATTAATTATGAAAATAATGGAATCTCTGTAAAAATTTTCATTATTTATAAATATAATGAAATTATTGCGAATAAATTTGTAAATAATTAAATTCCTATGAAATTTTCATTTTATTTATGAAAATCAGTAAATGTTTGCGCAGAACTTCAACAAAAATTTTATTTAAATAATCGAATTCTTTTTGAGGAATTCGATTAAAATTGAAATTCGGCGATGAATTTTATTATTTATGAAAATAATTGAATCTCTGTAAAAAAATTGTATAGTTTATGAAAATAATGGAATTATTACGAGGAAATTTATAAAAAATTTGTAAATAATTGACTTCCTGTGAAATTTTTATTATTTATAAAAATAATTTAATTATTGTGGAGAATTTCATCAAAATTTGTTTTAAATAATTGAATTGCTTAGGAAAATTTTATTAAAATAGTAGATATTGAAAATCATTGAATTGAGGAAAATTTTTGAAAATAATTGAATTTCGGAGAAGAATTTAATTATTTCTAAAGATAATTGAAATTTCCATGAGAATTTAATTATTTCTAAAGATAATTGAAATTTTCATGAGAATTTAATTATTTCTGAAGATAATTGAAATTTTGTTGAGTATTTAAGAAATTTTTTGAACATAATTGAATTTTTGCAATCGTTTATAACTTCTTCAAAACTAATTTCAGAAGAATTTGAAATATTACAATTTTTCAAAAATCTAAGTTCTTTAAAATTTCTAATTTTAAATTCATTCAAAATTGAAGTTTTATAAAATTTCAAATTAATCCCTTTTAAAGTTCATTCATTTATGAATGAAGTTATTTACTTAGAAATTATTGTCAGCAATAGAAAAAAGTTTAGGGTTTCTTGGTAATTTCATAGTTTATGACACCAGCAAAAAAACACAAAAATTCATAATTTTCTCATGAATTCTAAAAATTTAATTTTTTCCAGTACTTTTAGTAAAAATCCCTGACTTTTCCTTGACCTGAGGTAACCCTGTTAATCAGGGACTCTTTCCAATACAAGTGAACACAAATATCAAGTGTGTGTTATTTGTGTTGTGTTTAGAACACAACACAATTCGAATATTGAAATTGTGTTGTGTTCAGAACACAACACAATTCATAAAATTGAAATGTGTTGTGTTCTGAACACAAACAGATTTCAATAGTAAATTGAACTCTCCACATATGTGTTTGAGCAAATGTGTTTTTTCGAACACAAACATATTTCTTATATTTTAATTGTGTTGTGTTCTGAACACAACATATTTTCAATATTCGAATTGTGCTGTGTTCTGAACACAACACAAACTCAACACAAATGTTTGGTTACTGTCCCTGCTGTTAATAAGTCCCGATAAAAATTCCCAAACCCTCTTGAGACCTAATCTTTCCCAACTTGGGCCCTATTCGGGTAAACTATTTCAAAAATCAATTTTAGAACCTCAGTTGCGGTAAATTTCAGAACTTGTCAATTACTGTATGATCCAGAAAATTCCAACAAATAAATTCTCCTCTTTCTTCCAGTTTGGCATTTCTTCCTAATCCAACTTTCCTGTCAGCTACAATAATCTCCCAATATATATATATATAGATCTACGCCCGCTAAACCTTGAAGAGTTCGAGAAGCTGAGATTCGACACGACTGTCAAGGTAATCGCAAATTGTACTCTCTTCTCGAGAGATAGAATCTGCGCACTGCGGCAATAAGCTCGACGCCACTATACACACTATGCGAGAAACGGTGAAAATCGATCGAGGCGTTCTCGCTTTTATCGACAAGCAATTTATCAGTTTCACCGGTTTCAAAACCGCACCAATGGGGTTGCATATACATATATATATATACAAGAGAGAATGACGTAAAGTTTTGTATATATTACCCTTCTTTTTCCTCATACCATCCACAAGAGTATAAGGAATAAGAACAATGTCGCAGCTGTGCTCGCGGACACGAAACTCGTTTTTTCGCGGATCGAAATGAGGGAGAGAGAGAGTGAGAGGAACCAAAATCCGTTTGATCTTGTATGGTGGCACATAAGGATTTTGCCTGAAGCAATGTGTGTGCTGTGAAGGGACCATATACGAAAACTGGAGAGTGAGGCGCGAGAGTGAAATGTTGAGAGAGAGAGAGAGAGAGAGAGACAAGTGGTTTGGGGGAGTCACAGCAAGACGCGGGGTTGGCGAGGCATTGAAATTGCAAATGCGCATTATGGATAATTCCCCATAGAGGGTCGAATATCTATGTATTTCGGCGGCCACTCACACTACGATTTTGTGTGGCAGTCTAACAGGGTCCTTGTGTTTGAGTCAAGGCGACAACATACACGTTTATGCTCCACTGTATTCGTCTTCGAGACTCCAACCCTCGTCTTCGCTACACCTATCCACCCACACCTTTAACGCTCAACCAACACCCCAACATCGCCCCAAAAGCCCTTACCATTTACACACCTTCACCCCCTTCACTTGTAGAGAGAGAGAAGCATAAGTGAATCCACTATACACGGATTTAACAGGGGGTTGCGACTGCTTTAGGCTATCTCGCTATTTCTGTTTTGCGACATTGTGTGTTAAAACCATTCTCCTCGATAAACAAAAAATTTCGTTATTCTTCAAAAACATTTTTCTTTATAGCAAAGTCAAAAAAAAATTACTTTAAAGATGGTTCTTAGTTTGTATGATATTTGTATGAGGCCGAATTTAACTTCGTATGTTATTTAATACGAATTAATACGTAATTATCTAAGCAATAAATCCCAAACATCTTTGATGCAAAAAAATCGGCCAAGTAAAAGTTTTTGCAAATGTCCAAACAATTAGTGAAATAAAAGTTTACCAAGTAAAATTTATAACTGAAGCTTTAATAAAGGGACAGTCACCAAACGTTTGTGTTGAGTTCGTGTTGCGTTCTGAACACACAAACATTTCAATGTTAGAATTGTGTTGTGTTCAGAACAAAACACAATTTCAAATTAGACAACACAACACAATGTGTTCTGAACACGAACACATTTCAATATTAGAATTGTGCTACGATCAGAACACAACACAATTCAAATGTGTTTGTGTTCGAAAAAACACATTTGCTTAAACACATGTGGCGAGTTCAATTTACTATTGAAATATGTTTGTGTTCAGAACACGACACAATTCAAATATTGAAATGTTTAGGACACAACATAATTCGAATATTGAAATTGTTTTGTGTTCAGAACACAAAACAATTTGTAGTGTGTCCTAAACACACTACAAATACACACTTGATATTTGTGTTCATTTGTGTTGGAAAGAGTTCCTATTCAATTGTAACAAATATAAAATTTAATTTAATGATTAAGCTGCTAATGAATGAATAAGCAGCTAATAAAATCCAATTATTCGTCCTAATGGAAAATTTCTATTTGAAGCAATTATCTTATCTTGGCGTCAATACTATCATTAATTACAAGTTAGAAACATTATTGACGCCAAGGTATTAAAATTGCTTCAAATAGAAATTTTTTATTAAGACGAATAATTGGATATCATTATAGCTGCTTATGCAGAGTGTATACTATTTTCGTTCAACAAAATTCCCGTTTTATTTCCGACTTTGTCCTTATTTTTCCCAGGTTTTTTTTTTCTCATCAAATTTAAAATCATTTGATTTCGAACATAAATAAATCTACAAAATGCTTCCAAATATTTTTTTAGAGTTTTTATAAATAATTAAATTCTTTTGACCAGTTTCTTTAAATTTTTTCAAAAAAATCTTTTTTTTTTAATAATTTTAATTAAAAGTTTGGAAAATAATTGAATTAAACAAAGAATTTTCTCAATTTTTGAAAATAATCTTGTCTATTCATTTCAATTTTCAAAAATTTTAATAAAATTCTTGTCAAAATTTCAATTATTTTGAAAAAATTGTTCTCAATTCAATGATTTTAAATATCTACTATTTTAAAAATAATTTTCTAATAGAATTCAATTTAAAAAAAAAATTTTGATTAAATTCTACGCAAACATTTACTGATTTTCATAAATAATAAAAATTTCAGAGGAATTCAATTATTTACAAATATATTCGGAATAATTCCATTATTTTTCTAAAAAATAAAATTTTTTACAGAGATTCAATTATTTTTATAAATAACAAAAATCTTTTAGGAATTCAATTATTTTAATAAATAATAAAAGTCATAGGAGAATCTTAAAAATTTTATTAAAATTCGTCAAAAGAATTTAATTATATTCAAAAATTTTTAAAAATTCTCGTCAAAATTTCAATTATCTTTAAGAATTAAAAAAATTCTTTTCCAAAATTCAATTATGTTCAAAAATTTTAATAAAATTCTTTGCAAAATTTCAATTATTTTCAAAAATTTTCATCAATTTAATGATTTTCAATACCTATTATTTTTAAAAAAATATTCCCTAAAGAATTCAATTATTTAAAAAACGTTTTGAAAAATTCAAAACAAACAATTAATTATTTTTATAAATAATAAAAATATCACAGGAATTCAATTATTTACAAATTTTTTATAAATTTCTTCGCAACCATTCAATTATTTTCATAAATAATAAAATATTTCCATGAATTCAATTATTTTCGTAAATAATAAAATTCTTTTGTGGAATTCAATTATTTTTATAAATAATAAAACTCATTGCAAAATTTCAATTATTTTTAATACAATTTTAATCGAATGCCACAAAAAATGTAATTATTCTTAAAAATTTGATTAAAATTCATTAAAAGAATTCAATTATGTTCAAAAATTTTTAAAAATTCTTGTTCTTGGCAAAATTTCAATTATTTTCAAAAATTTTCATCAATTTAATAATCTTTAATACCTGATATGTTTAAAAATAAATTTTTAATAAAATTCAACACAAACAATTAATTATTTTCATAAAAAATAAATTTTTCTACAGAGATTTAATTATTTTCATAAATAGTAAAAAACTTTTTAAGAATTCAATTAAAAAAAACTATGAAAAAATTTTCGTAAAAAATTCTGGGAAAATTCAAATAATTTTAAAGAAGTTACAGTAACAATATTCTTATGCATAAAATTTGAATGCACAATTTTTTTTGGAAAATTAGGAAAATTAATAGAATTAGGAAAAACAGATTAGGAAAATTTGATTAGGAATTTTAACTTTAGGAAAAAGACTTTTAGGAATTTCTAAAATTAGGAATTTTAGATTAGGACAATTGGTAGGGAATCAATTCATCTCAATTGCGAGAGAAATTTTATGCCATCTGTATGGAAACTTACAGAATGATAATGGCGCGAAATTCAAATTGAATTAAAATAAAAAAACCGAACTAGAAATAAAAACACAATTATTGTAAATCAATCATGGGAAAAAGAATATCAACAAAAAAGGCAGTCGTCATATTTTGTTTTCCCGAAGTAATAAATCTAATTGCCTCAAGAATAAACAAAATATTTATTTTCTCAAAGAGAAAACGCAGTCGTCTTTCATTAATAAAAAAAAAATTGTATTTTCTCCCCCTTCTCCAATATTTGCCTAAACAATTTAATAAAGAATGCTATGTTTGTCGCATATTTTTCAATTTTCTATCGAAACCAAAAAGAGAGCAAAAAAAAAAAAAAAAACTCCTCCCCGTTGCTCTAAATTGCATTTTATATATCCGGAGCGTGAATTATATCGATATCAACAAAATATTGCATGGGTTTTTGTGGCAAAGAACGAGAGAGAGAGAGAGAGAGAGAGAGAGAGAGAGAGAGAGAGAGAGAGAGTTTATTTAAAATATAAATGTATGACCTTCATTCGAAAACTGAATATGTATTTATTTAGTAAATAGCACCTGATTGTGTCCAACACAAAAAAAGTAACGTCTCATCGTTGTTTTTTTCTCGACATTATTTCTCCTCCTTCTCGCTCCTCGATCATGCAAAAAAAAAAAAATGAGTACATTTTTCAATCGATATTTATAACAGCGGCATTTTATTTCACGACGCAATTCATCCGGGACAAATGAATTAGAGAGACAGGGGACATTTTTGCCCTCGATGTCTCGACGTAGGATTTGACTTTTGGACGGGTTCGTTAACGGTCGATGACGATGCCATTTCGCGAGGGCGGATTAAAATTTAAAATGAGCAGATTAGAGAAAGAGAGAAAATTTCTCGTTTTGCCTTCTCCCTCTTTCTTTTGCTTACATTTTTTTTTTTTTTTATCTTTTTCTCGCTTTTATTTTTTCGACCTCCCACCCCCACTTCTCTTATACTCGCTTTTCGCGTCGCGTCGCGTACTTTTTTTTCTCCAGTCAAGTCGCGCCTCGCTGGAAAATTAAAAAACGAGAGCAACTTTCCGTCATACGGTTTGCTGCTCATATGTAATTATCGGACATTTTCCCTCTTCGAGTTCGACAGGTCAACCAACCCCCTCTTTTCATTTTTTCTTTTCTTTTTTTTTTTTTTGCCCAGAATCAATTTTTATTTCGCCTCCAACCAACCTTTATTTTATTTTACTTTTCTTATTATATTCTATAGCTTTTTACTTTACACACCTTGTCGTTGCCCCAGATACGATAGATGAAATCGAGGTTTGAAAGGCTCTTTCAGAAAAAAAATCGACCATATTGAAAAAGCCTTTTACTGTTGTTTACTTTTTTTTTGTGTTACTTCTTTTCTTCTATGTGCACTCTCAACATTTTCCCCGCTCTCTCTCTATTTAAATGTATTTATAGAATTATATTATAAATAAATAAAATCTCTTTATTATCAGAACAAATAAAAATTTCTTTAATTATTAGCAAAAAAATATTTTTGAAAATAAAATTCCCTGACTTTTCTAGGTTTTCCAGGTTTTTAAAACTACATTTATATTTTACCAAATTTTGTTTTTAATTTTAATTTAATTTTAATTTTTTTTTAATTTATAAAAAAAAATTTTTTTTTTATTCATTTCTAGAATTTCTAAAATTCTTTTTTAAAACAATTATTTTTAATTTATTTTTAAAAAAGTTCTTCTTTGGGAATTTTTAAAACCATTTGTTAACAATTGAATTTTACCTAAAATTTCGATTATTCTGACATTCTTCAATGAAAAAAAAATTAGAAATTAAAAACTTTAAATAATTAAAAAAAACTTCCATTAAACTTTTTGAGAAAAATTAATACTATAAATTTCCTTAAAAATCTTGTCAAGAATTTAATTATTTTTATAGATTAATAAAATTATTCGCATGAATTCAATTATTCTCAAAAAATTTGAAAAAAATTCTTCGAAATAATTCAATTATTTTTAAAATTGACAAAATTCTTCGCAAGATTTCAATTATTTTGAAAATTGGTAAAATTCTCAGCAAGAATTCAATTATTTTCAAAATTGATAAAATTCTTCATAAATTTTCAATTATTTTCAATATTATTTTTTTACGTAATTTTGATTATTCTGACATTCTTCAATTAAATATAGAAATTAAAGAAAATAGAAAAATAAAAAAAAATAAAAAATAGAAAATAAAAACTTGAAGAATTTAAGAAAAATTCAATATTAAACTTTTTCAAAAAAATTAATTCTACAGAATTGTTAGTTAAAAGTAAGAAAAGTTCCAATTTTCCAAGATTTTAATTTGAAACCTTTTCAAAAATTCAATTATTTCTAAAAATTTACGCTATATTGCTTTCAATATTCAAAAATAATGTAAAATTTTAACTGAAATTCATTTTTAAATCAATATTTACTAAAAAAAAAACCATGATAATTCAATTATTTAAATACAAAAATAAATATTTTATTAAATAATTAAATGTTTCTTGAAATTGAAATTTCATAAAGAATTTTATAAACAAATTTTTAAATAATTGAATTCTCTTTTTCAAATTTAAATAAAAATTTTAAGAATAAGTTCATTTTTCGGAAATTTGATTAAAATTTTAATTAAAAATAATTTAATTTCTTCAAAGAATTTTATAAGAGTTTTGGAAAATAATTGAAATTTTGCCAAGAATTTTATTAAAATTTAAGAAAATAATAAAAATTTTGGAGAAAAATTTATAAAGATTATTGAAATTTTTACGAGAATTTTTGTAAATTGTTGAATACAATTAAATTACTGCGAAGAATTATATTAATTTTTGAAAATAATTGAATTCTTGAGACAAATTTTATTAAAATGTCTTTTTAAATAATTGAATTCTTTTATGAAATTCTATTGAAATAGCAGACATTAAAAATAATTTAATTTTGACTTTTTGAAATTATTAAAATTTCTACAAAGAATTTGATGAAAATTATTTTGAAAAAAAAAATTGAATTATTAAAATTTTTGAAAATAATTTAATTTTTCGAATAAATTTGATTAAAACTTTATGGAAAATAATACTTCAATTCTAATAAATAAATTGTAGCAAAGGTTTTTAAAATAATTGAATTTCTTTGAGGAATTTTAATCGAATTTTTAAAAATAATTTCATTTTTTGAGGAATTCTATTAAAATTGTATTAAAAATAATTGAAAGTCTACGATGAGTTTTATTATTTATGAAAATAATGAAATGTTAACGTAATATTTTATTAAAAATTTTGTTAATAATTAAATTCTTTTGGAAAATTTTATTAAAGTAGTAGATTTATTAAAAATCATTAAATTGATAAAAGTTTGTGAAAATAATTGAAAGTTTGTCATGAATTTTATTTAAATTATTGGGAATAATTGAATATTGCCGAAGAATTTTACTACTTTTGAAAATAATTGAATTTCTGCAATCATTTCTAATTGCTACAAAATTCAATTTCTTTTAGTGTTTTTAATTAAAATTCTTCTATAATTCCATTATTTTTAATAATCAATTAAAAATATATATTAAAAAATTTAAGAATTGGAATAATTAAAATTTTTCAAAAATCTACGTTCTTTAAGACAATTTCTAATTAAATTCATTCAAAAATTGAAATTTAACAAAATTTCAAATTAAAATCTTTTTAAATTCATCTGTACTTATGAAAATTGTAAACGCAACTTTTTTAAAATTTAATTAATTTTGAAATATTTATGTAAAATTAGATTTCAAGAATAAACTTTAGAAAATAACAATTTTCCAGGATTTCAATCAAAATTCCCTGACTTTTTCAGGTTTTTTCAAGGTTTATAAAATTCCCTGACATTTCCAGGTTTTCCAGGTTTCCAGGTTTCCAGGTTGCGTGGCAACCTTAATTTATTAATTATTCGTAAAAAAATATTTTTGAAAGTAAAATTCCCAAAAAAAAATACTTTACAACGGGGGAAATTGAATAATAAATACTATCAAACAACTGGAAAATAGTATATTTACCGAAAAAAATAAAAAGAAATGTTTGTTTGCAGTTTCTGACTTTTTTAATTATTGCTGACTGGCACAAAAGCACCAGAAGCAAAAGTAAACTATGCATGAAATAAAGCGCGGCGTTGAAGAATTGTGTAGAACTACATAATTAGCCATATATATATAAACTGCATTTGCTAAATTCCAAGCTTGGTTTAAAAGGCTGGAACGATTTAATGATTGTATACCCAGAACAGAAATGGCTAAAACAGAAAACTGCATTTTATAGACTTCACTGTATATACTATATTTCTTTTTAATTTATATCTACCAATTTAGTTCTCTAGCAAAGCGTTTTTTAATTTTTTAATTTTAACTGAGGTATTTTTTTTAAACTATAAAATATTTTTTCAACTAAGCTATTTTTTTAACTACGATTTATTAACGAAGATGTGTTTTTTAACTAAAGATATTTTTTAAACTAAAATATTATTTTAACTAAGCAAATATTTTTAACAAAGACATTTTTTTAACAAAGAAAATATTTTCAACAAAGAATTTTTTTTACTAAACTATTTTTTTTAACGATGATATTTTTTAAACTAAAATATTTTTTTCACTATAAAATTTTTTTCAAGTAAAACAATATTTTTAAAATAAGATTTCTTTTACTTAACTATTTTTTTTAACTAAAATACTCTTTTACCAAAATATTTTTTTAACTACGATATTTTTTGAACTAAAATATTTTCTTAACTAAGCAAATATTTTTAACAACGACATTTTTTTAACTAAGAAGATATTTTCCTCGATATTTCCAACAAAGAATTTTTTTTAACTAAGAAAATATTTTCAAAAAAGAATTTTTTTTAACTAAGAAAATATTTTCAACAAAGAATTTTTTTTACTAAACTATTTTTTTAACTTTGATATTTTTAACAAAAAATATTTTTCTCACTAAAATATTTTTTTACCTGAGATATTTTTTTAACTAAGATTTTATTTTCATCCGCACTTGTCAATTTTTTATCAAATTTTATAAAATTATAACTATTAAACTTTCAACTGACGAGAAAATTAAGTTTACTTTACCGTTATTTTATTCACCGCATCGATTCTATTTTTATCCACAACTTTTTTTTTTGAATAATTGAAAAATATTGGCTGAAAATTTAAAAAAAAATTTAATTATACTCTTTCAAATGAGAGAAAAAGTAAACACTCGTCTCGTAAATAAATAATTGATCAAAATGAATTGTAAACAAAGCAAAATTTTCCATAAAATCACAAATTTCTTTGTTTTCTTTCGTTAATTTTATTATTACTATTATTATTATTATTTTATTCAAATAAAAACTATCCATTTCAATGGTTTTTCGTGCAAAAGAGAAAAGAGAGAGAGAGAGAGCAGCGATGGTACCAGGTAATATTTTACCATCTTTTTTAATGTATCTAATAAAATGTTTTCTAAACTGCAATACTCTCTAAATTTGAATTCGTAAAATTTTACTAATATTAGTAAAAAAAAAGTCCATTACTCATAAAAATTAATAAAAATCGTTTTCTGTCCATTACTCATAAAAATTAATAAAAATCGTTTTCTGATCAGAAAAAAATTCTAATTAATAAAATTAGTAAATTAGTAAAATTAGCAAAATTAGATTAGTAAAAAATTCTACTAATTTTAGTCACTTTTATCTTTAAAAATTAAGTAAACAATTTTTTTTTTTTAATATATTTTCTATAAAAATAAATAATTTATATTGTAAATAAATATAAATATGTGCAAATAATGTAAATATAAATGTAAAAAATTTAATTAAATAATTACATTATATTTATTAATTTATCTAATTATAATATATTTTCTAATTATAAAACAAATAAAAAAAGAAATAAACAAAATGTAATAGATAATAAAAAATATTTCAAAAATTTATTTATATTACAATTTAAATAAAGAAAATAAAAATTAGAAAATTAAAAAAAGAAATAAACAAAATTTAAAATTTCTAGTAAAAATTAGTAAAATTAGTAAATTAGTTTCGCATCAGAGAACGATTTCATTTCACTGATTCATAATTGAAAAATAATATTCAATCCTAAATTATTTTCTCCCAGCAAAAAATGTATATAAAAAAAATTATCATTCCCGAGAGGATTCGAACCCCAGAGTTCCCAGCGCTCCTATTAGTAAATACACTTTACCACGCAGCTAATTTTCAATTCCCACAATTTTCTTCTATTCATTATTTTATCAAAAACTAATTCATTTTCACTTTAAAAATTTCACTTTCCCGTGAAAGAAGCTTTTTCAAAATACACCGCAGGTAAAAAATTACCAAAAAAAAGTATTTTAACTAATAACAAAGTGTCATCATTCTAAAAAAAAAATAACAATAGATTTTTTTTTTCTTTACCTATTGACTGACAGGCGTCAATATCGCGTCATTAATTACCGAGAGATTTCGACAGTTTTGACTTTTAAACAATCCCATGATCGGCTATTTAGGCGAATCAAACAAAGTGTGGCAATGCATTGAATACACTCTCCCACACACTCACACACACACGCATGTAAATTTAAACTTAACGCAATGTGTGCTTTATGTATTTATACATGAATGAATGTATGTATGTGTGTGTGTGTGTAAAATTGAATTACGGCTTAAGCCATCGTTGCAGCCGTTACAGCAACCGCGCTAATTGATAATCGGGGGGCCGCGGCTAGCTTTTCTCCCTTCTATCCAATCTGCCCCCCCCCCTCTCCCCACCCCTCAAACTTGTCCTACGCGGCACAAGGCTAATTGGCTGATCACGTTGTGATTTAAATTGTGAAATTCCGTGAGTCGTAAATTAAAGCGAATTACGACCGATAAACTAATTAGTGTGAATAAAACCGATCGGATAGTGCGATTCAATGCGCGCGCATATATTTAATATCGCCGATTGTTTTTTTTTTTTTATTTTTTTTTTTTTTTTTTTGTAAAAACGTTTCCCTCTTTCTCATCCTATGGACTTTTGGGATTTATTACATCACTCACTGTTTATATTTGAAGGTGTCAAATTGATGCCAGAAATTTGGAAATTAATACCAAAAATCATCAGATTGAGGATGCAAAAATTATCAAACTGATATACTAAAATTTATCAAATTGATACTAAAATTTATCTGATTGATACTAAAATTTATCTAACTAATACCAAAATTTATCAAAACTGGAGATTTTTAAGGATCTTAAATTGAGATGATAAACAGTATCAAATTAATAATAATATATTCAATATCAATTTTTTTATGCACTCAATTAAACTTTTTCAAAAAAAATTAATTTCAAAATTCACGCTATATTGCTTTTAATATTCAATTATTATCTAAGATTTTAACTTACATTCATTTTTAAATTAATTTTTATTAACTAATTTTAAAAATTTTTATTTTATTTTTTTTTTTAAATAATTGAATTTTGGAGAAGAATTTAATTATTTTTTATAAGAATTGAATTTTTGCGAAGAATTTTATTATTTTTGAAAATAATTGAATTTTGGAGAAGAATGTAATTATTTTTGAAAATAATTGAAATTTTGCCAAAAATTTTATTAAAATTTTTGAAAATAATTCAATTTTGGAGAATTTAATTATTTCTAAAAATAATTGAAATTTTGACGAGAATTTAAAAAAATTTTGAACATAATTATTATTTTTGAAAATAATTGAATACCTATTGAAAAAAAATTTTATTTTTTATAAAGATAATTGAAATTTTTTAGAAGAATTTTATTTTTTATGAACATAATTGAAATTTTGGTGAAACATTTCATTATTTTAAAAATATAACTAAAATTTTTACCTAGAATTTTTCTTAATTTTTCAATAAAAATGTTTTAAAGTAAAAATTCAATTAAAATTATATTAAAAATAATTGAAATTTGACTATGTATTTTGTTATTTGTGAAAATAATTGAATTCCTAAGAAGAATTTTATTACTTTTGAACAATATTTCATTTTTTCTTGAAAATAATTGAATTTCTGCAATAATTTGTAATTTATCAAAAATTAATTTTTTCTCGTGTTTTTAACTAAAATTCTTCTATAAATGCATTATTTTTAATAATTTTTGAAAAAGTTCTTTAAGAATTTTAAAAATCATTTGTTTACAATTCAATTTTACAATATTTCAATTATTCGTAAATTCTTCAGTTAAACATTATGTTAGAAAATAAATACTTCAAATAAATTTTTAAAAAAATCATTTAACTTAGTCAAAAAAATTAATTCTACAGAATTGTTAGTTAAAAATATGAAAAATTCATATTTTCAAAGATTTTAATTTGAAACCTTTTCAAAATTCAATTATTTCTAAAAATCCACGCTCTAATGCTTTTAATATTCAATTATAATCTAAAATTTTAACTAAAAACTACTTTTAAATTAATTTTTATCCAAAAATTCTACTAGAATACAATTATTTAAATACAAAAAAAATTATTGAATAATTGCATGTTTCTTAAAATTGAATTCTTATAAAGAATGTTATCAATCAATTTTCAAATAATTGAATTCGTTTGACGAATTTTATTAAAACTTTTAAGAGCAATTACATTTTTCGAGGAATTTGATTAAAATTGTATTAAAAATAATTGAAATTTTGCAATGAGTTTTATTTTTTATAAAAATAATTGAATTCCTAAAAAAGATTTTATTATTTACGAAAATAATTTAATCCCAGTAAAAATTGTATTATTATATGAAAATAATTGAATGATTGCGAAGAAATTTATAAAAAAAAATTGTAAATAATTAAATTCCTGTGAAATTTTTATAATTTATGAAAATAATTAAATGCTTGCGCAGAATTTTATTAAAATATTAGATTTTTTTTATTGAAAATCATTGAATTGAGAAAAATTTTTGAAAATAATTATCGAAGAAGAATTTTATTATTTATAAAGATAAATTATTATGAATTCCTGCAAAAAATATTATTACATATTTCCAAAAAAAAATTAAATGTCTGACAAGAATTTTATTACTTTTGTAAATAACTGAATTCATGTTAAAAATTTTATTAAAATTTCCGAAATTAATTGAATTCTTTCGACGAATTTTAATAAAATTTTTAAGAATAATTTTTGAAAATAATTGAAATTTTGCAAAAAGTTTTGCAAAAAATTTTTTAAAAAATTTTTTAAAAAATTGAATTTCGGAGAGGAATTTAATTATTTCTAAAGATAATTGAAATTTTGACGAGAATTTAAAAAAATTTCATACTGTTGATATTAATTTTATATTTTTGATACCAATTTGAGATTTTCTGGAATTAATTTATTGTATTAATTTTTACTTTTTAGTATCAATTCGGTACATTAAGTATTAATTTGATACCTATTTTTAAATAAACATTAACTATTAAAAGAAATATCTCATAGTTCTTAAAATCAGTTCCCTAATCGAAAAATAAAAAATTCTCAAAGAAAAATTTTAAAAACTAAATAAACAATAACATAAATACATTAATAATAAATTATTAATAAATATTTTGAGTAATCCTTTACAGAAATTATACTCAAAATAATAAGAAAGATTTTTTACACAAAGCCGATCAGTTAAAGCCTCGTTGAAAAGTCAATTTCATACTATAGATTCCTATTCATTACAATACAACTCTAAAGTTCTACTAATTATGAATTGTATTCACGCTAATTGCAAACAAGAGAAAAAAAAATCCGACAAATCAAGGTTAATGAAATTGTTTCATTATTTCAATTTGTTTTTCCATTCTTTACCCACGCGGGATTTTCATTTTCGAGAGAGAAAGAGAGAGACAGAGAGGAAAGAGAGAGAAAAAGAGAGTGAGTGAGTGAGTGAGAAAAAAGAGAATGAATGAGAGAAAGAGAGATACACGCTAATGACGAATAAAAAGGAAACTATTCTAAATAATCACATAATGTCATTATTTAAACGAAAATTAAATTTTAGACCGCAATTTTCTTTCCTACTTGACTTTTTTTTCAATTAGAATTGAGAGAATGAAAAACGAAATGCCACGCAATAAAAAATTATATATAACTGAAATTACAAGATTTTTAATTCTCTTAATTACAATTATACGTGTATTTAATATTTATATTTTATATTAAATATTACATATTCCAGCAAAGAGAAATAATATTTATACCCAGGGAATATATAATATTTAATATACGTATATATAGCTTTATAGTTAACGAAAACCTAAATAAATAAAAGCAGTTCCGACTTGTACTTTAGTACATACCGTATATATATAAATTCACGTATATCTGACTACAGTGATTGGAGGAACTTTTACCGATATCAGTTATTCAAATATTGAAGAAAGTAGCTTCAATTTATCATGTATTTACCTTGTTCTTCAGCAATGTCGTTAAAAGGGTGCCTTTTCCGTGTACACTTTGGAAGAATTCGCCAGTATCTGTAATGAAAGAAAAGAGAGTTAAAGGAAAAATCTTTTAACGAACTGATATGATACTAATGCTAATGGATAAAAATTCAAACTCATTAATAATTTACCAGTAGAAGAAAATAAAATATACAAAATAAAACATACAAAATAAAATAAAAACAAGAAAATTTTTTTCTATAGAAAAAAATTTTCTTGTTTTTATTTTATTTTCTATGGAATTAATTAATTTATTTTTTGTGGAATAAAAAAATAGTAAAAAGGAAAATAGTTAAAATTTATTTATTTATTATTCTTTACTACAGTAAAGAATAATAAATAAATAAATTTTAACTATTTTCCTTTTTACCATTTTTTTATTCCACAAAAAATAATAGAAAACAAAACTGAAAATTCAACTGTAAATATTTATGTCTATTTTATTTTGTATTATAATTTTTACCTACTTATAAATTATTTAATGAATAATTTTAATGAAATATTTCGAAATTAATTGAATATATTAAAAGAGTTTACAATTTTCACAAATAGATCCAACTTCAGATGGTTTTAATTGGAAATTTTATAAAATTTCAATTTTGAATCAATTTAATTAGATTAGAAATTTTAGACAAGTTAGAAATTATTATAGAAATTCAATTATTTTTAAAAGTAATAAAATAGTTCGCAAAAATTCAATTGTGTTCAAAAAAATTTTTTAATGTCTCGTCAAAATTTCAATTATCTTTATAAATAAAAAAATACTTCTCTAAAATTCAATTATCTTTGAAAATAATAAAATTCTTTTTCGGAATTCAATTATTTTCAAAAATTGTCCTCAAATTTTATGTATTTCAATATCTACTGTTTTAATAAAATTTTCCCAAAGAATTCAATTATGTAAAAATTTTTTTAATAAAATTCAAAACAAACAATCAATTATTTTCATAAATAATAAAAATTTCACAGGAATTCAATTATTTTCATAAATAACAAAAACACATCGCTGAATTTCAATTATTTTTGATACAATTTGAATTAAATTTTTAATTTAAAAAATTTTTATTAAAAAATAAAAAATTCTCGCATTAAAAATTTCAATTATTTTGAAAAATAATTCAATTTTTCTTCGGAATTCAAGTATTTTCAAAAACTTTCCATAAATTTTATGTATTTTAATATCTACTATTTTACTAAAAATTTCCCAAAGAACTCAATTATGTAAAAAAATTTTTAATAAAATTCAACACAAACAATCAATTATTTTCATAAATAATAAAAATTTCACATGAATTCAATTATTTTTCATAAATTACAAAAACACATCGCCGGATTTCAATTACTTTTATACAATTTGAATTGAATTTTTAATTTAAAAAATTTTTTAATTAAAAAATAAAAAATTCTCGCATTAAAACTTTCAATTATTTTTAAAAATAATAAAATTCTTC
Organism: Leptopilina syphax; assembly: GCA_032872505.1. NCBI lineage: Eukaryota > Metazoa > Arthropoda > Insecta > Hymenoptera > Figitidae > Leptopilina > Leptopilina syphax. The sequence goes on along the minus strand of CM065476.1, from coordinate 6,742,276 downwards.
TTCGGAATTCAATTATTTTCAAACATTTAAATACAATTCTGTCAAAATTTCAAACTTTTTTTCAAAAATTTTACTCAATTTAATGATTTCCAATATCTACTATTTTAATAAAATTTCACAGAAATTCAACTATTTTCATAAATAACAAAACTCGACGCCGAATTTCAATTATTTTTGATAGAATTTGAATTGAATTTTTAATTAAAAAAAATTTTATTGAAAAATTAAAAAAAATTCACGTAAAAATTTCAATTATCTTTAAAAATAATAAAATTCTTCTTCGGAATTCAATTATTTTCAAAAAATTTCCCCAATACTATGTAAATATTTCAATATCTACTATTTTAATACAATTTTGCCAAAAAATTCAAATATTTAAAAGAAATTTTAATAAAATTCAACACAAACAATTAATTATTTTCATAAATAATAAAAATTTCACAGGAATTCAATTATTTTCACAAACAACAAAGCACATCGCCGAAATTCAATTATTTTTGATACAATTTGAATTAAGCTTTTACTTTAAAAAATTTTTATTGAAAAATTAAAAAAAAATTCTCGTAAAATTTCAATTATCTTTATAAAAAATAAAATTCTTTTCCAAAATTCAATTATTTTCAAAAATAATAAACCTCATCGCAGAATTTCAATTATTTTTAATAAAATTTTAATTTAATTCCTCGAAAAATTCATTTATTCTTAAAAATTGTATTAAAATTCGTCAAAACAATTCAATTATAATAATATAAATAATAATTTAATAATAAAATAATAATAAATATAAAATAAATGAAATGACATAATAATGAAAGTATATAAAATAATGATCGTTAAAAAAATAAAAATAAAAGTTTTCTAAAGAACTATTCCTTCGAAAATTCATGGAGGATAAGGGATCAAAATTTAATTTGCTCAAATACGTGTTTTGCAGCAGCAGGTGTGAAAGAAAACTGTGAGGTATCGGGTTTTCAAACAGCCCTTACTTCCCGCTTACTGGTATCGTATATCCGGTAAATAAGCGTGCACTCGAATACATATATGCTGCCCCTAATTCAAGTAGTTGATAAAGTATTATGTATTTTCAAGAATAATCCAAATTCAAGAGAAATAATAATGGAAACTGAAGAGAAAGGAGTAGATATTGTTCTCAAAGTTGTTTTTTTTTCCTATTAGAAACTATTTAATTAACTATTAGGCCAAGGGTTAAAACACTGTAAAAAGAAAGGTACTAATTTACTACTAATTTCGGTACTATAGTAATTTGGTTCTATTTTAATTTTTAATACCAAAATCAGCTTCAATTTAAAACCTAAAACCTTCTTATGATTTCTTAATTACATTCAAAAATAGAATAATTTTTTTAAAATAAATATTCAAATATCTATTTATTTTGTCTACAGGAATTAAAAAATTTCAAATGATTTCAATGTAACGAATTTTTGAAATTTAACTATTTGTAAAAATTACAAAAGTAATTCTTTCAAAATTCAATCATTTTTTTTTTTTTTTTTTTTTTGAAATTTATAAATAAAATTATTTAAAACTTTAATCATTTTATTTTATTCAATTCTAAATCACTTCTCATTAGAAAGTTCTACGAGAATTCAATTATTTAAATAATAAATAATTTATCTGAATAATTGAATATTTTTTAAATTTGAATTCTCATAAAGAACTTTATCAATATTTTAAAAAATAATTGAATTTTTACGAAAAATTGAATTAAAATTTTTTATAATAATTAAATTCATTTAAGAAATGTAATTAAAAATGAATAATTGAAAATAATTATTACACTCTAAGAAACAAATTATATCAATTTTTTTTTAAATAATTGAATTTTTTTGATTCAAATTTACATTATTTTATTCAAATTTTTAAGAATAGTTGCGTTTTTAGTGGAATTAATTTAAAATTATTTTAAAAATAATTGAAATCCTGCAATGAGTTTTATTTTTTATGAAAATAATTGAATTTTTGTCACCAGACTTTAATAAAGTTTTTAAAATAATTGCATTCTTGAGAGGAATTTTAAATAAATCTTCTTAAAGAAACGATTTTTTTCAAAAAATTTAATGAAAATTGTGTTTTAAGTAATTGAATTCATTTAAAAATTATTATTTATGAAAATAATTAAATTCTTTCAAAAAATTTTATTAAAATTATATATTGAAAACCATTTAGTTATTATAACGGATTTCATTTATATTTTTTAAAATAATTGAATTCTTTCAAAGAATTTCATTAAAATTTTTAATAATAGTTGCATATTTTTCGCGCAATTCATTTAAAGTTGAACTCTTGCAACGATTATTATTAAAATTTTTTAAAATAATCGAAATATTGCCAAGAATGTTATTAAAATTTTTGAAAATAATTGAATTTCATAAAGGAATTTGATCACTTATAAAGAAAATTGTAATTTTGACGAGAATTTAAAAAATTTTCTAAACATAATTGAATTTCTGCGAAGAATTTTATAGAATTTTTACCTAATAATTGAAATCTTTAAAAAAAAATTTATTATTTATGAAAATATTTGAATTCATAGAAAGAATTTGTCAAAATTTATTTTAAATAATTGAATTATTTTGGAAAACTTTATTAAAATAGTAGATACTGAAAATTATTGAATTACTGCAAAATTTTTGAAAATAATTAAAATATTGCCAAGTATTATTAAAATTTTTTAAAAATAATTGAATTTCAGAAAGGAATTTGATCACTTATCAAAAAAAAATTGTAATTTTGACGAGAATTTAAAAAATTTTCTAAACATAATTGAATTTCTGCGAAGAATTTTATAGAATTTTTACCTAATAATTGAAATCTTTAAAAAAAATGTATTATTTATGAAAATAATTGAATTTTTACAACGGATTTTATTAATTTTTCTAAATAATTGAATTAATGTGAAAAATTGTATTACTTGTAAAAATATTTGAATTCTCGCGAAGGATTTTATTAAAATGTACACCTAAATAATTGGATTTTCTTTTAAATTTTCTGGAAATTTAAATTATTATAAAACATGAAGATATTGATCACTCCGAGTCGAAAACTCGGAGTGATCGATATCTTCATGTTTTAATAATATTCTTAAAAGTTATTCAATTTCAATATAGAGGTTTAAATTTGAAAATTTCGAAAAACTTAATTTTTACGGAAAAATAATAATGATTAAATATTTACTTTAAATACGCAAATTATTCATGTTTTCGAATAATTTTACAATATTAAAGAAATTCGTAAATAGAACATTTTTTTTATCTAATAATTTTTAGAGTGAATCAGAAATCAGAATTCTTTATTAGGGTCAGGGAAAACTTTGTGAAAACTTTGTCTGGAAATCAGTGAAAAGAGTCATGTAAATTAAAAATTAATTTTTTGTGGCAACCCTGTGCTGTATGACAACCCTAAAAAGAAAATGCCATCAAAAGTCAATACAGTGCGGAGAAATTTTATAACTTGGAAGAGATAATATATATCCTAGAGTGTAAACAAGGATTTTTCATCAAGAACATGCCTTTAAGGAATGGAGCATACATGTGAGGGTATGTTTGTGTGTGTGTTTTTATAAAGCTTATAAAAAGGGCTTCTTATGGAGATGAAAAACGTGAAAAGAAAAGATTCCGCGGTTTAACTGATAGTACTTGAGGTTTTTTTTTCTTCTTCTTCTTTCTCCTTTTTTTTGTACCAGTGTATCACGAATCTGTAGTTGAGTAAAAGGGAAGATCTTTGCACAGCATACAAATAAATAAAGCCAAAAGGAGGAGGCAGTCGCGTGACCAGGCGGTTCGGTTGGTTCGGGCGCTGGGGCATAACGTGAGAGAGTCTGTGGATCGATTCAGCCGCTCGAGTCGAGTCGAGTTGCGTCGCACCGAGTCGAGACTGTGCCTGCCTGCCTGCGTTACGACAGGGGTGCGCAAACCGAGGATCAAAAATTCTGTTATTTTCCACCTCTGGCTTTTTTTATTTTCATTTTTTTTTTTTTAATACCCTCTTTCCGCACTCGTCGTTTTCAATCAGTTCTCTAATTCCTTCAAAAAAAGAAAATACATTTTTTTTTGTTGATGTAATACACCCGATTTTTCAACTGTAAATAATATTCATCATGCTCTGTAATCTTTACATTTTGACACAAATACTGCAAAAAAAAAAAAAGATAGTTGATTTCAATTTTTTAAAGATGATTTTCGATGCTATTGGATTGAAAAATAGAGCAACAAATCTGATGAGAAGCAATTCTCGGGGTAATTAAGTGAATCTTGTTGCGTGTGGGATTAGAGCGCGGCTTTAATGAAGGAAGCATTATTCCTGATGAGAATTGTGGAGGCATTCGAACTGTCGCATCCGCAACATATATTCGAGCGTTGGATGCCAGGCGCCTCTCCTGCAAACACGTTTGGTAATGGTGAGCTTTTCTCACCGTCGACGACACCTTACTGCCTCGAGCAACAGACATGCTGAAGGGTCTCAAAGTTTAAACCCCCAAAATTCCTTGGATAAATTCCCAAGCGCAAAATTACAATTTTGGAATTAGAAGATTGGAAATTTTTACAAATTTTAAATTTTCTAAATTGAAAAATTGATATCTGCGCACCGCAGATTTAAAAAAAACCCCCTTGTTTGTATTTATACAAAAGAGCAACATTCACTCATTGAAACTACTGCACTGGGAACAAAACTAATTTCATGAATTTCAATCATTGCTGCTTCATCCAAAATTGATATCATTACAATCGTGCACGAGATGCTTGTCATCCTGAACATTCTCCATGCGGAATGTCTTCGCACAAAGAAAAATGAACTTTATTCTTTATAGAATGAATCACTAATTTTGCTTTCTTGATGTCTAGTAGATAAATTTTCAAATAAGAATCATTGTACTGTTCGAAAGTTTGAAAGCTTTTGCAGTAAGTACCAAAAATGTGGATCAAAGCACAAGATCGAAATTTTTTATACTAATTTGATCCACTTTGGTATCAGTTTCAGATTGTCAAAAAAATTGTCTAGTCATAAATAATAAAAAAAACATCGCAGATTGCTTTAATTTTCTTCAGATTTGAAGAAAAATCTTCCATTCTTGCAGCACTGATTATTTTTATCACAAAACATGAAGAAAGCGATCGAAGTCGAAGACTCGATATCTTCATGTTTTGTACTAATATTCTTATAAGTTGTTGAATTTCAAAAAGGTTTGAATTTGAATATTTTAAAGAATTTTAATTCCTAAGGAAAAATAATATTCTTTAGTTTCAGGGAAAAAGTCAAGATTTTGTCTGCGGATATCAGGGAAGAAGAAGAATTAAATTTTTTCGTGTCAACCCTGTATTCTTAAATATAATAATTCCTTTTTTTTCGAAGAAAATAAAACAACTAGTTTCACTTTTACGAAATTCAAAACAATATACGATGTTGTAAAAAAAGAGATAGCGAGCATAAAAATATGACACGTACATAGAAATGAGGGTTTCAAAATACCACATTGTATGCATTGGGATATGCAACTGTTTTCATTACACGTCACATGTTGTACTTCTCGTTTCACTGTTTTTCTTCTTCCTCCCATTTTTTTTTTTTTTTTTATTTTTATTTAGTTTTGTTTTTCACTCCGCTAAACAGAACGTTATAAATCATTTGGAAATGTATTACACGAGAATGGTTCTGCAATAGTAATGTCACTCTGAAATTACAGTGTTATATCGCTCACATAATGCTTCACACGTTGTGTGTCAGTACATATATATAGATAACCAAAAGTTGGGCAGGACATAAATCAGGAAATTTATTAAATATGCGATGAGAACATAATCGAGCAAGATGTTGATTCCCTGAAGAGGATGAACTGTAACTTATCGGATAAACAATTATTAGTGATATAATAGCTGCTATATCAAATTGACGTTAATGCCTTTGGACATTATATTACCTTGACTCTGAGTAGAACATCCAAGACCATAAATATTTAATGGCTGCGATTATTGTGTTATTTACTTACACGAACGTGTATATTAAGTCAAAAAAAAAAAAAATTGATATTATGAGTTCGTATATCGTTAGCAATTAAAATTATTTGAGCAATTAATATTTTCCTTGCGTCCTCTCGAATTTTATAGTTTCTTTGGTTGCTTTTGATAAAATATTGGAAATTTTGGGTAAATTTTCGAATACAATGGAGCTTTTCAATGTATAGAATGTTGTGAAATTTGATCACGAAAATGCATTTGGCATGGGGTGTAGTATACATACTTCCAGGGCATGAAATCAACTGCAGTAGTGTTGCAGGAGAATGTAAAGCGGAGCAATCGATTCATCACATCATTGGTACTTGTAAATCGCGATGTTTATCGATATAGACTGTCGATTATTTATCAACACAATATTCTAATACAGATAGAGAGAGGGATTCTCATCGATCGTATATATATACTTCGCTGGACATGAATTTGAGAAACGTTGTTGTCTGCTTGTAACCTAGGGGCATTAAACCAATATAAGCTGGAGGACAGTTATTTGCCTCGAGCAATATTCTGAAAAAAAAAATTGTTCCAAATATGAGCTTTAAAGAGGAATTTCCTTTTTTGGCTATTTTCATTTCGGGAGTTTTTAATTTTTCGTTATTATTAATTTCCTTTGTTTTTGATTTCTGTAGCTTTTCTCCGGTAATTAATTTCCAGGGTTGCCATGCTCTCCAAATCAGAATTAGTAGAATTCTACTAAGCAATTAGTAAAATCTACTAATAATTAGTAAAATCTACTAATAATTAGTAGAAATATTTAAATTCTTTCATGATATTTTAAGTTTGATTTTCTCAGTGTCACTCATTGTATATTTGGATTCAAACAATATTTAGATTTCTATTTCCATTCGAGGAATAGAAATAGGATTTTCTATTCGATGAGGGATTTCAGTTCTAGAGAGGAGATATTGAATATAATTCCCACTTAGGGAATTAGAATTCGATATTAGGTTATTAGGGAATTGTTTTCTTTTTTTTGGGGGTCGCATTGAAGGCAGTGTCTTTGCACTGGATGGATATCAATGCATCTCACGCTGGTGGCTTCTGTGTGGAATGTACACGATGCAAGGGAGGAACGTGTATCCCCCATGCCATAAAGCTTCCGTTGTCTTACGTTATTGCATGTGACAGACGCGTCTCCGACGCGGCTGGCGTTCGCTATTACGACTGGTGTGCGCTAGATAATGCTCACAGCTTTAGCACTTGGTCCTCTCAAAAGAAATCCAACTTTAAAAGCCCAGAGAAAATATAGAAGAAGTCATCTTTTTTTTCCAGTCACAATAAAAAAATTTTTAATTACTCTGGGTAAAATTAGAAATCATTTGGTTTTTAATCTGTCAATCTATCTCTATCGATCTGTTTATTTATTGAAAATTTTATTATCAAATTTTTAAACAATTAAATTTTTTCGAAGAATTAGAGAAAATTTTTTTTAAATAATTACATTTTTCGCGGAATTTATTTAAAATTGTATCAAAAATAATTGAAATCCCGCGATGAATTTTATTAGTTATGAAAATAATTGTATAGTTGCTGAGAATTTTATTAAAATTTTCAAAAATAATTATATTCCTGATAAGAATTTTACTATTTTTAAAAATAATTGAATTATTGCGAAAAATTTTATTAAAATGTTTTAAAATAATAGAAATCTTGCTATGAATTTGATTATTTATGAAAATAATTGAATTACTGCTGGGAATTTTATTAAATTTTTCAAAAATAATTCAATTATTGACAAAAATTTTATTAAAATGTTTAAAAATAATTGAAATCCTGCCATGAATTTTATTTGCTATGAAAATAATTGTATAGTTGCTGAGAATTTTATTAAAATTATCAAAAAAAAATAGAATTCCTAAGAAGAATTTTATTATTTTTGAAAATAATTGAATTATTGATAAAAATTTTATTAAAATGTTTAAAACTAATTGAATTCCAGAGAAGAATTTTATTATTTTTGAAAATAATTGAATTTTGCGAAAAATTTTATTATTTTTGAAAATAATTGAATTATTGCGAAAAATTTTATTAAAATGTTTAAAAATAATTGAAATCCTGTGATGAATTTTTTTATTAATGAAATTAATTGAATCACAGCTAGAAATTTTATTAAATCTTTCAAAAATAATTGAATTTTTGACAAAAATTTTATTAAAATGTTTAAAAATAATTGAATTACGGCTGGAAATTTTATTAAATTTTTCAAAAATAATTGAATTTTTAGACAAAAATTTTATTAAAATCTTTAAAAATAATTGAATTGCTGAGAAGAATTTTATTATTTTTGAAAATAATGGAATTAAAGCTGGAAATTTTATTAAATTTTTTAAAAATAATTGAATTCCAGAGAAGAGTTTTATTATTTTTGAAAATAATTGAATTATTCGGAAAAATTTTATTATTTTTGAAAATAATTGAATTATTGCGAAAAATTTTATTATTTTTGAAAATAATTGTATTATTGAGAAAAATTTTATTATAAAATGTTTAAAAATAATTGAAATCCTGCGTCGAATTTTAATATTTATGAAATTAATTGAATTACTGCTGGAAATTTTATTAAATTTTTCAAAAAATAATTAAATTATTGCCAAAAATTTTATTAAATTGTTTAAAAATAACTGAAATCCTGCCATGAATTTTATCACTTATGAAAATAATTCAATACTTGCAGAGAAATTTATTTAAATTTTCAAAAATAATTGAATTCCTGAGAAGATTTTTATTCTTTATGAATATTTAAAAAAAATTGGATTTCTATGAAAAATTTTGTTATTTTTTAAAAAAATTGAATTCTTCATAAGAATTTTATAAACATAGTAGTTGTAAATAATTAATTTTCTTGAAATATAATAATTATTATGAAAATTTTATTTTAAATAATTTAATTTTTGTGAAAAAATTTATTTGTGAAAATAATTAATTTTTTCGATTAATTAATTTAAAATAGTATTAAAAATAATTGAAATTCTACGATGAGTTTTATTATTCATGAGAATAATTGAATTTTTGCTTAGAATTTTCATCAAAAATTTGTTTAAAAATTGAATTTCTATGAAAAAAGGTTAAATAATGAAATTAATTGAATTATTTTGAAGAATTGTATAAAAATTTTGTTAAATAATTGATTTTTTCGAAAATTTTTTGAAAATGCTTTTCTAAATTAATTGAATTCCTGTGGCGATTTTATTATTTCTGAGAATAATTGAATTTTGAATGAATTTTATTAATTTTTTTTAAACATTTGAATTCTTTTGGGAAATTTTATGAAAATACTGGATATTAAAAATAATTGAATTTCGAATATTTTTTAAAAATAATTTTATCGTTTCAAAGAATTTGATTATAATTTTTGAGAATAGTTTTTTAATTTCTTGTATTAGCGAATTTAAAGTAGTGGAAATCCTAAAAAAACGGAAATACACTTGAACGCCGGTTTAGTATTGTTTGCTTTAACGGACAACTCCCCCAGACAGTCCGCTAAACCGACGTTGAAGTGTAGTAGCTTTGATTGGATGAAATCTAAAAAAAGTACCCAAATAGTAGCATAACGAAAAAAAACTAGTAAATAGTATAGGTAGTAATAGTAGTAGTAGATGAGTGCGAAGTCTGCTGATTCTCCAAAGCAGAAATTCGAAACCAAAAGTCAGTTATAAAAGTCAGTGATTACACAAGCCTGCAAAAAAATAAAAATTTCGGTTGTCTGAGATCGAGAAGTCATTTCCCGCAGTATTTGGTGCGCTGAATCCGAATCTGGCAACGAAAACCTCCCATCACGTCAAGATTTTGAGAAAAGTGGGGGTAAATTCCTAAAAATCATGTTTTTCGCAGTTTTTGAAAATTTCTACCGGGTAAGTCTGACGTGCTAGAGACTTGTCATAGGAGTCAAATTAAAGCCTGAACCCTGTACTTTAAGAAGATACAGCGATATTCCTAACAACAAACTAACTTAGCCATAAAAAATGATTTTTTTAACAGTTGTCAAGTATAAAAATTGACTAACACTGTCCGTAAACAAAACTATTTGAAAAATGATTGAATTCGCTTAAAATTTGTTACTCAGGGGTTTTTGGGGTCGCTGATTACGAATATGTTGTCAGATTATTAAAATTCAAAATGTCGGATACAATATGGCGGACTTATTTTTCAGAATTGATCAAATTCACTTGAAACTTGTTACTCGGGGGTTTTTAGGGTCGTTGATTATGAATCCAACTACAGATTTTTTATTTTGACATCATATTTGTAAGCAACGACCCCGAAAACCCCAAAGCAGTAAATTCTAAGCGAATCCAATCATTTTTTAAAATAGTTGTATTTACGGACAGTGTCAGTCAATTTTTATGATTGCCAACTGTTAAAAAAAATCATTTTTGACGGCTAATTTAGTTTGTTGTCAGCAATATCGGTTTATTTTCTTAAAGTACTGGGTTCTGGCTTTAATTTGACTCTTATGACAAGTCTCTAGCACGTCAGACTTACCCGGTAGAAATTTTCAAAAAACTGCGAAAAACATGATTTTTAGGAATTTACCCCCACTTTTCTCAAAATCCTGACGTGATGGGAGGTTTTCGTTGCCAGATTCGGATTCAGCGCACCAAATACTGCGGGAAATGACTTCTCGATCTCAGACAACCGAAATTTTTATTTTTTTGCAGGCTTGTGTTATCGGACGATTATTATTCACATCATCGTGAATGAATATCGTGAATATTGTTAAAAGAATGTATGAGGGGAATTTTGAAACAAGATCACCCGTCGAGTTCATTCGATTGCTGGTTTAGATCTGAGGAGTTGACATCGATTCAGTCATTGTCCTGGCGAAATAGTCGTTCACCCCAATGTCATAGATAAGGGCAGAACACACCTAATCGCTTGTTGGAACAATGGACAAGCAACGTCATCTGCGACTATTGCGAAAGTAATTGCTGTTCTGTTGTGGGCACACCGCTGCTGACGAAGATAGGAATTCACTGATAGTGAATATCGCGTAGCTTTATCGGGGCTTTGTCGATATGTATTAGGTAATGGGACGTGCTTGCTATCCTATCCACTGTAACTGTGTTTGTGTGTATGTATGTGTGTGTGTGTGTGTGTGTGTGTCTATATGTCCGTGTATAATCTAATGTGATAAATAGATTCCTATATATACATGATCAAAGAATTAACTCCACTTGTTTCAAAATTAACCCTGAATCAAATGTGCGCACTAATTCTCCAGTATTCAGTGTAATTCTCAAACGTTCAATGCGATACGTTATGTGTAAAGTGCTTTTTTTTGTGCTTTATTTCCAAAGTTAGTTTACTTTAATTGACTTTTTGTATTCTTCTATTTTTAGAAACTTATTTTTGTTGTATGATAAATTTTTGTCTCAATTTGATATCCTTAGAAAAACTGTGTAGCAGGGCTCGAACCAGTAAAAGTATTTAAAAATACGGACTTTATGGACGAAAAATGAAAAATTACAGACCACTCTCTAAATCAGAATTAGTTAAAAATAATTAATTATTAGTAAAATCGTGGATGACTTTTTGCTTCAGCAATTAGTAAAAAATAATTAATTATTAGTAGAGAATCACTAATTAATAGTATCAGTCATTTTTACATAATCTAAAAGTGAATTTAACTAATAATTAGTCATTATTAACTATTTCATTAGTAAAATATTACTATTTGAATCAGTGACTGACTTTTTGCATTTACGGACTAATCACTGACAAAAATTTAACCAATCCGAGTCAAATAAGAGAACATTTTACTTAAAACATTTTACTTTAAAATTTTTTAAAATTAAATTAAATTTTTCATAACTATAAAACATGACGTAGTGATAAACTCATTTACAATTCAATTATTATTTACAAGAATTTTTAACTAAAATTCTTCTTTAAATCGATTATTTTTAATAATTTACGAAAAAGTTCTGTGACAATTTTCAAATCCAATTATTTACAATATTCAATTTTACGAAATTTAAATTATTCGTAAATTCTTCAATTAAATAAATATTGGAAAATAAAAACTTAAAATAATATTAAAAAAATTCAATTAAACTTTTTCAAAAAAAATAAATTTCAAAATTCAATTATTTCTAAAAATTCACGCTATATTGCTTTTAGTATTCAATTATTATCTAAAATTTTAACTGAAATTAATTTTTAAATCAATTTTTATTAGAAAATTCTACTAGAATTCAATTATTTTAAATACAAACAAAATGCAAATAAATAATTTATTGAATAATTGAATGTTTCTTAAAATTCAATTTTCATGAAGAATCATTATCAACAAATTTTCAAATAATTGAATTCTTTCAACGAATTTTAATAACATTTTTAAGAATAATTACATTTTTTAAGAAATTTGATTAAAATTGTATTAAAAATAATTGAAATTCTCTGATGAATTTTATTATTTTTGAACAAAATTTCATTTTTGCGAAAAATATTACTTTTGAAAATAATTGAATTTCTGCAAAAATTTTTAACTTTTCCAAAATTAAATTTTTTTTCCTGTTCTTAACTAAACAAACATAAATCCGTTATTATTAATAATTTTTGGAAAACTTCTTCAAGAATTTTCAAATTCATTCGTTTACAATTTAATTTTACAAAATTTCAAGTATTCGTAAATTCTTCAATTAAATATATATTAGAAAATAAAAACTTTAAATAATTTTTAAAAAATCCGCAATTAAAGTTTTTTAAAAAAAAAAATTAATTCCACAGAATTGTTAGCTACAAAAAAAAATGAAAAAAATAAAAATGAAAAAATCAATTTTTCAAAGATTTTAATCTGAAACCTTTTCAAAATTCAATTATTTCTAAAAATGTACGCTACTAATGCTTTTAAAATTCAGTTATAATCTAAATTTTTAACTGAAATCCACTTTTAAATTAATGTTTATGAGAAAATTTTACTAGAATTCAATTATTTAAATACAAAAATGGCAATTTATTGAATAATTGCATGTTTCTTAAAATTGAATTCTTATATAAAGAATTCTATCTAAAAACTTTTAAATAACTGAATTCTTTTGACAAATTTTAATAAAATTTTTAAGAAATTTTTCGAGGAATTCGATTAAAATTGTATTAAAAATAGATGAAATTCTGCAATCTGTTTTATTACTTATGAAAATAATTGAATTCCTAAATAGAATTTTATTAATTACGAAAATAATTGAATTCCCGTAAAATTTTTATTATTTATGAAAATAATTGAATGGTTGCGAAGAAATTTATAAAAAAAAATTTTTAAATAATGAAATTCCTGTGAAATTTTTATTATAATTTTATTTATTACAATTATTGAAAATAATTGAATTTCGGAGAAGAATTTTATTTTTTTTAGTGAACATTGAAATTTTGACGAGAATTTAAAAAGAATTTTAGAATATAAGTGAATTTCTGCGAAAAATTTTACTATTTTTGAAAATACATGAATTTTATAGAAGAATTTAATTATTTTTGAAAAAAATTGAAATTTTGACAAGAATTTTATTAAAATTGGTGATAATAATTGAATTTCGGAGAAGAATTTAATTATTTCTAAAATAATTGAAATTACGACGAGAATTTAAAAAAAAAATTTGAACATAATTGAAATTTTAGCAAAAATTTTATTAAAATTTTTGCAAATAATTGAATTTTGGAGAAGAATTTAATTATTTCTAATAATAATTGAAATTTTGACGAGACATTAAAAAAATTTTAGAACATAATTGAATTTATGCGAAGAATTGTACTATTTTTGAAAATAATTGAATTTAATAGAAGAATTTAAATGTTTTTGAAAATAATTGAAATTTTACTAAGAATTTTATTAAGATTGTGGTGAAAATAATTGAATTTCGGAGAAGAATTTAATTAATTTAATATAATTGAATTTATGCGAAGAATTGTACTATTTTTGAAAATAATTGAATTTTACAGAAGAATTTAATTATTTTTGAAAATAATTGAAATTTTACCAAGAATTTTATTAAAATTGGTGAAAATAATTGAATTTCGGAGAAGAATTTAATTAATTTAATATAATTGAAATTTTAGCAAAAATTTTTGAAAATAATTGAATTTCGGAGAAGAATTTAATTATTTCTAATAATAATTGAAATTTTGACGAGACATTAAAAAAATTTTAGAACATAATTGAATTTATGCGAAGAATTTTACTATTTTTGAAAATAATTGAATTTTTCAGAAGAATTTAATTATTTTTGAAAATAATTGAAATTTTACCAAGAATTTTATTAAAATTGTGGTGAAAATAATTGAATTTCGGAGAAGAATTTAATTAATTTAATATAATTGAAATTTTAGCAAAAATTTTATTAAAATTTTTGAAAATAATTGAATTTCGGAGAAGAATTTAATTATTTCTAATAATAATTGAAATTTTGACGAGACATTAATAAAATTTTAGAATATAATTGAATTTCTGCAAAGAATTTTATTATTTTTGAAAATAATTGAATTTAATAGAAGAATTTTAATATTTTTGAAAATAATTGAATTTAATAGAAGAATTCAAATATTTTTGAAAATAATTGAAATTTTGCTAAGAATTTCATTAAAATTTTTGAAAATAATTGAATTTCGAAGAAGAATTTTATTATTTCTAAAGATAATTGAAATTTTGACAAGAATTTAAAAAAAAATTTGAAAATAATTGAATTTCGGAGAAGAATTTTATTATTTCTAAAAGGTAATTGAAATTTCCAGGAGAATTTTAAAAAATTTTTGAATATATTTGAATTTCTGCGAAGAATTTTATGACTTCTGAAATTAATTGAATTCCTGCAATGATTTGTAATTTCTCCTAAAATTATCCAAATTATATCGTACAATTTAAGAACTTTTCATCCTTTTTGAATCAAATTACGGACTTTACGGACCTTTTTTCAAAAAAACGGACCTTTACGGACTTCAAGCAATGTTACGGAAACTATATCGAGCCCTGCTGTGTCGTTAAAAAACATTGTTTTCAATTTACAGAAAATCATTTCAACAGCAAGGACCAGCAGTTTTGTAAGGCAGTGTTTAATGACTGCGTTGAAAATATTGATAGCCAAAAGTGTAATTTCCAAAATTAAGTAGGTTCTGATAACTAGTTGCCAGTTTCAGTTTCATTTCCCAAACTTAGGGTCGGTTTCACCAACACCGATTAAAAGTTAATCATTGGTTAACTTAATCATTGATTAACTTTTAATCAAAGTTGGTGAAAACTGGCCCCAAGTACGATACTTTTTTGAAAATTATAACCCCCTTCCCTTTATGTTAGAAATGCTATACATACATTATCATTGATACTGGTTATGAATGATACATAAAATACAAATCTGAAGCGTATGGAGAAATTTTCGAAAAGTTACCAGTAGCGCTTCTAATGGAGAATGAAACAATTTTCGTTCAGGCGACGCGGGCTTATTATAATCCTCGCGTATATCTTGTCGTTGGGAACCCCTCGCTTACGTTTATTCCTCTATTCTCTTCGCCGTGACAGAACGGATTATCGTTCGCCCCATCGAGGTGACCGAATTATCGTTCGGGTGGGAACACAAGGGCGAAGGAGAGAGAGAGAGAGAGAAGAGACCTTTTGCCCAAAATCATCCAGGGAACCATGTGGAACCCTTTCGCAATCGCTATTCTCCTCTCTGTGTGTTTGTCTTTGTGTATATATGTGCGTATACACGATAAATTAACGGTGATCGTGTTTCGCGATAAAATCAGCGACTCACATTTTCCGGCATTTGATAACATTTTCCAAAATATACTTCATTAAATGTGAAATATTCCATTTCGGAAAATAAACCATATATACTGATAAAACACTATTTCAACTCTTAATTTATATTTTCATTATCTGTAAAATGTAGTTTCTCTATAAAATAATACAAGGTTACCACAAAAATTTAATTTTCTTTTTTCCTGACTTTTCTGATTTTTGGCATAATCCTGATTCTTCTCTACAATAATAATAATTCTTGAAAAACTATAATAAATGTATATTTTCATCTTCTGCATTTAATGGTTATTTGAATCTATTGATGAAAAAAGTTTTTAATTATAAACCACTATAAATAAAGGTATAGTTAAAAGCATAGTTATTATAATTATCAAGTTAAAACTTTATTAGTTGTCTTTATAATAGTTTCAGTTGGTACTTAAATTTTTTACTTTCAATCGATAGCACATGGTCACGTATTGCTGACTATACAATAACTCGCCAAGTGTGTCATGAAATTTGCAAACTACTTCCATTTCGGAATTTAGTGTCGAACCAAACCCCTATGGAATTTATATCCTAAATGTGCAACGCTAAATTTTAAAGGAAGTATATATATATATATATACAGCTAATATATTTGTGTACAGCGCACTATATATATTTATATCAAACCTAAAAAAAATACATTCCCTGCCCATAATTCACGTGCTCCATTGACTAGAAGAACTAATTCCTTAACCTTCCACCTCAACTTAACTTGATTGAGTGTTTTCTTATCCTATTCGAGAAATTGATCGCTCCAATATAACTCTCCCTATATATGGTTGTGTGTTGAATATTATAGACGATATTTATTATTTCAGACGCAACATTTTTCTAATGCTAAAAAATTTTCTTTTATTTTCAGCTATTTTCTCTAAAACCAAACTTGCTTTGCACTCATCTACTAAAACCTACTATTTACTACTTTTTTTACATTATGCTACTGTTTGGGTACTTTTTTTGAGAATTTACACTACTTTAAAAATTTTAAATTCGCTGATACAAGAAATTAAAAAACAATTCTCAAAAATTATAATCAAACTCTTTAAAACGATTCAATTATTTTCAAAAAATATTCGAAACTCAATTATTTTCAATATCTAGTATTTTTATTAAATTTCACAAAAGAATTAAATTATTTTTTTAAAAAATTAATAAAATTCATCTAAAATTTAATTATTTTCATAAATAATAAAATTTCAAGGAATTTTTTCATGGAAATTCAATTTTTTAAAAAAATTTTTGATAAAATTCTAAGCTTATGGAGAATTCAATTATTTTAATAAATAACAAAATTTTTCACAGAAATTCAATTCTTTTTAAACATTTTATTAAAATTTTTCTCAAAAATTTAATTATTTTTGAAAATTTTAATAAATTTCTCAGCAAGTATTGAATCATTTTCATAAGTAATAAAATTCATTGCAGGATTTCAATTATTTTTAAACATTTTAATAAAATTTTTGCATTAATTCAATTATTTTCAAAAATAGCAAAATTTTTTTCAGGATTTTAATTATTTTTGAAAATTTTAATAAAATTATCAAGCAACTATTCAACCATTTTCATAAATAACAAAATTTATTGCAGGATTTCAATTATTTTTAAACATTTTAATAAAATTTTTCGCAACAATTCAATTATTTTTGAAAAATTTAATAAAATTTCCAGCAGTAATTCAATTATTTTCATAAATAATCAAATTCATCGCAAGATTTCTATTATTTTTAAACATTTTAAAAAAATTTTCGCATTAATTAAATTATTTTCAAAAATAATAAAACTCTTCTCAGGAATTCAATTATTTTTAAACATTTTAATAAAATTTTTCGGAATAGTTCAATTATTTTCATAAATAATAAAATTTTTGTCAAGAATTCAACTATTTTTGAAAATTTTAATAAATTTCTCAAGCAACTATTTAATTATTTTCATAAATTAATAATAAAAATTTATTGCAGGATTTCAATTATTTTTAAACATTTTAATAAAATTTTTCGCAATAATTCAATTATTTTCATAAATAACAAAATTTTTTTCAGGAATTTAATTATTTTTGAAAGTTTTAATAAAATTCTCAGCACCTATTCAATTATTATTTTCATAAATAACAAAATTCATTGTAGGATTTCAATTATTTTTATTATAATGAATTCTTTCAAAGAATTATTTATGTAAATAAATAAATTGTTGAGCAGAATTTAATTATTTTCAAAAATAACATAATTTTTTACAGAAATTCAATTCTTTTTAAACATTTTAATAAAATTTTTGTATTAATTCAATTATTTTCAAAAGTAATTAAATTCTTCTTAGGAATTCAATTATTTTTCAAAATTTTAATAAATTTCTTAGCAAGTATTGAATTATTTTCATAGCAAATAAAATTCATGGCAGGATTTCAACTATTTTTAAACATTTTAATAACATTTTTCGCAATAATTCAATTATTTTCATAAATAACAAAATTCATTGCAGGATTTAAATTATTTTGATTAATTTGAATTCTTACGAAGAATTATTTTAAAAAATAACAAAATTTTTCACAGAAATTCAATTTTTTTTAAACATTTTAATAAAATTTTTGTATTAATTCAATTATTTTCAAAAGTAATTAAATTCTTCTTAGGAATTCAATTATTTTTGAGAATTTTAAAAAATTTCTCTGCAAATATTGAATTATTTTCATCTAAGTAATAAAATTCAATAATTTAATTATTTTTAAAAATATTATAATTCTTCTCAAGAATTCAATTATTTTTAAATATTTTAATAAAATTGCTCGATGAATATCAATTATTTTAAATACAATTGCCACACAATTTCACAATTAAATGATTTTCAATATCTTCTATTTTCATAAAATTTCCAAATAGAAATCAAATTATTTTAAAAAATTTTTGGAAAATTCTTCGTATAAGAATTCAATTATTTCCATGAATAATAAAATTTTTTTAGAAACTAAACTATTTAAATTAGAATTTGCATAAAATTAGTCGAAAAAAAATCAATTTGACATCCTTATAGAAAAAGTGTGTCGACAAAAAGTTCAACTCCAAAATTCCTTACTTTGCTCTTTTCGAAATTATATCTAAAGCTAACAGACATTCGAATCGATTTTGAAGATTAAAAATATCATTAAGGGCACGTCGAAGTCGTTATTCCATTGAATCTGGATTTAAAAATCAGAATGACTTTGACATGCCCTTAATTCTCTCCGAGAAATCTTCTGCTAAATGTAATCAGTTTGGTGACTTTTTACCCAATTCTAAAATAGTGACACCAGAAAAACTTTGGAAAAAGAAAATAATATAATGTAGGTAACATTTGTTGCAGTAGAATATCAGGGTTGCCAAAAAAAATTTATTTATTTTTGTCCTGATTTCCAGACTTTTTCCTGACTGATTTTAACTTTTTTCCTGACCCCGAAGAATATTCTGATTCACTCCAAAAATTATTAGATACTCAAAAAAATGTTCTATTACATTTATTTACGAATCTATTTATGAAAATTGTAATCACAACTCTTAAAATTCAATTAATTTTAAAATATTTAAATAATTTTATTCAAATATTAATAATTAATATTAATATAATATATTAATATTAATATTAATTATTATAATAAATTAATATTAATATAATATTTTAATATTAATATAAAATAATAATTTTATGATAGTTGTTCAAGAATTAAGTCGTTTAAAATGAAATTATTGTCAGAAATAGAAGAAATTGAAGGTTTTGCATTAGAATTGCCTAGTAAATTTAATAGTTTATGAGGCAAACAAAAAAGACGCCGAAATTCAGAATTTTCCCACGAATTCTAAATATTTAATTTTTCCATTACTGTTAATAAAAATCCCTGACTTTTCCTGACCAATTCTACTTTTTTGCGATTTTTCCCTGACTTCCCTGACCCGTGGCAACCCTGAATATAAATTACAATAGAAATACAGCACTAGAATTACAATCACCACGCAGAAGAAGTAGGGAAATAAATTCCTAATAACAAGAAATAATGAAAGTTAAAAGAGTGGAATATAGAAAACGGTTTTTAAAAAAGTTGATTTAGGACGGTTTTTGGTCCAAGATTCAAGTAGAGTATTAGACTAAGCTTTGTTCTTCCGGAAGTTCATAGTAATGCACGTGTACTTGTACAAGAAGCGAGACATGTGGGAGTAGGAGAGTGGAGCGCATCACGTTAGTCCTGCGGGATAAAACCAACCCCAATCCTCAACGTAGCCAACGCGAATCCTCCGCCTCATCCATGTCTAGTCGGGCCAATCTCCACTTTCCTCTCTCTCTCTCTATCTCTCTCTATCCCCATTTCCCCCTCACCACCCCCTTCAAAAACCTAGGTATCCTGACCCCATCTGACTAGACACCCCTCCAGCCACGAACAAACGCCTGGGGCTTAAGCTTCCTGAATATTTTATTTACTCACTGCTGCTTTTTCTACTACCTCTTTTCTTCCCTCACAATCTACAGTTACACCGCACAATTCTCTCTCTCTCTCTCTCCTTTTTCTTTTCTACATCCTCGAGTGTGTTTGCTTTGCTGGCTTTTTTCCTTTCCTCCTAATCGCGTGAATTTGTCTTAAACTGAACGAACTCTTGTTCAATGATTCAATTTCAGTGAATGCCTTCCGAAACAAGCCATATACTAGCTACTGTATATTCGACAAGTAAAACTAGATAACAATTTTTTTTTTGTATTTTTAACAAAATTCGCAAGGCTTGGAACGACTTTAAAGTCGCAAATAAAATGAAGCTGAAGTCCGCAACGTTTTTACAAAACAATTTTTTTCAAATTAAATTCATCGCTCTAATTTTCAAGTTCGTTAATTTTTGAGAAATTGTCACTTAACAGACAATTGTTAAAAACAAGGTGTCTACTATTTTCGTTCAACAAAATTCCCGGCTTTGTCATAATTTTTCCCCGTTTTTTTTCCCATCAAATTTAAATTTATTTGATTTCGAACATAAATAAATCTACAAATAGCTTCGAAATTTTTTATTAGAATTTTTATTAAAAATTAAATTCTTTTGACGAGGTTCTTTAAATTTTTGAAAAATAATGTTTATTAATAATTTTATTTAATAATTTGGAAAATAATTGAACTAAACAAAGAATTTTCTCAATTTTCAAAAATAATAATATTGTCTATTCATTTCAATTTTCAAAAATTTTAATAAAATTCTTGTCAAAATTTCAATTATTTTCAAAAAATTGTCCTCAATTCAATGATTTTCAATATCTACTATTTTAATAAAACTTTCCAAAAGAATTCAATTATTAAAAAAAAAAAATTTGGATTAAATTCTACGCAAACATTTACTGATTTTCATAAACAATAAAAATTCCACAGGAATCCAATTATTTACAAATTTATTCGCAATAATAATTCCATTAATTGAAAAAAAAAATAAAATTTTTTATAGAGATTCAATTATTTTCATAATTAATAAAAATCTTTTTAGGAATTCAATTGTTTTAATAAATAATAAAAGTCATGGCAGAATTTCAATTATTTTGAGTATAATTTTAAACGAATGCCACAAAAAATGTATAATTATTCTTAAAAATTTCATTAAAATTAGTCAAAATAATTCAATTATGTTCAAAAATTTTTTAAAAATTCTCGTCAAAATTTCAATTTTCTTTATGAATAAGAAAATTCTTCTCTGAAATTCAATTATTTTCAAAAATTTTAACAAAATTCTTTTCAAATTTCAATTATTTTCAAAAATTTTCATCAATTTAATGATTTTTAATACCTACTATTTAAAAAAAATTACCATAAGAATTCAATTATTTAAATTTTTTTTAATAAAATTCAACACGAACAATAAATTATTTTCATAAATAGTAAAACTTTCACAGGAATTCAATTATTTACAAATTTTCTTATAAATTTCTTAGCAATCATTCAATTATTTTCATAAATAATAAAATTTTTACAGAGATTCAATTATTTTTGTACATAATAAAATTCTTTTTAGGAATTCAATTATATTTTAAATACAATTTTAATCAAATGACACAAAAAATGTAATTATTCTTAAAAATTATATTGAAATTCGTTAGAAGAATTCAATTATTTAAAAAAATTGTTAATAAAATTCAACACAAGCAATTAATTATTTTCATAAATAATAAAACTCATCGCAGAATTTCAATTATTTTTAATACAATTTTAATTGAATTCCCGAAAAAATGTAATTATTCTTTATGTTCAAAATTTTTTAAAAATTCTCGTTAAAATTTTATTATTTATGAAAATAATTAAATGTTTGCGTAGAATTTTACCAAAACTTTTTTAAATAATTGAATTGTGGAAAACAATTTAATTATTTATAATGATAATTGAAATTTAGAGAATTAAAAACATTTTTAAACATAATTGAATTTTTGCGAAGAATTTTATTACTTTTGAAAATAATTGAATTATTTTTTTAGAATTTTAATGGAAATTTATGAGAATAATTGAATTTTTGTGAAAAATTTTTTTTTTAAAATAATATTCAAAAGAATTTTGCTATTTATGGAAATAATTGAATTCTTGAAAAGAATTTTTTTTTACACCTTCTGGAAATAATTCAATTCTTTCGACGAATTTTAATACATTTTTTAAGAATAATTACATTTTTCGAGGAATTCGATTAAAATTGTATTAAAAATAATTGAAATTCTGCAATGAGTTTTACTATTTATTAGAATATATTGCGAAGAAATTTTTAAAAATAAAATTATAATTACACTGACTAACTTCCCTGGATTATTTTCAAAAAATTTAAATAAAATTCTTTAATAGAATGTAAAGAAAGTTCAATTATTTCAAAAATTTTCAATTATTTGTTTATGAAAATTCAATTATCTTGAAACAATAGAATTTATAAATTTCAAAAATCTTATTTTTCAGAATTTTGAAAAAAACTTTGCGAAAATTCAATTTTTTTAAAAAATTTTAAGTGTGTATCTTTTTTTAAATTAACTAATAAAAATCTTCGCACTAAGAAACATGAATACATTAGAATGTGTTTCTTTAAAAAATTCAATTATTTATCAATTATTAAATTAAAATACTTTGAAAATTCGATTTGTTAAAAGTTTTTAATGAAATTCTTTAACAAATTTAATTATTTTCACTTGAATTTTATAAAATTTCTATTAATTCGATAAATTTTCTAAAATTTATTTTCATATAGAATGTATTCGATATGTGAATCAGTGACTGATTCTTACTATCAAATTAATTATTTTTAACTAAAAAAATATAATTAATTAAAAAAAATCCGAGGCTTGAAAATTTGAAAATAGATTATACAACCAACCGAAAAGAGTGTTTATTTACTTTAATAAATAAAAAAATCTTCCTCTAGAAAATAATAAAAGAAAACGTGTAAATAATAAATATCCTATTAAATAAAACAACGATGGGGTGAACTATCTTTACAATCATTATAAATCATTAAAAAACCATCAAGTCTCCAACTCGAGCTATTGGAAAATTCATTATTTTATATCCACATCAAGAAATAGGGAAAAAGTTATTAAACAAAATGTAAATATATCACTATAAATAATTTAATATCACCTGTAGGTATATATAATTCATATCAAGAATTACAATTATCCGAAAAGTCTTATTAGAATTCAATTAATATAAAAGTGCTTTTAAAATTTTCAAAAGTGCTTATAATTCAATTCTAAAAATAGAAAATAAAGATAATTGAAAGTCGATATGACCTGATTTTATATAAAGCGTATTTAAAAAAAAAACCCCATCAAACATTGACGTTTCTCTCTCTCTCTCTATCTCTCTCTTTTCTTTGGTAATTTTTTATACACAACTTTAAAGAATTTATCCTTAGCAAAGGCGAAAAGAAAAGTGTATTCTTAACTCGTCTGAGTAGCACTTGGAAAATTGAAAACCGAAAGAATGAAAATATTGTTTCAAGACGTTTGCTGTTGAGTTGATGGCACAAACTTGACAGAGAAAATAAAACTTTTCATAATCGCCTTAAAAACTACTGCAGGAAACAATTCTCCAATTTTTCTCTTCGATAATTAAATTCCCATATTTGTCAAATTTCTTCTAAAAAAAATTTCTATATTTCGGAAACATTTCTTTAAAGTAGAAAGCAAAAAATTTTAAGATTTTTGGAAATAAAACTGTTACTAGAATCACTTTTTTCACTTAATATGATTCTAAAAATTATCAGGGTTTTCTACCAAAAATGAGAAAGATATAAAAAAAATCCAGAGGATTTTGAAAAAAGAGGTAGGAAATACGCATTTTTTGGATCTTTATTCAGACTTTTCTCAAAATCCTGACGTGCTAGACAATTTTGAGACTCGGGATCGTGTTCAGAAGACAAAAATACATTGAAAACCACTACAATATCAAAAATAACTAAAAAAAAATTTTTTTGGGTCTTTACCCCCACTTTTTTCAAAATCCTTCATCTTTTGGACTGGGGGATTCAAGAATTTTGTTCTCTTCAACTGAACGTGTTAGAGACTTTCATGAGATGTTAAATTAAAACGTAAAGCGTATACTTTAAGACCCATATGCGCAAGACTAAAGAAAAAGAAAGATTTTGAAAAAAGTGGGGGTAAAAAACCAAAAAAATTTTTTTTTTTTAATTTTTTGATATGGTACTGCTTTTCAATATATTTTTGTCCTCTGAATAAGATCCTGCATCTTAAAATTACTCAGCAGGTCAGGATTTTGAGAAAAGTGTAAATAAAATCCTGTTGTCTTACTTTTCTCAAAATCCAGACGTACTAGTCAATTTTGTCATAAGGAATGGTTTCAGCAGACAAAAATTCATTCAAAACCAATCGGACATAAAAAATAAAAAAAACATTCAGACCTGTTATGTACGTTCCCAGCACAATTATCCCTGATTCTGACATACTTTCTCAAAATAAACCTACTACACATTTTTTCACTATAACAATTCTAAAATATCCAAAAATTAAAATAATTTAAAAGTTCTATTCTCTCTTCAAAAAAAAAAAAAAAAAATAGAATCGCATGACGTATGTCGTTCTCTCGTTAAACGAAAAGGATCGCTCGAGTCGTTGCGCGAATGTTTAATCAAACATTGAACAACACTCAGCGCCAAATATCGAGCGAAAGCTTTTTGTGGTCTCAACGTAATCCTAGTTTCAAAAAAAAAAAAAAAAAAAAAAAAAATTCAGAGCGGAAGAGGTAATCCGGTATATGAAAATTACCTCTGGCTTTCCCTGAAAAATATCTCTACAAAATGAGTATACATATCAAAAGAATATTTTTCATATGGGCAAAGTATTTTTTTTTCTCCTCAATATTTCTATGTAGGTAAAAATCTATTTTTTATTTACAAAACTAAATATATGTAATTTAATATTTTACATTTTGTTTTCCAATTCGATAATAATGTACACTGGCCTGGTAAATTCGACTTTTTTTTAATCTTTGATAAAAGAGTGGTTTTCAGTGTATTCAGAATACGATGTCAAGTCCCAAAAATTGATTTGAGACTGATCAAAGTCCGGAGTTGGAAAAAGTGTGGTAAAGACATTTTTTTTTCTTTTTACCCAGACTTTTCTCAAAATCCTGACGTGCTAGTCATTTTTGAGACTCGGGATCGTGTTCAAAATACAAAAATACATAGAAAACCAGTACAATATCAAGAATTTGAAAAAAAAAATTTTTTGGTCTTTACCCCCACTTTTTTCAAAATCCTTTATTTTTTTGACATTTTTTGAGGGGTTCTCAAGAATTTTCTTCTCTTTAACTGGACGAGCTAGAGACTTGCATGTGGTCTTAAATTAAACATTAAAACGTACACTTAAGGATACATTTTTTCAAGACCAAAAAAAGGATTTTGAAAAAAGTGGGGGTAAAAAACCAAAAAAAAATTTTTTTTAGTTATTTTTGATATGGTACTGCTTTTCAATGTATTTTTGTCCTCTGAACACGATCGCAAGTCTTAAAATTGCCTATCTTGTCAAGATTTCAAGAAAAGTGTGGGTAAAGTCAAAAAAAAAGTTGTTACCCCCTCTTTTTTCAAAATCCTCTAATTTTTCTACGGTCTTTTTAAAATCCTGACGAGATAGATTCGGGAACGTGTTCAGACGACAAAAATACGTCGAAAATCACTATGATATCAAAAATAAAAACTCCCTATTCATCTCTATGTTATCAAGCAACATGGATTCTGCGCCTCATTCTCTCTTCTTCAAACGGTTTTATTCTCTTTATTTGACAGCGTTGAGCTTTCACCTTCTTATTCTCCCACCCACCTCAGGCACCCATTTTCTCGTCACCCTGTTAAAGCATTCCTGTATTTGCATACCAGATCGCAAGGTGCTCGCGCGCTTGATTTTGCTGGCAAGGTCTTCGATCTTCGAACTGAAATTTAAAAGGGCTCCCTGCGCTTTTCTCTCCTGGCTTAAAAGCATCATATTTTACGTCCACCTTCGCGCTTTCCGCCTTTCCCATCTCTCACAGTGTTCTTTTGTTTTACTCTCTTTCTCTCTTTCTCTCACTCACTCTTTTCTCTCAACAGAGAGTCTCTTGAAGCAGAGGGCCAAACGAAGCGGAAGATTTGCTGCTCCCCTATTTCTTTTCATTATCCGATACAGAAGGAGGTATATAGCGACACATACACATTAATACGCACACGTACACACCTTTTTTTTCATACTCTGAAAATGGTAAATTGCTCTTGCGATATTGCGATTTAAGTCTCTTGGATTTTCACTTCACTTTTAAAAGTCAGTCGAAAACTTAAAACATATATTTAACGGAGATATGGATGATATAAAGAAGATGGTTCTTCATTTTTGAATTTTTAAATTCTTACAAGGACTTTTTACAAGTTGCGAACTTCAGCATTTTTCTAAAAGGCTCAAATTTTTTATAACTGAGGTATAACTTAATGATAAGACGTCTAAAAGTATATAGCGTGTAAAAAATAACCAAAAACAATTTTATCTTTCAATTAGTCCAACTTTTAAATTACTCAAAAAAAAATTATTACTGATACAAAACAAGAACATTTCGGAATTAAACCCAATTTT
Source organism: Leptopilina syphax (assembly GCA_032872505.1). Classification (NCBI taxonomy): domain Eukaryota; kingdom Metazoa; phylum Arthropoda; class Insecta; order Hymenoptera; family Figitidae; genus Leptopilina; species Leptopilina syphax. The sequence continues at coordinate 6,715,396 of CM065476.1, read as the reverse complement.
TATTAATTTTAAACCGACAAATTTTATATATATTTAATACACGTTCTATTTTTCACCTACCAAAGAGTTTTATACCCTATTAACACATTCCACTTTACAGCTCACCTTTCTAGCTTTTTAACTCCATCCCATCCATTTTTCATTCCACTGCTCATGTTTTTCTCTCTGACCCACTCAGTTTTCCCAAATACTCTCACTCTATATATATTATTTTATTCTACTTTCTTTGGTTCATTCTATGCAGCTTGTGAATTAATCCCCATTTCATTTCATTTAAAACAATTTTCCCCGCTTTATATGTTCTTTAATCCGGCCATTACCTAATATATAATGCATTTAGGTTAATAAATTCTGGAATTTACTTCTGGGGCATGTGCATTAAAATTATTTTCACTTTAATTCTATAATAAGAATCCATTACTGAAGGTTTGTAAAATACAATTCCAAAAAAGATATTATAATGTAAAAATAAAGTGAAATTGTTTCAACAAATAGAATTTAGAAAATAGAATTATTTAGAACTGTAAAATTACAAAGAAGAAAGTAAAAAAGAAAATAATACAAAATTAAAAAATTATAATAAAATAATAATAAAACTACAATAAAATTAATTAATTATTATTAATAATTATTTTTAATTATTATTATTAATTATTTTTAATTATTATTAATAGTTATTAATAATTATTATTAATAATATTGTTATAATTAATAATTATTAATAAAATTAATAAAATTATCATAAAATTAGAATAAAATTATTAAAAGCATCAGTAGCTTAGGGGAATTGCATTCGACTTCCGGTGGTTCAATCCCGCGTTCGAAACCTCGCATAGGTAAAATTATTTATTTCCAAATTTTTAGTTTTCGCACCACAAAAATTGTATTTTTATACCCAGTACAAAATGAAAATAGAAAATGGTAGAAAATGGTCTTTCTATAATAAAATTATTACAAAATTGAAATAAATTTATTATAAAATCACAAAATTACTATTAACGTCAGTAGCTTAGGGGTATTTCGCTTGGCTTCCGGTGGTTAAATCTCACGTTCGAATCTTCCCAGAGGTGAAATTATTTTTTTTATTTCCCTATTTCTAAAATTCTAATTTTCGCGCAAGAAAATGTCTTTTTATTCCCATTCCACAAAAAATAATCTTTTTTACTATAAAATTATAATAAAATTATAATAAAATTGTTCTAAAATTAGAAGAAAGTTAGTACAAAATCATAAAATTATTACAAATGGCAGTAGCTTAAGAGTATTCCTTTTGGCTTTCTGCGGTTAAGTCCTGCGTTCGAATCTTTGCAGGAGTAAAATTTTTTCTTTCTCTATTTTTAATTTTAGCACCAAAAAAATTGTATTTTTGTTCCTATTCTATAGAAAATAATCTTTTTATAATAGAATTATTATGAAATTATAATAAAATTCTTCTGAAATTAGAAGAAAGTCAGTACAAAATTATAAAATTATAATAAATGTCAGTAGCTCAGGGGTATTGTTTCTAGCTTTCTGCGGTCAAGTCCCGCGTTCGAATCTTCGCAGGGGTGAAATTATTTTTTTTATTTCCCTATTTCTAAAATTGTAATTTTCAAACAAGAAAATGTATTATTATTCCCATTACACTAAAAATAATCTTTTTACTATAGAATTATAATCAAATTGTTATAAAAGTAAAATAAAGTTATTACAAAATCATAAAATTAATATAAAAGGCAGTAGCTTAGGGGTATTACTTTTAGCTTTCTGCGGTTAAGTCCAGCGTTCGAATCTCTGCAGGGGTAAAATTATTTTTTTCCCTATTTTTTATTTTCAGACCAAAAAAATTGTATTTTCATAAGCGGGACTAAAAGAATAGTCTGTATAATAAAATTACTACAAATTTCTAATAAAAATTGTTATCAATTATAATAAAATTAGATCCCTGAAGTTAGCGTTGACGCTCAGTGTCGAAAAATATTTCTGTTGCAAAAATGAAAAACAAAACAATTTTTTGAAGACTTAAGTTCTTCATAAAAAAATTATTATAAAATACAATAAAAATTTAAAATATCACAATAAAACTATTATAAAATAATAATAGTAAAATTTAAAATAAAAAAGAAATATAGAAATGAAAAAAAATGAAAACATAAATCAGTTTATAACCGAGAGAAGAAAATTTTCCAAACTTATCCAATACTGACAGAGATAATTTTCCATAAAAAACACAAGAAAAAAAAATCTCTCCTTGGAATAAATTACATTAAATTACCAAATTCTTGGAGATTTCATCAGCAGATTTTGAGATAAGAGACAACTTGGGATGGTGCACTGCCGGTGCAGAACGAATGAAAAGAGGACCGAGAGACGTAAGAAATAATAAACGAGACCATTAACTCGACGGTATTTTCTCACACGAGTAAAGACGTGGAGGAGCGAAAGCCCTGACTAAGTCCAAAGAAAACGAAAAAAAAGCCATTCAACCCACCTCCCCCATTTTTTTTCCCTCTTCATTTTTTTTTTTTTTTTTTTTTTTTATTCAAAACTCTTACAAACCAAACTAGCGAAAAAATCATCAAATATATACAGTACCAAAAATAAAATTTTTATATTCAAAGCAAAACTCAAATATATTTTCAATAACCATGTTAACATTTGCTGAAAGAACCAAAAAAAAAAAAAAAAATGCATTAAAAATAAAAAGGTCTGATATAAACTTTATAGACTGTTTTATACTCTTGAGGTAAAGATAAGAATTTATGATTGAATGTAACGTGAAGGTTCACCTTCTTTAGAAACAATGTATCAATATTTGAGAGAGGAGAAGAAAATAATCTTTTCTTTTTATAACCCAATAGTATGAAAAAGAATGAAAGGAACAAAAAAAATAATCAATATATGATTTTATGATTATCAAATTCTCCCCTCTTTTTTCTATTTTTTACTCTTATCAATCCAAAAAAAAAAAAATATCATCTCATTTTCAAGTTAAAATACTTAATCTGAATTTAACGCACGTTCCTCAAAATGTACCTATCAGCAAGAAATCACGATAAAAAAAAAGAATAATAATAATATTAGATACCGCTTTCGTTACAACCCATTTTACCTGAGTTTCGTGTCATAAAGTATCTTTCGATCAGATAAAATTTTATAGCAACGATTAACGTTAAAAAATGACGATACATTTTTATATTCTTCGTCCTAAAAATATCCCAGGACCTAAGATTTTCAGTGGTTTAAAATTTATATGTGTGAGTGTGTATGTGTATGTGTAGTTCTTTAAAAACAAGTTTTATTTCACTCGTAATTTTATTTGTCAACACATATAGGTGTATAACATAGATTTTCCCTTTTTTATTTCAAATGAATATTTAAATAGCCAAGTGAAATTTTTTATGAAACTCTTAAAAAGTGCGCTACTGATTTTTCTTTCTGAATAACTGATTTAAACTGCAATATAAATGTAAACGAAATTATGTCAAATATTATTATTTATCATTATTTATCTGCAATATTATTATTATTATTATTATTATTATTATTATTATTATTATTATTATTATTATTATTATTATTATTATTATTATTATTATTATTATTATTATTATTATTATTATTATTATTATTATTATTATTATTATTATTATTATTATTATTATTATTATTATTATTATTATTATATTATTATTATTTTATTTGTATTTTTATTTTATTTTTATTTTTATCAATATTTAACTAATTCTTGTCTCATAATTTTTTGTATTCTAAATTTATTTACTGATCTTTTCGAAATGATTTAGCAATAATTTTACTAACAATTATTATACTAATTATATTTATAATTTACATTTATTTAAATTAATTTGATTGTTATATAAATAAAGAATATGATTAAGTTCAATTATTTATATTTTAATTATACGCTAGGACTAGATTTTTTCATTTTCGTTTCTTTTAGCAAATGTTTAGATTAGATCCAAATAATCCTACTTTGTAATGTTAATTTTATGATCCAAATTCTATTCCCATGTTTAATCCTAATTTAAGGATCTAAATTTTTAATTTGATTACTTATGGTTTATCGTAATTAGTTCGCACTAAAGTAGCCAAATCCTAGATTCTATCAAATCCGAACCTTATTTTAAAATTTAAATCCTAATTATGCTTTAGAATCCGGCTTCTAATTATTTCTGATTTTTAAGGTCATTTTTAATTTTTTAAATATTTTCTGATTTATTTAATAGTAAATATTTTGTTAGAATTAAAAATATTTTAAAGGAAATGATAAAAATACAAGAGAAGAAAGAGAATAAATTGATTTTTACTACACTTATAAGCCTATAAGCTACCTCGAAATTTTACTGATTTCTATTAATTTTTTACTATATCTTTAAGTAAATTTTAGTTCCAAAATTAGTCAAATTTGCTTTGGATATTGTAAAATTTAGTATTTCGTAAGTTTATTGTAATTATAAACCCAGTGAAATTTAATATTTCTAAGGTAAATTTTACTATGCTAAAATCAGAAAAATTAACTTTGTAAGTACTAAACTTTTCAATTTCTAGAATAATTTTTAGTAAAAAAATTAGTAAAATTTACTTTAAATGTTTAAATATTGTAAAATTTACTTTTTCGAGTGTAAAGTTTAGTTAAAAGTTGAATAAATTTTCTTTCTATATAATAAACTTTATAGCTTGTAAAGTAAATTTTAGTATTTAAATTACGAAAATTCAAATTGGATGCAGTAAAATTTACAATTTCTGAAGTAATTTTAGTATTAGAATAAAGAAAACTTACTTTGAATGCACTAAAATTTACAATTTACAATTTTCAAAGTAATTTGTAGTGTAAAAATTAGTAAAATTTTCTTTAGATATGTAATAAAATTTATTATTTGTAAAGTATTTAAATTACAAAAACATACTTTGGATGTAGTAAAATTTATAATATACAAAGTACTTTTTAGTGCAAAAAAATATTAAAATATACAATTTCGAAAGTAAATTTTAGTAAAATTTATTTTGAACCTAATAAAATTTACTAAATATCTAAAGGAAATTTCAATATTGAAATTAGGAATATTTAAATTTTGATGTAGTAAAATTTACAATTTCCAAAAATTAGAAAAATTTATTTCTTTTTGGAAATTTTATGAAAATAGTAAATATTGAAAATCATTGAATTGCAAAAAATTTTTAAAAATAATTAAATTTTACAAAGAATTCTATTAAAGTTTTTGAGAATAATCGAATGTCTGTGTGGCATTTTATGAAATTTTTTTTTAAATAATTGAATTCCTAAAAATCATTTTATTATTTATAAAAATAATTGCATTCTTGTGAACAATTTTATTATAACTTTTTTAAATAATTGAATTCTTCTGATGAATATTGTTATTTTTGAAAATAATTGAATTTGCCAAAAAATTAGGTTTCTGAAGTTGGCATCGATGCTCAGCATCGAAAACTATTTTTTTCTTATTTTTAGTTATAAAACTTTAACTAATTTTATTTCTTTCATTCATCTGGGAAGTAAAAAACTTTTTAAGAATACTTTTTTAATCTTAAACCTCGCGGAAAAAATTGAGTGATTTTTTTCGGTTTCGTACAAAAAATATTTTTCGATGCTGAGCATCGATGGCAATTTCAGGGACCTGAAGAATTTTATTAAAATGCCTCAGAATAATTGAATTTTCTCGAATAATTTTATTTTTCTTTAATAATTGAATTCTTTCGAAGACTTATTTATGTAAATAATTGAATTTCTGCGGAAAATTTTGTTATTTTTGAAAACAATTGTATTCCTCATGAGAATTTTTATAAATATTGTTTTAGAGAATTAATTTTTTCGAAATATAATAAATATTATGAAAATTGTATTTTAAACAATTGATTTCTTGTGGAAAATTTTATTTCTCAAAATAATTTAAGTTTTTCGTTTAATTAATTGAAAATAGTATGAGAAATAATTGAAATTCTTTGATGACTCGTTTTATTATTTTATTATTTAGTGAAAGTAATTCAATTATTGTGTGTAATTTAATTATTTTATTGTATAAAACTGTTGTTAAAGAATTGATTTTTTCAGAAATCTTTTTGAAAATGCTATTATAAATTAATTGAATTCCTTGAAATTTTATTATTTATGAAAATAATTGAATTTTGGATAAATTTTACCAATTTTTTTTTTAAACAATTGAGTTTTTTTGCAAAATCTTATGAAAATACTAGATATTGAAAATAATTAAATTTCGAATACTTTTTAAAAATAATTGAATCGTTTTAAAGAGTTTGATTATAATTTTTGAGAATAGTTTTTTGATTTACAGTATTAGCGAAGTTAAAGAAGTAACAATTAAAACAAAGTAACAATTAAAAAATTAACAACAACAAAAATTCTCATAAAAAACATAAATAGTAGCTTTTAATCGCTGAAATAAAAAAAGTACCCAAATAGTCGTAAAATGTAAAAAAAGTAGTAAATAGTAGGTTTTAGTAGATTAGTGCGAAGCCTGGCACAATTGTCTAATTTTCGTTTTTAATTCTTGAAACAAAACAAAAGTTCTCAATAAGAAAAAGAAGAAGAAGAAGAAGAAGAAGAAGAAGAAGAACATCTTCCTTAAGGAACAAATTCTCAAAAACCCTATTTTTCTTCATTATCAGATTAAAAATTGAAAAAAGAACCAGTTGAATAAAGATTTGTTACCTATGTAAAGAATCCGATTTGACTTGAGGGGGATAAATCAGTATAAAGCTGCAAATGAGATAGCCGGCACTTGAAGGTAACTACGTGAATTTTCAGTGCACTCCAACTATTTCCTTCGTTACCGCAACAAGGATTTACAAGTACTTGTCTGTATATATGTTCTCCTCTCGTTCGAACTCGTCGACCAAGTTCCAGCAAGCACGTATCGGACCCGATTCTAAAAGAGAGGGTACCCGCACATCCAACTTGTATAGCACCTCTATATATGTATATAGAAGCAGGGCAAAGAAATAGTGGAGGGGGGGGGGGTTTCAAAGATGTGAACAAAACATGTGAAGGAGTGAGAGAGAGAGAGAGAGTATCTCTCTCTATATGCAAAATTCCTCTTTCGAAACTTGCATCAAGGAAAATCTATGGTACTTGCCATTACTCTACTCCCTATCAGTTGACGAATTTTCCCCAACATGTAGTAATTTTATTCTCAAACTTGGACCAAAGGGAAAATCTAAAACGCCCCCCCGCGACACCGTTCAACGTTGCACTTAACACACGTTATATATGCAGGAGATGTTTCCCTGAAATCTGTCTTCCCTGACGTTCTTATCTTTGTCACGTGCATGCATGTTCCATCTTGTATTTCATAGAGATACATTGTCTCCTATAACAAGATGCATTTGAGCGAAATTTCAAAGATATGCCAGATAGAGAGAGAGAGAGAGAGAATTGCAAGCTTGCGAAGCGAATAGAATATTCAATTTCCAAAAACTTTTCGAATCAAATTTATTTATTTCGTCCCATCATTGAACTTTTTGATTAGGATAAGTATATTTTTTCTTCATTTTGTTTCCTTTTCCATTTCTTCTTCTTTTTCTCCTTTTACCCTATTCTCAAGCCTCCCATCGACTCAAAAAAAATCTCTTTTATCAATTATAACAATACACAGGGGAAAAAATTTTCGAAAATTTTAAATTCAAACCTTTTTGAAATTGAATAATTTAAAAAAAAATTGTTCTAAAACATGAAGAAATCGATCACTCCGAGTCTTCGACTCGGAGCAATCGGTATCTTCATGTTTTCTAATAATTAAAAATGACCGAATGATAAAATCATTATTTTATATTATAAGAATATTATTACCGTAACTTATTCAAAATTACTTTCATCACTTCAATTCAATTATTGTTTTCTAGAATTTTTAACTAAAATTCTTCTTTATAAAGTATAAACTAATTATTATTAATAATTTCTGGAAAATTTCTTTAAAAATTTTCAAATCCTTTTTTTACAATTCAATTTTACGAAATTTCATCGATTATTCGTAAATTCTTCAATTAAATATATATTAGACAATAAATGTATCAAATAACTTCAAAAAAAATTCAATTAAACTTTTTTAAAAAAAATTAAATCTACACAATTTTCAGTTAAAAATATGAAAAATTCAAACGTTCAAAGATTATAATTTGAAACCTTTTCAAAACTCAATTATTTCTAAAAATTCAGCTATAATACTTTCTTTATAAAAAATTAGTAAAAATGTATACTAATTGGAATTAGTCACTGACTTTTTGCTTTTGAATAGTAAATTTTACTATTAAATTAGTAGAAACGACTATTTATTAGTAAAATCTGCTAATTCAAAAGCAAAAAGTCAGTCACTAATTCAAATTAGAAAAAATTTCCAATAATTCAAATTTAGTGAGTTTAATATTTAATTATAATCGAAAATTTTCACTGAAATCCAATTTCAAATTAATTTTTATTAGAAAATTCTACGAGAATTCAATTATTTAAATACAAAAATAAATAATTATTTGAAGAATTGAATGTTTTTTAAAATTGAACTCTCATAAAGAATTTTATCAACAAATTTTTAAATAGGTAATTAAAAATCTTTTGACCAATAATTTCAATTTTCGAGAAATTATATTAAAATTACATTAAAAATAATTGAATCACTGTAAAAAATTTGATTGAATTGAGAAAAGTTTTTGAAAATAATTGAAATTTTGACAAGAATTTTATTAAAATTAAAATTTATTTTGGAAAATAATTGAATTTTGAAGAAAAATTTTATTATTTATAAAGATAATTGAAATTGTAGAAGAGAATTTTTTTAAAACTTTTTACCATAATTGAATTTCTGCGAAGAATTTTATTACTTTTGAAAATAATTGAATTCTTGAGACGAATTTTATACAAAATTTCCTTTTAAACAATTCAATTCTTTTGTGAAATTTTATTAAAACAATACAGATTGAAAATAATTGAATTTTGATTTGATAAATTATTGAAATTAATTAAATAAATTAAATTTCTACGTAGAATTTTCTTAAAATTATTTTGAAATAAATTGAATTGTTAAAAAGTATTTCATTAAAATTTTGAAAATAATTTAACTCTTTCAAGAAATTGAATTTCTTTGTTGAATTTTAATAAAATTTTTAAGAATAATTACATTTTTCGAGAAATTCCTTTAAAAATTGTATTAAAAATAATTAAAATTCTGCAATAAGTTTTATTATTTATGAAAATTATTGAATTATTGATAAAAAATTTGTAAATAATTGAATTTCTGTGAAATTTTGATTATTTATAAAAAAAAATAAAATGTTTGCGTACAATTTTATTAAAAATTTTTTTAAACAATTTATTTCTTTTGGGTAGTTTTATTAAAATAGTAGAGAAATTTAAAATTAATGAAATGAGGAAAATTTTTGAAAATAATTGAATTTTGAAGAAGAATTTTATTATTTATAAAGATAATAATTGAAATTTTGAAAAAAATTTTTAAAAAAATTTAAACATAATTGAATTTTAAAGAAGAATTTTATTACTTTTGAAAATAATTGAATTTCTGCATTAATTGTAACTTCTCCAAAATTCTATTTTTTTTAACTAAAATTCTTCTATAAATTTATTATTTTTAATAATCTATGAAATATATATTGACAAATGTAACTAATTCTAGCAGATTTTGAATTATTAAAATTTTTCAAAAATTTAAGTTCTTTATTTCTAATTAAATTCATTCAAAATTGAAATTTTCTAAAATTTTAAATTACAAAAACCTTTTAAACAATTGAATTCTTTTGTGAAATTTTATTCAAATAGTAGAGATTGAAAATAATTCAATTTTGATAAATTATTTAAATTAATTAAATTTCTAAGTAGAATTTTATTAAAATTATATTCGAAAAAACTTGAAATGTTAAAAAGAATTTCATTAAAATTTTTGAAAATAATTTAATTCTTTCAAGAAATTGAATTTCTTTGTTGAATTTTAATAAAATTTTTTTAAATAATTACATTTTTTGAGAAATTCCTTTGAAAATTGTATTAAAAATAATTGAAATTCTGCGATGAATTTTATTATTTATGAAAATAATTGAATCTCTTTAAAAAAATTTGATTATTTATCAAAAATAATTGAATTATATTCGAAGAAATTTATAAAGATTTTGTAAATAATAGAATTCCTGTGAAATTGTTATTATTTAATTCATTCATTCAAAATTGAAATTTTACAAAATTTCAAATTACAACTTTTCGAAAAGTTGAACTATTTATGAAAATTGTAACGCAACTCTTTTAAAATTTAATTAATTTTGAAATATTTAAGTAAAATTAGATTTCAAGAATCAGCAGAATAAACAACAATTTTTTAGGAATTCGATCAAAATTCCCTGACTTTTCCAGGTTTTTTTCAAGGTTTATAAAATTTCCTGACATTTCCAGGTTTTTCAGGTTGCGTGGCAACCTTGAAGAAAAGAGAAAAATGGAGAAGAAATAGAGAAAAGAAGAAAGAGGGAAAATGAAGAAAGTATAGAAAAATGAAGAAAGGGGAAAATAAAGAAGAAATAGAAGAAAGAAGAAAGAGGGAAAATGAAGAAAGTATAGAAAAATGAAGAAAGGGGAAAATATGAAGAAATAGAAAAAAGAAGAAAGAGGGAAAATGAAAAAGAAATAGAAGTAAGAAGAAAGGGGAAAATGAAGAAGAAATAGAAAAAAGAAGAAAGAGGGAAAATGAAAAAGAAATAGAAATAAGAAGAAAGAGGGAAAATGAAGAAAGTATAGAAAAATAAAGAAAGGGGAAAATGAAGAAGAAGGAGGGAAAATAAGAAAGAAATAGAAATAAGAAGAAAGGGGAAAATGAAGAAGAAATAAAACAGAAAAGGCAAAAAATAGAAAAAAGAGTAGAAACATAAAAATAAGAAAAAGAGAAGAATACCGAAAAGGAGAAAATAGAAGTTAAGAGAGAGTGGCGAGAGAAAAGAACGAGCGAGTTATTGGTCCAGGCAATGGCGGGGGACGCACTGGGGTGCGGCTGGTGTTAAAAGGGGGCAACAAGCACCAGACTATAGAGAAAATGTTAGAGAGAAAAGTTTTGTACCATAGGTATACGCGTATATACAATTCCTCTCTTTCTCTCTCTATATATATGTATACAACGGCGGGTACCGATAACGGTAATCCAATTTTTTCAAAAATAATATTTGTCTTGAAGAACGAGAGAGGCAAGTCTTGGCGACTGTTTCTTGGACCTTGACTGACCTCATCCTACAGATTCGGAAGGAGTCTAGAAAGACAGAAGGGTATTGAGTTTGTTTCTCTTGTATATACATAAGAGTAAAGTGTATTAGTGTATGTGAGCAGAGAAAAAGAGAGAGAGAGAGAGAGAGAGAGAGAGAGAGAGAGAGAAAGAAAGAAAAGAAAGGGTGGAGATGAGAACCAAGAACCGGGTGGAGCTGGAGGAGACCAGACCACCCTAGAATGGGGTTTGCTTTCTGCCGAGCTAACGCGAAGAGAATTTCGATGAAGCAACTCCTTCTCTGTGTGTGTGTATACACCTTCGAAAAGAAAGAAAGAAGAAGAAGACTATAACGTTGGTGAGGGGGAGATAAAAAGGAGATTTCGACGAAAGTCGAAAAGTCGTCCAACCGCGAAGAGCACTCGATCGATCGCTTCATCGCGTCCGTGGCTAATTTTTCTGATTGAATCTATCTTTCTAGTTTTTTTTTCTCCTTCCTTTTTCCTTTTTTTCTTTTTTTCTCCTTTTTTCCATATACGCATCAGTGAACAATCCCAAACGTTTCAGGGAGAAAAATAACTTGTCAACTAGTCTATTATTTGTCGCAATTGCTTGATATGATTTTAGCATTTAAAAAGAAATCCCTTGATAAATATATTTTATTTCTTTATCGGTAATTTATTCAGAGATGAAAATCTGAGCGATTTCTCAATGTGAAGGGAAAACGTGGTCAAATGTCTTAGCAACAAATGCTCTTTCTCTTCCTCTTTCTCTCTCTCTCTCTTATCGCGAAAGGAAAGAGACGACTTAACTAATAGCAGGGATTTTTGTTACGGAATTTTTTTCCTTTTTGGAGATTTGTCCTGAGAACCTGGAATTTTTGGAATTACTTTTTGAGCTTTGTTTCAGAAAATTTAGTTCGGTAGGAAAAATTATTATTTAGTGATATGAAAAAAGGGTGTTATCTTAGAGATAATAATTATAAAAATGTCAAAATTCTCTGCGGATTTTGAATTAAGTTTTATGCAATTTTAAGAGCGAGACGTGAGAAAATGAAAATTAGTTTATATCGTGTCGACGATATTAATTTTCTCTCTCTCTCTCATCTCTCTTTCGAGATGAGTTATTTTAGGATGAGAAACTCTCTCACATTGAGCTATTGTAGAAGCATCTTCAATCTTTAGAATTATCCCTACAGTATTTGCTTTTGAAATGAATTTCAATGGAAGTTTATATGTGCCTCTGTCAGAGTTACGTAACCTTTTTAATTTATTTACATATTTAATAGACAGGAATGATACATTAATTTAGGTATATTAATAAATAGATTGCAATAACAAATCTTTAGTTAGTGATTTATTTCTTTTTTTGTTTCTAAATTTACTATTTCTTCATCCTATTCTTTTTGACACAATTAAAAAAAAAGAAGAACCACTTTTCTTCTTTTTCTATTTCTCCCTTTATCTTCTTTTTTATATTTCTTCTCTTTTTCCCTCTTTTTCTATTTTCTCCCCCTTTTCTCCTTTTTTCATCCAATGCACATCTCTGGAGCTTTTCGATCTTTTCGAGTCGACGCCACCGAGCAAATATTTGCCGCGGAAGCGAGAGAGAGAGTGCACGGTCGGAAATTAAAAAGGTATAATTCGACTCGGTCAGCAACGGGTCAGCAATGGTAAATTAGTAATGTCTTAGAAAGAATCGTGCTGACAGTGTTTTTTCCCTTTCTTTTTTTTAATGTCGTCTGCAGTGCAACATCCCAGGAATGAGAGAGCTTTCTAACGGAAGCTTTTTCAAAGGGTAATTTAATTACTTTAGAGAAAGAGAGAACGCAAAGACAACAACATATCTTCAAAATGAAACCATTTAATCAGCTTGAGAATTTTCACATTTATTAAATAAATAAAAAACCCTCTCTGAATATGTAACACCAAACTATACTGTAAAAAAATACTCCAACTGATTTTTAGAACAATTTCCTATCTCCCCAACTCTTCATTCAAGAATTATGACGCGATTCAAAAAATTTAATAAGGTTGACAGGATTTTAAATTTCATTTATAATATTCAAAAAAATAAAAAAAAAATGCAAAGGAAAAATAGCGGAGAGACTTTCATAATTTTTACCTCAACATGTTAACGGCGTAATTCACGTCAGGTTTATAATGAGATTCGTATAAGCAATACCCTGCGGCTCCGCTTTAATTTATGGTGTATAACACTTTAAGTAGGACGTGCAACCCGAGAGATTCCGTGCTAAGACCTATTTTAACAGGTAATTGCAATGTGCTTGTATATTTATAAAACCTTTTAATACGCAGAAGATTTGTAGCAACGCTTTTTCCCTACCCCTCTATATCAACAAAAAAAACTCTATATGCAAACATTTTATAAAGCACTTTACAAATTTTCCTACCATCTCTCCCTACTTACACTATCGTCTACTACTATCTCCTACTACTACTCTTCACTACTATCTCCCCCTTTCCTATCCTACTACAACCGTACTACTATTCCTAATAATCTTCCTATTATCCTACTATCCTAACCCTATTATTTAGAATCAGGGAAAAAATCAAATCAGTAAAAATCAAAATTTCCTAGCAACTCTGTTATAGAAATCATTTTTTCAAAACTTCTCGAATTTCTCCCCCATCGCAATTTCAAAAACCCCTTTATTTACAAAAAATAGAAAATTTAAAGCAGTGATAAATATTCCTTAAAAAATAAACCCAAATAAATTTTTTTCTCTCCCTGAAGCTGCAAATTCGTAATTGCAGTTTATTAAACACAGTGCAGAGGCGAATAGCAAAAAAAGGAGTAAAAAAAATCCACAATTCCAAATAGTCGAGAGAATTTTGTAGAAATAGTTGCTTTTTTTGCCTCGCTGCTGTTTAGAATAATGAAGAGAAACTTTGTACTTAGTTGCATTAACGATAAATAATAATGAAAGGAGAGAGAGAGAGGGGCTTTTATGCGTAACAAAAGGACACAATCGAGACCATAACTACGTACATTTCATCGTCATAATTCCCTCCCACCTATTGTCCCCATAATAAATATTACTGACTGCGGTATAGAGATTATCGTCCTGCAGCATCCACAACCACGATTTTATTTATTGTTAGTTGGGAATTCTATCGTGTACAAATCGAAAATTTAACCCCTGCAGTAGTAGCAGCAGCAGCAGTAGCAGCAACCGATGATGAGAGAAAATTGAAATTCGTTTAAAGAACAAACTTAGGATAACGCGTTATCCAAGTTTATTTTGCCATAACGGAGCATGAGCCAAAAGGGAATATAGAATGAACGGACATCATGTCTTCTCATCGTCATTTTGTTTCTTCTCTTTCTCCTTCTCTCTCTCTCTCACACACTTTCTCTCTATAGCTATATATACGGTAGTGGAATAGGGAGTCTCGTAATACCAGGATTAATGCACCCTTGCTTTTGCCCTATACCAGTTTATAGAATTCTACCCCAGATTTCGGGTCAACAACAATGAGGACGTATTAAAAGTGGATTAAGTGTATGTTACCAAAAAGAAAAAAATTGGAGGATTTGATTGCTTTTTTTAAGATGCTAGTTACTTGTCGGTCTTTTCGCTTTATGTGTATGATTATAAGTAGGATGATATAAACAAGGGGGATAATAGGGGGGAATAAGGGAATTATGGGGGGGAAACAAGTAAGGTGTATATAGCAGGAAGATCAAAAGGATGATCTTATAATTTAAAAATTAAAATACAATATACAAAAAAGAGAAATTTTGGTTGCTTCGATACCCAAAGGAGGTTTAAACTCCTTTCTCAATTTCAAGAGAACTGATTGACAATAAGGAAAAAGGGGATTGATTGGCTCGAGAATAATTAAGCCGAGAGGTAATAGTGAAGAGACAGCGATAATTTTGAGTTGATCAATTGGGAAACAGGTAATGTAACGTACATCAAGCAACACACGCATCCAGGTACAAGATTCGATGTTCGTTTCGCGGTTCAATGACGAAGACAGACCCGGGAGGATCCTGATTTCGGGGTTAGGTAAGCTCTGTGCTTGACAGGTATAACGTGCTACGCCCATCTGGCCAGGAATGTACACGTCGAAACCATAACCTTGCCTCGAGATCCGACGATCTCGCATCGCCGATCAATTCGTTCGTGCATACATTGAACAGGCTAATTTCGTCTGCTATCCCAGAAATGCCGTAGAATCACGATGCCATTTACATTCGGTCCGAGTTTGAGGCACTTGTCTTGCACTCACTCTCTTTCTCTCCTTCTCCCTCTCTCTCTCTCTCTTCACTCGAATTATTCCCACTCGTATTTCCGACAGACACACTGCATAAAACTCATTACTTCCAGTGATATTTCATTCTTGATAAAATGTACATCTTCTCTGATAGTAATAAGACGAGAAATATTTCTGCTATTCTTTCCATACACCGAGGGAGAAAAATAGAATTTCTCCTATTCTTTCCAACCGTAGAGAGAAAAATTAAAGTTCCACTATTCTTTCCATCCGTGGAGAGAAAAATAGAACTTCTCCTATTCCTTTCCATCCGTAGAGAGAAAAATGGAAGTTCTGCTATTCTTTCCACCCAAGGCGAGAAAAAAAAGAACCGAAAGGTAGAAAAGAGAGAAATAGAGGAAAGACTGAAAGAAAGGAAGCAAAGTCTAAAAGAAAGGAAAGAAGAAAGACTAAAAGAAAAGAAGACTAAAACAAAAGAAGAAATAAAGAAAGACAAAATTGCATGAAAGAAGAAACGATAGACACTAAAGGAAGAGACAGAATGAAAGAAATAATTAATGAAGGAGAGACACAATAAAAGAAACAAATGACAAAATTTATCAAGCAGTAAAATCACGTTTCATTAATGCACAACTATTAGGAAGTACACACAGAATTACCTCTTGGATTTTGCCATTGTCATGGGTATAGAATGCGATTATACCATTCATAGAACCAACAGTTAGATCGTGATCATTTCTATCCATTGGGTGAAACACAATACCACTCATCAAGTAAGTATCAAGGTAACAAGGTAATTGGTTATATGTACAAGATGATTTCTCCCGAAATGTTGCATACAGCAATAACACGAGGGAGTGAAAGGAGAAATAATATACTATATTTCACGATAAATCCTTCTCTCTCTCTAACACACCTGCACGAGGGTCCATTTAAAGCGAAATTACCTTGTATTGACGTATTTTAGGCTTCAATCTATATCGTATTATTCTGGCAATCTGCCGATATAGACTGTTCATATACGCTCCATAACAATGTCCTGTGTTCAAGTGTTCGATATTTCAACGCTTGTCGTCTTAGTAAGCAGTTAGTTCCAAGTGACTAAACCAACAATTATCATCATCTAAACGTGCGCGCAACACCAACAAACTTAAGTGTATATCATTATAACCATCTACTATTACAGCACCGAGAAGATGGGGAATGCCTTTAAATTTAATCGCAATGCGTTGTAATGAACGAAAATTAAATTCGAGCACAGGGAATAAAGAACATTGTCAACTTTGAATTATCCATCACAAATGTTTCGTTAAAAAAAGTTTCCAGGGTTTTTTTACAACCGCATTTCTGTTCCGTATCCTCTTCCCACAATCATCGAAAAAATCTCAAAAGTGATAAATAGCATACCGTAGCTTTATAATTACATAATAGAACATTGCATACCAAGTCTAACATTATAGTCATCATAATGTCAAATCTTCTACAATCCACTAGAACAAAATAAGCCTTCTTCAATGAAACAACGAGAAACGAGAAGGAATGTAAGAAACTTTCGCAGCAAAAAACTGATCAATATCAACTAACACAAAGCCGTTCAATCAACTATATATATATAATATAAAAATTAACGATTAAGGCATGAATTACGATTCACGTGAAGAGAAAATAATTCTGAAATCGAGGCAGGCATGCAAGCTAATGGTGGAATAATTTTCCGCAAAAGTGCCGTAAGTACATGAAGATAAGTGGCCGAGTCAGGCGATGCTGTACTAAACTCGAAAAAAAGGCGTCATTCTATTCTCTCGCGTGCGCAGTATATATATTTTTTTTAAAAAGAGAGTCGCGACATAATAATTGTTCTCTGGATCGTTAGAAACATAAGAAGTTCTTTTTCCGTGTGGGACACATTTTCATCCCTTTCTCCCTCTCTCTCTCTCTCATCCAAAAACTTAAGTCTAGGGGTAATATTGCGCGCAACTTCTCGTCGGTAATACTTGTTACTGGGCAGGTAACGTGTTGGAATTATACGCAAGTTTCCCACAAGTTCGAACAAGAAGCAAACATGTATATACACCAACACAAGAAAGTAGAGGAGTTGGTCGAACGTCGCATGCTTCGCGAGATTGTATAATGACATAATATTCATGGTGCACGCTTATGCTTGCGAGTAGAAGGTAATAAGGGTGTCGAGCGTACCACCCTCCTACTCCTCCTCCATGGAAAATGTAAACTAGGAGTGTGAGAATATGACCAAGTACAGAAGAACTTAATTCTTATCCACAATGAAAAATTTCCTTCTTTCCATTATCTATGTACTTTTTCTATTTATTTCTACTGCAGGGTTGCCACAAAAATTTCATATTTTTCCCTGACTTTTCTGATTTCTAGAAAAAATTTTTCTTAAAAATGGAAAATTGTTGGAAAACATTAACATTTTCAATATTTCTCTTTTCAAAACCAATAATTTTCGCCGAAAAATATTACACACTTCCGTATTCCATGCACGACATATTCAATGATTAATTTCCCAAAGTGGATGGAATTTAATCAAACAGCAAGGACAATCTATTATATCGATTAGAGGAAACAAAAGCAAAGGATGCATTGAATGGCGAATAGATGTAATCACACACTTTGCTTAGAAGGGGAGACTTGCCTAATTCCCTTTTATTGTACACGAGAAAAACCACATCTGTCAAATATTTTCCTGAGAATAAAACGTAATATTATACACCCGGGGTTTTCACTAAGAGGGAATACGGCACTTGAAGTTTGTGTCGAGGGTGGCGAATGAAGGAGAAGAGAGAAGAGAAATCACCGAGGGACTAGAAGTAGAAGGAGGAGGAGGGTTTTTGAAGAAGGTGTAGGAGAGAATTGCGAAGGTCGAACGGAGGTGACGGGTGGCGGACACATTTTTAATTAAGACAGTTTCGAGGCGTAATTAATTTTACGATAACGCCAGAGCTAACGACCGGACCTTCTCATTTGAGTTTGCCAGCAACGCTGTCGATCTTCCTCTTCAAAACCTCTCTCAAACTCTCAAGACCTCACTACTCTTCAACAGCTATCAATGTTTAAAACTTCTTATCCTTACTTTACATAAAATCCACTCTTATACAATTCCTACAATTTCTAAAATTTCTACAAATTCCTATCCTATTCACAATTTTGTTTTAATTTCAATTTTTGAATTAAATGTTTCAGAAAATAAAATCTATTTGTAAGAGAATATCAAATTCTGGAAGTTTATCTTCACTCTCTTATAGACATACTAACCTTTGAAGGGAGAGAGAGAGAGATCTGCTGAACAATTTATCTGCTATTAAAAAAACGACCTGTTAAGCACCGCGTTGTAACAATGTATTAGCCAATAAAAGCGTCTAAGCATCGAGTTCTGTTTACGAACTGTGCCTTATCCAGAACGATTTCTCAAGGTAAGCTTTATGTCCGACACTCCGACACTCCGACCGTAAGTAAACTTGACCTCTACATTTCCCGCAAAGGTGAAGATAGTTACACTATGACTTTAATCGCTTCTAGTTTACTGTCCAACATAAACTGTCATCTTCATTAATAACTAACATACTTTGACATCGATTTACAGAAAACTGGATCATTAATTAATAATGTCCCTTTCGCTTTATATCGACATTTTTCTTTTGTCGAGAATAAATTTTAAGGTATTTCCACAGACTTTGCTTCATTAGCGAGACACCACTTCGACTTTCAAATGAAGAAAATGCCACTCGCTTTGTATTACGTTTCCATCCGATTCGCGGAGGGTTCATTATCTTATGCGTCTCGACCTCTTTCCGTATCGTTAAAGCAAAACCGCTTTTCAGAATTCGTTTCACTGCGCGCCTACATCTTCTTCTTCTCTATTTGTTAAATTCGTTACCAATGGGGAAAGTTGTATTTGCAAGACCACAAGAACCGTCTGTAATGCTTCTGTGTATACAGTATAGAAGATTTTGTCTCCTGGGGTCCTACAGGATAATATTTAGTATTCCCACGGCGTTGGCTGTCGCGGCTTATAATATTTCGCGTCATATTAATATTCCACAGGGAAACGGCACGGCGCTGGTGGAGAAACTCTCGGAAACGTTCCTGTATATGGCACATAAGTGAGAGAACCCCTCACTCTCTCTCTATCTCTTTCTCTACTCTATAGTTTACTCGGCCCTCTTGCATTCCAACCCCTTTTCCCCTCAGACAGCATACAACCCTATCCACGATACTTGGTACATGTATATCCTCCACCCTCTATCACGAAGAGACTTAACTAACGGTGCAGCTTGCAAAGCTCGAGCACGCATCTATTATACAGAGTTGGGCCGTCCAACCATCGAATTGCCTCGAGCGAAACATCCCTTCGACTACACGTATCTTCTCTCTATATGTATGTATGTATAGTTCGACGACCTAACCTATACAATTCGAGAGCAGGACATCGTCAAAAATTTACACATCCAAGATACTCTAGATACCATTAACTTTAACACTATACCCTAACGCATCTAATTTTATTAAACTCTCATCAAATTTTAATCTATCCTGGAAATTGTTTTCAAACGAAAAGAATAATTCTCCATGGGACACGAAAATTTAGAATTTTTCTATGAATTCTAAAAATTTAATTTCTTTCAGTATTTTCAGGTCTTGAACTAGTGAAAGTATTTAAAAATTTACGGACTTTACAGATTTTAGGTATAAGGACCTAGTTTGAGCCCTGAACCAAAAACAAAAAAAACGATTTGATAGTGCCTCGTTAATAATCGAATTATAAATGTAACATTTTTTCCAACACAGTTATTAATAAACCCGTTTCCAATTCTACACAAAAAAATTTTCAACATGAACAGCGATAATTTTCTCTGGAATAGCGAAAGTATTTATTGAACAAACTAAAATTTTCGCTAATGCAGTACAATTTGTAGCTCTTCCAGGTAAAGATTTTTTTTCCTAATTCCTGCCGCAAGTTCAAAGACAAAAAGCCACAGCTTGTAATGACCTCCGATACTTATTTTAAAAAGCAGCAAAAATAAATTAGGCAGCAAACTTGATTCTAGGATGTTTTCTGCAAAACAAGAACGCTGAACCTAAAAAGACATTCTCAAAGTGATTAATTAATGACGTTACCTGTTCAATTTGAGAGCAGGACATCGTGAAAAATTTACACATCCAAGAAACTGTAGTTACCGTTAAATTTAACATTTTCCTACATCCTACCGCGCAGCTAATTCTATTAAACTCTGATAAAATTTTCAACAACCCGGAAAATTGTTTTCAAACGAAAGGAATAATTCTTCAACCTTTATCTATTTATATAAGACGAAATTCTACCGTACAAAAATCGTCAAAAATTAGTTTTTCTTTAAACCACGCCCAGAGAAAACATTCGTCTCCAAACCAAATAGAAATTTGTTTGTTAGAAACAAATTTTATTTGCTCGAATAAAAAGTTTATTTTCGCCTAACCAAAGTTTATTTGTGCCAAATGAAATTTTTACTTAAAACCCCTTTCTAAATTTAAATCAGTTAAAAATTACTGATTTTGATTTAGAAGCAAAATGTTTCTCAATTATAAATTAAATAAAAATTTACAGCAAAATTATCCTTCCGAATTGTACCAAAATCAAAAAAATATTAAATAAAAAAATAAAATCCTTCCAGTTGAAAAATTTGTGGAATATTAATAAATTTAAGCGCGAAAGAAGGTAAAAAAAAGAACAAACGTGTAGATATATAGATTACGGTATTATTTTCACAGTAAACGAAACTTTTTTTTTCATCCATTTATTAAAAATCTATCCAGCTATATATAGATTTAAAGCTAACGTATTTTTTGCCGGATATGCAATTTTAAAAAATTTAAAAGACCAAAATATGTTATGATTCGATTACACACAAACATATAACGTATATACAGATATGTATATATTCGCACAAAAATATATATCAAATGAAAACAAAGAAAGAGCTTCGTTTGTTGTGAAATAATAGAATTGAAAATAAAATTTCATTAAAAACTTTTGTGTAATATTCACTCACCAAAAAATGCAAATATAAATTGATTTTGTATCCAGACTGACCTGAAACAAACAAAATGAATAACAATTTATTATTTTCAATACATCACAATAAGGAAATAAGGAAAAAATAATTATAGTAAAATTGACCAGGGGAAGAATATAATGTATGTTATAGAAAGAACAATTTATAAAAACAAATTAAAAAAAAATTAAAAAAAGAAATTAAAAAAGAAATTAAAAAAGAAAATTAAAAAAAGAAATCAAAAAAGGAAATTAAAAAAGAAATCAAAAAAGGAAATTAAAAAATAAATTAAAGAAGGAAATTAAAAAAAGAAATTAAAGAAGGAAATTAAAAAAAGAAAAATTGAAAAGAAAACAAACTTTAAAAAGAATTTCTAATTATAAATGTAAATGATCGTTCAAAGTGAATTAATAATCATTATTTTAAAACATCTATTGACAAAATAACCGATATTATACGAAAACCGCTGAGAGCTATACTGTTTCATTCGCGTAATCGAAAACACTCAGCGCCTAGTAATTAAATACAATTAAGGGTCGATAGAAATTTGTCCTTTTATTGCCACTGACCAGAACTAAATTGATCTAATCTATCTAGAACCCGCCAAAACTGTCAACGTAAAATAGGGGTATAGTATCGCGGAACACTTTTCTCTCTATGTATACATCCAAAAAGTATATCATGTTTCCTTGTAGCAGAAGTCAGTAATGGCTTTTTCTCTCATGAGGGTTCTTTTTGAATGAACAAAAGTTCGAATAAAGTACACCATTACTATCAAAATCCTTCTTTCTTCTTTATCTCATTCACAAAACACAAATCGAATTTATTTTCCCTCTTTTCAAACAATTGGTGGCAATTGTATTTGAATCACATTCTTTTATTGTATATTTTTCCAACTGATGACTTATACACAGCCAATGTAATTCCTGGCAGTCGTAATTCCTCACCGATAGAGACAAAAATATAACATCAATTTATAAAAAAAAGTCAACAATAGAAAATTCCTGTTTTTTCTTTTTTAAATCCCCCTTTGGGAGAGACCCAGTCTTTGAATGGGGAGAGAGAAAAAAAGTACAACCTCTCATCAGAAATGCTTGAGTGAGCAATTTCAAGGAAAGAGGAGATTCGAAGCCATTTATGAGTATATAAGCGGTTCTCCATTGTCTATAAGTATAATGGAGTTAATCTCGTGGTGATGCACCGCAGCTAACCGATATTCAAATGCCCGAGTGGAAATATCGTGCCCGCAACGGTGGTCACTCGTATACTATATATATATATATGTATGTGCTTGTGTGTTTGCAACTATCCAAGGTGCTTGTGAAACGCGTGCCTTCAAAGAACATTTGCAGAGGGCATCACATTCCCCTTTCCTCTCGTGAATAGGCACGAGAGTTTCGTGGTGTAACAAAAGCAAAGAGGTGGTAGCGTTAAAATCAAGTAATATATCATGGAAACGTCCAGAGTCATAACGCATCAGTCATTTAGTTGTAAATGAAAACTCTCTTTCTTCGCCGCAGACACATACACACACCCCGCAAAAGGTATTTATATATAAATAATTACCCTCGATTATTTACACCTAACAATGAAAAATCGACCTTGTGAAATACAAGAATTTTTTAACAAAAGAAAACTACCAGGTTTGGTACAGAAATTCGTATAAATAAATGTAATAGAACTTTTTTAGAGTGAATCAGAATATTCTTTGAAGTCAGAGAAAAATCAAAATTTTGTCTGGAAAAAGAAAATTAAATTTTTGTATCAACTCTGATGATATAAACTAGAGTTTGGAACGAGTAGATAGTTTGTGGCACCTGCTTGCATCAAACTTAGGTCACACGACAGTTAGACATTCTCGTGTTTAGTTGTCCGCCTTTGAACATTTAAAGGATCGTTTACAGCTCTTTGCTTTAATTTATACGTTCTCCTCTCTATCTCACCCATTCCACTTGACTGTTGAGCTCTCGCTGTCAAGTTAATTTCCGACAATGTGTCGATGATCTGTTATCCAAGCGGCACTATCGTTAAGGATTTGAA
This sequence comes from Leptopilina syphax, assembly GCA_032872505.1. Taxonomy (NCBI): domain Eukaryota; kingdom Metazoa; phylum Arthropoda; class Insecta; order Hymenoptera; family Figitidae; genus Leptopilina; species Leptopilina syphax. The sequence goes on along the minus strand of CM065476.1, from coordinate 6,691,837 downwards.
GACAAACAAAAAGGGGGAAGAGAAACGAATAGGGCACCAGGTGTCTGAAGAGAATGTTGATCCTATGTGACAGTTCCGAAGAGAGACCGAGAATGCGTGAATTATACTTGGAACATGCCTGAGGAGCTTGACATAGCGTGACAGACGTTTGTAAGGGTGCGATGGATTATTTCCTGTGTGTGAAAGCAAAGCAATCCCCACTTTGACGCCTGTTGAAGAATAGTCAAGATTTTTGCCCACTTTGACAAAAGTCAATCCTAAAGAGGGAAAAATCTTCAAAAATTTATATTCTTCAATTAATATTGAACATTCAATTAATGTTGCAAATTCTGTTCCTAATTGTCGAGTGTAGGTTAATTAGTTCGTTCTGTTAGTGAGAACAGTGGGAAAGAGAGGAGAGTGGGAATAAATCGAAGTTGGAGACAAGAAAGAATAGTGGGGCAGGACTTTGGTCATCCATCTTGTCACACTAGTTTCTCCTTTAGAATCGACTTGGTACTTTAAAGCCTTTGTGTTAGTTGCATTAGTAACCGATATGTCTTCCCTCTCCCTCGCTCTCACTTCAAGAAGGGACATTGATTTCTGTGGAGTTTAACTTTTATGTCGAGTGCCTATCCAAGATGGGGATTAGATGTGCAAACGGAAAGTCGTCAAGCGTTTTATAGAGTCAGACAGACAAAAAGGTCAATCTTTTATTACTCCTTACTGTCGATAAAATAAAAATCATGTTAATTTCGATTTAGAGGTAGAGGAGTCTGAACAAATTGCAGTAAAGTTGCTTTATTTTATTTCAATTCTATATCCTATTCCGTTTAGTTTTTTTTATACTAAAATTCTTCTATAAATCCATTATTTTTAATAATTAAATATATGTGAAAAAAATTTAACTACAGTTTTTCCCTGATTTCCAAACTTTTTCCTAGCTGATTTTAACTTTTTCCCTGACCCTCAAGAATATTCTGATTCATTCCAAAAATTATTATATACTCAAAAAAAAATGTTCTATTACATTTATTTTTCTAATGTTTCTTTTTCCAACACAGTCATTAAAGACAACCTATAAATTTTGACCCTCGATGATGGATAGACACTCTAAACACCCCCTGAAAAGAATGAAAGCGTACATTAAAAACCTCTCTATCATCAAAACAGTAATCTATTTACAACCACTAATTATCATCTATTTACAACCTACAAATAATATACAGTACAGTAAATTATCCCTGTTGGATCGACATAAATGATCCCCCAAGATTCAATAAAGAAGTAGCAAAGATATTTTACCATGCATTTTTAAAAGCCGAACCAGTTGGTTCTGAACGAACTCGGACGCCAACCAGTTTAGACAAGAAGAAGAGCCGAGTGATTGGTGATGGGATTAAAATTCATCCTATTCTTCCTGACCAGTTCCTGAATTATAGTGCCATGTGTGGTTCTTTGCTTGCTTGTTACTCGCTCTCGTGGTGACGAGATTAACATTGACGAAAGTAGATCGAGTCGCTTGTTCGATTACAAATGCATGATTTGAGGTGAATATCAAATGCAAAAGGGGAGTAGTCCCTCACTCTCACTGATGTTGGCATCTGCCCTAGAAAAATTTGCAAAAAGGGGGACGACAAGAGCATATGTGTGTTCTTCTAAAGAAACACAACAAAATATTACATTTTTTATTCATTGAAACGACTTTTTAGGAATTTATAATGATGACATAATAAACAAGCCAAGTAAAATATAATACAGGGAAGAGAGTGAAAAGCTACTTTTTTTTTACTTTATCAATATAGCTTTTTTCAGTAAAGTATTTAGTTTCTTTCTCTACAAGGCAGAGGGGCACAGAGTTATTTCCGCATCAAAACCTCACCTGACTTTCGCATAATTAAATATCTTTTACATAGATAAGATCTTTATGTATCCCTGTCTATAGTTGAGTATCATATTTCGCTTCTGTATTGGATGATCTGAAATTCGAGTATATCGTACCAGCACGTGGATGTCGCTTTAGAAAAAAACGGATAATATCGACACAACCACAAGCTAAAGTAACCCAACACCTGAGCTTTGTGCTTCGATAAATTCCACCTGCCTCAATAAGAATTTAGATATTATTTTTCACTAAAACGTCAAAAATAATTTATTCCTTATTTCGTATACAAACTTATTAGATGAGACTCATAATCACTGAAATAATTAACTAGTAGTTGAAATAATTAACTAATAGTTGAAACAATTAAACATTAGTGGAAGAAAAACAAGATCTACGTTGTCGTTTGTATATAGATTTGTCATGAATGATCTCCACTATTGTAAACGATACACACCCATATGTTTTAAGTCTCCTCAAAAGAAAGGATTATATTTTTAAAATTGCCATATTGAAATATCACCATTGTTAAAAAGGAACTCGTGAATCATTATTATACTACGCCCTAGTAGTTGAGAGGCAGCAAAAAAGGAAAAAGGGTCAGCATGAAATGCTAATTAGAATGGCTTCCAGATTCGTATCGGGTAACACTATTTTAAAATGCACAACAACTCAATATGTAATCTTAGTCTGAACTTATTCAAACAAGTGGTTTCTTCGAACCCTTTTTTGCAGAGAGCGATTAACGTTTTTTTTCCTTCTTCTTCTTCCCCTACAAGACAAAATCACTATTTCACTGTACACCTTTTATAAGAAGCCATGGAGATTCATTAATATTTAAGGAGCACACACGTGTCGCTCATAGCAAACTAAATGGATTCCAGAAGCCATAAAGAATGACTATGAAAGGCACGTTGCCACTTTGCATTTTTGTCCACACCTTCCGAACATCCTCGAAATATTATCTTCATAGTGTTTAACATATTTGATTTTTCATAAAAATCCCTTTTTCTTTGTTGCAAAGAAAATTATAAATGAAAATAGCAAAATTCTTTGAAACAATTAAACTAACAAAGAGATTGACAAAGAGATTGATAAGGAAATGACAAATAATTCCAAAAGGAAAATCAAGTCCCAGGATATATGGTCCCTTTGTGCAATAGTTGCGAAGGTGAACACGCGATTACTCGAAAATTCAACCGCACAAACGCATGGCTATTTCGTCGAGATTAGTCAGAGATCTCAATTTTCTCTATTCGTGGAACATGGTAATGTGCATGAACAAGGCAAGCAAATACTTGCTTGGTCCGAGCCACCAGTCATCAAGTTGAATCGAAGTGGCCGTATCGGTGCGTTCGCTAACGAACTAGCTACCAATTAACCGACGGATCCAACCAACTGTATCGCAGATAGGAGTCATCGTTCCGCATCGATTACCAATTGAGGTCAAAACACAAGCTCTGCTCATTCGTCTCACGCGCGCCTTGTTTGTTCTCCGGCGAAAATTAAAGATTCATTACCAGAAAGTAACCTTCGCTCCTTCACTTAAAATAGAATTAAAAATGAGCCTATAATTCTCCCTAGAATTCTAAGATTCATTAGTCATACACAACTTGCTTCACATTCCCGGTTTAATTTAAACCTCACTCGATTTTACTTTTAGTCATAACATTTTCATGTTTAAATATTTTTGCTCATTATATTGAAATCCCATTAGTTTTTTTGTTAGAGAAAGACATTTTTATTAATTATTTATATCTAAATATCGAACGAAATTTGACGAAAGATTTGACACTTTTTAAATTATAAAATTTTCTTTCACACCTGCGAGGATAAGATAGTCAAACTTGACAGGTGGAAAATAAAATATGCGCGAAATATTGGTAAACCGTTGACAATGTTCAATATGTATCAGGCAAGAGGACAATTTCAATGAGACTATGATGTAGCAATTTTTTTTATATGACTAAACAAAATTTTCATATACTAAAAACCTCGCATTGCCTCTAAAAAATTCACAATATAAAAAAATTCCATAAAACTCTTTTTCAAATATTTGCCTTCACTTGATAACATGTCATCTAAAATTTGTATTTAAAAACGAAAGAGACGAATTAAAAAAACCGTAAACATTTCTAGTTAATGAACATTCACGATAATGTTAATCTCAAAAACACCTTTTTTTAATCCAACAAGATTTACAAGGGAAATTATATTTCACATATCAGAAAAGTTTTCGACTTTCTATATACATAAACAAGAAACTGTATGTCTAAAGAATTATTTTCTCGCGTTCAAAATTTATACGCTCATGCAACAATTCTCAAAATATACTTCTGAAAAATGCTTGCCCCCTTACTTTCGAAGTATAACAAAGGTTGCCAACTTTTCTTTTCAAAAGAAAAATAAAGTCTTCTCGCGCAAAACTGCGAAGAGAGAGAGAGAGAGAGGGGGGGGATGAGAAAATATGTATATACACTTTGCGAGCGTGAAAAAAAAGTTTCAAGTTTTCTTCACAAGGGATAGAGAGAGAGAGACAGGGGCAAAAAAGAAAAAAAGTAGAGAAAAGGAATGTTAAAAATTTTCTCGACAGTTTATAAAAGAGAGAAGGGAGAAAGATGTCGCGATGCTGGGAGCGGACACGAGGCCCTTTTATCGCTCTCTGGAGACGCCACTTTGACGATTACAGAGGGTTCCGGCCCAAACGACACCGGATATAAGCACCGGATAAGAAAGTTGTGCGAGTTATGAAAAATGCAACAAGCCAGTTATCGACGGCGTGAATTTTTCATCGCGGTAACTGTGAGCTTCATATACTCTAAGCCGAATATGAAATCTTCCACGCTATATAACGTTAAAATAGTATTTAAAACCATAAACCCATGAATTTAAGAATTAACTTTGAAAATCTAAATTCAAAATAAAAATCCCTCGGACCCACTAATTAAACTGTAAGCTTGCCGCTAAATTTATTGCAAGTGGAAAAACGTCCGTAAGCTTGCCGCAAGCTTTCTCAGTAAATTTGTAGCGCATGCTTTCATGCTATGAATTAAAGATATTTTGCCACTGGCAGCAAACTTATATGGCAAGCTTTCAGCAAACTTACAGATAAATTGTATGTTCGTCGCCGAATAAACTAATTTTTACGAAATAAATTCTCGTCATACTTTCAATAAGTTTTACAAGCAGTGATTTAAGGGGATGTCAAAGTCGATTGGATTTTCCCATTGAAGCTCAATGCAAAAATCCAATCCACTTTGACACCGCCTTAAAGCCTTTTCAGCAGAGATTTTAAACGGCAACAAAAACCGATTTGCTAGTTCTCTATTGTCACTCTAATTTTATCAACGTGATAATTATTTTTTCCAACACAGTTATTAATAAACACCGTTTCCACTTCCAAGTTCTGCCGCAAGTTCAAAGACAAAAACGCCAGAGCTTGCAATATCAGGGTTGCCACAAAAATTTAATTTTGTTTTTCCCTGACTTCGAGGCAAAATTTTAACTTTTTCCCTGACCCTGCATTATATTCACTCCAAAAATTATTAGATACTCAAAAAAATGTTCTATTATATTTATTAACGAATTTCCTTAATTGTAAAATTATTCGAAAACACAAATAACAACTTTTTTAAATAAATATTTAATCATCATTATTTTTCTATTGGAATTAAGATTTTCAAATTCAAACCTTTTGAAATTCAATAACTTAAGAGAATATTATTATAAAACATTATTTTATATCATAAGAATATTGTAACTATAAATTTTAATTTTCAAACATTTTAATTTGAACCCTCTTCAAAATTCAATTATCTCTAAAAATTCACGTTGTAATCCTTTTTATATTCAATTATAATATAAAATTTTTAATTAAATTCATTTTTTAATCAATTTTTAGTAGAAAATTTTTCGAGAATTCAATTATTTAAAAACAAAAATGAATAATTTATTAAATAATTGAATATTTCTTAAAATTAAATTTGTATGAAGAATTTTATTAAAATTTTTAAAAATAATTGAATTCTTTCGGTGAATTTATAAAAAATAATTTAAGAATGAATGCAACTTTCTGTCATTTTATTTAAAATTGTATAAAAACTAATTGAAATTGTGCGATAAGTTTTGTTATTTATGAAAATAATTGAATTCTTGCAACAAATTTTCATTTAAATTTTGTTTAAAGAATTGAATTCCTGTAAAGAATTTCATTTTTGAAAATAATTGAATTCCGGAGAAAAATATTATTATTTATGAAAATAATTAATTTCTTGGGAAGCATTTTATTAAAATTTCTAAAATAATTGAATTGTTTAGAAGAATCTTATTGTTTACGAAAATAATTGAATTGTTTCGAAGATATTTACAAACATTTTTGACATTTATTGTATTCTTAGGAAAAATGTTATATTTTACGAAAATAATTGAATTCTTAAGAATAATTGTATTCAAAATAATTGAATTGTATAGAACAATTTTATCAAAATTGCATTTTTATTAACTAAATCTTTTAAAGAATTTTGTCCAAATTTTCTTAAATAATACCTATAATTTTTCAAAGAATTTTATTTTAATTTTTCGAAATAATTGAATTTCTCAGAACTATTTTTTTCAATTCTCTGAATATATTTGAATTCTTTCGAGAAACATTATAAAAAAAATTAAAAATAATTGAATAGGTGCGAAGAAAATTATAAAAAAAATTGTTAAGTAATTGAATTCCTGTAAAATTTTGTTTAAATAATTGAATTCTTTTGGGAAACTTTATTAAAATAGATATTAAAAATAATTAAAATGTAGAAAATTTTTGAAAATTATTGAAATTTTGCCAAGAATTTTATTAAATTTTTTGAGAATAATTCAATTTTGGAGAAGAATTTTATTATTTGTAAAGATAATTAAAATTTTAGAGAAGAATTTTATTATTTATAAAGATAATTGAAATTTTGACGAGAATTTTATTAAATTTTTTGAGAATAATTGAATTTCGGAGAAGAATTTTATTATTTATAAAGATAATTGAAATTTTGGAGAAAAATTTTATTATTTATAAAGATAATTGGAATTTTGACAAGAATTTTTATTAATTTTTGAACATAATTGAAGTTTTGCAAAGAAGTCTATAACTTTCGAAAATAATTGAATTTCTGCAATCATTTGTTCTTAAAATTTCTATTTAAATTTATTAAAAATTGAAATTTTCTAAAATTTGAAATTGAAACCTCTGAAGTTTATCTATTTATGAAGATTGTAAACGAAACTCTTTTGAAATCCAATTGATTTTGAAATTTTTAAGTAAAATTATTGATTAAATAATTTATAAGTAATAATTTTATGATAGTTCTTTAAAAATATAGTTATTTAAAAAGAAATTATTGACAAAAATAGAAAAAATTGAAGGTTTCATATTAGAATTCTTGTCAATTTCATAGTTTATGAGGCAAACAAAAATGAAACCTCAAATTCAGGATCTTCTTATAAATTCTAAAAATTTAATTTTTTCCAGTACTTTTAATAAAAATCCCTGACTTTTTCCTGATTTCCCTGACTAATTCTAATTTTCCTGGCTTTTCCCTGAATTCCCTGACCTGTGGCAACCCTGAAGATCTTCTTTTAAAATCAGCTACATCAATCTAGATACTTTCCACAAAATCGAGCGTTAAACCTGAAAACACACTTTTAAAATTAATAACATTTAAATCTACACCTATGGCTACAAAAATATATTAACTCTTTTCGACCAAAACTTCCCTATTCCATCAACTTTTAAATTTTTCTTCCTTTCACCAAAAAAACGAAATGGATTTTAATGTACAAAGCATCATTTTGTGTCAAGATGAAAATAAACGTCCAAGTTTTTTTTGTCCCTGTTTATCCAACTTTTAGGTCAGCATCTCAAGTTTCCTTCGAGTGCTAAGGTCATCTACGAGAAAGAAGTATGAGCATGTTCCTGTCAGCTAAGAGCTAGTGAAATACGAGTGACAGAGAGGATGTGGGAATTCCAAGGAGCGTCGACAGGATAACTTATCCCCGTGTCTCCGAACAAGCGACATTATTTCCTATCTCACAGGACACATCCAGCAATGAGGAGGTCCTTCTCGCACACAACTTGAATTCATAACGACTCCTTCCTTCTCGTTTTATATTTCCTTCAAGCCTATACGAACCTCTTTTCAAATCCTCCTTTCCTTTTTTTCCCTATCATTTTTTTATCGCCTCTGAATTTTATCTCACCTTTCCTTATTCTCTCTCTCTCTCTCTCTCTCGACTTTTACCCATATAAACAGTAATCACAGGGTTTCTACTGAAAATATGACTTAAAATTCCAGGACATTTTCAGGACATTCCAGGACAGATTTCTTATTTTTCCAGGACATTTATATGTGTAACAGGGTTGCCGCAAGTCAGGGAATTCAAGGAATTCAGGGAAAAGTCAGGGAAAAGTCAGGGCTTTTTACTAAAAGTACTGGAATAAATTAAATTTTAAGAATTTATAGGAAAATTCTAAATTTTTGTGTCTTCTTTGTTTGCCTTATAAACTATGAAATTGCCAAGAATACTAATACAAACCCTTCAATTTTTTCTATTTTTGACAATATTTTCTTTTTAAATAACTTTTAAATAACTTCGCATAAGTTCAATTATGTTCAACAAATTTTTTTAAATTCTCGTCAAAACTTCAATTATCTTTATAAATAATAAAATTCTTCTCCAAAATTCAATTAACATAATTTAACATATAAATCAATTGTTTACTAACAATTAAATTTTTTAAAGCTCTTTGCTTCACAATACTCAAAAATTCGATTGTCTGCTAATTGGCGGATGGAGTATTTTTACAAGTATTTTTGCCAAAATTATTTTACTAAAAGAAATTCTTGTTAAGAAACATCTAGGAAACAATAGGCAACAACAAAATCAAATGTTTATTAACAATTAAAATTTTTAAAGCTCTTTGCTTCACAATACTCAAAAATTCGATTGTCTGCTAATTGGCGGATGGAGTATTTTGACTAGTATTTTTGCCAAAATTATTTTACAAAAATAAATTCTTGTTAAAAAACATCTAAGGAACAATAGGAAACAACAAAATCAATTGTTTATTAACAACTTAAATTTTTAAAGCTCTTTGCTTCACAATACTCAAAAATTCGATTGTCTGCTAATTGGCGGATGGAGTATTTTGACTAGTATTTTTGCCAAAATTATTTTACAAAAATAAATTCTTGTTAAAAAACATCTAAGGAACAATAGGAAACAACAAAATCAATTGTTTATTAACAACTTAAATTTTTAAAGCTCTTTGCTTCACAATACTCAAAAATTCGATTGTCTGCTAATTGGCGGATGGAGTATTTTGACTAGTATTTTTGCCAATATTATTTTACAAAAATAAATTCTTTTTAAAAAACATCTAAGAAACAATAGGCAACAACAAAATCAATTGTTTATTAACAATTAAATTTTTTAAAGCTCTTTGCTTCACAATACTCAAAAATTCGATTGTCTGCTAATTGGCGGATGGAGTATTTTGACTAGTATTTTTGCCAAAATTATTTTACAAAAATAAATTCTTGTTAAAAAACATCTAAGAAACAATAGGAAACAACAAAATCAATTGTTTATTAACAACTTAAATTTTTAAAGCTCTTTGCTTCACAATACTCAAAAATTCGATTGTCTGCTAATTGGCGGATGGAGTATTTTGACTAGTATTTTTGCCAAAATTATTTTACAAAAATAAATTCTTGTTAAAAAACATCTAAGGAACAATAGGCAACAACAAAATCAATTGTTTATTAACAATTAAAATTTGTAAAGCTCTTTGCTTCACAATACTCAAAAATTCGATTGTCTGCTAATTGGCGGATGGAGTATTTTTACAAGTATTTTTGCCAAAATTATTTTACTAAAAGAAATTCTTGTTAAGAAACATCTAGGAAACAATAGGCAACAACAAAATCAAATGTTTATTAACAATTAAAATTTTTAAAGCTCTTTGCTTCACAATACTCAAAAATTCGATTGTCTGCTAATTGGCGGATGGAGTATTTTTACAAGTATTTTTGCCAAAATTATTTTACTAAAAGAAATTCTTGTTAAGAAACATCTAGGAAACAATAGGCAACAACAAAATCAAATGTTTATTAACAATTAAAATTTTTAAAGCTCTTTGCTTCACAATACTCAAAAATTCGATTGTCTGCTAATTGGCGGATGGAGTATTTTGACTAGTATTTTTGCCAAAATTATTTTACAAAAATAAATTCTTGTTAAAAAACATCTAAGGAACAATAGGCAACAACAAAATCAATTGTTTATTAACAATTAAAATTTGTAAAGCTCTTTGCTTCACAATACTCAAAAATTCGATTGTCTGCTAATTGGCGGATGGAGTATTTTTACAAGTATTTTTGCCAAAATTATTTTACTAAAAGAAATTCTTGTTAAGAAACATCTAGGAAACAATAGGCAACAACAAAATCAAATGTTTATTAACAATTAAAATTTTTAAAGCTCTTTGCTTCACAATACTCAAAAATTCGATTGTCTGCTAATTGGCGGATGGAGTATTTTGACTAGTATTTTTGCCAAAATTATTTTACAAAAATAAATTCTTGTTAAAAAACATCTAAGGAACAATAGGAAACAACAAAATCAATTGTTTATTAACAACTTAAATTTTTAAAGCTCTTTGCTTCACAATACTCAAAAATTCGATTGTCTGCTAATTGGCGGATGGAGTATTTTGACTAGTATTTTTGCCAAAATTATTTTACAAAAATAAATTCTTTTTAAAAAACATCTAAGAAACAATAGGAAACAACAAAATCAATTGTTTATTAACAACTTAAATTTTTAAAGCTCTTTGCTTCACAATACTCAAAAATTCGATTGTCTGCTAATTGGCGGATGGAGTATTTTGACTAGTATTTTTGCCAAAATTATTTTACAAAAATAAATTCTTGTTAAAAAACATCTAAGGAACAAAAGGCAACATCAAAATCAAATGTTTATTAACAATTAAAATTTTTAAAGCTCTTTGCTTCACAATACTCAAAAATTCGATTGTCTGCTAATTGGCGGATGGAGTATTTTGACTAGTATTTTTGCCAAAATTATTTTACTAAAAGAAATTCTTGTTAAGAAACATCTAGGAAACAATAGGCAACAACAAAATCAAATGTTTATTAACAATTAAAATTTTTAAAGCTCTTTGCTTCACAATACTCAAAAATTCGATTGTCTGCTAATTGGCGGATGGAGTATTTTGACTAGTATTTTTGCCAAAATTATTTTACAAAAATAAATTCTTGTTAAAAAACATCTAAGGAACAAAAGGCAACATCAAAATCAAATGTTTATTAACAATTAAAATTTTTAAAGCTCTTTGCTTCACAATACTCAAAAATTCGATTGTCTGCTAATTGGCGGATGGAGTATTTTGACTAGTATTTTTGCCAAAATTATTTTACAAAAATAAATTCTTGTTAAAAAACATCTAAGGAACAATAGGCAACAACAAAATCAATTGTTTATTAACAATTAAAATTTGTAAAGCTCTTTGCTTCACAATACTCAAAAATTCGATTGTCTGCTAATTGGCGGATGGAGTATTTTTACAAGTATTTTTGCCAAAATTATTTTACTAAAAGAAATTCTTGTTAAGAAACATCTAGGAAACAATAGGCAACAACAAAATCAAATGTTTATTAACAATTAAAATTTTTAAAGCTCTTTGCTTCACAATACTCAAAAATTCGATTGTCTGCTAATTGGCGGATGGAGTATTTTGACTAGTATTTTTGCCAAAATTATTTTACAAAAATAAATTCTTGTTAAAAAACATCTAAGGAACAAAAGGCAACATCAAAATCAAATGTTTATTAACAACTTAAATTTTTAAAGCTCTTTGCTTCACAATACTCAAAAATTCGATTGTCTGCTAATTGGCGGATGGAGTATTTTGACTAGTATTTTTGCCAATATTATTTTACAAAAATAAATTCTTTTTAAAAAACATCTAAGAAACAATAGGCAACAACAAAATCAATTGTTTATTAACAATTAAATTTTTTAAAGCTCTTTGCTTCACAATACTCAAAAATTCGATTGTCTGCTAATTGGCGGATGGAGTATTTTGACTAGTATTTTTGCCAAAATTATTTTACAAAAATAAATTCTTTTTAAAAAACATCTAAGAAACAATAGGAAACAACAAAATCAATTGTTTATTAACAACTTAAATTTTTAAAGCTCTTTGCTTCACAATACTCAAAAATTCGATTGTCTGCTAATTGGCGGATGGAGTATTTTGACTAGTATTTTTGCCAAAATTATTTTACAAAAATAAATTCTTGTTAAAAAACATCTAAGGAACAAAAGGCAACATCAAAATCAAATGTTTATTAACAATTAAAATTTTTAAAGCTCTTTGCTTCACAATACTCAAAAATTCGATTGTCTGCTAATTGGCGGATGGAGTATTTTGACTAGTATTTTTGCCAAAATTATTTTACAAAAATAAATTCTTGTTAAAAAACATCTAAGGAACAAAAGGCAACAACAAAATCAATTGTTTATTAACAATTAAAATTTTTAAAGCTCTTTGCTTCACAATACTCAAAAATTCGATTGTCTGCTAATTGGCGGATGGAGTATTTTGACTAGTTTTTTTGCCAATATTATTTTACTAAAAGAAATTCTAACTGAGAAACATCTAAGGAACAATAGGCAACAACAAAATCAATTGTTTATTAACAATTAAATTTTTTAAAGCTCTTTGCTTCACAATACTCAAAAATTCGATTGTCTGCTAATTGGCGGATGGAGTATTTTGACTAGTATTTTTGCCAAAATTATTTTACAAAAATAAATTCTTGTTAAAAAACATCTAAGGAACAATAGGCAACAACAAAATCAATTGTTTATTAACAATTAAAATTTGTAAAGCTCTTTGCTTCACAATACTCAAAAATTCGATTGTCTGCTAATTGGCGGATGGAGTATTTTGACTAGTATTTTTGCCAAAATTATTTTACAAAAATAAATTCTTGTTAAAAAACATCTAAGGAACAATAGGAAACAACAAAATCAATTGTTTATTAACAACTTAAATTTTTAAAGCTCTTTGCTTCACAATACTCAAAAATTCGATTGTCTGCTAATTGGCGGATGGAGTATTTTGACTAGTATTTTTGCCAAAATTATTTTACAAAAATAAATTCTTGTTAAAAAACATCTAAGGAACAATAGGAAACAACAAAATCAATTGTTTATTAACAACTTAAATTTTTAAAGCTCTTTGCTTCACAATACTCAAAAATTCGATTGTCTGCTAATTGGCGGATGGAGTATTTTTACTAGTATTTTTGCCAAAATTATTTTACAAAAATAAATTTTTGTTAAAAAACATCTAAGGAACAAAAGGCAACAACAAAATCAATTGTTTATTAACAATTTATTTTTTTAAAGCTCTTTGCTTCACAATACTCAAAAATTCGATTGTCTGCTAATTGGCGGATGCGCATCCGCCAATTAGCAGACAATCGAATTTTCGAGTTTGCAAATCTAAGAGCTTTAAAAAATTCAATTATTAATAGACAATTTATTTTGTTGTTGCCTTTTGTTCGTAGAATATTTCTATTCAGCTCTATAGTGAAAGAAATTATCGCGAAAAAGAAAGAATGAAGAACTGATCATTTCGAATTATTTTGTTGCGACGCCAATGAATTTGTCAGGCGTCTGGCGGATGACGGGTCGCTAGTTTCAGGGCACCAATTTCTAGATAGAATTTAATTATTTTTAAAAAGTTTTTAGAAATTCTTCTCTAAAATTCAATTATTCTTAAAAAACTTAATAAAATTCTCGTCAAAATTTTAATTATCTTTATAAATAATAAAATTCTTCTCCAAAATTCTATTATTCTCAAAAAATTTAATAAAATTCTCGTCAAAATTTCAATAATAATAATTTTGAAAAAATTCTTCATAAAAATTCAATTTTAAAAAACATGCAATTACTGAATAAATTTTATTTATTTTTGTATTTTAATAATTGAATTCTCCGGAAATTATCTAATAAAAATTGATTAAAAAATGAATTTCACTTAAAATTTTAAATTATAATTGAATATTAAAAACATAATAGAGTGAATTTTTAGAAATGATTGAATTTTGAAAAGGGTTTAAATTAAAATCTTTGAAAATTTAAATTTTTAGTTATAAAATATTCTTATGAAATAAAATAATGATTTTATTACTTTGTCATCTTAAATTTTTTATAAAGCATGAGGAAATCGATTTCTTCATGTTTTATTATATAATATTCTCATAAGTTATTGAATTTGAGAATCTTAATTCCTATAGAATAGAAAAATAATAATGATTAAATGTTTATTTAAAAAAGAAGTTATTAATGTTTTTAAGGGTCAGTGAAAAAGTGAAAATTTTGTCTGGAAATCAGGGAAAAGTCAGGGAAAAACAAAAATAAAATTTTATGTCAACCCTGTGTAATATTATTTCATATTACTATTAACATAATTTAAATTAACCTACTTGAACAAAAATATTTATTTTATTATAAAAAGAGTTAAAAATCAATCTTGTAGATACCAGTTTCTTAAATCAAATGACAAATTGAAATTATTTTTTGATGAATCATTATTTTTTTAAATTTGAGTAAAATTTTTAAATTATTGAATATTGAAAGGCAAAATATGAAAAATTCAAGGACAAAAGTACCAAATTCAGGACATTTCAGGATATTTTTTTTAAATTCCAGGACTTCAAGGACCAGTAGACATCCTGTAATCACAGGCAAATAAAAAAATTCGATTTAAAAAGAACTAAATACCTTGAAAGTTAAGCTAAAAAAAAAGGGACAGAAATCGCACGTGTAATTAACGCCTGTTAGACCCTCAATGATATTTTCATTCGGAAATCAGAATGCTTCCAAGCGTTTAATATTTGCTAAGGGGGAAAAAGTAGAGACTGTGTGTCTATATATAGGGATGGGAAATTTGCAATAGACAGAGAAAGTGATGGGAAACGAGGGGCGAAAGAGTAAAGGGGAACGAGGGGTAAAGGGAAAGGTTGAAGGTCGTAAAAACATCCCTATTGTTATCATCGTTCCGCGAATCATTTCGCACACACGCATAAATATACATTACAGAACTAAAACAAGAAATTATTATAAACTAAAGCATAAAAAAAAACATATTGCAAATTAAATTTTACCTGCGCGCATTTTTTTTCAACAGAAAACTCATAAATCGCCCCGCGTGAATTGGTGCGGTAGTTTTGCTTTGTTTTTTTTCTCCTTTTCATGCGCGCCAACATGATTCGTACATTTATATATTCATGTATTTTGCATTTGCACGCGGTGTATTCATTCAGTTTTAGAATCACTGGCGGCTTCTTTAATGCAACGATCGATGTGCACACGTACATCGTTATATTATGAGAGAGAGCAAAGGTTTGAGTTTCACTCCAAATAATTCGAATCGATCGCGGGTATGTTTGACTGACGTTGATTTATTCGCCAATAGTAATCGACGTTTCTACGAGAAGCTCAAGTACACATTTTGATTGAAGACAAATAAATTTCTGGTTATTAGGACCCCCCCCCCCTACCTCTACCCCCTCTCCCAACTCCTCTCAACCCTCAAATCTAATCAATTATTTACACCCTTCAACGAGTATGCCAGAAAGATCAATAATTTATTCATTCGTTATTTTTTTGTTTCCTCTCCAGCAATCAGTATTAATTTATAGTTTATTCAAATACTAAGTAGCAAAAATTTGCACGCTTAAGTGAGTGGCTGATTTCTCACTCACTTTTAAAAATAAAATTAGCAATTTTAAAAATAATTGAACGTAAAAATGTTTAATTCAAATTGTTTTTTTCATAAAAATAAAATACGAATTGGAATATATATTGTTTTAATATTATTATAATTATAATAATTATGTTCTGACATAGGGAATTTAGGGAAAAGTCAAGAATTTTTATTAAAAGTACTGAAAAAAATTTAATTTTTAAAATTCATAAGAAAATTCTGAATTATATTGTGCCTTTTTTGTTTGACTCATAAACTATAAACTCATAAACTATACTCATAAACTATTCCACGAATTTTAATACAAAACCTTCAATTTTTTCAATTTCTGACAAAAATTATTTAATGAATAATTTTCATAAATATTTCAAAATTAATTCAATTTTAAAAGAGTTGCCTTTACAATCTTCATAAATAAATGAACTTCAAACGGTTTTAATTTGAAATTTTAAAAAAATTTCATTCTTGAATAAATTTAAATTGAAAATTTAATGAACTTATAGATTTTTGAAAAAAACTAATAATTCAAAATCTTCTAAAATTATAGTTCAATTTGTCAATATAAATATTTAATTAATAATTAAAAATAATGGATTTATAGAAGAATTCTAACAATTTTAAAAAAATTGTACACAAACATTTAATTTTTTTCATAAATAATAAAAATTTTACTGAAATTCCATTATTTTCATAAATAATAAAATTCTTAATTTTAAGAAACATTCAATTGTTCAAAAAAATAATTTAATTTTGTATTTAAATAATAATTGAATTCTCGTAGAATTTCCTAGTAAAACTTGATTATAAAATAAATTTTTATTTAAAATTTTAAATAATAATTGAATATTTAAAGTATTGAAGCGTTGAAGAATTTCAATTATTTTCAAAAACTTTTCAAAAGAATTCAATAATTTAGAAAAAATTTTAATAAAATTCTGCGCAAACATTTAATTATTTTCAGAAATAATAAAAATTTCACAAGAATTCAATTATTATCAATTATTTTTAAAAATTTCTTCTCGATAATTCAATTATATTTATAAATAATTTCAATTTGAATTTCAATTATTTTTTATTCAATTTTAGTCAAATTTTTAACTAAAAAAATTGTAGTTGAAAAATTTTTAAAAAATCACCTTACAAATTCAATTATCTTTATAGATAACAAAATTCTTCACCGAAATTCAATTATTTTCAAAATTTTGAATAAAATTCTTCGCAAAATTTCAATGGTTTTCAAAAATTTTAATAAAACTCTTGACAAAATTTCAATTATTTTCAAAAATTCAATGATTTTCAATATTTAATATTTTTATAAAATTTTCAAAAATAATTCAATTATTTATAAAAAAAATTTATAAAATTTTTCGTAATAATTCAATTATTTCCATAAATAATAAAAATTTCACAGGAATTCAATTATTTACAAATTTTTTATAAATTTCTTCGCAATAATTTCATTATTTTCATAAATAATAAAATTTTTTACAGAAATTCAATTATTATAGTAAATAACAAAACTCATCGCAGAATTTTAATTATTTTTTATTCAATTTTAGTCAAATTTTTAACTAAAAAAATTGTAGTTGAAAATTTTGTTGAAAAATCACCTTACAGATTCCATTATCTTTATGAATAACAAAATTCTTTATCGAAATTCAATTATTTTCAAAGTTTTGAATAATATTCTTGGCAAAATTTCAATTATTTTCAAAAATTTTTCTTAATTCAATTATTTTTAATATTTAATATTTTAATGAAATTTTCACGAAGAATTGAATTATTAAAAAAAAAATTATAAAATTTTTCGTAATAATTCGATTAGTTTCAGAAATAATAAAAATTTCACAAGAATTCAATTACCATCAATTTTTTAAATAAATTTCTTCACAATACTTCATTTATATTTATAAATAATAATTTTTTTTACAATTATTATCGTAAATAACAAAACTCATCGCAGAATTTCAATTATTTTTTATTGAATTTTAATTGAATTTTTAATTTAAAAAATTGTAGTTGAAATTGTTTTAAAAAAATCATCTTCCAAATTGAATTATCTTTATAAATAACAAAATTCTTCATCGAAATTCAATTATTTTAAAAGTTTTGAATAATATTCTTGTCAAAATCTCAATTATTTTCAAAAATTTTTTAAAAACTCTTGTCAAAATCTCAATTATTTTCAAAAATTTTTTAAAAACTCTTGTCAAAATTTCAATTATTTTAAAAAATTTTCCTTAATTCAATGATTTTTAATATTTAATATTTTAATGAAATTTTCACGAAGAATTGAATTATTTGAAAAAAAAAATTATAAAATTCTTCGTAATAATTCAATTATTTTCTTAAATAATAAAAATTTCACAGGAATTCAATTATTTAAAAATTTTTTATAAATTTTTTCGCAATAATTCCATTATTTGTATAAATAATAAATTTTTTTAAACAGATATTCAATTATTTTCATAAATAATAAAACTCTTTTTAGGAATTCAATTATTTTCATAAATAATAAAACTCATTGCTGAATTTCAATTAGTTTCAATACAATTTTATTCGAATCCCTCGAAAAATATACCTAATTACTCTAAAAAAATTTTATTAAAATTCGTCAAAAGAATTCAATTATTTAAAAATTTGTTAATAAAATTCTTTACAAAAATTAAATTTTAAGAAACATTCAATTATTCAATATAAATAATTTACTTTTGTATTTAAATAATTGAATTCTCGTAGAATTTTCTAATAAAAATTGATTTGAAAATGAATTTTAGGTTAAATTTTAGATAATAGAATATGAAAATTATTTTTAAGAAGTTACAGTAATTTTTATAATATAAAATAATGATTTAAACACTCTATCCTCTTTAATTATTATAAAACATGAAGAAACCGATGACTCCGAGTCGAAGACTCGGAGTAATCGTTTTCTTTATGTTTTATAAAAATATTTTTAAAGTTGATTAATTTCAAAAAGGTTTGAATTTGAATGTTTTGAAGAATTTTAATTCCTACGGAAAAATAATAATAATTAAATATTTAAAATATTTAAGAAAGAAATTATTGTTTTCGAATAATTTTACAATTAAAGATATTCGTAAATAAGCTTAACAGAACGTTTTCTTCAATAAAATTTTTTCTTTCTTTTCTAAAAATTAAAAATTTTTCAGTTTCATTTTCAATCAAATTTTCTAATCGACAAATATAATTTATAAACCATTTTTTCCTTTATTTTGAAAAACTTTGAATTTTATTAAAACAATTGAAATTAAAAAATAGAATTGATTATTTCCTTATGAAAATTGAGAATTTTCTAGAAAAATATTAAGAAACGGGAATATCTCATGTTTTTCTTCCAAAAAGAAAAAAATGAGTTTGTAAACAATATTGTTATTGAGAAATAAAAATTATTCATAAAATGGGTATATTTTCTACTTCTTGATAAAAATTTTTTAACAATTAACAATTTTCTAGTATTTTTTAAAAAGAAGAAGGAGAATAATTTGCATAATAATTTAGATCAGTCAAACGAAATTTGTTTAAAAAAAAGTATAACAAACAAAATGAGTATATTTTTTATTTGTTAATAATATTTTTTTTTCAATTTTCTAATTTCAAATATTTATTTATTATGAATCGTTAAACAAATACCTGCATATTTTCGATTTGTCAAACAATATTTTTAAAAGGAAAAAAAACAGTAGCTAAAAAAACTAAACTAACTTTTAAAACTAAACTAAACTAAACTAACTTCAAAAAAGTGGACAGACAGAATAAAAGAATGAAATACGAAGATAATAGTTAATTATTAATGAGACACATGATATAGATTAGGAACGTTTTTTCTATTTGTTCACAGTAAATAAAAAGGAAAGAAAAATACCATTATGGTAATTTGGATTCGATTAATAGAAATTTACCAAACAGGAAATGTGAAACGATATAAAAAGTAAAAGACAATATAAAGAACTAGTGAAGGAAAATAAATTAAGAGAGAGAGAGAAACTTTTTCGAATCTTTAAAGTCAAACAAAAATTTCAAAAGACGAAAATAGCGTTCAAGTAGTTTGTTAGATGAAACTTTCACCTCCCACTTGGAGAGAAGAAAAAAAAAGAGAGAAAGAGAGAGAGAAAAAAAAGGGTAAAAAGACATGTGAATCGAAAGAATCCCCTTACTCTATACGTGACAAACTTGTATATTTCTCGAGAGTAATCTACATTCTATGTATAAAAGCGAACAAAAGCCCGACTAGTTATCGAAAGGGTGATGTACGTGTTCATGCCAGTTATACAATACTATACGTATATACAACTAAAAAAGACTCATCGTCAGCTTCCGCTGTTGAGAGCGAACAAGGCGCATAATAACTGCATTTAACAAGCCAAGCGATATCTATTCCTTTCTTAATTATTTTCCGTTTCTCTTATTTTTAACCATCACCTCCGTTTCCTCTCTCTTTCACTCTCTCTCCTCTCAATAATTGTTACCTACAATTTCTAAGAGAACAATTCTCAAAAATACAATGCAAAAAATATTTCTTTTTCCCCCGTACGTACAATTTGTGATCATAAAAATATTTCTCCAAGTGCGAGAATAAAATAGAAAAACAATAAAAAAAAATGAAATTATTTATGCAAATTCACCTTTTTTTAAATACTAGGGGAAATTTTAAACCCTGTTTCTGTTTTTAACTTTTATTTCACATTATCAGGGTTGCCACAAAAATTTAATGTTGCTTTTCCCTGGACTTTTTCCTCAATTCCAGACGAAAGTTTAACTTTTTCCCCATAAAGAATATTCTGATTCACTCTAAAAATTATTAGATAGGTACTCAAAAAAAATCAGATTTTCAAAGATTTTTAATTTGAAACCGTTTCAAAATTCAATTATTTCTAAAAATCCAAACTTTGATGGTATTAATTTAATTAATTTATTAATTTAATTAATTTCCAATTATCTAAAATTTAAACTAAAATTAATTTTCAAATTCAAATTTTATTAGAAATTTCTACGAGAATTCAATTCTTTAAATACAAAGATACATAATTTAATGAATAATTCAATGTTTCTTAAAATTAAATTCTCATAAAGAATTTTATCAACAAATTTTTAAATACTCGAATTCTTTTGACGAATTTTAATAAAAATTTTTTAGAGTAATTAGGTATATTTTTCGAGGAATTCGAATAAAATTGTATTGAAAATAATTGAAATTCAGCGATGAGTTTTATTATTTGTGAAAATAATTGAATTCCTATAAAAAGAATTTTTTTATTTATGAAAATAATTGAATATCTGTTTAAAAAAATTTATTATTTATACAAATAATGGAATTATTCCGAAAAAATTTATAAAAAATTTTTAAATATTTGAATTCCTGTGAAATTTTTATTATTTAAGAAAATAATTGAATTATTACGAAGAATTTTATAATTTTTTTTTTTTTAAATAATTCAATTCTTCGTGAAAATTTCATTAAAATATTAAATATTAAAAATCATTGAATTGAGGAAAATTTTTGAAAATAATTGAAATTTTGCCAAGAATATTATTCAAAACTTTGAAAATAATTGAATTTCGATGAAGAATTTTGTTATTTATAAAGATAATTGAATTTGGAAGATGATTTTTTTAAAACAATTTCAACTACAATTTTTTAAATTAAAAATTCAATTAAAATTCAATAAAAAATAATTGAAATTCTGCGATGAGTTTTGTTATTTACGATAATAATTGTAAAAAAAATTATTATTTATAAATATAAATGAAGTATTATGAAGAAATTTATTTAAAAAATTGATGGTAATTGAATTCTTGTGAAATTTTTATTATTTCTGAAAATAATCGAATTATTACGAAGAATTTTATAATTTTTTTTTTAATAATTCAATTCTTCGTGAAAATTTCATTAAAATATTAAATATTAAAAATAATTGAAATAAGGAAAATTTTTGAAAATAATTGAAATTTTGACAGGAGTTTTTTTTAAATTTTTGAAAATAATTGAAATTTTGCCAAGAATATTATTCAAAACTTTGAAAATAATTGAATTTCGATGAAGAATTTTGTTATTTATAAAGATAATGGAATCTGTAAGGTGATTTTTCAAAAAAAAATTTCAACTGCAATTTTTTAAATTAAAAATTCGATTAAAATTGAGTAAAACATAATTGAAATTCTGCGATGAGATTTGTTATTTATGAAAATAATTGAATCTGTGTAAAAAAAAACTTTATTACTTATGAAAATAATGGAATTATTGCGAAGAAATGTATAAAAAATTTGTAAATAATTGAATTCCTGTAAAATTTTTATTATTTATGAAAATAATTGAATTATTGCGAAGAATTTTATAAATACTTTTTTAAATAATTGAATTCTTCTTGAAAAATTTATTAAAATATTAAATATTAAAAATCATTGAATTGAGGATAATTTTTGAAAATAATTGAAATTTTGACAAGAGTATTATTAAAATTTTTCAAAAATAATTGAAATTTAGCCAAGAATTTTATTAAAAATTTTGAAAATAATTAAATTTCTGTGAAGAATTTTATTATTTATAAAGATAATTAAATTTGGAAGATGATTTTTTAAAAAAAATTTCAACTACAATTTTTTTAATTAAAAATTCAATTAAAATTGAATAAAAAATAATTGAAATTCTACGATGAGTTTTATTATTTACGATAATAAATGTAAAAAAAATTATTATTTATAAATATAATTAAATTATTGTGAAGAAATTTATTTAAAAAATTGATAGTAATTGAATTCTTTTAAAATTTTCATTATTTCTGAAAATAATCAAATTATTGCGAAGAATTTCATAAAAATTTTTTTTTTTAAATAATTCAATTCTTCCTAAAAATTTCATTAAAATATTAATTATTAAAAATCATTGAATTGAGAAAAATTTTTGAAAATAATTGAAATATTTGCCAAGAAATTCATAAAAAATTTGTAAATAATTGAATTGCTGTGAAATTTTTTAATATTTATGAAAATAATTGAGTTTTAAATTTTTAAATAATTGAATTCGTCTTGAAAATTTTATTAAAATATTAAATATTAAAAATCATTAATTGGGGATAATTTTTGAAAATAATTGAACTTTTGACAAGAGTTTTATTAAAATTTTTGAAAATAATTGAATTTCAGAGAAGAATTTTATTAATTATAAAAATAATTGAAATTTTGAGGAGGATTTAAAAAATTTTTTAATATTATTGAATTTCAGCGAAGAATTTTATTACTCTTGAAAATATTTGAATTTCTTCAATCATTTCTAACTTCACAAAAATTCTAATATTTTCTTAGTGTTTTTAACTAAAATTCTTCTATAAATCCATTATTTTTAATAACGAATTAAATGTATATATTAAAAAATTTATCAAATTTAAGAAGAATTTTAATTATTAAAAATTTTCAAAAATCTAAGTTGTTTAAAATCTTTAATTGAATTCATTCAAAATAAAATGGAAAATTTCAAACTATAATCTTTTGAAGTTCATCTTTATGAAAATTGTAAACATGTCTTTTAAAATTCAATTAGTTTTGAAATATTTAGGTAAAATTATTCATTAAATAATTTATAAGTAATAATAATTTTATGATAGTTCTTCACTTAAAAATAAATTTATTTGATTCAAATAACCGATTACTTGTCTGTTATCAAATAAATACCCAATGGGAAACTGCCAAGAGTCACCATTGGCGTATTAATGGCCCAATATTGGGAGCCATTGATTTTCTATTGGTATATTATTGGCACCCATTAATGGACCAATAGTGGTAAAGTAATGGGCTGACTACGTCGTTGCCAATAATTGGCAGCCATCATTGGCACATTAATGGCTGCCAATAAAACGCCAATAATAAAAATTTTTTAAATTAACAAAAATTATTTATTAAAATTATAATTATTTAATTATAAAAATTAAAAATTGTTTAATAATTTTTTTTTAATTATTATATTTGTAATAGAAAAAAGTCATCACAGTAATTAGTGAGATCTTTTCTCTTTAAAAAAAATTGCCTCACATCCTGTGCAAAAATAGGAGAGGCAGGGGGCAGAATTATTATATTCTACGAATGGACCTGAGGAGTTCAGCCTTTATATACACGGGCTGGAGTAACTTCAATGCGAGTAGAACTGATGTTTGCTCGCCCTATGCGGCACGGTTGGAACTAACTTCCAAGCACAACGCGCACACGTGTTCACGCATGCGGGAAGATTTGAATAATTTTCAATTATTTGCCTATTAATTCCAAATCTATTCTATTCTAATAAAATAAATAATAAAATAAAAAGTAGAAATTAATAATATCTACTATTTTGAATTGTCTTATAAAATAAAACAGAATTTCATTTCTTTTTAAGTATTTCTATAATCCAAAAGAAAAAAAAATGCTGAGTATTCTTTGAAAATAATATTCTAACTTGTATATTTATGAAAATCAATTATTATTTATAAAGTGTGATTTATAAATAGAAATAATGTCCACTTTTTATTTATTAAAAATAATTTATAATAAATAATATTTTCAAATTTGGAATTTAATGAATTTGTCAATTTCTTAATTTATTAAATTAGCCAATTTTTTTAATTTTAAAATTCATTTAATTTTTTTTTACTCAAAACGAAAATTCAAAAAATATCGTATAATTTAATACTACTAAAAATATTTTGACAAATAAACAATGAAAGTAATTGACAAATTTCTAAAAACAGTGATATTTTTTAAATATGCGAAATTTATTGAATTTTCTTTATGAGTAAAAAAAATTTAATGAATTTCAAAATTGACTAATATCTATTGTTTTCAATTATCTTATAAAATAAAATTTATTTTCTTTTCAAATATTTCTTTTACTAAAATCAAGAAGCAAAGAAAAATGTTGAATATTCTTTTAATATATTCAAATTTTAATTAAAAAAATTATTATTATTAATAAATTATGATTTTTAAGTAGAAATTATGTTAATATTAACAGAAGAAATTAAACTTTTCAAATTGTAAAATTTTTGGAAATAATACTTTTTTGACAATTTTGTTGGAAAATGTAATTTTGATATTTATTAAATTAGTAAATTTTCAAATTCATTAAATTTTTTTTATTCAAAATGAAAATTAAAAAAATTTTGCATAAAATTTATAAAATATCGCTGTTTTTTCGAAATTTGTCAATAATGTTCATTCTTTATTTGTCAAAATGTTTTTATTAGTATTAAATTATACGATATTTGTTGAATTTTCGTTTTGAGTAAAAAAAATTGAATGAATTTCAAAATTGTCTAATTTAATAAATTTCAAAATTTAAGAAATTGACAAATTCATTAAATTTCAAATTTAAAAATATTATTAAATTCAAAATTAATTTTAAAATTAAAAAAGTTATCAAATTCTTTTATTAAAAAAAAATCCCAATTATTTTTTAGAATGTGAGTTAAAAAAATAAATTGTAAAACTATTTATTAATTTCGATTTTTAACAAAATTCTATCTATTATTTTTAATAAATAAAAAGTGGACATTATTTCTATTTATAAATCACAATTTATGAATAATAATAGATTTCTATAAATATACAAGTTTGAATATTATTTTCAAAGAATACTCAGCATTTTTTTTCTTTTGGGTTATAGAAATACTTGAAAAGAAATAAAATTTTTTTATTTTATAAGACAATTCAAAATAGTAGATATTATTAATTTCTACTTTTTATTTTATTATTTATTTTATTAGAATAGAATAGATTTGGAATTAATAGGCAAATAATTGAAAATTATTCAAATCTTCCCGCATGCGTGAACACGTGTGCGCGTTGTGCTTGGAAGTTAGTTCCAACCGTGCCGCATAGGGCGAGCAAACATCAGTTCTACTCGCATTGAAGTTACTCCAGCCCGTGTATATAAAGGCTGAACTCCTCAGGTCCATTCGTAGAATATAATAATTCTGCCCCCTGCCTCTCCTATTTTTGCACAGGATGTGAGGCAATTTTTTTTAAAGAGAAAAGATCTCACTAATTACTGTGATGACTTTTTTCTATTACAAATATAATAATTAAAAAAAAATTAATAAACAATTTTTAATTTTTATAATTAAATAATTATAATTTTAATAAATAATTTTTGTTAATTTAAAAAATTTTTATTATTGGCGTTTCATTGGCAGCCATTAATGTGCCAATGATGGCTGCCAATTATTGGCAACGACGTAGTCAGCCCATTACTTTACCACTATTGGTCCATTAATGGGTGCCATTAATGGCATGCCTGGCTCCCATTATTGGTCCATTAATGCGCCAATGGTTTTTTTCCCATTGGGTATTTTTATTTACTTGCATCAAATAATTTTTATTTTTATTATATACCCCAATTCCACTCTATATACATAATAATATTAATTTTAATATTAATAATTCCTTATATTCTATAAAATTTTTATTTTTTTTATTTATTTTATTTTTATTTATTTATTTATTTTTTATTATATTAATTTATATTAATTACTTATAAACATTAATTATTTTCTGCAAAATATATTTACTAGGGGGGGGAGGGGGTTGTGTTATAAAAAGACTATAACAGTCGTAAAGCACAATAGGATCGTAAAGTCTATATAACTTTAATATTATATATTATATATAGTATACGTTTTAACGAATTAAATCCTTCATCATTGCTCCATATAAGACTTGGATAACATTTTGAGAAACATTGAAAGTTACTTGCCCGGAGTAAGACATTCAATTAACTTTTCTTCTCTATATACTCCTTGATGGCTGAATGCGAACAGTTTATTCGAGAGTCAAGGGAGGACCAACTTTCTTGAGTATACTTTAAACAATTGTTTGTTTTCCTCAAGTCTTGACTCTCTATAACAAACAATATATAATACTAAAGAAGCAATTCGCCTATAACAGCTCAATATAACGTCATCTACTTTCTCGAAATGCTCAATTCAAATTACTGTTTCTCTCTCAGTCTCTCAGTCTCTCATTTATCAACACGGAAAACGGTTGTTTAGTCTTATACACGTCAATGAGTTGATGTGTTTCAAACATTATTGTATATATTCTGTGATTCAACGTGTTGAATCACAATTGGCTTTTATTTAGAAAAGTCATTTGGCACTATTCCCACTAGACGAATTTTGGACATATGATTTTTTCTGATTAATAAATCCTTCAACAAAGATTTTTTAGTAAAATAAATAGTGTTCTTTATTCTAGAATCTAAATTTTATTTTTCTCTCTAAATTTCAGTCGGGGAAAAATTTGGGATTTTGAAATGAAAGTTTAGTTGAATTAAAACCAAATTTTAGTTTTTAATTTTAATTTAAATTTGAATTTAGATTTGAAATAATATAAAAAGAAGAAATAAGGGAAAAAATAGATCAAATTTCCATATTTAGTCAGATGGTAAATTTAGTTTAAAAACAAAAATACCAAATGACAATCGAATTGTTTGTATGTATAGTATACGTATATATATTTATTTTAAGAAATATAGGCAACAAGAGCAAATATTTATAGGAGGGAAAACCGAGTTGAAATCTTATTGTTAAAGACCATCGACTGTTCGTGGTCACATTTAGATAATCACTATTCATAGAGCAGCTATAGAACTCTAGTACATACTGCTATAGTGCACTGTTCTATTGTGCAATGTTATCACAGACTAAGGTCATTAGTACCAGAATGATAAAGTAACATCGAGTTAGAATATCAAGAGAGGGTAGCGAGATATCATTTTGGTTAGAGAATATACAGAACTAATGTTCTTCTTGTACCTAATTTTAATGATACCCCTGCTCATTTCGTCCCTCATTGTATTATAACTCAATAAAAAAAAAAAATTCAAGAAAAAAAATTATACTATACTGAATTAACAAAAGAAAAATTAAACATTTGTTACGGAAAAACAAAATCGGAAACTTAAATAATTAGTTGAAATCTTTGACAAATATATTCTAAAATAATTGTAAACAAAATAATATAATTATTATAATTTCCCATATAGAGTCTGGACCATATTTTTTACTTTTTATTTAAATTTACTGACTTGTTTAAATTTTTCGGATCAATTTTTCTAAAATATTTTTTTGCAATAAATATATGTTTTTGTAATGAATATTTTTTTATTAAAAACTTATTATTAAAAAAACGTACATATAGGTACGTTTTTTTAAAAAATAATCGTATATATCTTTTTTTTTATAATTCAATTTAAGTTTATATTTTTAAATTTGACATAAAGCAATTTTCTCAATTTTAACTTCTAAATATAATTGAAGTGACTTTTAAAAACTCGATACTAATTTAAGTGTCTTTTCATGAAAAGGTAAATTTTTAAATTAAGACAAAGTACAAAAATAATTTAGTTTTCAAAAATAAAAATAAATCGTCACTTATAAATATCTGAACATTAAGAAAGAAAATTCATCAGAAATGTAAGAATAAATGCAAATACATTTATAAATAAGCAATTGCTTTCATTTTTCCATTTCTGATGCGAAGTTACTTTCATTATTTTCATAATAAATTACCTTTTAAGTATAATAATCTAATTATTATTTCTTATTTTTAAAAATTTTAATAAAATTTTATTCTTCGCAAAAATTCGATTATTTTTTAAAATAAAAAAATTCTTCTCAGAAATTCAATTATTTTCGATGCAATTTTAAAACATTTTCTTGAAATGATTCAATTATTTATAAAAAGTGTTAATAAAATTTTTCCAAAAGATTTCCATGTCAAAAATAAACCTTAAATCAATTTTTTAATTACAATTATTAACAAATATGATTAATTGAAGAACTTGAAATAAATACTTTCTAAAATTTAATTACTTTCATGTCAATTAAAATTATTTAAAAAACTTCATTATTTTCAAAAAATTTAAAGATATTCTGCAAAACAGTTTAATTTCAAATTTTCGGAAATTTCAATGAAATTCTTCTCTAGAATTCAATTAATTGCAATATTATTTAACATTTCCCCAAAGGATTCAATATTTATAAAAATTGTTAACAAAATTTTTCGCAAGAATTCAATTATTTTTAAAAGTTTCGATAGAATGTTTTATAAGAAATCAATTATTTTTATAAATAAACATTTTTTTCGCTTGAATTCAATTAATTTCAGTCCAATTTTTATAAAATTTCTTGCAAAAATTCAATTATTTCTAAAAATTGTTAAGAAAATTCAAGAATCAAATTTTTTAATTACAATTATTAACAAACATGATTAACTTAAAAATTTAAATAAATACTTCGTAAAATTCAATTAGTTTCAGAATTTGCAATTAAAATTATTAAAAAAAACTTTGTATTGGAAAAATTCAAAAAAAAATCTGTAAAACAATTTAATTGCATATTTTCAAAAACTTTTATAAAATTCTTCGTAAGAATTCAATTATTTTTATAAATAATAAGATTTATCTCCAGAATTCAATTATTTGCAATTTAATTTTAATAACATTTTTTAACTAAATGGTGAATCACAAATATTTTTCATTTTACTTTGGCAATTTTTAATAATTGTAACACAAAAAAAATGTTTCGTTCAAAATCTTAGGAAAATTTATTATAACAATAATAAATACTTAATAATAATACTAAAAAAAATTTATTACATTGTCTAAATCTACATCATTTGAAAATAACTAATTATTAGAAAAACTTGAATTTAAAAATATTTATATTAACAATTTTGAATCTCTACAGACTTTCGTTTATTTCAACGTTAAAAATATTGGCAATCATTAACGTTATGTAAAAAAAACCAAAAAATTTTGTTAAGGAATTGAATTATTATTATTTTTTTTATTAATTAGTAATATTTCAAAAAAGACATTTTTAACTCTATTCAATTTATGATAATTATATTAGTTATCACAAATTAAATTTGTGACGTATTATTAATGAAATAATAAAGAAAAAAATTTTTATTACATTTTTTTCTTTCAAATTAATTTTTAAATGCAATTTCCATGAATTTATATTAATAAGGAAAAATAAACATATAAATAAAACAATTATTCATTTAAGTGTAACCATTTTCAGTATTTCAATTAATATTTAGTATTGGTTTAATTTTCAAAGTGAACATGTTATCATTTTGCGTAATTTAATTAATATGTACACGTCCATGTATCTATAGATGCTATATACATTTAAATTAAACTGATACACCTCCATCAATAAATATATTCAAAAGATTTATATATTTATAATTATCGTTAACATTTCATTTAATACAAAATGGAAATTATACACTATTATTATTCAAATTATTCATTATCATCAAAACGTACATCATTCAACAAATTATTTACTACATGGTTTCGCAATAACAATTCGAAATTAATTCAAAAAAAAAAAATAATAAATAAAACATAATGAATAGAAAAAAAATTGTCTCGAAAATTGTCTGAAAAAATTACTCGAAATAGAAAAATAATAAAGAAAAATTAACCTTAAATTTTCCACGTCAAAAAAAAAAAAGAATAACTAAATTTTTTCTCTCTGTAATTTCAGAAATTATTGTGCAAATAAAGATAAAAGTCGAAAACAAATGACAGTAAATCAGGGATTATGAAAAAAAGGGTCAACAATAGTCCCTCTAAAGTAAATATGTTCGCGTCACTTTGTTTATTTATCCCGCCAAAACAGCTGTTCGTTAAGGTGTGATTCAATTAGAGCAAATAAACATTAATAATAGAATAAATATCGAACAAAAAAGTCTTTAGATTTAATCTATTTATGAAATCAAAAATTAAATCTCCCATATCGGGAAAAACGAAAAAAAAACCAAATTTAGAAAAGCAGGTCAAAAAAAGGTTCTAACCTCTCAACGCCGGCCTCCTTTTCAGACTTATTATAATGTGAAATCAATCTCCCGGCTTTCACAAACAACAAAAAAAACCACCCGAAACAGATTTCAAATATAACAATAAAAAGAAAAAACTTACCATCGTTTTGTTGATGAATTCCTTTAGTAACCCTCGTCGAAATCCACTTGACACCGGACAATCCGTATAAGAGAAAGAGTGCAGTAATGCTCGATTAACCCTTAAATCCGCTCCTCACCCATGAAAATCGACGATATTTTCACTGAAATGTGAAATTTATATCCTTAATGCACATTATTATATCACACTATTTTTCTTCCGTCACCGAACATTATCGCGACAAAAAACTGTTAAAAACATCCAATGATACTTCATCTTTAAAGGGATTAATTAATAACTGAAAGGCAGTCAACCGCGCAAAAACCGAGGGCAGAGGGGGGGAGGGAGGGAAACGATTGAGCAATAATTTTTATTGGCGGGATAATGTCCAAATCAGAAATGTTTACAATTTAAACAACGCGTTCTGATTGGGTCACGACTTTATACCCTAAAGTTGGCAATTAACACTTCTTTTCCCCCAACAATATCGCCTTTAACTTCCGGTAAATTTTTATTTTTGCGTATAAACGAAAAAAATGTGAAAAAAAAACCGGCACCTCGGACCAGAAAGGCAACGAACGATCGATTCTACCACCAAAAGCAGCGTGCTACGACTACTGCTTTTCCGGGTCGCCCTTGTAAATTTTCCCCGGTGAAAAATCAAAACTTTTCCCAAGGATTTTAGTCTTTTTAACTTATTTCCGATTTTAAGCACTCTCACTAAATAAAAGGAAAAGAAAAGAGATTCACAGTTTTGGTTTGGTTTTTTTTTTTTTTTTTTGACAGTTCGGGTGGTTTCTGATCGAAGGAAGAGAGAATTTCACGTAACTCACTCGTGAAGTATTCGCCCCGGACTGAAAGCTGAAACTGACTAGGAGCATCCGAGGCGAGGCGAATCGAGTCGAGTCGACGCGACGGGAGGAGAGTTCAGTCATTGGTCGTGGAAGTCGTTCGCAGGGGAGAATTTCTACATGGAACTGTGTATTAAAAAAGTGTGTGAGTATAAAGAATTTCACTTTTTAATTTTTTGATCATTTTTATCACTTTAAATTATTATTGAGGAAGTGGAAAAAACATTTTTGGAAACTTTCCAAATTCCGTTGAGAAAATACATCTTTTGTTTTCTCACTACCCGAAGAACTCTTTGTTTACAATTTCTTTCAGAGGGCGATTGCGGTCATAAGATAAGGGTTCTTGTCACTATTTACAGTTGACACAGCACATTTTTGAATATTAAATTAAACTTTGATACAAATATTTTCGTCAAACAAATGTATATTTACGATGCAAACAATAGGAATAGTATTTTACTTTTTTAGGTTATGTTTGACGCAGCGCCGAACATTTGCACCGGACTTTTTTTCCTTTTTCCTTAACAATCGACAATAATTAAACAAATTTTTAACTTTAACAATAACAGTAGACAGTTGAATAGAAAACTAATATTACATTTAGTAATTAAGAAGAAATCGAAGAAATTAATAAAAATTGTAATTGCAAATTTTTATTTTTTTTAGGTTATGTTTGCTGTCAAGGACTTCGTTCTTTTGTTTTTGGAAAATGAAAATACGGACGAAATTTCTATATTTGAAGAATCGAATGCATTGAATGAAAAGGTTAGCAGGAAAGTTAATAATTTTACAGGTGAATAATTATTTTTTAATAAATTCGAATTTTTTAAATTGACACGCAATTTCGTTAAAATTTTGCCATTTATAACACGAAAAAGCTCTCGCTTTTTCATAATAAACTTGGTCGCTTTTTGATATATATTTTCGTGTATTCAAATTAAAATTGCAAACGCTTTCGAGAGATAAAATTATTGCAATTACTCTTTAAAAATATAAATTGTGCTCCTGTATTCAAATTTTTTTCGCAGATTACTTTTTTTATATTTAAATTACCAGTTATTCAATTTAAATACAATAATTTAATGACTAGTTAATTTAATGTAATGTTAATTTTAATTAATTTTAGTTAATTTCAATTTTCAATTTAAATTATTTAAATACAATAATTTAATGACTAGTTAATTTAATGTAATATTAATTTTAGTTAACTTCAATTTTGATTAATTTTAATTTTAGTTAATTTTAATTTTAATTAATTTCAATTTTAGTTCATTTAAGTTTATATTTTTAAATTTGGTATAAAACATTTTTCTCAGTTTTAACTTTAAATATAATTGAAGTGACTTTTAAAAACTCGATACTAATTTAAGTGTCTTTTCATGAAAAGGTAAATTATTAAATTAAGACAAAGTACAAAAATAATTTTGGTTTTGAAATAAAAATAAATCGTCACTTATAAATATCTGAACATTAAGAAAGAAAATTCATCAGAAATGTAAGAATAAATGCAAATACAATTATTAATAAGTAATTGCTTTTATTTTTCCATTTATGATGCGAAGTTTCTTTCATAATTTTCATTATAAATTAGCTTTTAACTATAATAATCTAATTAGTATTTATTTTTAAAAATTTTAATACAATTCTTCGCAAAAATTCGATTTTTTTTATAATTAAAAAATTCTTCTCAGGAATTCAATTATTTTCGATACAATTTTAAAATTGCAAATTTTCGGAAATTTTTATTAAATTCTTCGTAAGAATTCAATTATTTTCATAAATAATAAAATTCTTCTCAAGAATTTAATTATTTGCAATATTATTTAACATTTCTCGGAAGGATTCAATATTTATAAAAATTGTTAACAAAATTTTTCGCAAGAATTAAATTATTTTCAAAAATTTCGATAGAATGTTTTATAAGAAATCAATTATTTTCATAAATAAACATTTTTTTCGCTTGAATTCAATTAATTTCAATGCAATTTTTATAAAATTTCTCTCAAAAATTCAATTATTTCTAAAAAAATTTTAAGAAAATTCAAGAATCAAATTTTTTAATTACAATTATTAACAAACATGATTAACTTAAAAATTTAAATAAATACCTCGTAAAATTCAATTAGTTTCAGAATTGACAATTAAAATTATTAAATAAAAACGTTGTATTGGAAAAATTCAAAAAAAAATCTGTAAAACAATTTAATTGCATATTTTCAAAAATTTTTATAAAATTGTTCGTAAGAATTCAATTATTTTTATAAATAATGAGATTTATCTCAGGAATTCAATTATTTGCAATATAATTTTAATAACATTTTTTAACTAAATGAATCACAAATATTTTTCATTTTACTCTGGCAATTTTTAATAATTTTAACACAAAAAAAATGTTTCGTTCAAAATCTTAGGAAAATTTATTATAATTAATTAATTATTTTAGTTAATTTAAATTTTCAATTTAATTTATTTAAATACAATAATTTAATTACTAGTTAATTTAATATAATGTTAATTTTAATTAATTTTTATTTTAGTTAATTTCAATTTTTTTTAGTTTTAATTAATTTCAATTTTAGTTAATTTTAATTTCAATTAATTCCAATTTTAGTTCATTTTAATTTCAATTTTAGTTAATTTTAATTTGAATTTCAGTTTTCAATTTTAATAGTTTAGTTTTTCAATTTAAATCCCTAGTTTTAAAAGATAAAAAGTACCAATTTGTCTCTAATGTGGAAGATTAATTTAATTGACTTACAATTTTATAGGCATTGTCTTTTGGAAGAAAAATATGACAATGGATGGTTGGAACTGTTGGATAGCTTCGAGACTCTTGACTCCCAAGACATTGAAGGGGGTAAACCGCGAGAGAACTTTAAACCCGCTGAAATCGCTTTAAGCGATTCCATCCCTCGATTCTTTGAAAGTCTGGGCGATAGTTTCACCCCAGGGAGTATGGTCGTTCAAATCGAAAGAGAATTACTCCAAACACCCTGGCTCTTCGAATCTCATAAGAACAGGCTAAACTCATTAGACGTTGCAATCAAAAACAAATGAGTTCCAAGATTAGTAATTTAATCATAGCGATCGTTTGATAATTCAATCTCTTAGCGATCTTTTTTTATTATATAATCTAAATCATTGCGGATGATATAAATTCAATCAACTCTTGTAATGTATAAAAGGATTATGAAAAATCATTACTATGCCCGGCGATATTATAATGGATTTATCCTTCTTTTTATCTTTCAAAAAAGAAAAAGAAAAAATGAGAGAGAGAGAATTATATCCAAAGCTATTTTCACCTTTTTATGCATTCGAATTTCTATAGTATCTTGCATTTTTCCCAAGAACGAATAGAAACGATATTTTTCACGATTTTCCCTGGTTCTTCAATTCGACCCCGCGAGCACGCACGTGCCATGTATTTTGCGAAATATTTCTCAAAACCTCTCGTAAGGAACACTCGGCAAAGTCCGACCAGTGCAGAATTTCAAAATATCTCTCCGTAAATTTTCAGCTCGAAACTCCTGTCTGAGTTATTCAATGCTTGCAAATTGAAAAAAAAGAAACTTTATACTTAAAATTGGAGAACTTGAGAAAAATTCAAACTGTATATATGAGAGAGAAAGAGATAAAGAACTAGTATTTAAAAAAGATATAATTTCGTTATAATTTTTTTTTACAGAAGATTATAAAAGTATCTTTTTTCAGGTTCGCTGGGAAAATTGACACTAATTTTCGATTTCTGGATGAGAAGAAAAATAATTACGTTGGACTTGTTAAAATTCTACTCGCAAGGAATTGAGAATAATTTTTTCGTTTCTGGATGAGCAAAAGAAAATGTTCGAGATAATAATTCTACTCGCTGGAAAAATTGACGCTAATCTTCGATTTCTGGATGAGGAATAAAATTTTGACGTTGGACTTTTTAAACTTCTACTCGCAGAGGAATTGAGACTAATTTTCCATTTTTGGATGAGCAAAAAAATAATGTTCGGAATAATAATTCTACTCGCTGGAAAAGTTGACGCTAATTTTTTATTTCTGGATGAGAAATAAAATAACGACGTTGAACGTATTAAAATTCTACTCTCAAGGAATTGGCATTGTTTTTTGATTTCTGGATAAGCAAAGGAAAATAATGGCGATGATAAAAAAAAATCCAAAGCCCTAGGAATTGAGACTAATTTTATATTTCTGGATGAGGAAAGATGTCATCGATCAACATGGAGATGACAGGTGAGAATTATTAACTTATTTTTAATGAAACGTAATATTATCGCATATAACTTATTTTTAATAATTTAATTTTTTAAGTTTATATTTTTAAATCTGATATAAAACATTTTTCTCAATTTTAACTTTATATATAATTAAAGTGACTTTTAAAAACTCGATACTTAAGTGTCTTTTCATGAAAAGGTAAATTATTAAATTAAGACAAAGTACAAAAATAATTAAGTTTTCAAAATAAAAATAAATCGTCACTTATAAATATCAGAACGTTAAGACAGAAAATTCTTCGGAAATGTAAAAATATATGCAACGAAATTATGAGAGTGATGCATTTATTTTCTCATTTCTGATGTAAAGTTTCTATTATAATTTTCATAAAAGCTATTCTAATTAATTATAATTACTATTTATTATTTTCAAAAGTATTAATAAAATTCTTTGCAAGAATTCAACTATTTTTATAAATAATAAAATTCTTCACAGAAATTCAATTATTTGCAACACAATTTTAAAAAAAAATTTTGAAAGAATTCAATTATTTATAAAACTTGTTAATAGTATTTTTTGAAACAATACAATTATCCTTGAAATTTTTTATAAAACGTTTTATAATAATTCAATTATTTTCAATAGAATTTTTTTTAAATTATCGTAAAAATTCAATTATTATCAACAATTTTAATTAAATTCAGGAAAGGATTCAATTATTTCCAAAAAAATTTAATAAAATTCAGTAATCAAATTTTTAATTTTTAATTATTATTAGCAAACACAATTATTTTGAAAACTTGAAATAAATACTTCGCAAAATTCAATTATTTTCAGAATTTGCAATTAAAATTATTAAAACAAACTGCATTATTTTCAAAAAATTCAAAGAAATTTTGCAAAACAATTTAATTGCATTATTTAGAAATTTTTATAAAATTCTTCGCAAAAATTCGATTATTTTTATAAATAAAAAAAAAATTCTTCTGAGAAATTCTATTATTTTCAATACAATTTTTAAAAAAACTTCCCGAAAGAATTCAATTATTTATAAAACTTGTTAATAGCATTTTTCGAAACAATTCAATTATCCTTAAAATTTTTGATAAAATGTTTTATAAGAATTCAATGTTTTTCACAAATAATACATTTTTTTGCTTGAATTAAATTATTTTCAAAAATATTTAATAAAATTCAGTAATAATCAAAATTTTAATTGTTATTAACAAACATGATTATTTTGAAAACTTGAAATAAATTACTCGTATAAACATTATTCAGAAATTTTTATAAAATTTTTCGCAAGAATTCGATTATTTTTATAAATAAAAAAGAATTCTTCTGAGAAATTCTATTATTTTCAATATACAATTCAAAAAAAATTTCTCGAAATGATTCAATTATTTATAAAAATTGTTCATAAAATTTTTCGAAACAATTCAATTGTCCTTAAAAGTTTTGATAAAACGTTTTATAAGAATATAATTATTTTCATAAATAATAACTTTTTCCGCATGAATTCAATTATTTTCAATAGAATTTTTTTTTCAAATTATCGCAAAAATTCAATTATTATCATAAATTTTAATAAAATTCTGGGAAGGTTTCAATTATTTCAAAAAAAAAAAATTTAATAAAATTCAGTAATCAAAATTTTTAATTATTAACAAACATGATTATTTTGAAAACTTGAAATAAATACTTCGTAAAATTCAATTACTTTCAGAATTTGCAATTAAAATTATTAAAAGAAACTGCATTATTTTCAAAAAATTCAAAGAAATTTTGCACAACAAAAATATAATTACTTTTATAAATAATATAATTCTTCGCAGAATGTTAATTATTTTAAATACATTTTAAATGATATTTTTTTGCAAGAATTACATTATTTTTCTATTTTTTATAAAGTTTGTCGAAAGAATTGAATCATTTGCATAAATTTCGACACAATTTTGATTAAAATTCAATTATTTTCAATGCAATTGTAACTAAATTTGTTCTCGCGGGAATTCAATTATTTTCAATTGAATTTTAATAAAGCTTCTCGAAAAGAATTTAATGATAAATTATTTTTCAATTATATCTAAATAAATTACTGACCATTATAAAAAAAACTTAAACATTTAGAATCATAATTTATTTGTTTAATACGTGACGCAATTTAGTAATTTTATCTTTTATAACAAGAGTTTTAGAATAAAATCGAGTTGTTCAAAAATACTTCAATTTTTTAAAACTAAAATTGAGAAAAATGTTTTATTTTAAGCATCATGAATAAGAAAATTGATTAGAAACACAAAAAGTAAATACAGAAATTATTTTAATTTTTTATATTTTTTATAATTATTTTAATTTCTCTATTTACTTTACTAATAAATGGGACAATATTTTATTGTCCCATTTTATTATTCTCATGACAAATTTTCTTCTATTATTACTTTTCTTTCTAAATATGATTCATTTGTTAAAAATACGAGATTTTTCCATCTCCAAAAAACAAAAACACTTCGTCGAACTAATAATAGTCTGTGTATTTTCAATAGAATTTGAAAGAGAGGAGAGTTTCAATTCTCGAATTTCTTTGAATTGTGTCTGCACATAGTCTCCACATAGTCTTTCTTTTAAAAGAGGGGAAAAAGGATTTTTCCTCTAAACTTTTGAAAACGCAACTCTCTATTAGCTCAATTTTAGAGAATTCGCTATTTTCCGCCATTGGACCTGAAGCGTATCGTTTTCTTTATCTTTTTCTCGTCTATATATATATATATAGAAGTCTCTTGCATTTGGAATGCATGCGCGACATCGAATTGAAACCAAGGATAGAAGGAATAGAAATCAAACGACTAGCAAAAGGCTTTGGATTTTCGATTCTAAACCAAAACTGAATGGCAACCAAAGACTTTACGCGCTTGCTCCTGGAACCGCAGTACACGGGTTCGGATAATAACACGCGGCATCCCAGTAGAGAGCCAGCGAGTGGGAGAGTCAAACCGCATCCCTACATCGATATACACATCACGTATTGGTTTGTACACCCGCACACACCGGTTGCACCTGTGCCTTCTACGGATATACAACTCCTAGAATGTTGTACCTGTGTACATCGAAGGCTAGAGATCCTTCCCGAGGGATGCATTATACATGTGTGCCCCCCTCTGCCCCTCCCTTTCCCTATTTCGAGACCAAAAAGGGATCGTATTGGCTTCTTCTCCACCCCCCGCACTTCAAGATTGATAAATAATATTATTTCCTTTTTCCTTTGGACTCTTCCTTCCTTCCTTCCTGTTTTCCTGTTTTTGAACAAACTTTTCAACCATTTTCCACCCAATCTATTGTAATTTTCGCGAATTTGTATTTCCTTTAGTTTCCTTTTTTTGACCTCAACAACATTTATTTATTTTTTTTTTTTTTTTTGTCGTCGTCGTCGTCGTCGTTCTAGATTCCATTGCACGTGGACATGTTGAGAATTTTGATATATATTTACACCGCATCTCACTTTTCAATCCTTCACTATGGGTGAGCAGGTCTCTTCGAATTTTCAATTCCCTGTACTTTAAGACTCGGTCTCGTAAATCCCCCGGTGAATTCGAAATTGAAATTAGGTTCCCTAAAGCTTTGCGGTTTAGAGGGTCTCTAAACCCTTTCGTTTGGAATTAAACCCTCTTGGAGTATTAAATCTAATTGTAATCATTGTGGTTGAAATTTGTACAGGGTTGAGCAATAATTATACGACTGTTTTATTACTTGTGAAAATAAGCAGTTTGCGACATTTTCTTTCCTCTTTTTTTTTTGTTTCTTTCGATCGAAATTTTTCTTCTTCGATTGAATATAGAAGAAATTAATTTCTAGTATATTTAATTCTATGAAATTTTATAACTGAAATTTTATTTCAGGGTTGTCACAAAAATTTAATTTTGTTCCAAACTTCCAGACAAAATTTTAACTTTTTCCCTGACTCTGCATATTATTCACAACAAAAATTATTAGATACTCAAAGAAAATGTTGTATTACATTTATTTACGAATTCAATTATTTCTAAAAAAAAATTCACGTTATAATCCTTTTTATATTCAATTATAATATAAAATTTTAAATGAAATTCATTTTTTAATCAATTTTCAGTAGAAAACTTTTCGAGAATTCAATTGTTTAAATACAAAAATAAATAATTTTTATTAAATAATTAAATATTTCTTAAAATTGAATTTTTATAAAGAATTTTATCAAAAATTTTAAAATAATTGAATTTTTCAGAATTTTTAAAAACTTTTTGAAAATAATTAAATTCCATCGAGAAATTTCATTAAAAAATTGAAAATAATTAAAATCTCACAAAGAATTTTATTAAATTTTTTTTTAAATAATTGAGTTTCTGTGAAAAATTTTATTATTGAAAAGAATTGAATTCTTGGGAAGAATTTTATTAAAATTTCTTAAATAATTGAATTGCTTCGAAGAATTTTATTTTTTACGAAAATAATTGAATTGTTTCGAAGATTTTTACAAACATTTTTGACATTAATTGAAACTATAAATTTAAATTTTCGAACATTTTAATTTGAACCCTCTTCAAAATTCAATTATTTCTAAAAATTCACGTTATAATGCTTTTAATATTCAATTATAATATAAAACTTTAAGTGAAATTCGTTTTTTAAGCAATTTTTCGTAGAAAATTTTTCGAGAATTCAATTATTTAAAAAAATAATAAAAAAATAATTAATTTAAAAATAAATAATTTATTAAATAATTGAATATTTCTCAAAATTGCATTTTTATGAAGATTTTTATCAAAATTTTTAAAAATAATTGAATTTTTTCGGTGAATTTAAAAAAAAATTTTAATAATGATAGCAACTTTCTATCATTTTATTTAAAATTGTATAAAAAATAATTGAAATTCTGCGATAAGTTTTGTTATTTATGAAAATAATTGAATTCTTGCAACGAATTTTATTAAAAAATTTTTTTTTTTAAAGAATTGAATTCTTGTGAAGAATTTTATTTGCGAAAATAATTGAATTCCGGAGACAAATATTATTATTTATGAAAATATTTAATTTCTTCTGAAGAATTTTATTAAAAATTTTTTTAAATAATTGTTTTTCTCAGAATTTTCTAAAACATTTTGAAAATAATTAAATTTCATTCAAAAATTGAAAATAATTGAAATCTGACGAAGAATTTTATTACATTTCTTTTTAAATAATTGAATTTCTGTGAAAAATTTTATTATTGAAAAGAATTGAATTCTTGGGAAGAATTTTATTCAAATTTCTTTAATAATTGAATTGCTTCGAAGAATTTTACTTTTTGCGAAAATAATTGAATTGTTTCGAAGATTTTTACAAAAATTTTTGATAATAATTGCATTCTAAGGAAGAATGTTATATTTTACGAAAATAATTGTGTTCAAAATTTTTTTAAATACAATTGAAGTCCTATAAAAAAATGTATTATTTGTGAAAATAATTCAATTGTATAGGGAAATTTTATAAAAAATTACAATTTTATTAACAAAATCTTTTAAAGAATTTTGTCAACATTTTTTTAAATAATATAATTTTTCAAAGAATTTTATTTTAATTTTTGAAAATAATTGAACTGCAATTACTAATGTTCAAAAATTCAATCCTTTTTGGAAATTTTCAAGAAAAATTATTCGCTAATCAAAAAAAATAATAATTTAAAGAATATTTTTCAAGAATTGAAACAATTATTGTCAGAAATAGAAAAATATTAAGATTTTATTATTTTAGATTCGTCGCGATTTAAAAGTTTTTAAATTGAATAATTCAAAATTTTTTTTGACAAATTCAAAAGGAAAATAAATGTTTTTAATATTTTGAAAATTTACTGAATGTCAAAAATGGTATATTCTCTAAAATTCAATTATTTTTAGAAATAGAAAGAGATCAATTATTTTTAAAAACTGCAATTTTGCAACTCTTTCAAATTTTAATTATTTTTGAGAATTTCCAAGTAAAAATTTATTCACTATATATTATTTATAAAGAATAATTTTAAGAAAGTTCATCGAGAATTAAATTATTTAAAAGAAAGTCAATTGTAGATTCTCTCAAATTCAATTATTGTTAAAAATAAAATAAAATTGGAAGGTTTTGTATTTAAAATTGGTGGTGATTGCAAAATTTATAAACCGAATAAAAATAAATTCAAGAGGAATTAAATCTTTTTGATATTTTCAAAGTTTTGCAGACATCGAAATACTGGATTTTCATATAAATTCTAATTTTAAGAATTTGTATTTTATACATTTTTCCTGACTTGTGACAACCCTGTTATCGAATTATAAAATAAGCAATGATTGACAAGTTTTGAACGTTCAAATGAACGAAACATTTTTCATTAGAAATATTTTTATAAATTAATATTCGTAATAAAAATTAAAAACTTAAATTTTACACTTAAAAACTTTATAATTAATTACATTATACTTTATAATAAATTTTTTTTTACAGCGACACAAAATTATTGTAATTAAAATTTAAATTGAAGAAGAAATAAATAAATTTCGTTCAGAACTCATAATAAGCTCACAATACGAAAAATAATTCTTCGTCTTTATAATGGAAAAATTCAATAAAGAAAATGAAAGGAAAGAAAAATGTACTCAGGAAAAGTTTTAAATTTTAGAATAAAACTGTATGCTTATTTGTAGGGATCGTTGGATTATAGAAAATGAACTGGAGTGAACATCCTCGGAAGACCATAAAATTTCTATTTCCCAGGATGTATATAAGGTAGAGGATAGGTTACTAAGAGCACGTGGATCGGCAAGTGGCACGCGTCCATCGTAATTCAGCTGAGATCGATAACAACGCGATAAGTGTACACGAGAACGCCTCTCTCTCTCTTGGTGTGTTAGAACATCGTGGTGGTAAATCGGAAAATGGCCCTCGTGCTTTCCTATGTAATGCCTTCTAGTATCGGTCCTCGATTATCGGTTCTAAACGGCGACCCTTCTATACATATATGTACGCCAAAGTGCGTCCTCTAAATGTCTCCTTCACAGTATGGCTCGCATACCTATATATCCAAATATGAATTCAAGTTACCATAACGGCATATGGAAGGGGGGTCAGAATCATACATTAAGTACCGCGACCCATAATGGTCCCTTGTTGGGGTGTAATAGAAATGAGAAGATTCTCTCTCTCTCTCTTCGCTAAAGTATGTGTATATGTAAACTATGATCCTCTTCACCTAAGTGGCATCTGATGTCCACGTACATTTTCCCTATAGTAATACTAATTCGGGACGCATTATTATTCCATGAAGCAATTTTTCTATCATTTTTGAAAGACACAATTTTTTATATCAGAAGTTTTCGTTAACCGAAATTTTTTTTTTCTGAATTTTTATTCACTATACGATTTTTATTTAAACGAATTTTCATAGTACAAAATTTTGTCATAATCAAAATTTTACAGGATTGACACAGGTCAGGGGATTTAGAGAAAAATCAGAGAAAGTAGAATTAGTCAGGGAAAAGTCTAGGATTTTTTATTAAAAGTAGTAGAAAAAATTAAATTTCTACAATTCATAAGAAAATTCTGAATTCTTCATGTTTTATAATAATTAAAATTTGCTACTTTTGTTACTGTAACTTCTTGAAAAGTAATTTTCATCATTACGATTATTCATTTCTAATAATTTTCAACTGAAATTCTTCATTAAGTCAATTTTTTTTTTTTTAATAATTTTTGAAAAAGTACTTTGAGAATTTCCAAATTCTTTTGTTTACAATTTAATTTTACAAAATTTCAAAAATTCTGACATTCCTTTTAATTAAATATATTAAAAATTAAAAACTTCGAATAATTTCAAAAGAAATTCTATTAAACTTTTTGATAAAAATAATTAATTCTACAGAATTCTTAATTAAAAGTATGAAAAGTTCAAATTTTCAAAGATTTTAAATTAACTTTTGAAAATTCGATTATTTCTAAAAATCGACGCTAAAATGCTTTCAATATTTAATTTTAATCTAAAATTTTAACTGAAATTTATTTTTAAATTAATATTTATTAGAAAATTCTACGAAAATTAAATGATTTCAGTGCAAAAAGAATATTCTGTTAAATAATTAAATGTTTCTTAAAATTGAATTTTCATAAAGAATTTTATTAACAAATTTTTAAATAATTGAATTCTCTTGACAAATTTTAATAAAATTCTTAAGAATAATTTCATTTTTCGAAAATTTTGATGAAAATTATGTATTAAAAATAGGTAATTGAAATTCTACCAAGAATTTTATTAAAATTTTTGAAAATAATTGAATTTTGGAGAAAATTTTTATTATCTATAAAGATAATTTAAATTTTTACGATAATTTTTGTAAATTTTTTAACATAATTCGATTTATTTATTTAACAGAAATTTCATTTGAGCAATTTTCGATATTACATAAATTTCACATCACTAGAATTTAATTCAACAAAATTTTTATTAAAGAAAATTTCCAGCATATGAACCATTCTGACAAATAGAAATTTTCTTTAATAGAAATTTGGTCCAATTAAATTCTAGTAAAATCAATTTTATCTAATATAGAAAATTTCTCAAATTAAATTGCTGTCAAATAATATTTCGGAGAAATAAAAATTTGTCTATGAATGAATTCTTTCTAATATTTTTTGTCTATTTAAAATTCATTCTGTTCAATAAAAATTCTAGCAAATGAAAAATTCGACGTAATGTAAATTCTGTCAAATAATTTATAATAATTATAATAATCAAATAATGATTATGAAAAAATTTTGCACTATGGAAATTCGTTTAAATGAATAACGCATAGTAAATAATAATGCGCCCCTACTAAATCCACGCTTTTAAATATTCATTACAATTTTTTTTTCTCTAAAAGACAACCATTTTTTAAAAGACACACACATTTTTAACAAAAATAAATCAATATTTTTTTGTTAATCTCGATTAAATCAATTTTACTTTTTTTAATATTCAATAGAATTTTTTA
The DNA here is from genome assembly GCA_032872505.1 of Leptopilina syphax. NCBI lineage: Eukaryota > Metazoa > Arthropoda > Insecta > Hymenoptera > Figitidae > Leptopilina > Leptopilina syphax. Next base: position 6,647,088 of record CM065476.1, on the reverse strand, counting down.
AATATTCATCAATACTCGTGGTGAATATTAAAACACTTTTGTATTGATTTGCTTTCGAATATTTAAATATTTGAGGGAATTACTTATAGTTATTTGAATATTTAAGAGCATTACTATTTCAGAAATAATTAAATATGAAATTATAATTCGAGTACTTGACATATGTTCGATTATTATCAAAAGAAGCAAATTTGAATGAATGGGAATTTTTCAATTTATTCTTTGGTTATAATTTTATTTTGCCGTTTTTCAGAGTTGCCACAGGTCAGGGAAGTCAGGAAAAGACAAATTCGACAGGAAAAAGTCAGGGATTCATATATAGAAAGTACTGGAAAAATAGCAAAATTCTAAAATTACTGAAAAAATTATGGTTATAGATATCAAATTAACTTTGAACGTATAAAAAACATTTATTTTCTTTTGAACTTTTTTGTTTGTCTCGAAAACTTTTAAATCTACATTAATTTCAAAATGAGGTTTTAAATAATTTAATTCACGAAGAAATTTTTCTGTAAAAATTAAATTATTTATAAACAATTTAACGAATATTATTTCTTTAAAATAATCAAAAAGAAATTAATTATAGAAGAATTGCAATTGCAATTTTTATAATTACATAACTGAATTTCAAAAGGTTTTAAATAGAAATTTTTCAAAATTTTAATTAGTAAAAATGTTTACTAATTGGAATTAGTCACTGACTTTTTGCTTTTGAATTAGTAAATTTTACTATTAAATTAGTAGAAACGACTATTTATTAGTAAAATCTGCTAATTCAAAAGCAAAAAGTCAGTCACTAATTCAAATTAGAAAAAATTTTCACTAATTCAAATTTATAGAATATAATATTCAATTATTATCTCAAATTTTAACTGAAATTCATATTTGAATCAATTATTATTAGAAAATTCTACGAGAATTCAGTTATTTAAGTACAAAAATAAATAATTTATTGAAGAATTTAATGTTTTTTAAAATTGAACTCTCATAAAGAATTTTATCAACAAATTTTTAAATAGGTAATTAAAAATCTTTTGACCAATAATTTTAATTTTTGAGAAATTATATTAAAATTGTATTAAAAATAATTGAATCTCTGTAAAAAAAAATTTGATTGAATTGAGAAAAGTTTTTAAAAATAATTGAAATTTTGCCAAGAATTTTATTAAAATTAAAATTTATTTTGGAAAATAATTGAATTTTGAAGAAAAATTTTATTATTTATAAAGATAATTGAAATTTGAAAGAGAATTTTTTTTAAACTTTTGACCATAATTGAATTTTTGCGAAGAAATTTATTACTTTTGGAAAATAATTGAATTCTTGAGACGCATTTTATTAAAATCTCTTTTTAAACAATTGAATTCTTTTGTGAAATTTTTATTGAAATATTAGAGATTGAAAATAATTGAATTTTGATAAATTATTGAAATTAATTAAATTTCTATGTAGAATTTTACTAAAATTATTTTGAAAAAAATTCAATTGTCAAGAATTTCATTAAAGCTTTTGAAAATAATTTAATTCTTTCAAGAAATTGAATTTTTTTGTTGAATTTTAATAAATTTTTTAAGAATAATTACATTTTTCGAGAAATTCCTTTAAAAATTATATTAAAAATAATTGAAATTCTGCGATGAGTTTTATTATTTATGAAAATAATTGAATCTCTTTTAAAAATTTGATTATTTATCGAAAATAATTCAATTATTGCGAAGAAATTTATAAAGATTTTGTAAATATAATAGAATTCCTGTGAAATTTTTATTATTTAATTAATTCACTCAAAATTGAAATTTTTCTGAGAAAAATTTTATTATTCATAAAGATAATTGAAATTTTTACGAGAATATTTGTAAATTTTTAAACATAATTTGATTTCTACGAAGAATTTTATTAAAATTATTTTGAAAAAAATTGAATTATCACTCAAAGAATTGTATTAAAATTCTTGAAAATAATTTTATTCTTTTAAAGAAATTTAATTAAAAATTTATTGAAAATAATACTTAAATCCATTATTTTTAATAAAACTAGTTAAATATATATTAAAAATCTTAACTTATTTCAGAAGGATATTAGTTTTAAATATTTTTTTTAAATCTAGGTTTTTTTATATTTCTAATTAAATTCATTCGAAATTGAAATTTTACAAAATTTTAAATTAAAATCTTTTAAAGTTCATCTACTTATGAAAATTGTAAACACAATTCTTTTAAAATTAAATTAATTTTGAAATATTAAGTTAAAAAAATTAGAAATTAAAAATTAGATTTCAGGAATAAGCACAATTAGAAAACAATAATTTTCCAGTATTCCGATCAAAATTCCCTGACTTTTCCAGGATAAAATTCCCTGACATTTCCAGGTTTTCCAGGTTGCGTGGCAACCCTGAAATTCTAAAAATACGCTAAAAGAGAATAATCAAATTTTTGTGGCAACTCTGTTTTTTTTTAGAGAAAGAGAGAATAAATAAATAAAGACTAAAATCAAATCATAAAAGAATAAAGTGAATATTGGTAATAATCGATAGATATGTTTTATAGTGTGAGAAAATGTATACAATAGAAATTGTGTGTGGAGAAAACAAATATTGGATTTTTCATATCAAACAATTACATCCTGATAATAAATTCTATTTCTACATAGTGTGTGAGAGATAGATCTGAAATGAATGTCCATTTGAAATTGCGTACATCGAAGTAGATCGTGTTTCACGGTAGGCACCGCACCGAATTATTGCCTTCCTGTATATATCTATATACACACACTCAATTTCGGGGGGTTATAGGCTGTTTTAGGGCAACAATACATGGTCCCCGAAGTCCTTTACGAGATGGAGCAGGTGTTAACGACCGAGCACAGAAACATAGGGTGCTTAGTGTATACGAAGCTCTTATACCTAAACACACGTATTTTCAACGTTTATCCAACAATTTTGCTTTTCGCATATCTATTTACAGAATGGAAAATTCAACATATATTGCGCATCTAAAACCACCGATCTTTTCCTCTTGCGTGAAAAGCTTAACATTGTGTCCTGCTATAAATATAACCAGTCAGACTTCTCAAGCCACAGTACAAAAGCAGCCGGTAAACTTTGTTAACGAGATACTAATTCCCAGTTGGACCTTTCCTTCGACGAAGGAGTTTACCTCTGGGGAATGCCACTCTTCTCCCTTTACGCCTTTTATGTTCGCACAAGACATTAATTATATGTGAGCATGAGGGGGGTTTTCAAAACAAATAGTGTAGCCTAATTCTCTCCTCTCTCTCTCTCTCTCGCTTCTCTCTTTCACAAATCTCTCTTTGACGTGTTTTAGAGGGAAAATGGGGAAAATATTTTGAGATTATTTCGCGAGTATAGAATTAAATTGGAAATAGAAGAGATTATAATACTGCAAAATAATGTCTGTATGTGTGACGCTAGGAAAACAGTTAAATGGCAGAATTTCCCTTGTTGAGATGAGACGTAATTCTTGATAGTGTAATAAAATTTATAGCGTGACGAGAGAGATAAATATTGACTAACCTTAAAAAAAAGAAGTGTTTTTCTTGAAACGATGGTTCCGAAAAATACGCCAAATTTCTTTTCGGGAACAATTTTCCTTCTCTCGTAATTTGCCAGTTTTCTTCTTTCGAATCATTGCTAATCCTGTCCTTTGTAAATATTAATCGGATGATATTTGGTTATAATCTCGTAAATTGACAGAAAGAAGTATTTTTAGTTGCTTTCATCAACGAGATACGATCTGTTGACAACTCGAGATCAACTGTGATTTGAGGTTAGGTTGAGTTCATTAACCTATACACAAAATGGCGTCGCTTCTTTTCTTTTGTCGTCACTCGTCGAATCGTCAGTGCGCATCAAGGTGTTCTTTTGTTTCCTGAAGTATAATTATACAGAAATTATCAAATTCTAAACACTATTTTGCTATTCATATATAACTTATTGAAATAATTTCTCTGAATAAATGAATTATTTCACTAAATTTTGTCTTTTTTTCAGCCTTTGCGGTTGCATTGCGGCATTGCAAATCAACTATTCCCAAAATTTCTACAATTTCTACCATTTCTACAGTGTAATATAATAACATGAGCAAAAACAGTAGAGAAAGAGATTGTTTTCGAAATTTTACAACAATATATCACGGGAAAGAGTAACTCGAAGTGAAATTGCGTAAATCCGAGAAAAATACGTCACCATAACCTCAAAATTCATTCTACGAACGTGTTTGAAAATTGGTGAGTATTTCCTTTTTGTTACTTACAAAAAAATGATTTATTTTGTATAGTAAATTGGGTAAAATCTATCAATTAGGCACGCCCCTCCCCCCTATGGCTCCTAATTATTGTTAGGTTTACAATCTTTTGTAGATTTACAATTCCCATTGAGTTAAAAGCTACTTTTGCGACCATTTAATAATATCTTTTCAATTTCCATTAATATTCGAATAAAATATAAGAGTATTATTTTTTTAGTTTTTAAATATTTAAATTATAAATTATTAAAGGGAAAAAATTAATAAAGTATAACTTTTGCTGTTGTTTCATAGCCAAAAACTAGAAACTTTCAGGAACTTCTGCGCATTTCTATAGCAACTTTCACTACGAAAATAGTAAAATTTGCCAAATGCGCGGAATTAACAGAAAATTTAGGTTTTACTTTGTAAATATAATAAAAGTTACTCTATCAGGATGGCTACATGTCAATAAAATCGGGGAAATGACAAAAAAAAAACTTTTTTGTCAGAAAAATTAGGAAAATTAAGCCTTTTTTCGATTTATTTTCAAAAATTGCAACTTTTTCTATTTTTTTTTCCAAATATCGCAACAAAATACCACATTTTTTAGTAAAAATTATTTAAATTATTTAAAATTATAAAAATGCAAATTATTTCGATTTTTATGGTTCGAAAAATAACTGTAAACAAATCTTTCAAAAATTATTTTTGATTCATTTTTTAAGATAATTAAATTTTTCAAATATTTATCTATAATAAAAATCGTTTTAAATAATTGAAATTTTGTAAAATTTAATCGAAAATAATTCATTTTTTTCAAGCATTTTGTTCCAATTTTTAAAAATCAAATTTCGAAGAGTTTTAATTCAAAATTTGGATAATAATTGAATTATCAAAAATTTGATTGAAAATTCTTTAAATGTAAATTTAAAAATGAAAATTAATGAAAATTAGCTTCTATAATTTTTTAAAATTCAATATTTTCAGTATTTTCAATTATATATTTCTGAAAATTCAAGACATACAAAAAATATTATTTTAGAATATTATTTTCAACATTTTAGAGAAAAAAAATCATGTTTCAAAATTTTTTATTAGAATTGCTCAAGAAATTAACTAGTTTTTTTAAATTATATAAAAATTATTTTAAGAAATTCAATTATTTTCGAAAAATTACATTAAAATAATTTTAAAACTATAATTCTTCGAATTGTTTTATCATAATTTTTTAAGTTTCAATTACTTTCGAACAGAGTAAATAAAAATTGATATAAATTTATAAAAATTCATATAAATTTACGTACTTTTTTACATTTTTTAAAATTTTGAAGAAATCGTGGTAATATTTTTATAAATAAAATTCTTCAGAAATTCCATTATTTTTATTTATATTTTTCAAAACTTGAATTATTTTTAAAAAAATTTTACCAAATTTCAATTACTTGGAAATTTTTTAAGTGCATATAATTAAAAAACTATTATATTTCAAAAATTATTTAAGTATATTTTTAAAAAACTAATTGTAAGATTTTCTTTATTATAATTTTTTGAGAATATTATACTTTAATAAATTAGGATAAAAAACATGGACAATTACAATTATTATAAAAAATTGAGTTTTTGTATTTAAATAATTGAATTCTAATAGAACTTTCGAAAAATTATTTTAAATAATTGATGTTTTGATGAAGAGATGAAGTTTAGTTGTAAATTGTAGAAAATAATTGAATTCAAAAAGGGTTATAATTATAATTTTTAGAAATTATTAAAATTCATAAATTTTGCTTATTTTCCATAAACTTTCATATTTTCATATAAAAAGTATTTTGTCATAGGGGAAATAATTTTAATGTCAGTAAATTGACAGGGAAATTATTAATCTGAAACTTGTGACCACCCTGCGTCTTTATTTTTTTCTGTTCCTAAAATTTTTCAAATGTTCAACTGAAAGAAATTTGTTTATTTTTTTCTCTAATTCAAATTTTATTAGAATATTTAATTACGTACCAAAAAGTATAATTTATGTTTCAAAAATTTTAATTTAGAGATGAAAATGTCACTTTTTCATTCAATTTGGGAATAAAAAAAAACCACCAGGGCTCTTTTTTCACAAATATCAAATAATAATTTTTGAAAATTGTTCAAATTTGAACTTCTAGAGTTTTTGTAATTTTCAAGGAATTTATACAGTCTAATCTAATTTGAAACAAAAAAAAGCAATTTCAACAATTTTTATTTTCAATTTCAAATTTTTGAATACATTACTGAAAGATTGAAAAAAAGCAATTCATCTATAAATTCGCCCTCAATATATATATATAGACTAGGGAGGCAAAAACATCAATTATACTTACCATTATAGACACTTGGCATTATTATAAAAGTTTCGATTTATTTCCTGATGCAACAGCTTCCTCTCGTACCAATGTTCATTTCTTTGAAATAACCCACGAAGGGTGAGTCCGTTTTCGTTTTTATTAAAGATCTTACCCTCCGTTTGCATTGTTCTCAAACAAGAGGAGAAAAGACCGACACTGACTTTCTCTTTGCCTTTACAATGAAGATAACCGTCCAAGATATACATATATACACACAGTTTTTAGCAATCGTCTCTCTATTTTCAATTTACATTTTTTTTTATTCAAATACGAAAAAAAAATTTATTCCAATTCAGAGATTTTGCGTGAAAAATTGAATTTCTTTTTATCTCTATACATATATATAATATAAATTATGTCCGGGTCAAAAGATTATCGAGTAGAGAAATTGGAGTTTCTTCGTGAATAAGGAGCGAGTTTCAATTTTGAATAAGTAATTTAATTCTCTGTAATTATTCCCAGGTACCTTGAACAACTATTGTGAGGATTGTGAAATTTATTTTGTTGAAAGTGAAGAAGCATTTTGACATCAAATTAAATTCTATTACGCGACAATTAAATAAAGGGCAAGAAAATTTTTATATCTTATGAATTATTAAGATTTATAATTATTGTTATAATTATTATATTATAGTAATTGTAACTGTGAAGACTGAACTCTCAAAATATTGTAGATTATGTCAAAATTATAAAGCTTAATATTTTCTGAACCGATAAATTACTTTGATGGAGACAAATTAATTTATCTCGAGGATATAAAAATTTTTTATCCTTCTAAACTTTAATTAAATTAAATCCGTTTCATGAGAAGATCTTTACCATTGATAATTTAAGCATTAAGTGCTGGAAGAGGGAAATGTGCTCGCAATTAAATAGCACTAACACCCCCTTTCTTTCCCATTGAGTTGAACATTATATAGACCTCTTGTTTCCTCTTGTTTCCTCTTGTTCTTCTCTTTTAAGGAAACTTCACTTTCCATTTCGTTTCTTAATTTTCAAATAGGTATTTCTAATTACAATATTGTCAATATTTTTTCGAAATAGTTACAGGCCTCGGATATTATGATTTTTTCGACTATTTTCAAATAATGCGACTTTTTCGACTTTTCTTCCAAATTTTGCGACAAAATACCATATTTTTAGTATAAAATGCTGCAACTTTTTTCGATTTTTACGCGCAGTATAAAAAATAGCTGTAGATAAATCTTTCGAAAATTATTTTTGAAAATTTTTTCTAATTAAATTTTTGAAATATACAATTAAAAAGATTTTGAATAATTGAAATTTAGTAAAATTAATTGAAAATAAATCCTTTTCTTCAAGTATTTTATTATAATTTTTAAAAATTAACTATTATCGAATTTTTATTGAAAAGTTTGGAAATAATTAGGAGGTTAAAGTTTTGAACGTTCAAATGAACAAAATTTATTTATTTCTTCTTCAAATTAAATTTTTATTACTATAATTTTGCGTCACTATTAAGCAAATTAATTATAATGTTTTTAAATGTAAAATTTGAGTTTTTAATTTGAATTGTAATCAATAATCTATGAAAATATTTTTAACAAAAAATATTTCGTTCATTTGAACGTTCAAAACTTTTTGTTCATAAATAATTCAATTTTTCAAAATTTTAATGAATAATCTTCAAGTGTAAATTCGATAAAAAATGAAAATATTAAAATAGTTTTGAAAAAAGTAATTCTCTGACAAAGTAATTTAAAATTTTTAAAAATTTACTATTGTAGAATTTTTGAGAAATTAAAATTTATAATTAAAATTCATCAAAAATTTGAGTATTTTTTAAATATTTATTAAAAACTCAATTATTTATTTGTTTAATAATTTTTTTTGCAAAATTTAATTATTTTAGGGAATTTTATTAAAATTCCTTGCAAAATTCAATTATTTTCAGAAATTTTAAAAAAATTTGTGTCTAAATTTAATTTTCAGGAATTTTATTAAAATTCGTTTGCAAAATTCAATTATTTTTATGAATTTTAATAAAATTGTTGTCTAAATCCAATTTTCAGGATTTTTTTTTTAATTTATTGAAAAATTCAATTATTTTCATGAATTTTAATAAAATTTTTGTCTAAATTCATTTTCCAGGAATATTTAAAAAATTTATTTCAAAATTCAATTATTTTCAGGAATTTTAATAAAAAATTTTGTCAAAATTCAATTTTCAGGAATTTTTAAAAAATTTATTGAAAAATTCAATTATTTTCATGAATTTAAATAAAACTCTTTGCAAAATTCAATTTTTTACTGTAATTTTAATAAAATTCAATTTTTTACTGTAATTTTAATAAAATTCTAATTCATCTATAATTTTAATAAAACTTTTTGCAAAATTCAATTATTTTCAGAAATTTTAAAAAAATTTGTGTCGAAATTTAATTTTCAGGAATTTTATTAAAATTCGTTTGCAAAATTCAATTATTTTTATGAATTTTAATAAAATTGTTGTCTAAATCCAATTTTCAGGATTTTTTTTTAATTTATTGAAAAATTCAATTATTTTCATGAATTTTAATAAAATTTTTGTCTAAATCCATTTTCCAGGAATATTTAAAAAATTTATTCCCAAATTCAATTATTTTCAGGAATTTTAATAAAAATTTTTGTCTAAATTCAATTTTCAGGAATTTTTAAAAAATTTATTGAAAAATTCAATTATTTTAATGAATTTAAATAAAACTCTTTGCAAAATTCAATTTTTTACTGTAATTTTAATAAAATTCTAATTCATCTATAATGTTAATAAAACTTTTTGCAAAATTCAATTATTTTCAGAAATTTTAAAAAAATTTGTGTCTAAATTTAATTTTCAGGAATTTTATTAAAATTCGTTTGCAAAATTCAATTATTTTTATGAATTTTAATAAAATTGTTGTCTAAATCCAATTTTCAGGAATTTCTAAAAAATTTATTGCAAAATTCAATTATTTTCAGGAATTTTAATAAAATTTTTGTCTAAATTCATTTTCCAAGAATATTTAAAAAATTTATTTCAAAATTCAATTATTTTCAGGAATTTTAATAAAAATTTTTGTCTAAATTCAATTTTCAGGAATTTTTAAAAAATTTATTGAAAAATTCAATTATTTTCATGAATTTAAATAAAACTCTTTGCAAAATTCAATTTTTTACTGTAATTTTAATAAAATTCTAATTCATCTATAATTTCAATCAAACTTTTTGCAAAATTCAATTATTTTCAGAAATTTAAAAAAAAATTTTTGTCTAAATTTAATTTTCAGGAATTTTATTAAAATTCGTTTGCAAAATTCAATTATTTTAATGAATTTTAATAAAATTGTTATCTAAATCCAATTTTCAGGAATTTCTAAAAAATTTATTGCAAAATTCAATTATTTTCAGGAATTTTAATAAAAATTCTTGTCTAAATTCAATTTTCAGGATTTTTTTTTAAATTTATTGAAAAATTCAATTATTTTCATGAATTTTTATAAAACTCTTTGCAAAATTCAATTATTTTTCTGGAATTTTATTAAAATTCTAATTCATCTATAATTTTAATAAAACTCTTTGCAAAATTCAATTTTCAGAAATTTTATTAAAACTTTTGTCAAATTTAATTATTTTAATGAATTTAATTAAAATTTATTGAAAATTTTAATTATTTTTCAAAGATTTTACTGAATTTAAATTATTATTTAAAAAGATTTTACCAAATTTTAATTTTTTAAAAAAATTTTTTAATTTTTATGTAATTGTAAAACTATTGCGTCTTTCAAAAATTATTTAGAAATATTTTTAAAAAGTTAATATTACGAATTTATTTATTAAAATTTTTGAATATATTTTACCTTTATATCTTTAAAAAGAAAAATGGACGGTTTCAATTATTATAAAAAATTCAATTTTTGTATTTAAATAATTGAATTCTTGAAGAACTTTCGGAAAAATAATTAACAGTAATATAGATAATTGATTTAGAAATGAAGTTTAGTTAAAAATTGTAGAAAATAATTGAATTCTTGTAAGGGTTATAGTTTTAATTTTTAGAAATTATTAAATTTCAGAATTTGAAATTTTTTAAATTTTATTTCCTGGTGAAAAAAGAAATAAGAAGTATTTAAATATTTTATTTAGCAAAACTATACAAGTTTTGATTAACCCCTTCACTGTCAGTGGGCTCTATAGAGCCATAAAAATGTCGTGCCCTGTATGTCCATGGGCTCTATAGGGCCATCGGAAAAAAAGACATTTAAATGTTAACGAATCTGGCTAAAAATCCTTACTCGGGGGTTTTCGGGGTCGCTGAATCCAAATCCGTTGTCGAAAATTCAAAATTCAAAATGGCGGCTTCAAAATGGCGCCCAAAAAAATTTTTAAGTTTACGAATTTTTTTTAAAATGCCTTAAAATGCCTACTCGGGGGTTTTCGAGGTCGCTGATTTCAAATCCGTGGTCAAAAATTCAAAATTTAAAATTGCAACTTTAAAAAGGCGACAAAAAAAAATTTTTAAATTAACGAATTCGTTAACTTTTCAATTTTTTTGCTCGATATTTTGAAGCCGCCATTTTGAATTTTGACTTTTCGACCACGGATTTTGAATCAGTGACCTCAAAAACATAAAATATGACAATATCATGATTTAAAAAAAAAAAATTTTTTTTGAACACTTATGGCACAAAAACTTTATTTTCACTCGACTGTGAAGGGGTTAATTGAATTTTGAAATCAGTGAAGAATCAGGGAAATAGAAAATAAAATATTTATGACAATACTAACTAAAATAATCGACTTTTTTTTATTTTTAATCGACTAAAGCAACTTTTTTTTGTTCGTTAAAGTCGATCCGAGGCCTGTAGTTACAGTCATCAACAAAAAACTGAATTAGTAGATGAATTTTTGAATTTTACTTCTAGGATTGCAGGCTTTCTTTATATTTTTGGATTTGAGTGTGAAATTTTCATTTATAAATAAGATTCGAATTTCATACTTGTTACTTTTTGAGTGTTAGTATAATTTAGGAAAGTCCAAGTCCAATTATATGACACTGTATTTTGGAGAATACAGACCATATACATACCCTCTTAGGAAAGATGAGGTACTCAAAAATCTCTCTCTCTCACTCCTTCTCTGTTTCTCTTGTGCACTTTCATCAATCCTTGAGCACGTGCAGGAAAGTTTTTGTCCAATATATCCCTATATACATGCCATTGGACAGCAAATGAGGGTCGAAATTTTACTCGTCGAGTTGCAGCCACGCTGAAAGGGATAAAAAGATATTGCGCAATGTTTACATATGCGAAAAAGCACACGATCTTGCAATTTTTGTCAAGGAAGAAAGGTACTTACTAAAAACACATGAAAAAAACTTCTCCTCTCTTTCTTCAAAAAATATTGCACATTATATATATATTTATTAGATTTATTTTAGGAGTGAATTTTTCTTGTTTCGAAAATGTCAGACGTGAATTTTTTAGATGCTGTTTTGAAGAAAAAGAAAGAGAAGAAAGAGACTTTAGAAGCAAGAAATTTTAGGTTATGTTTGTAGTATTTTGAAGTCATTGCCGTCAGTGCGAATCTAGGACTTTAGAGTTTAATGAAAATATACAAAAGAGGATGAAATTAAATTAATTTAAATCCTCATTAGGATCAAAAATATTCTTCATGAAGTGAATTAGACATTAAAAATGGTTAGTTACAAATGAACATAACGTGTTATATTCGCTTGCATGTCGTCTTTCTTCACTCCAGTGAAGTCTAGTGTCAAATATATCTGAAAGTTTCTTTCTTTTCTTTTTTTCTCTCTTTTTTTTAAGTATTCAATATCCGTTCGAGGAAAAGTAAACTCTACACACACGCAAAGTTTCTTTCCGGGGTTCTTTTTTTCATTCTGGAAAGTACACTCGAATTTATAATTTACAAGCTTAAGGGGAATAGTCAATAATATTACCACAAAATAATATTGACTTATCTATATTGAACGTGTATAAGATAATGTAGAAAACTTATGGAGCTATTGAGGGATAATGTTAATACTCATATATGGACAAGATTTTATTCGTCTATCGATTATGTACATACATATAAGAAATTGTAAATACAACAGATTATAACTTACAGTTAATGTAACGATCTAATATTCGAATTTAATAATTCAACGGTGATTATTGGTAGAGCGTTTCTATATTATGTAAACAAATATAATTTTCATTCTTTGTTTCTCTATTAAAATATTAATTCCCATTCTTTGTTTCTTTATTAAAATATTAATTTTATTTCTTTGTTTAAAACAAAATTTAATAAAATACTCTTTTGTTTCAAATTTAGGGACATGAAGAATGAAAAATTCCGGAGGATGCTAAAGAGGCTGAGTCAGTGGGATGTCTGCTGGATTTTACGAAAAGTAGTTTCATTTTTCGCCACCACAGTTAGAAGCTTTTCTGATTGGTGGAAATTGGACAATTGAACCTGCCAATTCTATAACTCGATCTGTTACAGTCCCTACTATTACATATCCAACTATTACTGGTTACAAAAATTATCATCAGAAAGCGTTAGCGGACTTCCCGAAAAAAAATTCATTCGTATAGAAGCAAAGGAATCTTCAATCGGGGTAAAACTGTCAAACATAACCTACATTTTTTTCTTACTTAAGCCCCTTTCCTTACGGAGGTTTATCGACAGAAAAAATAGACCTTTTCATTTCAATTCGAATTTCACAAATTTTAAATTCCCTGTTACTGTCAACATGTGTTCGAACGTCCTTTTCCTCATGTTATTTTAGAAGAAAAAGATGTGTCTGGTGAAAAATTAGTGTCAAATTTAAACGTAGAAGTACACAGTGCAATGCAATTATAAAGATGGTTGCAGTGCAGAAAACAGTTAACTAAAGGAAGAAAGTGTTAATCCCAAAAATCCCGTAAACATAACCTTAAATTTCTTGCCGCAATAGGTTTCTTTCACCACGAAGCGTCACATACGCTTTAAAAATAAATAAAAATAAAATATCAAAATAAACAACAAAAATACACATTATGAGTGTAAAAAACAATTTTTACTATTATAACATCAAAATCAATAGCTTAGAAGCATTTATTTGACACTTGGCTTATGACAGTTTACGGTTAAGTGGAATAATTTACATGAATTCGAGTACATGCACTTAACATTCACTTTACATCCGAAACACGATTTGCATTTGAGATCATATCTGATTCATGCCAGTGCCGTCCCAAAATCGAAACATTCAACCAAAATTTATTGGCAGTTGATGTTATATGTATATACGTATAACTTTGGTTATTTTATATTTTCTCTAAATATAAATTTTACATATGCGGTATAAAAGAAATATTTTTCTCTATTTTTGACAGAGTTATATTTTAATTTTTCCCTCAAGTTTTTCGCATTTTGGAAATTAAATTCACGATGAAAGTTTATTGTTTCAAAACTATATTTATATATCTAATAGAACTGTGTCTGTATTAAATTTATATACACCCATTAAAAGTTTAATGGGTCGCGTTAAAAATTAAATTTTCAATATTATAAATTCATAACGAGAAAACTGTTAATTGGATTATTTCTGCGAATATTATATACGTAGTCTATAAAGAATTATTCAGTGATATTTTGATCGGGAAACTTATTAATGACTAAATTTGCTCATTTATTATTTTGTTAATTAGTTTTTCATAATTTATATATTTCGTGTGTTCGATAGTATGTGATCTGTCAAGCTCCATGGTGGCAAAAATTTTTAGGTTTATGATCCTTTTACTCCGATATAGTAAGTTTTATATTTTTGAAACCGAAAGTAATTTTAGATTTTGATATTTTAACAAAAATGGAAATTTTAACATAACCTCCAAATACAATAGAACTTTTTGCGCAGACTCGAAGTATTCGATTCTTTTCGAGTCTGCGCAATGAGTTTTTTAACGTGTTTGGATTTTCTAAAAATTAACATAACCTTAAATTTCTTGTCGCTATTTCAAACTGTTTTTTAACGTTAAGTGTCACATATATGTTTTTCGGCATTAAATAGTGTAATACTTTCAAGTGTCGAAAAATAAATTCATTAAGAAAAATAATTTTAAAAAAAGAAATGAGTGAGATAAATCGAATCATGTTATAATAATCATGATGCTACGAGATTAACGCGAGAATGCGAAAAGCTTTTTTTTTTGAAGTAGAAAATGAAATAAAAAATAGAAAATAATATTTCAACTTGAGATCAAAGAGTATATATATATATGGGTTGAAATTAAATTTGAAAAAAATGTGCATTATATTAACATAAATAAGCTTAATTTAAAAGCAGGAAGGGAATTTTTATTTTTCTTTACAAGCTCGCATTACATTCAGTGCATTTGTTAGTATAATGATGCAAAAAACAATAGTACTATCGTGACACATACGCTATTGCTTCGTTGTCGTGTCGTTTGGTCCATTCGCTATAAAATGATAAATAACACAAGAGCGTTTCAATTTATAATTGCTCAACTCATACACAGACACGTTCACACACATATATATATATATACACATTCTATGTTCTATCCCGCTATTTATTATCTCGTTCGCTTTTGGCGGGTTGCGCTAACCTGATTTTCTCTAAAATACAATTTCTCTCGTTGGAGAAAAACAATAACGTAAACCTGCATCCCGAGAAGATGAAACATATGTGCTCTGGCTAGCAAAATACTCGCTTTCAAAATTGCACGATTTTGTATGCTAAAGGAATTAATTTGTTATTTCTGGTTAATCTAGTTTGATTTCTCTTCTGCATATGTATATGTATATGCATAAGGGAAACAATAACGAAAAAATTGATAATTTGAATCGTTAGGTGAAAACAGGGAAAAATTATATTTGTAGTTTTAATAGTTTTGTTATTTAAAGAAAAAATTTTAATAGGTTTAGGATAGAATTTTAGATTCAGGATAAAAGTAAAATTGCCATAGAGATATAAGAGTAGAAAACGCGAAAGGTCTGAAAGAGCATCAGGTTGATAGAAAGAGTCAGCTAGTGTACTTAACGTCCCCTCTTTTGTTTTTGTTTCTTAACGCATGCGCGCTGATTCGTTTCCAGTGGCGCAAGCGCAGTTGCTTCTGGTGACAGTCGTGCGCATGCGTCTCTAAAGACAGAAAGAAGAAGGGACGGCCTGACGCTTTCATTTTCGGGATAACCCTATTTGGACCTTTTTATAATTAAAAAATGAATAGTTAATCGAGTTAAAACTCTTCTTTTTTTCACGATTTCATAAAATGTGACAGCAGCAGTTATCATAAAATTAACTAGATTGAAAGTTTTTTGATTTTAAAGATGAATTTCTGCTAAAGGTGAAAGTTTATATTTCGAAGGAGTAAAAAATCGCATCTATCGAAATAAATACCAATTTGTGTTGCTCGAGATAAAATCCCTTCTGACGCTTCTCGTTCGCGAATAAGGTTTTCTGTGTGAGGAAAAGCGCGCGGTGGTGAACTTTTTTGATAAATGGACAGTCATTAACGATGCTAGTGGAAGATTAATTTAGATTTAATATGTGCCTTCGACCTTTTGCGGTATGATAAAAACAAAAATGGATCCGATCCGAGAAAATGTCGGTAGTTAATGTATATAAACGCGCATAAGTTTTATTATCAGAATATTCAGCTTATAATCCAATTGGGATTCTTTTTTTTAAAACGATTATTTCTCCTCCGCGTACTTGTGCGCATAGTATGAAATACTTTTTATAAATACATTAATATCGGAATATAACACACAAAATGGCTTTCTCGAAAAACATAACATAACGCGGATGCAACTGATGATTATACAGAGTAGCTTTTAATTCATTGACGCACAAATGGAATTAAACGATGCGCCGAAATTAAATGCCGGAGAAATGAAATGAAACGAAAAGCGTTGGAAATTGCTTTTGAATTATTCGCGAGGTTTAATGCCAGCCAATGTTCGGCGCTAAATCGTCGTTACGGGCATAGATATATATATATATATAACACACACCGGCACTCGGTGCGAAATGTTGGTGCAAAGAGGAAGGTTGATGGAACGGGGTTAAAGGGAGTTTAGGCAACTCTAATCAGTAATTTAGTGCGGCACGAGACAAGAACGTTACTTCGTTCGGTAGATATCCGGAATACGTAATATAATATATTGGTGTTGTCGGTTCAACGAACATGCAAGAAAAGGGGAAACGTGGTAAAAAAAAAGAAGAAGAAAATGAAAAAAAGGGAAAGATTGATCTCTGCGAAATTTTGGTGGCCTTCTTCTTTTTTGCACTATGCAGATATTATACATTTAATTTATTACTCGAATTATCGGATTTCTATTTCGGAATTTTGAAAGTATAATCATGTTGATTATTTAATCCTCGAATTTTTTCTTTTACAGATGATTCTTCATTTTGCTGAGTGGACCTGATCGAGATGGAAATAGTACAGTTTGGTAGTCTGGATGATAAACCGTTTTTCCTTTTTTCTTGAAGATGTGCTTTTTGGTAAGTTGTATTTAGAGTAAATTCATTTTCATAGATATAATCCTTTTTTTGTTAATTAGGTGATTCTGGTTAAAATCTGTAAGTCGACTTTAGGCCGAAGTGGAAGAATCACAAGACAATTGCAAGAGAGTCGCGAACGCAAACGGGAAGTTAACACTTCCCGTTTGGGTTCGCGACTCTCTTGCAATTGTCTTGCGATTTTATTCTGCTTTGATCCTTAAAGTTTGAAGTGCCACTGAAATATAAACTGTAAAAAAGAGAAATATTAATGCAACGGAAAATTTCAGTTGGATCAACGAAAGCGAACTTCGGTAAGTAAAAGTTTATTGATTTAAGACCGAAATCATGCTAAATCGATCGATTTCGACGTTAAATCAACGTACGTAGCTACAGGTGTCACTTACGTTAATCCAAGTGGAATTTGCCGTTGCATCAAGTTTCTCTTTCTCAAGCGTAGGTTATGTTTGTCATTTGTTTCGACGTTTCGTTAGTGCTGCCATGTGTGGCGATATTAGGACTAAACAGAATGAAGCCTCTAATCGTAAATCGTAAGTTTTTGCATAAAAGAGAAAAAGACAAAAGATATTTCTATCCTACAAGTAACTAAAAGAAATTAAAGCTCTAAGTGCAGGTACACTAGAATGAAGCCTCTAATCGTAAATCGTAAGCTTTTGCATAAAAAAGACAAAACGCAACGCATGTTCGTTCCTAAAGCGTTTTTAGAACATTTCATGTCCGCCAAATAATGTTCTAGAACATTTTTTGAACATTCATGTTCGTAAAATATTTGAAACATTATTTGCCCGACGTAAAACGTTCTAAAAATGTTTTTGGAAGAAACATGGTTTTTTTTCCAGAAAACATAACCTACAATGTTATTTCACTATACGATAAGTAAAATTTTTACGCTTGGTTATAAAATAACATTGAAGCTTGTTGAAAACTTAAGGTTATTTCTTCAATTATGACTTTACAGGTAAAAATAACTGATTATCAACTATAGTTAATTATAATTATTAAAAAGGAAAGTAAATGTGACGCGCTCTGAAGAATGGTGTACCTAAGAAACAAAAAGTTTTAGTTAGGTTATGTTTGTAATTTTTGGAATGCAAACAATGCAAATAAGGGGAAAACTCAAAATAAACGATTGATGACAATTATTTTAAATGTAATGAAGAAGTGTTTACTACATCTAAAATAATTAAAATCTGATTTTAGTTTTACACAATTAAACATTTAGGAAATTAAGATAATAGACAAACATAACCTTAAAATAATTTACTTCTTAGGAGCCGTTCTTCGGAACACGAAACAAATTATTTATTCTATTCTTTATAACTGAACAATACAGTACTAAACATTAGTATTTAAAATTCATACTCAACAGTTTAATTACAATAATAGCTAATTAGATACTCATTTAATAGGTTAATTAATAAATAATTAGAACAAAGTATTTTAAAAAGTTTAGGTTTTTTAATTCTTTTTTTACTTTACAACATAATTAATTACATCTTCTTTTTTTAAAATTCCAGGCAGCTGGTCTACGAGAAGGAAGTTTCGCCGGTTTAAAGGAAGGATATGCTGTCATCGTATTTCTTTCGCAACGAGGAAATCCGCTATAGGTAAGTCTTTTTTAAATAGTTAATTTAATACAAATTCAAAAATTAAATTAAAAATTGTTTTTATTTTTTTAACTATATATTTAATTGAATTAAAAAGAATTTTGCAAAATAAATTTAATTGATATTCATTAATTTAATTATTAATTATAATTAAATTCTAAATAATCATTTATTATAAAATAAAAATGCGGAACTCATTCAAAATCTGTTTGTTGCAGCATCTGATAAAAGTTGTAAGTAATAATAATGAATAATAATAGAATGAAGTTTTCGAAAAGTTATTAATTGTAGACTATAAATAGATTTTGAATTTCGAAATGGGCTCACCGCAAAAGTCATTTTCACGTATAATAATTTATAGTGAAAATAACTATTACGGTCTTTAGAGTTGAGTGATTTTCGAAATTCAGGTTTCAATTCGATTAACGAATTTTCCTTCTTTCAGTGAGTCAAGATATTCTTAAATATACATGAAGGATGTGGAGAAGAAAAGTGGTCCCAGCACACTGCCGTTCTTTTTTTTATTTTTTTTTTTCTAAGGAAATTATATACGGAGAGTTTTCTGTTTAATATTTATAATATAATATTTTATTTAATATTATATTAAATTATACCTAGTATTTTAGTATAAATAATTTTTAGTAAATATTTTGTTGTTAGTTACTAAACAGTTGTTTAGTAATGAAAAAATTAACGATTCAAGTTTCTTCTTTCTCTCTTTCTCTGTAATAATTTCCTAACGGTTCCGTGTGGCCCTCAATCTGACGCAGAAGTGCGAGCAAAAGTCAGGGATCTTTGAGGGTGGCCCAGAAGTGATGATGTAGTGGAGAATCCCATCGTCACAACGTGGGAATTAACCGATCAATTAATTGATCACAACGAATATTAAGTCATGGTTTATTGATTATTTGGATTTTTCATTATCATTACATTTTAATACATTATATCCTTCCTTGTTTGACAGTTTTTTAACTAATTCTTTTTCGTATAAATTCAGTCACTTTCAATTTAAAATTTTAATTTAAATTAAAATTTTTGTCATAAATGCAACATTAATTCACAAGATATTTGAACTTGTGTATTTTGTCCTTTTTTCGAAATTTTTTTTCCAAATTCATATTTGGAATTAAAAATTCTCTCAAAACAGGGAAGGAACCCGAACAACGTAGTGACACCATTGACAAACGAAATTATTTTCCTGTTGTAATTTTTATATTCCTTTACGAAAATTAATATTTTTTGTCAATGTTATTTCTTTATTTATATATATATGTATTTGTTTTCAATTTGTCTCATTCAAGAGTAATTTTTTTAAATATTTTATTTTTTTGAAGTGTATTTTAATATATTTTGATTATAGTTTTTAAATATTCTTTTTTGAAATTCTTTTTCGAATCTAATTGTTTAACTAAAATTAACATTTTTGAAAATTATGTTTAAATGTTATTTTCTTGACAACGATATTTAATGTCAAATGTCAATACTTCTTGGCAATTTTTAAAAAAATTTTGTTAATTTTGAAAAGATTGAAATATTTTAATTAATATTTTTTTCTCAATATTGTCAATATTTCTTGACAATTTTTTTCATTTTTTGCTATAATTTTGAGATAGATTAAAAGTTTAATTTTGAAAGTTTTTGTTTAAATATTTGTTAAATTTTGGGACAGATTGAAAGTTTTTTGTATTATTATTATTATTATATTATTATTTTGTATTGTATTTCGTGTGTTTTGAATGTGGAATTGTGAGTCAGGATAATATAAACAACGCTGTGTTTATAGAGATAAACAGCTTTGGTTGTGCCATCTGTGACCTCAATTTTGAGCTCGGGTGTCGGATGCGTCCCGGGACGTAGGGGCCTAAAGGCCCACGTAGGAGATTCCCTATTCCACAAAAGTGAATATGGTTTCTTCTTATCCCTAGGAGTAGGTTTTTTCTGCACCTGGGCGGCATGACTGAAAAACGAGGAGTGCTGATTGTGAGTGTGATTAAAATTAGGTTTACAATTAAATTAGTCCGTAGCGGAAAGAAATCGGGCAGGTAGGATTAGTTGCTTTTTGATATGAGAGTGGTAATTTTTTTCCCCCCGTTAAATATAGGTTTAGGTAGGGAAAATCGGTTTTTTCCCCGTTAAATATAGGTTCAGGTAGGGAAAATCGGGTTTTTTTTTGGAGTGCTTGCAATTACGGGGAAAAATTTTCTACACACGTCACCTGTGTGTGTCACTGGAGTGACGCTTCAAAAGTATACTTTTCTTACAATTTTTATCTATTCGTCACTATGTTGTTCAAATTTTCTCATTTCATACTTTTCCATATTTTTGTATTTTGTATATTTTGTTTTCTTGTTTTTTACTTGAGTCATTGTTGTAAGCAATGACTGTTTTTCTTTATATTTTTCTAAATTTTTCCTATATTTTTGAATTTTGTAAAATATTTTGTATGTTTTGTTGTTTTTTACTTGTGTATTGATTCATTGTTGTAAGCAATGATACTTTTTTTGTAATTTGATAAATTTTAGTATTTAGTTGTTTCTTCACTGTATTATTTATAATATTTTATCGAATTTGATTTGCTTATTAATATTGATTATCGATATATTTCAGATGAGCAGATTTGCGGAGATTTTGACTTCTTCTTGTTCCGGAAAGAATAAGCGGCAGTCTTCGAATTAATCAACTTTGGGGAAGAAAACACTACTGGAAATAAAAGATCAATCTCGTCATGACTACCCATTTAGTGAAGAAGAATTATTGGAAAGGAAATGACAGTCTCGTCAAATTAATTTATTTGGTGGAAGAAAAATTAATGGAAAGAAAACGGCAGTCTTTTCAAATTAATCCATTTGGAGGCGGAAACATTACTGGATGTTGGAGTGCTACCAAAAATATACTTTTTTTACAATTTTATTTTTATCTTTTCACTTATTCAAATTTTTATTTCGCATTTATTTGTGAATTGTGTAAAATATTTTGAACTTTTTTTATTTTTTTACTGTTCTGCTGAGTCATTGTCATTAGCAATGACATTTTTTATTTCTATTTTCGATTTTTTATTGATTTGGTATCAATATATTTCAGATGAGCGGATTTGCGGAGAGTTCGGTCTCTTCTTGTTCTGGAAAGAAAGCGACAGTCTCTTTTCGAATTAATCCATTTTGGGATGACATTATTTACTGGAAAGAAAATTGCAATCTCGTCAAATTAATCCATTTGGTGGAGAAAAAATTACTGGAAGAACGACAGTCTTTAATTTAATCAATTTTGGAAAAAAAATATTACTGGAAAAAAGCAGCAGTCTTGTCAAATTAATTCATTGGGGAGAAGGAAAAATTTATGGATAAAAAACGGAAATTTTGTTTGGCGAATAGAAAATTACTGAAAAAATGGCAGTCGTCCCGTCAAGTTAATTTATTTGGTGAAGAAAAAATTACTAGAAAGAAAGCAGCAAGCTCATTAGATTAATCCATTTGGCGAAGAAAACATTACTGGAAAAAAACGACAGCCTCGTCATATTAATCCATTTGGCAAAGGAAAAACTATACTGGAATTCGAGGTAAATAACTCTAAAAAATATTTACTTTATTGCAAATTTAATTTAATATTTACCATTAAAACTTTGTTAATTAAAAATTTGAGTACAGTTTTAAAAACAAAATATTCATGAATATCTAAATTAGAAAAAAAAAATATGAAATAAAAACTGGACGTATCGTCAATAACGCAGAATATTGAAAATTTTCCTCTTTACTTCTTTTTACTGGTCAGTTCAGTGAGAAAAGCAATTAAAATTTAATTCACTTTGATAATTTAATAATATAACAATTGAAAGACTTCCGGTTCAAAAGATTCAAATATTCTTTTCATATTGAAAAGAATTTATATCACATATCAAACATTGGTTTTTTAACAAAGGAAATGCATAAAAAAAAGGAGAGACAGAATTAATAGACAAACGATATGATACTTTATACATATAGAGAGAAAAATGGTTATGAAAAACTCGTATTATAGAATAATAATAAAAAAAAGAAAATAATATAAAAGCATGTATGGCAATTTTTTTTTTTTGAAAAGCTCGAACCGCGACGAGTCTCGAATGTCGTCGAACCCGAGATAGGAGTTCTTTTCATATATATATTTTTTGGCGTCGAGGTGTGGTGTGTGCCAGGTAGAAGGTCTTTCTGAAAAATGGTTCTAATAGAAAGGACGTATATTATTTCTCATTGTGCCGTTCCGTCTACTCTCTCCACTCTCTCGCTCTCTTTCTCTCCTTTCTCTCTTTTCACCATTCGTAACCCTCGCACGAACATCGTATATGTATATCCACTCATCGCACCCCTACGATGTGGATGCTGGGATCTGCAAGTTGTATATATGTATATACGTATACTCATTCATGTTCACATTTACGTGCAAGTGCATATAGATGTATATATCCTTGAATTTCGGGCTCGTCTCAAGTGCATATATACACATATTTATGTGTGTACATAACATGTGCGTTCGCTGTAATCTCTTTGGAGTAGAAATAAATTTCGGTCATTTCGCATTGGGGAGGCTCAAGGTTAGATCTATGAGATCAAGAGATCTTTTTCCAAAAGGCGTGTATGTATATTGCGATAGGATAATCAATTTTTATTTATTGGAGTACGAGTGATAATGTATGTTCTTCTAAAAATCCTATTATGGAAAATTCGATTATTAGAATATTTCGTGTTGTATTTTTATGGATTTTTTTTGTATATTCTTGTCAAAAAATGAGAAAATATTAGATTTGTTTTTTTTCTGTCTAGGGGAGTGAAGCAAGTGGAGTTAAAATTTCTTGTTGCAAATGTGTTTTTAATCACTTTCGGTTTATTATTTATTGAGAAGAAGATATGCGGGGAGAATTTATTTTTCAAGGAGTAAATATATATTCGATATTCCATTAGAGCTGTTTTTTGATAAAAATGTAATTTATCTTCAAAGTTTTTATTTTTTCTTTTTTTTTTGGTAAGATAGTGAATTGTAATTGATGGTTGGGATGCTGCGGTCCAGAGAGAAGGAACGAAAAATTAGAAATTAAACAAAAAAGCAGAGTTAAATTTGAGGGTCTTCTAAGCTTCCACTGGAATATTTGGGGAAGTTTCTCTGAATGCTGCAGTGGAAGTGTGAATTCAAAATTTTGTACCATTTCTTCTAATTTGGAATTTTGCAAATTAAACCATCTATACTTGAATATTTAGAGGTAGTTTTCTTGAATATTGCAGTGAAAGTATGAGTTCAAAATCTTAAACCTTTTTTTTTCAACTGTGAAATTTTTTTTAACCTTCTCCGAATAATTTGGAATTTTTTTTATTCCCCCTGAAAACTGCAGTAAAAAAATAAATTCAAAATTCTGTACCAGAGTTGTCACAGGTCAGGGAAAATAAAAATGGTCGGGAAATCAGAGAAATGTCAAGGAATTTTATCAAAAGTACTGAAAAATTATCAAATTTTGAAAATTACTGCAAAAATTCTGATTTTTGTGTTTAAAACGCGCTTTTTTGAAAAAATTAAGTTGCTAAGAAATTTTAATCCAATTGTTTCATAAATAATAAAACTCATCGGAGAATTTCAATTATTTTTAATACAATTTTTAAAGGAATTTCTCGAAAAAGGTAATTATTTCAAAAAATTTTATTAAAATTCAACAAAGAAATTGAATTTCTTGAAAGAATTAAATAATTTTCAAAAATTTTAATGAAAGTCTTTTTAACAATTCAATTTTTTTTCAAAATAATTTTAATAAAATTCTACGTAGAAATTTAATTGATTTCAATAATTTATCAAAATTCAATTATTTTCAATCTCTACTATTTCAATAAAATTTTACGAAAAAATTCAATTGTTTAAAAGGAAATTTTAATAAAATTCGTCTCAAGAATTCAATTATTTTCAAAAGTAATAAAATTCTTCGCAGAAATTCAATTATGTTCAAAAGTTTAAAAAAATTCTCTTCAAAATTTCAATTATCTTTATAAATAATAAAATTTTTCTCCAAAATTCAATTATTTTCCAAAATAAATTTTAATTTTAATAAAATTCTTGGCAAAATTTCAATTATTTTTAAAAACTTTTCTCAATTCAATCAAATTTTTTTTACAGAGATTCAATTATTTTTAATCCAATTTTAATATAATTTCTCGAAAATTAAAATTATTGGTCAAAAGATTTTTAATTAACTATTTAAAAATTTGTTGATAAAATTCTTTATGTTCAATTTTAATGAACATTCAATTCTTCAATAAATTATTTATTTTTGCATTTAACTAATTGAATTCTCGTAGAATTTTCTAATTACTGATTGAAATATGAATTTAAGTTAAAATTTGAGATAATAATTGAATATTAAACTCTCTAAATTTGAATTAGTAAAAATGGTTTCTAATTTGAATTAGTGACTGACTTTTTGCTTTTGAATTAGCAAATTTGACTAATAAATAGTCGTTTCTACTAATCTAATAGAAAAATTTACTAATTCAAAAGCAAAAAGTCAGTGACTAATTTCAATTAGTAAACATTTTTACTAATTCAAATTTAGAGAGAAAGTATTATAGCTGAATCTAATATATATTCTATTGAAGAATTTCCGAATAATCGATGAAATTTCTTACAATTGAATTGTAAACAAATGGATTTGAAAATTTTCAAAGAAATTTTTCAAAAATTATTAGAAATAATAATTTATTTAAAGAAGAATTTTAGTTAAAAATTCTGGAAAACAATAATTGAATTTATTGAAGTGATGAAAGTAATTTTGAACAAGTAGAGTAACAATATTCTTATATTATAAAATAATGGTTTGATCAGTAGGTAATTTTTAATTATTATAAAACATGAAGATATTTAAACATGAAGATATATATCGATTTCTTCATGTTTTATAACAATTTTTTATAAATTCTTTAATTTAAAAAAAAATTTTTAAACTTTTAAAAACCTGGAAAAATTACGTTTTTAAACCTGGAAAAGTCAGGGAATTTGAAATGAGCAAAAGCGTGGCAACCCTGGAGTTACAATAAATAAATTAATTATTAATTAATTAATTAATTAGTTAATCTTAAAATTATTTAAATTCATTTTTTTATAATTGAAGTATTTATCGAAAAATTTTATTTAATTCTGAAAAATTTGTTTTTTAATACTTTGGTTCTTAATTATCACAATGCATTATTATTTATTTGCCAAAAAACACGAAAGTGTCCGACTACTAGTACTGTCCGACTATACCCGCACTTACCCTATACATTGAATTATTAAAGAATTAAATGGGCTTTTAAAACTGAAATATTTGTAATTAAAATATGCAATATATTGATTATCCGTATGCAGAACATTTGCTTTTAATATTATCATACCATCTATATAGTACATATAATAAAAGCAAATAATTTATATTTAACAGAACAAGAATATAATTAAATTTTCAACGCCAATCAATTCTTCTTTTTCTGATTTTAGAACTGAAAATTATATTTACAGAGATTTAAAATGTGATGTTTAATTAAATCAAACTTTTGGAATTCAAAATTATTATCAGATTTAAAACATGATGTTTAATTACATGAAACTTATTTTACTTAATGTATGCATTTCCAATGATATTGTATTTTTAATTAAAGTACAAAAACGATTTGACGTAATGTAATTATATTCTTAAATGGGAAATTGTAAAATTTTTATATTATTGTAATTTTAATGGTTTTTTTTGTAATCTGCTTATCAATAGTGATTTTTAAATTGAATTTTTTTCCCTTTTGAAGAAATTAAAATTATAATTATCTTATGGATATTTTTAGTTATTTTATGGAGAATATTCATAACTTGCAATTAGATATTTGGAAAAAGAATTTTAAAGTCTATCAAATGCATAATTAAGAGGGAGATAATTTTTTGTTGTCGATTTCCTCTCATTGGGCAGAAATTTATGTCTCGAATTCCAATCGCTGTATAGATTTTCTTTAATTTTTCTTTGAAACAAGAAAAATGTTGATTCAATTTACAAAAGTGGAATTATTTCTATAAATTGGTTAGAAGGGATTTTTGAAAAAGAAAAATCCGTGTTACCATCTAAAATATATATTTTTGTAACTTTATATGTAAATAACATATTTTTACATATATTTTTTATACCGTTCTTCTTTATAATCCTATCGCTTTACAACTTTCATTGATTAAAAACGAAAAATCTTATAAATTGTTTACAAATAAATGTCTTTCTCTATGTACATATTAAAATTTTTCTCAATAATATATAAGAACCTGAGTTTTCTTTTCTGCGTAGAAAAATTTATGGTTCTACATTTTATAGGAGAAATTATTTTATAAATTCTTAAATTAAAAATAACATCATCAAAAAAAATTTGGAAATATGATTCTAAATTATTTTTGATATAATTTTTTTAAAAATAATTTTCGACTCTATATTTTATAATGAGTCTAAATCTATTATATATAATTTTCGTGATAATAAGCATTATTCGCTTTTTTTCCTCTGCAACTTTGTTAATTAAATAACTTTGTCAAGCCATAAAATATAGCAATTTCTCAAGCTGCGAACATTTATGTGAACTACCTAAACGTTATTAAAGTTAAGTGGCCTATTAAGTTGTTCATATTCATATGTAGAGTCTTTTCACAAGTGCTGGTTAAAAATATGCACAAAGGATATAATACAACAGCGATTTAACTCGTGTCAATTAAGAGAGAGGGTCTTTCACATTAGGGCATCTTGAGAATTATTATTTAAATGACAAATATTTTTTTCAATCAGTTTTCTTTGTAAAATCGTTTCTTTTTTTCTTTTTTAAAATTTTAATTGTAAAAAAAATTTTTTATTACAAAATTTTAACTTTTTCTAAAGAATTTTATATTTAAATGAGAAATATTTTTTCAATCAGCTTTCTTTGGGAAATCATTTCTTTTTTTTCATCTTAATTGAAAAATTGAAGAAAAATTTAATTTTCGGGAATGTTTGAGATTTTTTTTTATTATTTTCTCTATTTATCAATTTGAGCTTCAGATACTACATAGTTTTGTTTATTTAAAAATTTATTTTGAGTATATTTTTATATAGGTATTTACAATATTTATCTGTATATAAATTTTTAATTGCAGTTGAAGTTAAAATTTTTTTCTGTAAAGAAGACATTTTTTTTCAAGAATAAGATGCTTTTTGGTCACTTTTATAATCTTAAATTTTATTACAACCCTGTTTTGTTAACACAGTCTAAGTGAATATTGCTTGAAAATAAGAATCTTTATACGTAATTAGAAAGTAAAAATTTAATATATATTAAATGATTGACTGTTAAAAATATACAATTATTCTTTTTGAGAAAATTTTTATAAAGTCAATAGTTTTTTTTAACGAATAAAATCAAAATTTTGGTAAAAAAGAAAGTTTTTTTTAAAATCGTAAATAATTATCAAATTATTCTTATAAAAGTTTCCTGCTAACTCGTCATTAATATTGTTCAATTTAAGTACACTTGTAACTTTTTACGCAAAAAATAAAAAGTCGCGTATGATAATTGAAGTGTATATCAGAACTTTAGTTCTCTACTTCTATATATTTATAAATCTAATTTTTTTCTTCTATTTTTAAATCACTTTTTTAAAGTTCTAACTTTGTTTCATTCTTTTATGGTAATTTTTCTATTTTTTACTTTTTCATTCTTATTTTCATTTTATATTTTATTTTATATATTTATTTCATATTTTATTTTATATTTTCATTTTATATTTATTTTATATTTCATTTTATGTCATTTTATAATTTCATTTTATAATTTATTTCATATTGCATCTTATTTTAATATAGTCTCTACTTTTTATTTATATTTCACTATTATTTTAATTTTTTTTCTACTTTTTAGTTTTTTAAAACATTTTCTAAACAACTTTTTCTCAAAAGTATATTTTTATTTATTTAAATAAATTTCTATTTTATATATTTGACAACCTTTTACGAAAGTGTAGAGTTGTTAGATTTTTTTTTTAGTAACAAAGTGACTAAAATTATTTTTGAATACTTTTTCTCTTTACATAAATAAATATTTCCAACTGTAATT
Organism: Leptopilina syphax; assembly: GCA_032872505.1. Lineage (NCBI taxonomy): Eukaryota > Metazoa > Arthropoda > Insecta > Hymenoptera > Figitidae > Leptopilina > Leptopilina syphax. The sequence goes on along the minus strand of CM065476.1, from coordinate 6,618,252 downwards.
TTAAATGTTAAACTTTTAAACTCTATTTAACATTTTATTTTTATACATTTTTTTTGTATTCAACTTGAAAACTAATTTTATATTTATAGACATTCCATATCAAAGCGAAAGTTCAACTGTAGATTTTTAATTAAATTTTTATTTGATTCTAAATTGCTTCCTCATATAGAGAGTATTTTTGCTTTTTCGAACAAAAAAATATACACTTTTTTCTGTTACTTGTGTATATTTTCAATAAGAATTGTTTTGAATTAAAATAATTTATGGAAATTAAGTGTAAATTTGAAAATGATTAAGATTCATTATTGTAATTACAAAAAAAAGATTGATATTATTAAAATTGAAGATAATTAAGATTAATTATAAAAATAGAAAATAATTGAGATTAATTATTATAATAGAAAATAATTAAGATTAATTATTAAAATAGAAAATAATTAAGATTCATTATTAAAATAGAAAATAATTATGAATAATTATTAAAATAGAAAATAATTGCAATTAATTATTAAAATTGAAAATAATTACGATTAATTATTAAAATGGAAAAAGATTAAGATTAACTTTGTTAATATTTATCTGTTAAATTTTAAATAATTACTAGCTTCTATAAATTGATAAAAATGGAAGACATGATCTTTGGCTTTCATATGATACATACTAGATCAACTATTTCACAATTAACAATAATTTTTGGATGGAAATATATTCACTTTTATCTACTCTATATCTGAGGATAATTTTTAAATATTCTAAAAAGCTATTCAATCCCAATAAAGGGAATTTTTCTTTATGATTCTTAGTTAAATCATATGAAATAAGTAAAATTTGCCTCATATTTGACAATTTGACAATTTAACATTTTGCCATTTTTTAACTGCCAGTTCGTTTCGATTTGCTTTCGAAAAAATCGTGTTCGATTTTTGATCTTATCGAGTCTTTAACAGAATTATTTATGTGCACCCTTATCGTGACAGACGATATGCACTAGCCTTAAATTTTTTATCGTGAAAAGATTGTCGTAAATTTCTACAACGTCCTCCTGACTCAACTGTTCCTCTTGAGATAATTGCAGTAATTGTGGAATTAAAGTTCTCGATCTCTCGATTCTGAAATATTTTCATTTTTTGTTAATATAAAGTAAAGAAGGGATTAAATTCAAGAATTAATTAATAGTTGAAGAATAATTAAATGTTAGGATTAAATAATTGAATACGGATTAAATAATTGAATAAGGATTAAATAATTGAATAAGGATTAAATAATTATTGAATAAGGATTAAATAATATTTAAATAGGGATTAAATTGATATTAAATCGATTTATAAAATATATTTTACCTGTGATCGAGATTCCATGTTGAGAAAAGAATGAGTTCTTCTTTAGATCGATAAGGATTGATTTTGTGCTTTCCATCATATGTACATTTATCCTTATTCCATACTCCATCACATTTAAATTCTCCTTTATGATCGCAGAGAGTAATCAATTTTCTTTCTTTACCAGGAGTCACTTTATAGAACGATTGGATTTCATCGTCGTCTTCTTCTTCGGTTTGCTGCATTCTTCTCGCATCTATTTGATCTGATTCTAATTCAAAGAGGCTTAAATAATCAAAGTTTCTCAATTTGCACGGACAGTGTTCGTAACATTGAAAACCACTATCAACTTCTTCTCTCGAAGCATTTCCATTATTATCATTGTCATTATTGGTTTTGTTTTTAATTTCATTTGATTCACTCGTGGAAATTTTGCTTCTATCAAAATAATGACCATAATAATGATCTTCTTTAAGTTGTAATCGAAAAAATGCAATTGCTCGTAATAAATGCTTTCTCGCTCGTCGATCGGTTGTAAAAATATTTGACGATTTTATTTGTTCCACTGCTTTTGTTAGGTACCCTCGTATTCTGTCTTGACATCTTCTGTGCATGAAAGCCTCCTTCAGTAAAAAAAATATTACAACAATTATTAATAATAATAATAATAAAATTGTATTGTAATATTTAATATTGTATTCTTACTTTACACGTGTAAGTTGTGTCGAGTCCTCGAAACCAATCTCCATGATCAATTCGCGAACTAAAATGAGTCTTTGAATCGTCGCTATTTAAAATACTATTTAAAATAGAAATCTTTGCTTTAAGATTTTCTGACAGGAACTTTGAAATTTCATCACCGGCCATTAAATAATCAATGTTCACTCTCTTTAGTGTCTCGTAGAGTAAATCAGCGTCTGAAAATAATTTTATATTCGTAATTATATATATATTTTATTCGTATTTCTCACAATGTAATTTTTCGAATTTTAATTCTTCAAACCTGTCATTATTTTTTCCCCCGGTCTCTGAATAATCAATGTCGTCTGCGCTTTTAATGTTGAAAAATATTCCTCGTCTATTTCCGATCCATCCAAAAGAAAAACGCTGTTTTCTTCCAATTTCCCGGTAATCTGATTGAGAAATCCAGTTATAATTTTTTGTTCCACTATTCGAATTTTCAACAAGTAAAAATTTTTAATTATGTACATAATTAATTTTACTTTATTGAAAGCTGGCTGGCTTAATATTTAATAATATATTGAGAAATGAAAGGAAATTATTTTCAATTTATAAATGAATATGTATTGTAATTATTAATTATTAATTATTAATTAGTAATTAATAATTAAAATTTATTCGTTGCTAATTGATAATGACAATAAGAATAGTAATAATAAAATAATATTAATATTCATTTACAGTTATTATTTTCTATTCACAAAGTTTTTATTCATTTGTTTACTATTTTTTTTTCTTTTTGTTTAAAATTGGTTTTTAATTTGAATATTTGAAATTTTTGGTAAATTGGAATTTTTTTAATAGACTTTTTTACAATTCGGTTATCTCAGTTTGTGAGTAAAAGTTATTAATAACTTAATGAAAGAGAAAATTGAATGTAAAGAACGATGTTATTGAAATGTGGCTTTGACCTCACGAGATCCTGTGACCGTGACATTGAAAAAGAAATGCCAATGTCCCTGGCCTCGCACGCGGCAAAGCAACCCAGCCAGCGTTCAATAAAGCTAGCTGAAGGCCAAAATAATCCTGCTCCAAGGTCAGATTCAGCGTGCGAATGTCACTTTTAAATGAGATTCAAGTCAATTTTCCCTCCAGTGAACACTATCACTAAAAATAACTTTCATCATAAAAAAAAGTATAATATATCGTAGAAATAGAAAATATATAACAAAATAAAAAAATACGTAACAAAGTAAAAAAAATACGCAACAAAATAAGAAAATACATGACAAAATAAAGAAATACGTAACAAAATAAAAAAATACGTAACAAAATAGAAAAATACGTAACAAAATAAAAAAATACGTAAAAAAATAAAAAAATAATAATAAAAGAAAAACGAAACATAAATTACGAAATGAATTCATAATAACAAATCGAAAATTAAAATTACATAATGGAAGTAAGTAAAAAACTTTTTTTTTATTTACTTGCGAAAAAGAAGCTTTTTAGAATATTAGAGTTAAATTGAGAAACTAAAAGAAAAAAAACGATGTTAGCTTACTTTTAATTTACAGCAAGCCTTTTCTTTGAGCTCCTCAAAAGTCCGACAGGCAACTCCAACTTTTCTTGTGCGACTGGCGTTTGTTACCTTATATCCCATTACCTGTAAAGAAATTTTAAACAGTTTTGATTCATCATTTAAATGAGATGAAAACTTAAAATTATTGCTTTAGGTTACTGAAGGCTGGCTGATGTTTACATTATGTAAATCGAGTTAAAAAGTTCTTTTAACTTGAAACTCGTCTTTCTAACTTTTATAAGTAGAATAAGTAGATGTTAAGTTCATCTTTGGCACTTTATAAGCCTATAATTAGATACTTATTCCATTCCTTCTCAGTGGACGAGGAAAAAGGAATTTCTAATCAAATCATTCATTATTTAATTACCTCCTTTTTATTTGGAGCGCCAGTCGATCTTCGAAAATAATTTACCAACATGTTTTGAATTTTATTTTTATTATTTGAAAATTCTTTCCAATTTCTTCAATACTTGTTCTGGTTTTCCTGTAAAAGAAACAGAACTGGTAAATAAAATCAAATAAATAAAATAAATAGAAATAAAATAAAGTAAAAAATAAAATAAATATGAAATAAAATAAAAAAAAGAATAAATATAAAGTAAAGTAAAAAATAAAATAAGAAATAAAATAAAATATAAAATGCTGCTTGAGAATATCGGATAAAAGCACAAAAAGACAAGGAGACATTAAAGAATAAATTTCCCATGAGATAATTTTTTAATTACGTTGCCATGGTTTTTATTCTGAGTCTATCGGATTTATTGATTCTGCATCAAAGAACACACGCGCTATAAAATGCACATTGATCATTCATGGTCAGTTTTCATTATTATTTTAATCTAGGTCACTTGTAATTTAATATTTATGTGCAAAATTTTCAAAGAGCTTTCACGTAAATTAATTATCGATAATTTAATTTTTATAGTTTCTAGAAAGCTTCTTTAATTTTTTTTTCACTGGCCTAATATAAACAAGAGTTCTTTTTTTAATTTTATGAATTTTTCCCATTTTGAACTTTTTTTTCTTTTTAAAAAGCTTTTTATTTTCTATTCCTTGTGATATGGAAAAAATAGGACATCTCAGAAATGATGATAGCCTGAAGCCATCACCAACTTTGGTCACTATCTATGTCGTATTTAAAATTAAAAAAAAAAAGATGTTAAAAATAGTTTTAAAGTTTAGAAAAGAGATGACTATTTAAACATTCAAAATTACAAGAGAGTGATTAAAAGATTGAAGTATTTGAAGTGAGGAATTTTTTCAGTTAATTTACGAAGTTTAAATCCACAACGTTTATCAACGAAAAAAAATTAATTTAATGCATTTTATTATTTTTAATTTAATTTTTAATTGTAAAATAATTATTATCAAAATATAAACATCAATCTTTTTTTTCCAAATATTTTTGTGTCAATATTTATGCGTCATTTTTAATTATTTTACTAAGTGGACAATTTTTTTTCGTTGATCAACGTTGTGGACTTCAACTTAGTGTTAATTTAGAAATTTATCACTCTATTTGTTTAGGGAAATTTGTTTGTTTGTCATATATAATACTATAAGTAATATTTCGTTCTTAAATTGAAAAACAAAAGCGTAAATTATTGTTAAAAAAATCTTTTCTTAAAAACCTGAGAAAGAAAACAATACTTTTCTTTTTTAGAGAAAAAGTATAAAATCATAAAGAAAATAGAGTTTTTCGATTATTATTTGTAATTTTAGTAAGATATTATTTTGTTGCAGTAAAATACTTACTTTATTTTAATGAAAATATGCTTTTTTTTCTTGTCAAGACGTAAATTTTAACTGTCAACAAACAACGAAGTAAACAAGTTCTTTAACAAGTTTCCAAAAGTTACACACCAAGTTAAAAGTAATCTTTCTCCATAAAAGATTTGCAAATTTTGGATTCCTGGAAAATTGTATTTTCAAAATTAACAACAAATTAAAATTAACAGTAAAGATAAATATTCAACAAAGAACCGTCCTTGTGAAGGCGCGGCGGCAATCTGACATTTGCTATTGTTTTTCTTTTGCCACTAGTGACATTTCTAGTAAAATTCGATGAAATAGGCGCCTAAAATCAAAAGTTGTTTTTAATTATTTAAAATCGGTAATTGAGCTGGTCAACATAAACTGGTTTCTGGATTAGTTCAAAGTAATACAAAGTAATATTCTTTCAAAGAATACTTTTCCTCTTTTAGAGATTGTAATTAAACGGTATTCTAAATCTTCTAAACAATGGTCGATTTTATCTCTAGGGACCTTTCTTCAGGATCGTAGCTAGATGAGAAGAACTGGAGACAAAAATATTTTCTGTACTTTAAAGATACTTTAATAGTTTGCAGTAGTTTGAATATACTGTCCAGAATATAATTTTCAGTATTTAATTACAAGAAATTTGATTATTTATCATTATTAGCAACTATGATTTACTGGTACGCATCTATAATTTGCTATACTTAAATTAATAATTCTGAGAAGAAAATTCTTGTTACGTTCCTGGTGGTAATGATGTTTACTGCCCTCTACATAGCTGTCATTCTGACTGACAAAAACATCTGTTAAAAAATATGGCTGCTTGTAGTGTGGATGCTGTCATTTGCAAACTCTTAAATCACTTTAAAAAGTTGTAAACAGTGTTAAGAAAATATTTCGATTTAAAGCAAGTGGAAATATTCAGTATTAAGTTTTTCGAAAAATGTGGAAAAATTTGCTTTTTATAGTGCCGCTACTTTTAATATTTATATCACAGAGCGAGGTAAGTAGAAAATTACCTTATAAAGATTATTTCTAATTTTTGTAATTATCAACAATAACATTGTGTCTTAATTGAACAATTATTAATTAATTCGTTTATGATAAATTTCAGGCCCAATCTTACGATGATAAAAGATGTAAATGCATCTGTCCAAATCTTGCAGCAGTCCTTAATATTACAGATTCTTCAAAAATACGTTCGAATTTTATTTCGAACGTAACGCCAAATCATTGGTATTTATATTTTGTTTCATTGTAAATTTAAAATTCTATTTCATTCTATTTCATTCTATTTCATAAAGAATGGAATAAATTTTCTGTGAAATTTTTAATTACTATTATTCTCGAAGTTATTAAGTTTTTCGGTAAAATAATTTTTAATTACTATTTTTCTCGAAATTATTAATTACGTCTTTTTGTTGTAGTAATTGTAAGGATGCAGTTTTAAATCATCTTGGCGATAAAATTAAAGGAAAGGAACAATTAGTCTGTCCTAGGTGTGATTGTAAATATGAAAATAGAAATACAACTATTATTAAAGTAAGTTATTTATTCTAAGGAACAATTTACAATTTTAGTGTTCTAATAACACAAATTTTACTTTGTTTTATAACAATTAACGATTAGAAAAAAATACGAAACAGAATAAAATTTGTTTTTCAGATTGTAGTAATCATTGTAATATGGGTGATATCATTATTAGTAATTTATATGCTGTTTTTAATATGCTTGGATCCTCTACTTAATAAGAGATTACCAAAAGCCGGGGCTGGTTATCAGGAGCATAACAACGAAGAGGTATTTTTAATCAACACACATTCGTTATCAGTAATTTATTTCTAGTTTTAGTCGTAGAATTAAAATACCTGTTATTTAGTTTGTTTCTTTTTTTTAAACTGAAAATAACAAAATTATTTGCATTGAAATTGAAAGCAAAATCAATTGAATTTGAATTGAAAGCAAAATTAATTTAATTTGAATTGGAAGCAAAATCTATTGAATTTGAATTGAAAGAAAAATCAATTGAATTCAAATTAAAAGCAAAATCAATTTAATTTTAATTGGAAGAAAAATCAATTGAATTTGAATTGGAAGCAAAAATCAATTAAATTAAAATTTAAAAGCAAAATCAATTAAATTGCAATTGAAAGCAAAATCAATTTAATTTTAATTGGAAGAAAAATCAATTGAATTTGAATTTAAATTAAAAGCAAAATCAATTGAATTTTAATTGGAAGAAAAATCAATTGAATTTGAATTTAAATTGAAAGCAAAATCAATTGAATTTGAATTTAAATTGAAAGCAAAATCAATGGAATTTGAATTTGAATTGAAAGCAAAGTTAATTTAATTTTAATTGGAAGAAAAATCAATTAAATGTGAATTGGAAGCAAAAATCAATTAAATTGGAATTGAAAGCAAAATCAATTTAATTTTAATTGGAAGAAAAATTAATTGAATTTGAATTTAAATTGAAAGCAAAATCAATTGAATTTGAATTTGAATTTAAATTCAAATCAAAATCAATTGAATTTGAATTTAAATTGAAAGCAAAATTAATTTAATTTTAATTGGAAAAAAATCAATTGACTTGAAATTGAAAGTAAAATCTATTGAATTTGAATTGAACGAAAAATCAATTGAATTGAAATTGAAAGCAAAATCAAATGAATTTGAATTGAAAGCAAAATTAATTGAATTTGAATTGAAAGCAAAAATCTATTGAATTGAAATTGAAAGCAAAATCAATTGAATTTGAATTGAAAGAAAAAGCAATTGAATTGAAATTGAAAGCAAAATCACTTGAATTTAAATTGAAAGGAAAATTAAACTGTCTTGAAATTTTTATAGGACGATACATCATCAGCACCTGGAATGTCACATCCGATGGGTGTTAGGGGCAATGTTTTAAATCGTGTTGGACATCAACAAGATAAATGGAAACGACAAGTCCGAGAGCAGAGACGTAATATTTACGATCGGCATACAATGCTAAATTAATTAATTTTTACAGACTGCAATGAACATCTCGCAGGTACAAAGCATTTCCTGTCTTCTGACTTGTCTCATTTATATATATATATATAATATATATATATATATGTATACATACTCAAATATTTAAGTCCGTTAATTTAGTTCGTAAATGTATAAATAAATATATTTTTTAAGGTAATAATTATTGAAAATAAATGTATATGTCTATAGAGTATTATCGTTCTCTTTTTTTGTTAGCCTTTTTTTTCTTTTCTTCATCGAAAAACATTTTTTCTTTTCTTTAACGAAAAACATTTTTTCTTTTCTTTTAAATGTAACGGGAAACTGGCAATGTAACGAAAAACATTTTGTGAATCATCGAAAGTTAATTGATTATTGATTTTTCAATTAAATCTTTTGCCACGTCGTAGAAAATTAATACGAGAGCTCCGCCAGTTCCGCGTAGAATATTCGAAAAAGCTCCCTTGAAAAAAGCTTTAGGTCCTTCTGTTTTGAATGTTTTTACCCAACAGTCTATTGTACTTTGATACATCATATCAGACTTTGCTCTATTCGATTGCATCATCATTCTTCTTCTCACTGTATCGAACGGATAGGAAATAATACCCGCGAATGTTGTCACCATCTAATATGCAAAATTTATTCATTTTTCCAGGTGTAATTAACTTTAATTATTAATTAGAAAAAATAGTTTCGTACCTCGGCGATACAGAAATTTATAATTAATGGCGACTCTTTAGGATTTGGCAATTGGCTCTTTAGTGTGTCGTAGAATCCAAAATATGTTGCTCTGTAAATTACGATTCCTTGAACGCTGACGAAAAATCCTCTGTAGAGTCCAATTGGTCCATCGGACTTGAAAGTTTTCTTCATGCAATCTATCATTCCGGAATATTCTCTATTCTTCTCCTTTCCAATGTCTGCTGCTAATCTGTGAAAACAAATTTATTTTTCGATACGTTATGTTTAAAATTTTTTTTTTTGAGGGGAGAATTTAAATACCGTGTTCGTGCATAATCGAGAGGATAGACAAAAATTAAGGAAGAGCCTCCTGCTGCTCCTCCGGCTGCCAAACTTCCACCGAATTGTTTCCAAAAATCATCTTTCGGCACACCGTCCAAAAAGATTTTTTTGAATTTGTCCTTAAAGGCAAAATTTAGAGCTTGAGTGGGAAAATATCGTATCACGTTTGCTAAATTCCCTCTCCAAAGACTGAAGAATCCTGTTTCTTTAGGGACTCGAATTAGCACATCAAGAAGCCCTATTTTTATTTTTAGTATTATTTTTTTAATTTGAAAAAAATATATTTTTTAAAAAATATTTTTTAAATAGAATTCAAATTAAAAGAAGTAGTAAAAATATCGAAACTTTAGGAATATTAATTTTACGTACCTTTATATCGTTGTTCAGCTTTAATGTGCTGAGAAGTTTCTTGTACTTGTAGAAGAATTTTTACCCGCTCAATTGGAGCGACTGCAGTTTTTGAAATTGCAGCAGAAATTCCTCCAGCTAAAAAGTCGACCAAAAACGATTTGTACTCGTCCATGTTTCTTTAAAAATAGATTGCTATTTACTTCCTTTTTCAAATTTGTATTGAACACCTGATAATTAGTACTTTTTGACAATTTCAAAATTGAAATCATTTTCTTAACAAAGAGGAAAAAAGTATCGTTACGATAACATAGAAATTGACACTATTTGACAATATCATTATGAAAAATGATGTATACTAATTTTATTGCTATCAATTTCTATGAAAAATAATTATGTGAAGTGAACCGAAAGTCATTCAATTGTTATTCTAAAAATATATATAAACTTAATAGAAATTAATTCAAATTTAATTTTAAATTAAGTGAAATTAAAATTGTTTTTAATTTTTAAATCAAATTTAATTATTAAATTAAATTAAATTTTAGATAAATTACATTAAACAGGGTTGCCACAGGTCAGGGAATTCAGGGAAAAGTCAGGGAAATTAGAATTGGTCAGGGAAATCAGGGAAAAGTCAGGGAATTTTATTAAAAGTACTGGAAAAAATTAAATTTTTAGAATTTATAAAAAAGTTCTAAATTTTTGAGTCTTTTTTATTTACCTTATAAACTATCAAATTTGCAAGAATTAAAATTCAAAACCTTCAATTTTTTCTACTTCTATGGCAATAATTTCTTATTCAATAACTTAATTAAATATTAAATAACTTAATTCTTGAAAAACTATCAAAAAATTAATATTTATAAATTATTTAATGAATAATTTTACTTGAAAATTTTAAAATTAATTGGATTTCAAAACAGAGTTATGCGTTTACAATCTTCATAAATAGATGAACTTCAAAGGTTTCAATTTGATATTTTAAAAACAACAGATTCCAGAAATTTAATTATTTTCAAAAGTGATAAACTTCTTCACAGAAATTCAATTATGTTCAAAAATTTTTTTAAATTCTTGTCCAAATTTCCAATATCGTTATAAATAATAAAATTCTTCTTTGAAATTCAATTATTTTCAAAAAATTAAATAAAATTCTTGGCAAAATTTGAATTATTTTCAAAAATTTATTTCCTCATTTCAATTATTTTTAATAGGTATCAACTATTTTAATATAATTTTCCAAAAGAATTCAATTATTTAAACAAAATTTTAATAAAAGTTTCACAGGAATTCAATTAATTACCAATTTTTTATAAATTTCTTCAAATCAATTCAATTATTATTAATTTTTTAATGAAGATTCTCGAAAGAATTCAAATATATTCAGAGAAATGAAAAAAAAAATAGTCCTGAAAAAATTCAAATATGTCGAAAAATTTAAATAAAATTTTTTTAAAAATTCTATTATTTAAAAAAATGTTAACAAAATTATTTACAAGATTTAGTTAATAAAACTGCAATTTTAATAAAATTTTCCTATAAAATTCAATTATTTGGAATAAAGTTCTTCACAAGAAATGAATTATTTTCGTAAATAATAATATTTTTTTCCAGAATTTAATTATTTTCATAAAAAAATTTTTTCATAGGAATTCAATTCTTTAAAAAAGTTTTTTTTTAATTCTTCGTCAGATTTCAATTATTTTCAATTTTTTAATGAAATTTCTCGATGGAATTTAATTATTTTCAAAAAGTTTTTTCAAAATTCTGAGAAATTCAATTATTTAAAAAAATTGGAATAATGTTGTTTCACAAGAAATCAATTATTTTCATAAATAATAACATTTTTCTTGAGAATTCAATTATTTAAAAAAATTTTGATAAAATGCTTTGTAAATTTGAAAAATTATAATAAAATTGATTATAGAACACAATTATTTTTGTAAAATATAACATTCTTCCTAGGAATACAATTATTGTCAAAAATATTCGTAAAAATCTTCGAAACAATTCAATTATTTTCGTAAAATATCAAATTCTTCGAAGCAAAGCAATTAATTAAGAAATTTTGATAAAATTCTTTCCAAGAATTCAATTCTTTTTAAAAATAAACATTTTCAAAGAAATTCAATTATTAAAAATTTTTTTTTTTTTTTATTCTTTGTCAGATTTCAATTATTTTCAATTTTTTAATGAAATTTCTAAATGGTTAATTATTTTCAATAAGTTTTTAAAAATTCTGAGAAATTCAATTATTTTAGAAAATTTGAATAAAATTCTTCACAAGAAATTAATTATTTTCATGAATAATAATATTTTTCTCCAGAATTCAATTATTTTCACAAATAAATTTTTCATAGAAATTCAATTCTTTAAACAAATTTTTAATAAAATTTGTTGCAAGAATTCAATTATTTTCTCATCTTAAGTTTATTATAAAACATGAAGAAACCGATTGCTCCGAGTCGAAGACTCGGAGCGACATGATCGCTTTCTTCATGTTTTATAACAATTTTTTTTTAATTTGTTTAATTTCAAAAAGGTTTGAATTTGACATTTTTGAAAATCTTAATTCCTATAGAAAAATAATAATGATTAAATATTTATTTAAAAAGGAAGTTATTAATCTTTTCGAATAATTTTACAATTAAAGAAATTTGTAAATAAACGTAATAGAACATTTTTTTTTAATATCTAATAATTTTTGGAGTGAATCAGAATATTCTTCAGGGTCAGGGGAAAAGTCAAAAATTTGTCTGGAAATCAGGGAAAAACAAAATTAAATTTTTGTGGCAACCCTGTTAAATTAATTAAATCAAATTTTAAATAAATTACATTAAATTAATTAAATTAAATTCTAGATAAATTACATTAAATTAATCAAATTAAATTTTAAACGATAAAAAATACAGTTTTTGTTCATTTTATTAGTAGCTTTTATTTTTTTCAAACTTGAACTTTTCTTTGCTATATTGTAAGGCTTTGCACATGGTCTTACGACTATTCATAAGTTCAAAATTATGTTTAGCAGACTAACTATATCTAGAGAATTTTATCGGCATTTTTTTTTTTTTTTTTTGCATATTATATTCTATTATAAGGGAAAATACAATATGTAGTTCATTTTTCAAATAGAAAAAATATAACCGAAGGTACATACGATTTTTGGAGACTAGATACGTATTTTGGACACTGACACAAAGTGATTTGGTACTTTCATCTCTAAACACTTAATTAGTAGAGGTTTTAACATTAAGAAGGTACACAGTGTCACAGAATACTCAGAGGAATGTCATTCGGCACATCGTGGCATAAGTTATTTTTTTTTCTTGTCAGATCAAACTGTTTCTAAAGAATTTTAATCAAAAAATTCTTTCATAAATTTCTTAGGGTCCAACTTATTCATTCCGTTTTTTTCTCTCAATATTAATCATTTTTTTCATTGACAATTTACATTTGTGTAAATGTAAATATTTTTTTCCTCCAACTTTCCCTTAGAATTAAATCAAAGGAATAGTATCATTGTTCATTAATTATTCATTATTATTCATTAATCAAATGAATTAATTTAATTAATTTAATTAATTAAATGAAGAATGATACAATAACCAAATTTGTTTCTTAAAAATAAAAAAAGACGATACAATTTTGTTTTTCTAAATTGTCGATTGCAATAGATGGACGAATTCACAGTCACTGCCATAGAGTAAATATACATAAAAAAAATTGAATTAAATTCATTATTGTGCGAAAGAATTTTTCTAAATCTAACGACCAAGTTTAACATCTATAGAGATAAAAAGAAAAGAGTATATATTGTCTCGAAAAAATGATAAAAAATGTTGAATGGCAGTAAAAGTGTTGAGAAAAAGTAGCAAAAAGTCACGTAACTTATTTTCTAGTATAAAAGAAGATTTTTTAGAGACAGATGATTTTTTTAAGCATCATTAACAGAGATTCTGCAGTTTTTGGAAATATTTTCCAGGAAAGTTTCTTCCATTCCCATTTACGCTGCATGAACGGACTGAAAAAGAAAATTGCAGATAGAAATATAAAAAAAAGGTTATTAAAAACGTGTGATGCTTTAGCAAATTTCTTTAGATGCTCCAATTTTTTTTTTTTTTTTTGGTTAAAAGCCATTTCTCTTTTTGTTAGTCAGCAAAGCTCAATGAACTTTTGTTGAACATACTTTCGCGATGTCAACACCGGTCAAATTTTTAACCAATGCCGGAACACGGTTTACGATATTCAAAACCTCCTCGGTTAATTTCTCAGCACCAATTGCACCATTGCCACTTGAAACCATTGTTATTTTCTTCGCCTGCGAAAGTGGAGCTGCGACTTCAGCAGCAACCTGAAATTAGAGTAGAAAAGTAGAATAATTTAATTATTAATTAAAACAGGCTTCGCACTCATCTACTAAAACCTACTATTTACTACTTTTCTATTAATTTAAATTTTCTAATACTAGAAATCAAAAAATTATTCACAAAAATTATAATAAAATTTTTTAAAAAGGTTCAATTATTTTCAAAAAATATTCAAAATTCAATTATTTTCAATATCTAATATTTTCATAAAATTTTGCAAAAGAATTCAATTATTTAAAAAAATGATGAAATTCATCAAAAATTCAATTATTTTCATAAATAATAAAATTTCCACATGTATTCAATTAATTTAGAAAAGCATTTTCGAAAAAATGTCGAAAAAATCAATTATTTAACAAAATTTTTATACAATTCTTTTTCACAATAATTCAAATACTTTCACTAATAATATTTTTCATGGAAATTCAATTTTTTAAAAATTTTTTTGATAAAATTCTAAGCAAGACTTCACTTATTATTTTTATAAATAATAAAACTCATCAAAGAATTTCAATTATTTTTAATACTATTTTAAATTAATTAATCGAAAAAAATTCAATTCTTTTCACAAATAAAGTTTTCCACAAGAATTCAATTATTTAAAATAAAATTTCATAATATTTCTTATATTTCGAAGAAATAAATTATTTAAAACAATGCTTATAAAATTCTTAAAAAGAATTCAATTATTTTTAAAAATGACAAAATTTTTCATAGATATTCAATTCCTTTTAAACATTTTAATAAAATTTTTCGCAATAATTCAATTATTTTCATAAATAATAAAATTATTCTCAGAAATTTAATTATTTTCGAAAATTTTAATATAATTCTAAGCAACTATTTAATTATTTTCATGAATAATTAAATTCTTCGCAGAATTTCAATTATTTTTAATACAATTTTACAAGAATTGCACAAAAAATCTAATTATTCTTAAAAATTTATTTTTTGTTCTTCGAAAAAATTAATTATTTAAAAAAATGTTTTTTTAAAATTCTGTGGAAGAATTCAATTATTTTAAATACAGTTTTAATTAAATTTTTTTAAATAATTCAATCATTCTTTTAGACTTTAATAAAATTCTTCCCAAGAATTTAATTATTTACATAAATAACAAAATTATTCCCGGAAATTCAATTATTTTGAGGCATTTTAATAAAATTCTTTGCAAAATTCAATTATTTTTATAAATAAAAATATTTATTACAAGAATTCAATTATTTTTAAAGGTAATAGATTTCTTCTTAGAAATTCAATTATTTAAAAGAATTCTAATAAAATCGTTCACAGAAATTCAATTATTTTTAAACATTTTAATAAAATTTTTTGCAATAATTCAATTATTTTCATAAATAATAAAATTCTTCTCAGAAATTTAATTATTTTTGAAAATTGTAATATAATTATAAGCAACTATTTAATTTTTTTATAAATAATAAAATTCATCGCAGGATTTCAATTATTTTTAATACAATTTTACAAGAATTGCTCAAAAAATCTAATTATTGTTAAAAATTTATTTTTTGTTCTTCGTAAAAATTAATTATTTAAAAAAATGTTTTTTTTTTTAATTTTGTGGAAGAATTCAATTATTTTAATAAAATTTCAATTGGATTATTTGTAAAATTTAATTATTTTTAAAAACTTTTCGCAATTTAATGAATTTCAATATCTGTTATTTTCATAAAATTTCCAAATAGAATTCAATTATTTAAAAATTTTTTATAAAAATCTTCGCAAGAATTTAATTCTTTTCATGAATAAAATAAAAGTTTCTCAGAAATTCAATTATTTAAATTAGAATTTGCATAAAATTAATCGAAAGAAATCAATTATTTAAACATTTTTATAAAAGTCTTCGCAAGAATTTTTTTTATAAATATTTAATATTTAATTTTTTATAAATATTTAAATTCTTTCATGAATAATAAAATTCGTTGCAGGAATTTAATTTATTGGCAGGTTAAGAAAGAAGTAAATATTTTTGATAAAAATTAGAAAAAAGTCAGGAAAATAAAATATAGAATGGAATTTTTGTTAGTTTTGTTAAGTGTACTAAAGTTTTTGTAAATTGTTTTGTAAATAGTTTTTTTGGTCATCAAGTTTAATTTTTCGATAGCTACTTGTTTACTACTTTTTTTAATTTGAAAGATACTTTTTGCTAATTTTTTAAAATTAATTATCGAGTGCAAAGTCTGTTAAAAATAAAGTAATAATTGATGGAGAATTTAAGAATATTCGGGATAATTTCTTTCTACTTTTGAAAGTTTGAGAAAGAAGAAGAGAGGAAAATCGAACGAGTACCTTTGGTAAAGTTTCAAGTAACATGTCAATCATAGCGGCACTCTTGTATTCGCTCATTGCAGCAGCTTTCTTTGCCATTTGTTCGGCTTCAGCCTTTGCTTTCGCCTCGATGGCAGAAGCTTCTGCGTCTCCTCGAATTTTGATAGCCTCGGCCTCGGCTTCTGCCTCCATCACTTGTCGAAGTCTATTAGCTTCAGCCAATTTCTCTAATCTTCATTGTTAATTAACAGGAAAGTTTTAGATTTTTAGATTTTAGATCATTTAGAATTTTAAAAACAAATTTGTGCTAAAATATAAACGTAGGAATTTTTACCGGTATTTTTCAGCATCCGCTGGACGTCGCACAGTTGCGTCCAATTCTTTAATACGTCTCAGCATTTCCTGCTCGGCGACAGCAATTTCCTGACTACGCTCCACAACTTTAACTTGCATTTGCTCTTCCATAATTCTCTGCTTCGTCTTGGCTGCTTGAAGTTCAAAAGCCATTTCTGCCTCTGCTTTCTAGAAGGAAATTTCGATAATAAAAATTTATGTAAAAGGGAAATGAGTTCAGAATTTTTTTTTTTTGTTGTCTTACTTTTGTTTGCACTTCGACATCATAAGCGGCTTTCTTCAATTCAAAATCACGTTGAGCTTTCGCAATTTCTGTATCATTGAGAAAACGAGCAGCCATCCTCTGCTCTTCTGCAATTGCCTCTCGAATTTGTGCATCTCGACGAGCTTCTGCTTCTCCAATTCTTGCGTCTCTTTTAACTTCAGCTGTTCGAGCCATTCCGAGGGCTTTCAAATAACCCTAAAACGTATTTAAAATTTTGAATAAGTATTCAATTTTTTTCCCCAAAAAATAATAGAATAGGAAGTACAGGATCAGGTTGTATGGAAACATCTATAGAGACTTAAAATTAGATTCAAATAATCTTCCTAAAATTAATTATAACAATTATTATACATCAATATTATCGTGCAAAAAAATTCGTGACAGAGTGTACTGCTAAAAAATAATTTCTAATTTAGAAAAAAGAACCACAAAATTAAATATTGCAAAATACAAAAAAACAATTTATCAATTTGAAATTTTTCGGCAAAATCTAATTTCACGTAAAGCAGTTTCTTGTTTTTTTTTTTTCTTTTTATTGTTTTTTTCAATAAAAAGAAGTGCGCAAACGTGCAAAAATAGTGCTGCACTACAAAAAAAGATAAAACCAGTTTGAAAAATGTTTCCTTTGTTTTTTATAAAATGTCCTTGGTTTTTTTTAATAGTCTAGAGATATTTCTTCTCAATAGGAGTTTTTGGCAGGGCAGGAAGTACTGCTATTAAAAAGAAAATAAGTGAACGTACCTTCGAACCCTGCAAGTAGCAAAACAAATCTCAATTGTATAATTATTATAAAACTGTGTTTCATCATTAAAAATAAAATGAATAATGCTTGTAGTGAAATTTTGAAAAGAAAAAAAAAATGGTAAATAATAATTTTATCTAGAAAAGAAAAAAGTATAAATTTTTCTATCTAAAGGTTGACTATATTCTATTTAAAGAATAAATTTTCAATTCCAATTCTTGATGCAAGCAAGCAATTTTGTTGAATAGAAATATAATAAATTAACATACTTCCTCGTCTCGAATATCTTTCAGTGTATACGAAACCACTGTTATTCCCATATTAACAAGATCACTGCTTGCAACTTCAAACACTTCCTTGCTAAATTTCTTCCTGTCTTTGTAAATTTCCTGGAAAATTTTTTATTAATTAATTATTTATTATCTTGTTATTTTATTCCAATTTTTTTATTTTATTCTTATTTTTTTATTTTATTTTATTCTTATTTTATTGTTATTTTACAGGATTGCCACAAAAATTAATTTTGTTTTCCCCTGACTTTTCCCTGGTTTCCAGACAAAATTTTGAATTTTTCCCTAACCATAAGGAAAATTCAGATTCACTCTACAAATGATTAGATTTTCTTTTTAAAAAAACTGTATTAAAAATAATTGAAATCCTGCGATGAATTTTATTATCTATGAAAATAATTAAATAGTTGCTTAGAATTATATTAAAATTTTCAAAAATAATTAAATTTCTGAGAAGAATTTTATTATTTATGCAATTAATTGAATTATTGTGAAGAAATTTATAAAAAAAATTTGTAAATAGTTGAATTCCTGTGAAACTTTTATTATTTATGAAAATAATTTAATGTTTGCTTAGAATTTTATTAACACTTTTTTAAATACTTGAATTCTTTTGAAAAGTTTGATTAAAATAGTAGATATTGCAAATCATTGAATTGAGTAAAATTTTTGAAAATGATTGAATTTTTGCAAAGAAATTTATTAAAATTTTTGTAAATAATTAAATTTTTGAGAAGAATTTTATTATTTTTAATTAAAGATAATTGAAAATTTGGACGAGAATTGTTTTTTAATTTTTGAACATAATTGAATTTTTGCGAAGAATTTTATTACTTTTGAAAATAATTGAATTTCTGCAATCATTTGTAATTTCTCCAAAATTAAATTTTTTCGTCAGTACTTTAATAAAAAATCCTGACTTTTCCCTGATTTTCCTCATGTCCCTGACCTATGGCAACCCTGTTTTATTATTCAAGTTTTATCAGTGAAAAATTTTCAGAATTTATTACCTCCACTGTCATGCTTCCCATTATTGCTCTTTGATGTCCCTCTAATGTTACCAATGCAATATTGTGAATTTCATCTTGAGATTTTCCCAAAAATTGTTCACAAGCTGTTGATAACATTTCTTCATTTTGTCCTTGAATCTTTACCTACAAGGATTGCAAATAAGAATAGGAAATATTAAAATACAACAATAAAAAAATTAGTGTAAAGATAAATAAAAATAGAAAATAAGACTAAAATGCTATAATCAAAAAATCTAGTGTAATTACAATTAAAAAATACTAAAATGCGATAATAAAAATGTTTAGTACAAATAAAAATAGAAAATATTAAATAATTGTGTAACAAAAAATTTAGTTAATTAAAAAGGTTTGCAAAAATTGATATTCTTTCAATTTTCTTACCTGTGCTATACCAGTTACTGAAATTGGTACTCCTTGACAGGTATAAACAGTGGGACTTTCTACCTGTAGTGTCATTGTATTTAGTGAAATCCTAAAATTAAAATAATGAGTTATTATTTCATTGGAAATAAAATTTTTTTTATTTAGTAGAAATTTATTTAATAGAATTTTATTTAATTGAAATTCATTTAATAGAATTCTATTTAATAGAAATTTATTTAATAGAAATTTATGTAATAGAAATTTATTTTTAATAGAAATTTATTTAATAGAATTCTATGTAATAGAAATTTATTTAAAAGAATTCTATTTAATAGAAATTTATTTTTAATAGAAATTTATTTAATAGAATTCTATGTAATAGAAATTTATTTAAAAGAATTCTATTTAATAGAAATTTATTTAATAGAATTCTATTTAATAGAATAAAACGAATCAATTATTAAGTTACAATATTGAACGCACTTTTGAACTTGTTGAACAATGGGCCAAACAAAGACTCGTCCTCCAGGAACTAACAGTGGTTTCCCATAACAGCATCCTAGAAATTCATTTAAATTTTCAACTTTTTATGAGAACGTTTTATCTCTTTTAAGAGACATTTTTTTTCGATTTTACAAAAGAATGAGTAAATCACTAAAAATTTGTTCAAATTAGATTTCATTGTGTTTCAGAACTTCGAAAACATGCATCAAATATTATTATAAAGATTAATTAAAACCAAAATTGAAATTACATTCACAGCAGAAGTTCAAAAGATTCTATTTCTACTCTGAAGTGAATGTCAAAACATTTTCTGATATCTTGTATAAAAATGAAAAATTACGAAACTAGATTAGAAATTAGATTTATTCTTTTTGATTTTATAGTAAAAGTATGATTATTGAATGAAATTTAATTGAATTTGGGTTATTAAATTGAATTTGGATTATTAATATTTGATTTGGGTTACTAACATTTGTAAAATGTTAATTTGGGTTAACATTGCATTTGGATTATTAATATTAACATTGGATTTTTCTTTTTTTTTTACAGAGATGCTCCTCCCAAAGATTATCTTTACGTCATAATAGAAGTTCGATGGAGAAACATGTTTTTATACAATTGACAAAGCCGGTTTTACATTTGTATATAGAAGTGCATAGAAAAAAAATTACCTGAAACAACGAGAGCTTCATTTGGACCGCAGGTAACAAATCCACAAGTATCCATTGCTAAAACGAAAACAATATTGACGATTTAATAGTAAAATATTTTTTAACACTGTTGCACACTCTTTGACAATTTGTCTAATTGTCAATATTGAATATGACTAATAGTTGGAGATTCTATGTAAGCGATATAATACAGATGAGCTGTTATTTAGTTGTGTTTGGTCGTTTACACATCAGCGCCAGAGTCGCTCGCTGTCAAACATGGGCGTCGTAGTATGGTCAGGAACGTGTTATAAATTCAAAGCTAATTCCATAAAGAAAAAATTATTCTCAAAATTAATTTCTCAATTAATGTGTTTATTGAAATTTGTTTACTTTTGTTTTTTATTTTTTATCTTCAAAGTCTATGAAGTTTTTTTCATTTTTTCTTATTAAAAGTCATTATTATTTTTGAAAGAATTTTAAAGGGCACCATAGAAAAATATCACGTCATTGATTATGGGAAGTTCACAATTCATTATACATTTATTATTATGTAATTGATTAAAATCTTCAAAACACTTCAAAATGAGTTTTATAATTTGCTGTTTTTCTGTTGAAAAAGAAATTTATTCAGTTTTTTTAAATATTAATTTTTTAAAACTGCATTTTTAAGTTATTTTTAATTAATTTTCCCTAATGTTGTTTGGAGAATTTATTAATTAAAAAATTAAGGAATTAATTTATTAAATGGGTGATTTAATTATTTTTTAATTTAATTAAAATTAATTAACTTTTTGTTCTTTTAAGAAAATTTCAATGCAATTAATAGAAAAGTTATTTTAGTGAGAGAATTTAAGGAACGGGTTTAAAGATTAATTTTTAGGAAAATAAAGTAGGACGAAAAGTTTATAAAGTTCTTCTTGATGGATTTATCTGCTTGTCCCTTTAGGGCTTCTGTATTTGAGAAAATTTGCATCAATAGCGATTTGCAAATTAAGTTAAGCTTTCGTCCTACAATCGCTTGTATACACATTTAGAAATTTTAATTATAAAACTTTTTTTATTAAATCAGTTTTCAATTATGCGTCGTACATGTAGAAAAATTTAAATAAAATGACATTTTTCTATTTAAAAATTGTTGACGAAGGGAAAAGCTTATAGTAATCGATTCCATTATTTGAAAATTAATTAGAATCTTCGGAATTGCTTTTTAAATCTTTCGTAATGATAATCATCGGTTGCTTTATCTTCGGCTTCTTTTCTCTTTTCTTTTGAGCTCATTGTCGACGAATTCGCCTGTCTCTGTTCTCGTGCATTATTTTTGCTTTTCTGAACATCGGATACTTCGATATTGACTGGAAAGGAAAAGATATTTTATTATTTAGAATAGAAATTGTATTTTTAATTTATTTTTGAATGGAGAGAAATAAATGTTAATACTAATTATGTATTGAGAATAAATATTTGGAAAATAAAAATGAAGTAATAAAATAAATATTACTTACATCTATTGTGTTGTACAAAATTAACAGCCATATTTGTAGGCACAAATTGTGACGGTCCATCTTTTTTTCTATGACGATCCCAAAGGAGTTTTAATTTCGCCTCCTCTGTCGCTTCAATGTTCTTGATTTTAGCTCTGTATTGATAGAAGTTTATTAAATCAATTTTAATTTTTAGAACTTTATTTTTATCAAATTGGTAGAAATTTATGAATTTAATTCTCAATTCTAATTTTTTAGGGTTTTTATTTTATTGACGAAATTATAGAAAATTACTCACTCAATGCCGAGATCAACTTCGGGAATTCCGGAGAGCATTTGATTTGAAAGCATCTCTTCGCTCCTGTATGTGGAACTTTGTCTTAAATGATCAGGAACTGCTTGAAGAGCTGCATCTTCTGGTGAACAATAAGCTCCTTCATTTACTGTATTTGTTTCTGATTCTTCCTTGTTGATTCGTTTTCTTTTAGATAGGTGCTCTTCTATATATTTCACCCTGTCAATTTCGAAAATAAATTAATTTTTCAGTACAAAGAAAATTAAGTTTTAATTAATTAAATAATTAAATAATTAATTAAATAATTAATTAAATAATTAATTAAATAAAAAATAACTAACATCTCTTCGTCCTCGTCGCGTTTATTTGTCTCGGCGTTAAATTGTGTTCCTATTCCTGTTTCATAGGCGTCGTTTTGTTTTATTTTTGCATTTTTCAAAGCTGCCATGTTCACCATTCCTCCGGCTTTAACATTAAATGGGTCTGACTGCAAATAGAAATTTTATTATAATTAGTAAATTATAATAGCAGGCATCACAGTACCTTTTTTCCTCAAAAAAGGTAAACAAATTATTCGAAAATAGTAATAACTTCTTTTTAAAAAAAAATTCTGTGAATTTTCAAATGTATTTGTTTACAATTAAATTTTACGAAATTTTTAGATTAAAATTCTTGTTAATTAATATAGAGGTATAATAATACTCACCCCTGAATCTTCTGTTGTTATTTTTTCCCCTGAATAATCTCCATCGATTTTCACACCGTTACTTCTTTGTCGAAGTTTCTGAATTGTTTTCAATTCCTCTAGTTTCTCTCTAAATGATATAAAAAGTTTAATATAGAAATATTCAAATATTACAATCATTTTTTACTAAATGTAAACAGTAAAATAATTGAATGATAATGGAAAATAATACCTTAAAGTGTTACCATCATCGTCATCACCCTCTTCTTCGTTTGAACTTTCTCGTCTCCTAAGAGGTTTGCGAGATTTTTTCTTAAATACTATTTTTGGTACAGATTCCTCTGTATCAGACATTGCTAAAAAGAAAAATACTTTGTACTAAAAATACTAAGTATTAAATAACAAATACCATTTAATAAAAAAAACGAAAAGGAACTACTGGAATTATAGGTTAAGTAATACAAAATTGCCCCATTAAGAGCAGAATACCTGCAATAATGAAATTTACAACTTCTTTGAATATTCGTTTTGCTTGTAATTAAAATACTGTTGAATATTTTTTCCGTGTATTTAACAATATTCGATTATTTATTTTACAGTTTCGATGAGCGATGAGCACATGACGGATTTTGACGTTTACACTCTGCGTCGTCTGCTTCGCGCTTGCTCATTTACTTGACAACAAGTGACGTCACTTTTCTTGGAAACCGCATTCGAAAACTAACCTAAAAACTATATTTAAAAAATCCACGAGTTTCACTTTAAGTGTAGGTGAAATATTTTATTTTTTAAGTGAAAATTAATAACAAGTTTAATTAAAATGGAAATAGAGGAAGAAAATCCCAATGTGGAAACCATCTCAAATAGAACGTCTGTCGAGGAAAGTAATTTAGACGATATTCGTTGTAAAAAAAGTTGTAAACAAAATATTCATAATTCTGAGAGTGATAATATCCAAGAATTAATTACTAGTGACAATTTAGAAAAACAAAAAAAACAAAAAGTTAGTACAAAAAATTGTACTAAGGTACAATTTATTTCAAACATCGAAAATAATTCTGACGATATCGATATGAATGACGATTTTACCAAGGATGTGTGTATGAATGATAATCAAGATATTTCTTTAAGTGAAAATATGCCCGTGGAAGATGAATTAAGACAATTTGACGTTCTCGACGATTTAGATCGTCATCGTGAGGAAAGTACAACTGATTCCGATACTTATGCTAATGAAAGTAGTGATTCTGATGTTCCAGATGAAGAGATCGAGGCAATGTTGGAAGAGAGTCTTCCCGAGGAATTTCGAAAGAAGAGAAAAGGTTGCAAGGACTTTGTTCCGTATGAGGAGAAGGAAAAACTTGTATTAGATGAAATTGGACACAATCATTTTGACGTTCTCCCCGAAGGCTGGGTACAAGTAACACATAACAGTGGAATGCCACTTTATTTACATAAACATTCTCGTGTTTGTACACTTTCAAAACCGTATTTTCTAGGCGCAGGTAGTGTGAGAAAACACGAGGTACCAGTGAGTGCAGTTCCTTGTTTACAATATCGAAGAGCACTTCAAGAGGAGCAGGCAGAGAAGGAGAGGGAGAAGGAGAAGGAACAATCTTCAACTTCCGATGGTTGCAATCTACCAAGTGCAAAAATTGAAACAGTTCAAGAAAATCGTGCAGCTCATTCTTTAGACAGTGAACAATTGAGAAAATATTGTCTCACCATGTTTCGATTTAAATCAATAAAAGTCATGAGATTTCAATCGTGGTCGGCGAGGAGAAAATTCACGAAAAGTAAAAAACATAGGAAACAATTGGAGAGGCCTACACTGCCCGATGGAACGAAATTAATTACTTTCCCGATTGCGAGTTCGACCACATCGGGAATGAATGATTCTAATGAACAGGATTGCAGCGGTGGTGCACGTCCCCCTAAACACTGGATTATGAATCCATCGGGTAAAAGTTATGTTTGTATTTTACACGAATACGTTCAGCATGCCCTTAAAAAGCAACCAACTTACAGATTCAAGGAATTGGAAAATGCCGCAACTCCCTACTCGGCAGTTGTTTGTATCAACGAAATGGAATACGGTTATGGTTTTGGAAGTAGTAAAAAACAGGCGAAAGCAAATGCAGCGCGTAAAACATTGGAAATTCTAATACCACAGATGAAGGATAAAATATCGGGTGATTCAAATACAGACGGTGTTTCATCGAATGCCGGCTGGGCAATAAAAGCAGCAAAGGGCGATTCAGACGCTGATCTTTCATTCTTCGATGAGATTTCAATCACCGATCCACGTGTCGCTGAATTTTGTGCAAAAACAACTGAACCATCGCCGCACGCAATTTTAATTACTTGCCTGCAGAGAAATTTTGGACAGGGCGATATGCAAATTGATTATTCAGTGAATACATTGAAACATCAGAGAAATGAATTTACAATGCGTGTGGGTAAGCATGAAGTCACTGTTGTTTGTCGAAATAAAAAAGATGGAAAACAACGAGCGGCGCAGGAAATTTTACAGAGATTACATCCACATATTCATTCGTGGGGATCATTACTCAGGCTCTATGGTTCACGGAGTGTTAAAACATTTAAGGAGAAAAAACAATTGGAACAGGAAATTACTTTACTGCAGGGCAAAGCAACAGTCAATCAGCCGAATCATGCGATTTTAGGGAAATTGAAGCAAGAAATGAAGAAATTGGCTGAACAACGAAAAGCCATGCAACCAATTGGTAAATTTGTTTCGTCCGATTTGCCGTCTGGATCAGCTGCCAATTTGAATAATGTCGATTTATAAAATCCGATTGTTTTGGATATAAATTCAGGTAAATTAATTATTTTTAATTTAACCTTCCTATTATTTATTAATTGATTTATTTTCTTGTTTATTTACTTACTTATTTTCTTGTTTATTTAATTATTCATTTTCTTGATAACTCACTTATTCATTTATTTATTTACTTGTTTGCTTATTTTCTGGTTGATTTAGTTATTATTTTCTTGTTTCTTTACTTATTTATTTTCTGCTTTATTTACTTTTATTTTAATTATCTTGTTTATTTACTTATTATTTTTTATTCATTATCTTGTTTATTTACTTATTATTTTTTTGTTCATTATCTTGTTTATTCATTTATTTTCGTAATTATTTATTGACTTGTTTATCTGTAAAAAGAATTTTTTCAGGGAAAATAATTGTAATGTCTAAAACTTGCGGCCACCCTGGTTTATTGACTTATTCATTTATTTATTTTTTTTTACTTGTTTATTTTCTTGTTAATTTAATTATTATTTTCTTGTTTATTTATTCATTTAATTTCGTCTTTACTTACTTATTTATTTTTCTTCTTTGTTCACTTGATTGTTTGTTTTTAATTTTTCCTAATTGATAATAATTAATCTTCTTGTAATAAAATTGTAATTCTAATTTAATTGTTTACAGGTATTCAACACCAATTATCCTAAAAGGAAACCAAGGATAGACATGCGGATTGTTCAGGATTATTGTTTTTCTATTTCTACTATATTGTATATAGTTCTTGTTCACGTAACGTATCTCTGATTTTATAGAGAATAGAGATCAATAAACTATAATTTTATGAAGTCACGTATATTAGATAAATAAAATATAAATTATAATTGAAAAATTTTTCTTTAGTTTTCAACAATTTTTAAATTTACGCGCGCTATATAGCGGAGTAAGTTATATCAATTCTGATTGGATCGGCTGTAGTGGACAAGTTCTCTGCTCTCAAACATTGTTTCTAATTGGCCATTAATCGTTATAAACTGACCAATTAGAATTCAACGAAAGAAGAAACATCCAATCGGGAAAATTCTTTAATTTCCCCTTATTTACCTAATAGAAAGAAAAGTAAGTGATAGATAGGTCTTAAAACCCTTGACACGTTTTTTCGATTTCTTCTCAAATGTTATAAGTCTTATAATGTGTTTATTATTTACAAAATAGTTAAATATTATAGATTAAATTGAAAAAATACCCAAGTGGAAAATACTGATTAATTTTCTAATTACTTATTTAAGGAAAAATTTGTATTTGTTTTTAGGTTATGTTCTCCAATATTGTCGAAATTTTCCGCATAAACCACAGTACAGCCAATGAAATCATTTAATACGACGAGTGACCTAGCGTCGCGACAGTCTTTTTGCTTCCCAATTTGTACCGTGTGGAACGTTTGAGAAAATTACTGACGTTTCGTTGTGGTTGTGTGCTTTGCTATTCGCATGGCCGACGTGTGCATTCCTGAGTTTTTGTTCGCGTGGTGTCCCTCGTTATTTTACAGGTGTCTTTATTAAAAAAAAAAATAAATTGTGTTTAAAAAGGGTTCAAGAAAATTAAAATTCTCTTAAAGAATATCACAAAGTGAGTGTGCATCGTGTCAAACCCACAAGTGTACCGTTCGAACGTTATGTCGTGCACGTTCGACCTGACATAATCCGGTTTGAACTGGATTTCGGCAGGTTCTTTAAGATAAATGGACTGGCCGTTCATTTCAGAAATTCTGCAGAACGGCTTTCACGAAAAGAGAAGTGCTAGTTTTCAGTTTTAATTAACCCCCAGGGGAAACCCCATCCAGGAACTAGGTAAAGAATCATTAAGTATAGGAACCACGCGACTTCCAGCACACAGCAATGTCCAACGAGGAGACATCCGCCGATCGTAATGTCGAAATCTGGAAGATCAAGAAACTCATTAAAAGCCTTGAAATGGCTAGAGGGTATGTTATTTTCGAATATTATTACCCAAAACTTTCCTTAATTGAAACAACATATGTTCCCATACTTGTGCATTAATTGCAAATTAAAGTCAGCCATCCACGTATTATATTTTCTCCAGGATGTCCGGAAAGTTTGTTTAGCTATTTATTTTCTACTTTGAATTCACTGATTTCTATTTCAGACAGTTAATTGTCAACATGTAGGTTAATATTCACCATTCGGAGCATAATTAACATTATGCAAGTTGTTGAAAGCAATTTTCTTTTCTTTGCCATATTTTTTTAAAGCAATATGTTATTTGGAAAAATGTTATTATTTTTTAATGAAAATAATTGAAATGAGTTTTGATTGCGCATTGACTGTAATTAATTTAAATTTTTGTCTTTTAGGAATGGCACAAGTATGATTTCGTTGATAATACCTCCAAAGGATCAAATATCAAGAGTAAGCAAAATGTTGGCCGATGAATTTGGAACTGCATCTAACATCAAATCTCGTGTAAATAGATTATCAGTTCTTGGTGCCATCACATCGGTACAGCATAGGCTAAAGTTATACACCAAAGGTAATTGGAATTTCACATAAAAAAAATACATAAAGTACATAAAAAATTGTGTATTTAGAAACTTAAAAAAAGTATAAAGAGAATTAATAGTATGAAGAGTAAAGAGTAATTAGTTAATTATAATTTCAAAGAGTAATTTATTACTTATAGTAATTAGAAGAGTAATTATCTTTTTATTTCAGTACCTCCAAATGGCCTGGTTATTTACTGTGGAACCATTGTAACAGAAGAAGGGAAAGAAAAGAAAGTCAACATCGATTTCGAACCCTTTAAGCCTATTAATACTTCTCTTTACTTGTGTGATAATAAGGTATTAATTAACAACAGTCAAAACAATTTAAACTGTGCCAAGTTTGCTTAATATGAATTATGTAATCAAATTTCTTTAGACGTACTTTTTTTGAACTTAGTTTATTATTGAGAGATTTGAATTTTTTTTTCTAAACTTTTCGTAAAATTTTCAACAGATTTTTGTATTGATAATTTAATTATTTTCTTCTAGTTTCATACTGAAGCGCTTACTGCGCTGCTTGCAGACGATAACAAGTTTGGTTTTATTGTTATGGACGGTAATGGAGCGCTTTTTGGTACACTACAAGGAAACACACGTGAAGTCTTACATAAATTTACGGTGGACCTTCCCAAAAAGCACGGTTCGTATATTTGGAAATTAATCTGATATAATGTGTTACTAATTCGAATAACATTCGCTTTCAGTGCAATTTTTTTGACGAAGTTGAAGTCCACAACGTTTATCAACGAGAAAAATGTATTTAATGCATTCAAGTATTATTTTTAATTTAATAATTGTAAAATAATTATCAAAATATAAACATTAATCTTTTTTCTAAATATTTTTGTTTCAATATTGCTGCGTCATTTTTAATTAATTTACTAAGTGAACAATTTTTTTTTCGTTGATCAACGTTGTGGACCTCAACTTGATATTTTTTGCAAAGATTGTAAAAGTACTTTTTTATTCTTACTTTTTTGTATTTTTTCTCTTTCTGTAAGTTTTATTTCTAGTATTTCTCATTTGCTTAACAGTATCACTCTAATTATTGTTAATAAAGATTTTTTTGGTATAGAAAAAATTGTTTCAGCAAAGAAAATTGTACAAAAAAATTTGAATATACTAAAACATTGTTTGTAAAGACAAAAATTGTTTTATAATAATAAATTGTTTTATATTTCAAAAATAATTTTAACAATTGTGTAAAAGAGAAGAGAAGAAAGATATGTTTTAAGAAACAGTAATCTAATTACAGGCAGAGGAGGACAGTCTGCTCTTCGTTTTGCCCGATTACGTATGGAAAAGAGACACAACTACGTCCGTAAAGTTGCTGAAGTAGCGACTCAGCTTTATATTACTAATGATAAGCCTAACATTGCGGGTCTTATTTTGGCTGGTAGTGCTGACTTTAAAACAGAGCTGAGTCAGTCTGATATGTTTGATCCTGTAAGTTACATAATATATTAATCACTTCCACGCAATTAATTTCTAACGTTTTTCTCATTTTCTTTCTTCCTTTTTTTATTTTCTTTCTATGTTTTTTCGTTTCGTTTCTTTCTTTTCTTTCTATTTTTTCTTTTTTTCTTTCTTTCTTGATGGAAAAATATGGAAATATTTGTTTAAATACAGTCGAGCCCAGGGTGTCTACTAACCAGGAAATCCGGGAAATAGCCGGGAATTTAATTTGACTGGGAAAACCGGGAATAAGCCAGGAATTTTATGCTAAATCGGGAATTTTTTTTATCAAATTAAAAAAAGTTTTATTATTTTGATTTGCTTTTAAAAAATCGTTCTTTACTTCAATTTTTATAGATATTTACACTGTTCTCTAAAATTTCAATTAGTTAAAAATAATTAATTTGATAGTAAAAAATCAGTCACTGATTCAAATATAGTTAGTAAATAAATTTTAAAAAAATTATCGAATTAATAGAAATTTTGTAAAATTCAACTGAAAATAATTAAATTTGTTAAAGAATTTCATTAAAAAATTTTTAACAAATCGAATTTTCAAAGTATTTTAATTTAATAATTGATAAATAATTGAATTTTATAAAGAGTCACGTTCTAATGTTTTCATGTTTCTTAGTGCGAAGATTAATAATTAAAATTTTTATTAGTTAATTCAAAAAAAAGATACACACTTAAAATTATTTAATAAAATTGAATTTTCGCAAAGTTTTTTTAAAAATTCTGAAAAATAAGATTTTTGGAATGTTTTAATTCTATTGTTTCAAGATAATAGAATTTTTATAAACAAATAATTGAAAATTTTTGAAATAATTGAAATTTCTTTAAATTCTATTAAAAATAATTAAATTCTTTTAAACAATTTTATTTAAATTTTTCGAAAATAATCAAGGGAAGTTTGCCACCGTAATTATAATTTTATTTTTAAAAATTTCTTCGCAATATATTCAATTATTTTCATAAATAGTAAAACTCATTGCAGAATTTCAATTATTTTTAATACAATTTTAATCAAATTCCTCGAAAAATGTAATTAATTATTCTTAAAAATTTTATTAAATTTCGTCAAAAGAATTCAATTATTTCTAGAAACTGTACAAAAATTCTTCTCAAGAATTCAATTATTTACATAAATAGCAAAATTCTTTAGATTTACTAAATTCTTTTGAATATTGTTTTAAAAAAAAATTCTTCACAAGAATTCAATTATTTTCACAAATTTCCATAATATAAATTTCTTCCCAGAAATTAAATTATGTTTAAACATTTTTTAAATTTCTCCTCAAAATTTCAATTACTTTTATAAATAATTAAATTGTTCTCCACAATTCAATGATTTTCAAAAATTTTAATAAATTTTAATTTATGTTCAAAATCAAATAAATTTAAATTTGATGAGAAAAAAACCGGGAAAAATTAGGACAAAGCCGGGAATTTTGTTGAACGAAAATAGTAGACACCCTACGAGCCTGTCGGAATGCAACACTATTTTAAGAATTTTTTTTTATATTAAAAAATGTCCAACAAGAATAAATTTCATTTAGTTCCGGAATATTGTAAAATTATTACAAACTTAGATTATAAAACAATTTTTTAAGGACTGTTTCCTGTAATAAAATTTGAAAAATCGAGTTACATTCCGACAGGTTTTACTGTACAGACATTTTTTTTAGAAATTTATTAACTTTTGAAAAATTCGGTACTAAAAATCTGTTGTGAGGTTTTTGTAAATGAAGAAATTATTTTCAGAGATTGCAAGCTAAAGTTATAAAACTAGTTGATGTTTCGTATGGAGGAGAAAATGGTTTTAATCAAGCCATTGAATTGGCAGCTGAATCCTTGCAGAATGTGAAATTCATTCAGGAGAAGAAACTTATTGGTAAATTATTTATTCTTCAAATTTATTGTTCTTTATGATTTTTTTTACGTAGTAAAAAATTTTTTTTACGTAGAATAATTTTTTTTAATATGAATTTTAAAGTAAAATTTTTTTAAACTGAAGTTGGCGTCGACCCTGAGCGTCGAAACCTTAAATGATAGTTTTCGACAATGAGCGTCGATGTACGGATACAAAAGAACCAAAAGAAATTAAAATTATGTCCCTGAAGTCACCTTCAGGGACATAATTTTAATTTCTTTTGGTTCTTTTGTCATCCCTTGATTTTTATTTCTTGAAATCGTGTTTAAGACAAAATTTTTGAATTCAAGGTCGCTATTTCGATGAGATTTCCCAAGACACAGGAAAATACTGTTTCGGCGTTGAAGATACGTTGAGAGCCTTGGAATTAGGTAGCGTAGAGACTTTAATTTGTTGGGAGAATTTAGATATTCAACGATACGTTCTGAAGAATCACACGAACGGTGAGGAAAAAGTATTGCACCTAACGCCTGAACAGGAAAAAGACAAAACACACTTTACTGATAAAGAGGTAAATTATTCTTTAGAACACACACTCGTTTTTAACACACACACACATACTCGTTATTTTATTGATAAAAATACTTTCCTTTTTTTAAATTATCAGAGTGGTGTAGAATTGGAATTGGTAGAATGCCAACCGCTACTCGAATGGCTGGCGAATAATTACAAGAGTTTTGGAGCAACATTAGAAATTATAACGGACAAGTCCCAAGAAGGTTCACAATTTGTCAGAGGCTTTGGTGGAATTGGCGGTGAGTTTTTCTCAATAATAATTTATATATTAAAAAAAAATTAACCGCTCCGATTAGTTTAATTCGAAAAATTGTGGTTCCACGAACATCGACAAGTTCCTTCGATAATTGAGATTTGACTAAAGAAAAAAAGAAAATGAAAATTTAGAATAGGTTTTAGGAGATGTAATCTCCTTTAACTAGATTTAAGAAGAAAAATACTAATCAAATTTTCACCTGATAATGCATGTTTTTTTTGCCACTAAAATGTGGAAAAAATTTTTGAAGATATGAGAAGAGATTTTTAGCTTTTTGAGAAATCGTGTTCGATAGTTAATAATAACTGTAGAGCATATGTTCGAATTTAGGAATCCTCCGCTACAAAGTTGATTTCCAGTCACTGCAGGCTGATGAGCCTCTTGATGACGTTGACCTCGATGATTACTAATTTCATCCGTGAAATACTCAAGAGTCTACCAGGTAGAAGTTTATCTGTTTTGAGTGAATTCATTCATATTTCGTGTTTCGTAGAATTTCTCATTCTTGATAAATAATTCGATGGATTTGTCGAGTCGTCTCACTAAACTTTAAATGAACACACTTCTTTCTTCTCAACTATTTTGACAAATTTTCTTTTCTTTTTGCTATTTTTCTAGATAAAAATAATATTTTCTCTTTTTGTATATTCTTTTTTTTTAATGTATAATGTTTGAGTAATTTTAATTTTTTTCTATTTTATTTTATTCAGTGAAGTAATTAATTTGAAAAAGTGCGTTCATTTAATGTTTGAGAATCGTAGTAAAAATGTATATCGACAAACTGCTATAATTTCTTCATTGAGTTTTCACTGATTAGAATAGTCCTATATATTATTTCAAACGCTGAATTCATAAAATATGTTTGTTTCTTCATGTCATGCATATGCACTGCACATTTATTACAATTTCAAAACAGTATAATTTGGAGTTTTATTTTTTCTTTTCAAAAAAAAAAGGAAAGAAATTGTTTATGGAGAAAATTTGGTTTTTAATCGAACTGAAGGAAATTTGTTTTTTAACTATACATTGAAGGAAATTGTTTATGGACAAAATTTAGTTTTAAAAGAATGAATTCGTGGAAAAAAAATTAAAAAGAAAAACATTTGGTTTTTAGGGATGGAAAAAAATTTTTTGGAATTGAACATTTTTATTCCTCTATTTAATGGAAAACACATAGTATTTCTAAATCAATAATTACGTAATTTCAAATGATCAATTTATTATCTTTACATTTGCAAAAACTACATTCATAATTAAGTAACAATTTCATAAATACTAAATAATATTGTGCTCGAAATTATCTTTTTATTGCTGATTCTACATCTTTTCTCTTTTATCAATTGCATGACAAAAGCTTTTGTAGTTTTTCTTCCCTCTTTTAGATGAATTAGATGGAATTTCTGTAGATTTTTATTTTACCTAGTGCTGTTCAAAATTATTTTAACTAAAGATTATTTTTAACGATACTTCACAAGCATTTTAAATAGGAAATTAAATTGTAAATATATTTTTAATATTCCTTTCGCTATTCTGGCAGTAATTGTTGAATATTTACCTTCTTTTACTTTATTAAAATTACTAACGGTAGATTTTACTAATATACTTTAATTAATTAATTGATAATTAAAATGTAAATTTTAACCCGGCTGTGAAAACTTTTCCTTAAGTTTAAAATGTACTTTGTTTAAATATTGAGGAAACACTTTCTTCAAATTGTGCATGCTTTGTTGTTCAGTACCCGAAAGTAAATGAATATTGTATCTGTAGCTAATTCTAAAATATTGATGTAATTTTCAAAAATTGCTGTTATTTATTTATAATTTTTTGAAAACGTGATAAAAATTGGCAATTGTTTTTAAATGTAGTTACTTTTCTTTTGAATTATTAAATTTGCACGTTAACATTTGATATTTTAATAAATGTTTTGATTAAAATTCAAAAAGACTTTTTTAATCAATTTTTTTTTTTACTAACAAATTTTGATTACGATTTTAGAGGGTAATGTACTAATATACCTTTTCGTTTTTATTAGCTCGCATATCGGGAAAGGTATAGTACATGCTTTTTAATATAAAATTCCCAATTTACAAAAAAAAAGAATCAAACAATACTATAGAGTATTCCCTTAATAATAATTTCTGTAAAATTCGCTAATTTTAGAATACTGGTTTTTGAAAGAAATAAAATCATGAGTCTTACAATCCTTTGAGTATTTTAAAACAATTATGGCTAAGTTAGTCTCCCTGTACTTTGAAAATCAATAAAAACAAGCTAGTGTATTTTTCTAGAAACCTTAATATTCTTCTAAGTAAATTATCGGTTCACTTGAAAAACAGTTTTACACTCTGGGAATTGACTACACATTTTTATTTACATAAATTAACATTTTTAAAAATCGTTTTTTATAAATTAACATTTTTCTAATTCTATAAATTAACATTTTTAGAAATCTTTCTTTCGTAAATTAACATTTTTAAGAAACAACGTTTTTTTGTCTTTCAAAAAAAACAAGAAAATAAGTAATTTTAATTTGAAAAATACATAAAGAAAATTCGTAAAAATTTTAGAAAAATACAACTAGGAATTAATTACAAAATTATGACAATAATAATAAAAATTGTCTTTTTTTATTGCAGGAATATTGCGCTACAAAGTCGACTTTCAAAGTATGCAATTGGAAGAAGATGAACTCGATAATTTCGATCTGGACGATTATTAAAGCAGTTGAATTTACACAGACTACTCGGTTCTCAATGCTTATGAGAAAGATAATTAAAAAAAAAAAACAAAAACAAAAAAACGCACTGCGTGTTTTCTCAATCGCGTAGTATTTTAATGAGAAGCACTTTTTGAAAAAGAAAAAAATTCCAACAAGAGGCAATTTATAAAATTTATAAAATTAGTGAATCGTTTCAATTTTTATCAAGCATTACGCGATGAGAGAAATCTCCAGTTTGTCGCTTAGATTGATGATGTGCACGGGAAAGAGCAACACGAAGACTGTGACACTTAATAAAGCCAGCTTGATACCTGCCTACCATCTTTAAAATAATAATATTAATAATAATAGTAATAATTCACGCAAAACATTTCAGAATTAAACGATATTTTATAATTCTTTGATTATTCACATGGATTTGTTTAATCATTTTCAAATAATCTTAGCAATATGAAAAAAAGACAAAACAAAACTATTTGTATAGTGCTACGAAATATCGGAAACGATAAATTTTTGTAAAATCGCCTTTTGCTCCTTTTTTTCTAAATGTTATCGGCTCAAAGAATAATTAACATCATGGAGAGAGAGAGATAGAGAGAGAAAGAGTTTTAATATTATATAAAAACAATCTGTAATAAATTGAATTTTAGATATATCATTTAGCCTACATCGTGCATTTCGTAAAATTCATATGAATAATGAAAGCATTGCACAAATTTTTCAGACTCCAAATTATTTTCAATTTGTATTTTTCTTTAAAAAAATGAAAGGATAGATATTTGGGAATTCAACTGGTCACATCCGTCTCTACGACAATATAAATATACATGAAAGAAGAAGAAACAAAAAATTGTATGTGAAAAAATTTTGCCTTAAGCGTGTCATAGTTTTGTACGATATCTTTCTTAGTTGTCAGCGAAAAGAGATAAAAAAAATAATAAAATTTACACAATAGCGTAAGATTTTCGAGTCAAGTTGGTTTTTGAACAACTTTGAAAAATCAAAATCTCAATGCTTTTCCATCAATTTTTCGCGAATAAAAGCAAAAAAAAAACAATTCTTGAGTGAAACGAATTATTAAAAACTAATTAAGAAACGATCCTAGTGTTGTTACTTTTTACTTGCTTTCTCATCATGATGCCTTTGTAATAACAAAAAATGAAATTGAAAAAAGATACGATATTAACCGAAGTATTATAAATATTGCAAACAAAATGCACCAGTTATTAATCGAATATGTCATTTTTATCTATATTGTAGATCGTAGAGATTGAGATTCAAGTCCGGAATTTATTTTTAATCAATTTTTAGAGAAAA
This sequence comes from Leptopilina syphax, assembly GCA_032872505.1. Classification (NCBI taxonomy): domain Eukaryota; kingdom Metazoa; phylum Arthropoda; class Insecta; order Hymenoptera; family Figitidae; genus Leptopilina; species Leptopilina syphax. The sequence continues at coordinate 6,581,690 of CM065476.1, read as the reverse complement.
ATGAAAATCAGGCAGAAATTTAAATACGTCTCGTCATTTTTTATTGTGAACAACGAATTATCGTTCACTTGTTTCTTATCAGAGATTGGTAATAGAAATAAATTTCAGTTTTAAGAGAAATTTTTAGCTTTTTAATCGATTGTTTATAAAAAAAGGGAAAAATTTGAAAAATTGCTCAAGAGTTTTTTTCCAATCTCTGATTTGATTTGATAAGCAAAAGGTGGACGTGAATGTTTAATTTTTTTTTTTGGAGTAGATAGCTAGATTATTTATTGCCATCTCTTTTTGAGAAGTTTGTCACTCTTGTTTTGATAACAATTCTCATTATTGAAGAGATCCACATGATATTTAGAGAAGTAAAAGAAAAGTATTTTTCTTTTCATTTTACTTTTTGATCTTTTTTTTTTGTTTTTTGTTTTACAATGTACTTAGTTTACGCAAAGTGACAATGATTTTTATTTTAAAATTCAAGGAAATTAATTTTGATTTTATTTCTTCTTTGTTTTGTTTTTTTCGTAAGTGAATCAGGCAAGCGATGCTTTGTATTGATTTTGAAAAATGCAACGATGTAAGCACTGCAACACACACTTTAGAATTCTTTTTTTTTTAAACTTTTTTTCTCTTCTGAAAATTATGAAATAGTTATAAATTAAGCCTCATGCCTGGTGTATGTACAATGCAATGCAATATTTATGTATGTTGAATGATTCAATGGGTATCAAATGGTATGTAATTGTTACTAGTTGATTGTAGTGCTGCTAAAAAAGAAAAAAGAAAAAAAACTATGTTTATCCGGGCGGAAGAAACTGTGAAAATGGTGACTTTAGATATGAAATTGAAATTGGTTTAACATAGAGAATAAATTTTTATATTACTAAAAAAAAACAAGGATAGCGGGTATCATCCTTCATTCGATGAAATACATAAAAACAAAAGGTTACAGATTATCAGACTCGGCCCTCGAATTAAGGATTAAATTGTCATTTATAACTTTTAAACTTTTTGCATTTGCATTTATTTAAGAACCTGCATGTTCGGCTCAACGAATTTTTATTTTCTTTTCAATGTATACTTTGTTACGTATTGTTTTCTCATAAATATGAAAATTTTCATGAGATTTTATTTGTTTTTATATTATCGATAAAAAATAGTCACTGGAATTTTTTTTTCAGATGCAATATTTTTTGACTGGATGATTGATATTTTTTTTGGTAAATAATTTCAAATGGATTCGCTCGGAAAGAATCGAAAAATCGAAGGTACGGAAGTTATTTTCTTAATTATATTAAATTAATTAATCTATATTTTTTTGCAGTGAAACTAGAAATTATATTATTTTCCATAATTTTGCGTTAATAAGTGGATTTTTAAAAAATTTTTAAAGACGATAGTTTTGATTTAAAAAAATGTTATTTTAAGTCTTTTAAACTTTCATAATTACAAATCTGTAAATAATTTAACTCTTGCATAGAATTTTATTATAATTTTTGAAAATTTTTTAATTGTTTGGAAGAAATTTATTCAAAACTTTTGAAAATAATTAAATTCTATACAAGGAGTTTATTTAAAATTTTACTAAAATTATTTGAATTTTTCGAAAGAAATTTATACAAATATTTGAAAATAATTAAATTCTATAGATTTTAGTATTCTTAAAAATAAATAAATTTTTGCAAAAAAAATGTTATTATTTTTGAAAATAATTGAATTTTTGCAAAAATTTTTATAAAAATTGTTAAAAATAAATTAATTTCTGCAAAGAATTATATTGTTTATGGAAATAATTAAATTCTTGCTGTGAATTTTATTATTTATGAAAATAATTGAATTCTTTAGAAATTTTTTTAAAAATAATTGAATTTCTGCGAAAAATTATATTAATTATGGAAATAATTGAATTTTTGCAATGAATTTTATTATTTAGGAAAATAATTGAATTCTTGCGAAGAATTTTATTACCTATGAAAAGAATTGAATTGTTTCAAAAAATTTGTTTATTTAGAAAAAATATAAATAATTAGTTAAATGAATTTTTTTTTAAATTTTGAATCCGAAATCATTCAAAAATTAAAGTTGATACTTGAAAATAAAAAAATTTCCAAGTTGGAAAATAATAATAATAAAAAGAGTAAAATTTGTTGGTATTATTAATAAATTAATTTCAGTTACAAAAAAATTTACGTGTTAATCGATTCAATAAAAAATTGGAATATTTTTAATTGATAAAAAGTATAAAATTGAGAGAAATGAAAGTATTGTTGTTTAAAATATTTGCGGTAATTTATTATATATTTTATTTATAGTACATTTTCTCTTTTGAGAGAAAAAAATATTTTCTAGGCACAATTCTGACATTGATGGTCAATTTTCCATTTAGTGGTGATTATTTACAAGTGGAAAATTAATTAGATTATTCCGGAACGAGGAGATTGAGATTTGAGTTTGAAATATCAGAACCAATGAATTTCTCTTCGCCTCCTCTGATTGATAATGCTGTACCGGGAATTTTCACCTTCTTCTCGTCCATCATGGCAGCACGTTTCCAATTTGAGCCATTGCATTTTTTACAACTCGCTGTTGGCACAACGTCCAATGTCACTGTTCTATTACCGCAATCGCCACATTTGAAAAATCTCTTCACGGCGTCAATAACTTTAACGGAATGTGCCAATTCCTTGCATAAATCTGATCTCGAGAATGCCGTGTATTTGCACATTGGACAAATTACTGCCTTACAGGGAACCTTAAATGTTGACATCATTTTCTCTTCCATTTTTTCCTTTATCTCGAGTTTTCCGAAATATTTTTCCTTCTCCTCTTCCTCGGATTTTTCAATGAGATTAACGTGCGATGAGCTGGTTTCTAGCATTTCTTTGAATTTGGCGGAAAAATTTTTTGTTTCTTTCAATTTCTTCTCTTTTTTCTCCTCTTCGTGGTCGATTTCACGTTTTCGTTTTAGGGATTGCTCTTTCTTTTCTTTACTCTCGAGAATGTGGTTTGGATTTGATTTTTTGAATTTTCCATTTTCTCGGACGAATTTCAGGGCATTTTGCTTTGCGGAGGCCTTTTGTTTGTTTGTGATTGACTCTGACAGATCGATGCTGCCTGATGTTATTCCACTGCCAAGTTGGGGAAATGAAAATGTTGGTTTTGTATCGGAGAGTCCGGGGGAAGATTGTTTGGGTGTCATAAGGGAGTTTAATTTTGAAATTGGTTTGGAAGTTTTTGGAGATGTTGTAGATTTTGTTGATTTTGAAAGGCGGCTTAGATCGAACGGTGAAGAATCGGTGGGAGTTGCAAAATTTTGCTTCATTGTCCATTCTTGTAGTTTGCTTCGACTGAAACCGGGAGTTTTTGATAAATAACTATCCTCGGAATTTATTTCCTGTAATTTTGACAAAGTGAAACCGTCTTTCTTTTTTGGTATCGATGATGGACTTTCATTAATTTCCTGGACATTTTTTTCTTTCTTTTGTGGTGTCGATGCCACGATGGGAATTTCAAAAGTTATTTCCAAATCTTTAGGTTTTTTACTTTCTTTGTCGTTTTTCGAGAAATTTTTCAATTTACTAAGTCTTTCGAAATCTTTCTTTGACTGATTGCTCGTTAACTCGACCATTTGTTTTTTAACTTGTGATTTAGTTTCGACGGGTAAATTTTTAATTTTTTCGGTAGATTCTTTTTTTTCGAATTTTTTAGAGCCGGTGAGTAGAGCTAAACGTTCTTGATCTTTTTCGAAGAGTTTTTTATTTCGTTTGGCGGGAATTCCGTGAAAATTTTGTGGCTGACCTTGTGTTATTGCGGCTTGAATTTTCTTTTGTCCGAAAGCTTTGCCAAAGTTTGAAGGTTGTCCTAGGCCTCTTCCGTTTGCGCTGGATTGAAGATCAGCGCGACGGGAGCATTGTTTGTATTCCTTTTGAACGTGATAGACGCAATATTCACATCGGTTTCGATTCACAACTGATGAGCAGGGTTTGCCGCTTTTTGTCGTTGACTTGCACAGTCCCATGTCCTTGGAAGTGCCGAGGATCATCACTTTTTGAGCATTATCAACTGACAGTGTCGCTTGATCCTTGTCGTCTTTATTCTCAAGAACATTTGGATTTAGAATGCCAATGACAACGCCAGTTTCGGTTTTCCATAAGTTTTTGTACGCTCCACTGAAGAGAAAAAGGGAAACGATATTCATATCGAAGGAGAGATCGCTGATTTTCCAGATGCAATATTGACTTCCTTTTTGTGATTTTAAAATTGGTGATTTATTTATAACAACTCCGGCGATTACCCAGTCTTCTTGGAGATTTGCAGTGGCTAAATGTGATTTCACTTTTGAAACTGTAACTGGAGTACGACCGAGCATTCGATCCTTTAATTCCGTTGATGACACTAGAGGTTTTACTATTCGAAGTCCAAATATTGGATCACTGTAAACGTCACTTTTTTCTGGAACTTTTGTCGAAACTGCGGATAAATCAATATGAAATCTCGATTTATTGGCTGTATTTATATTACTTGATTGAGCAATACTTGGAGAGAGACTATTAATGTCGAAGGATTTTTTACTTTCTTGTAATACTTCCCTGGTGATGAGTCTGTCCTTCTTCTCGAATTCCTCTTTTTTGAGAATATCCTTTATTTCTCGACCACCCTCTGAATATCTACTTAATTCAAAATATCGTTTTTCCTCATCATCAGAAGAATCAAGATTTTCATTGTAAATTGACTTTGTACTTTTCTTTGCTTCTTCAGTCGAATTTGAAATCGAATCCAGAAAGTTAAAATTTAATTCTTTTAAGGAATTTTCTGGATTTTTTGGTTCACATTCAGCTTCTTCATTTAGAAGATCATTTAACATATCTCCTAAATCTGAATCATCGTCGTTGTCCATGACTGAAAAAAAATTTAGTTTAATAATTCATTACTTTAAAAAATTGGACTAATATTTCGATAAAAAGAATAATTATGAAATTATAAAATTATTAATGATTATGAAAATTAGAAAAATTTCTATAAAGAACGAGAATTTTCTTTAAAAAAATTTCTGCTGTAAAATATTTATATTTCATAACAATTTGGAGGTTGTATTCAAACACAGTGATTTTCAATTGAATAAAATAAAGTTGGTTTATAAACGAACAAATTGTTTCACAATAAATTATATACTTTTGTGCATTATGAAATAGTTTTTCATATAATGATCATTATTACTCTTTCATTATTTTACTTTTGACAACATAAAAAGAAATGATAAATATTAATTTCTTACCTTATTTGGAATTTAAAAATTCAAATTCTTTGTTTTCTAGTAACAGAATAATAGACTGTTTTTAATAAATATTTAAAAATATATATAAGTTTGTAAAATTAATTAGTTTTTGCGATAAAAACTTGACTGTTTGACATTTGTGTTCTTAACACGTTTACACGCTTTACCCGCCAATAGATAATCATGAACTAATTAATTTTAATAGAAGGTGTTAATAATTTTTGAAAGTTAGTTTCTATTTTTTGGAATAAAAGAGTAGATGGCGCTATGATCTGTTTCTTATTGGGGAATAAAGGCGTATTTTCAAATTTGATTAATTTTTGCAAACGATATGTTTATTGGCTACTTAACCCCGCGTATATTTAAAATAGCCAATTAGGATTTTTTATATTAGCGCTTGCGCAGTGCAATTAAGCAGATGATTTTTGAAATTTTTTTTAATTACGGAAAATTTGCGTGGCGACAATCAAAGAACTAAAATTTGAATTTGAAAATATTAAAAACAAAATTATAAAAATAATGTATTAATTATTATAAAATTAATTAAATTGCATTTTAATTTAGAAATATTAAAAATAATAATAATAAAAACAAAAATAACAATTTAGCAATCGTAATAAAATTAATTAAATTGCATTTGAATTTGGAAATATTAAAAATAATAATAATAAAAACAAAAATAACAATTTAGCAATCGTAATAAAATTAATTAAATTGCATTTGAATTTGAAAATATTCAAAAAGAAATTTTAAAATTATAATAAATAAAAAATAATTAAAATAAAAATTATATTCAGGTATTTGAAATAAAATTAATCAAGTAATTGTAATAAAATTAATTACATTTTGAATTTGAAAATATTAAAATTCAAATAAAAATAAAAATCTAGTGATTTTAATAAAATTAATTAAAAGTGCATAAATAAATTAAATTTTCTTAGCTGTAGAAAAATTTTTCTTTTAAAAATGAATTACACTTATAAAGTAATTGAAATAAAATTAATTTATAAATTACACTATTTTGAATTTGAATATTAAAAACAAAAATTGTAATCAAGTAATTGTAATAAAATTAATTAGATTCATTTTAAATTTAAAAATATAAAAATTCAAATAAAAATAAAAATCTAGTGATTTTAATAAAATTAATTAAAAGTGCATAAATAAATAAAATTTTTTTAGCTTTAGAAAAATTTTTTTTTTAAAAATGAATTAAACTTATAAAGTAAAAGTTAAATTAATATTTTGTATATTAATCGCTCTAAATTTTGTTTATTTTTTTTCATTTGAAAGATTGTAATTTAAATTTAATAAAACAATTATTTGTTATTAATTAAAGTTAATTTTAAAAATATATAAAACTTAAGTTGTTTAAAATTTTTTATTCATTTTATTTTGTTTATTTAAAAAAATGAAAATTTATTTTAAAAAGTTATTTTTATAGTTTCTTAAGAAAATATTTCTAAAATACATTTACTGTAAATTTACTTGTAATATTAATTACAACTTGCTAGCAGTAAATTCTAAGTTTGAAATGTAATTTAAAAAATGTCAAAGTATCAAATTAAATTTTTGGATAAAAATAAACATAATTTAAAAATTTCTAAACAAAAAAATATTCCTAAATTAAAAATGCAAAAATATAAAGTGATTTAATTTTGTCTTTAAGTAGAATCAAAAAATTTTGTAAGTTTTAAAACTAACAATGGAAAAGAATCGAAAAATTTAATTAAGTTAATTTAAATAAAAATTAAATTATTTTGAAGAATTAAAATTTTAAATTTATGCAAAATACAAATTTAATGATTCAAAATCGGTGAAAAGTCAAGAAGAACACAGAAAATTCATTAAAAAAGGAATTTATTTTAAAAGTTGAAATCAAATTTCGTGTGAATACATTAAAATTCCAAAATTAACCAGTAACTGGAACGTACTCTCAAATACTGTCAATACTTCGTTTTTTTTACGTAATTTTCTCTTAAGAATATTAGTACAGTCTTATCAGCCTTTTTATTCGAATATAATTATTAAAGCTTGGTATTTTTTGCGTTATTATTTCTAAGAAATTGTTATTTTCGATTTACGCGAACGTTTAAACGCTGAAGACGACAAACTCATTATTTTATGGTGAGAACAAACTTCATTGCAGATCTTTACAAGTATTTTGTGAAACGTGTTCATAAAAATAAAAAAAAGAATTTTTACCAGGGGGACTACTTAAAACGCAGTCACACTCGATAAAAAAAGAAAAAACAGTATTTTTTGCACTAAACATCACGGAAACTCAAAAAAAGAGAACTTTCATCATTTTAACTTTTGCAAATTTACACTTAATCGACTTCCTCCATTCGCGATGCTTCCTCGGATTCACCTTCTAGTGGTGGTACATCATCGTCGGGCTTTTGTTCCTCGACGACTGGTTCCTCCTCGTCGATTCCCAAGCCGAGTTTGATCATTCTGTAGATGCGAGCTGCATGAACTTGTGGTTCATCCAACGTGAATCCGGACGAAAGGAGAGAAGTCTCGAAGAGTAAAACTACGAGGTCCTTGACAGCTTTGTCGTTCTTGTCAGCTTCGGCCTTCTGACGGAGGGTCTCAATCACAGGATGATCGGGATTGACCTCGAGGTGTTTCTTCGCCGCCATGTAGCCCATCGTTGACGTGTCCCTCAATGCTTGAGCCTTCATGATCCTCTCCATGTTGGCGGTCCATCCATATTGGGAGGTGACGATGCAACACGGTGAATCGACCAAACGATTTGAGACCACGACCTTCTCAACTTTCGTGTCGAGAATTGTCTTCATGACTTTGCACAATTCCTCGAATTTGGCCTTGTCTTCCTCGCGCTTCTTCTTCTCCTCATCGTCCTCGGGAAGCTCCAAGCCCTCTTTGGTAACGGACACCAATTGCTTGCCGTCGAATTCCTTGAGTTGCTGAACAACGTACTCGTCAATTGGCTCGGTCATGTAGACAACTTCAAATCCACGTTTCTTGACACGCTCAACGAAGGAGCTGTTGGCAACCTGGTCCTTGCTCTCGCCAGTGATGAAGTAAATGTGCTTTTGATTGTCCTTCATGCGTCCAACGTAGTCCTTCATCGAGCACATCTCATCGCCGGATGCTGATGTATGGAATCTCAATAATTCGGCGAGTTTCGAACGATTGGAACTGTCCTCGTGAATTCCAAGTTTGATGTTCTTGCTGAATTGCTCGTAGAATTTCTTGTAGTTCTCCTTGTCCTCGGTGAGTTCCTCGAATAGTTCCAGGCACTTTTTGACTAGATTTTTGCGGATTACTTTGAGAATTTTATTTTGCTGAAGCATTTCACGGGAGATGTTGAGGGGAAGATCCTCACTGTCGACAACACCCTTCATGAAGTTCAAATATTCGGGGATGAGCTCCTCGCAGTTGTCCATGATGAAGACGCGACGAACGTAGAGTTTGATGTTGTTCTTGCGCTTCTTGTTTTCGAATAAATCGAATGGCATGCGACGAGGGATGAAGAGAAGTGCGCGGAATTCAAGTTGACCCTCGACAGAGAAGTGTTTCACTGCCAAATGATCTTCCCAATCGTTGGTGAGTGATTTGTAGAATTCACCGTATTCTTCTTGGGTGATTTGATCGGGGCTGCGGGTCCAGATGGGTTTTGTCTTATTGAGTTCCTCGTCTTCCTCGTACTTCTCCTTGATTGTCTTCTTCTTCTTCTTTTCCTTCTCCTTATTCTCCTCATCCTCATCCTCGCCAACGTCTTCAACCTTTGGTTTTCCGTCCTCATCCTCCTTTTTCTCCTCGGGTTCGTCTTCAGCTTCGTCGTCACTCAATTCCTTCTCACGTTCCTTTTGCACGACCAATTTAATCGGATAGCCGATGAATTGCGAGTGCTTCTTGACAATTTCCTTGATTTTGCTTTCCTCGAGATATTCAGCTTGATCCTCCTTGACGTGGAGAACAATTTTTGTACCGCGTCCAAGTGGCTCGCCTGGATCTGAACGAACTGTGAATGATCCTCCGGCGCTTGATTCCCAAAGATACTGCTCGTCGTCGTTGTTCTTTGAGATGACGGTGACCTTGTCGGCGATCAAATAGGCAGAATAGAAACCAACGCCAAATTGACCAATCATCGAGATGTCAGCTCCGGCCTGCAGAGCCTCCATGAACGCTTTGGTTCCTGATTTAGCGATTGTTCCCAAATTGTTGACCAAATCGGACTTTGTCATACCGATACCGGTGTCAATAATTGTCAAGGTGCGATCATTTTTATTTGGAATAAGTTTAATGTAGAGCTCCTTGCCTGAATCCAATTTCGTCGGATCAGTCAGCGACTCGTAGCGAATCTTGTCAAGTGCATCACTGGAGTTGGAGATCAATTCTCGAAGAAAGATTTCCTTGTTGGAGTAGAAAGTGTTGATGATCAGAGACATCAGTTGAGCAATTTCAGCCTGGAAGGCGAAGGTCTCGACCTCTCCAGCGGCAGTTTCCATTTTTTCAGGCATCTGCGAAAAAAATTCTCATATAATAACAGAAAACACCAAATGCTTTAGTAAATATTTCAAATTTTATAATTATTCCTTTAAAAATTAACAGATTACTTTTAATTCATTTTCTGAAACTTTAGTTCAAATTTAATTAATTTTGAAAATATAGTCCAATTATAATTATTAATTTTGAAAATTTAGATCAATTTTAATTTTAAAAATTTAGATTTTAATAAACTTTAAAAATTAAAAATTGAGTTTTGTTTTAATTGATTTGAAAAATTTATTTTATTTTATATTAATTTTGAAAATATAGTTTAATTTGAATTTAAAAAATTTAGATTTTAATCCTACTTTAAAAATTGAGTTTAATTTTAATTAATTTTGAAAATTTAGATCAATTTGAATTTAAAAAATTTAGATTTTAATAAACTTTAAAAATTTAGTTTTATTTTAATTGATTTTAAAAATTTAGTTTTATTTTAATTAATTTTGAAAATATAATTAAATTTGAATTTTAAAAATTTAGATTTTAATACACTTTAAAAATTGAGTATAATTTTTTGAAAATTTAGATCAATTTAAATTTTAAAAATTTAGACTTTAATAAACTTTAAAAATGGATTTTTACTTTAATTGATTTGAAAAATTTAGTTTTATTTTAAATAATTTTGAAAATATAGTTTAATTTGATTTTAAAAAATTTAGATTTGAATGAACTTTAAAAATTAAGTTTGATTTTAATTAATTTTGAAAATTAAGTTTAATTTTAATTAATTTTGAAAATTTAGATTTATTTTAATTAATTTGAAAAATTTAGCTTTACTTTAATTAATTTAAAAATTTTGTTTTATTTTTATTAATTTTAAAAATTTTACTTTATTTTTAATGAATATTAAAACTAGAAATATATAATTAATAAAAAGCTATCAATTTGCACTAATTTCAAAAAACAATTTCTCGATGAAGCAAAATCTATAATTAAATTTCAATTTATTCAAATATATTTTAAAAGCAATCAAAATTATTTTCATTATTTCAAGTTTATGAAAAATACTTAATTTGTCCTCTAATACAAAACAAACACTTTTGAAATAAATCCTAACAGCAAACAAAATAATAAGGAAAATAAAAGTCGTGTTTATCTTATTAGAGGTGAAATTAAATTGAAAGAATAAATCGATTATATTTTACTGATGAAAATAAATTTCTATCACTAATTCATTTATTAAAACTAAGGAAAAATGTATTTAAAAATAAGGGAAAATATATATAAAAAAAAAGGAAAAATATATTAAAAAAAAAGGAAAATATATTAAAAAAAGAAAAAAAATATTTTTTAAAATAGACCAAGGACTATAAATTCAGTAAATTTTAAACTGGAATTGTTGAACTAAATTCCAACAACAAATAAATACAAGAAAAAGAAAAGTCACATATTTGTTTACCTTATTAGTGGTGAAATTAAATTACAAAAACAAGTCGGTTATATTTTACCAAAGAAAATAAATTTCTAACATCGTTAATTAATCTATTAAAAATTCAAACTAAGGAAAAATCTTTTTTAAAAAAACGAAAAAAAATACAAATTAGAAATCGAGCAAATACTATAAATTCATTAAATTTTGAACTATAATTTTAAATTAGGAATAAATTTATTAGAATAAAATTATTTTCCGAAAGACGCTTTTAAGTTTTAAATTAAAACAATCTCTTCGTTTACAATAATGAATTAGCAGAACTAGTAACAAAATTAACTAAATTACAAAAAAAACATGACTGAAAATAATAATTTATTAATATTAATATTTAAAACCAAATTTTCAACAAATTATCCAAAGAAGTCACGAATAGTAACAAATTCAAATGATGAGTCACGAGGCATCATATTCCTCTTATTGTTCTAATTCCCAAGGTAAAATTAAAATTACCATTAATTAATCGATAAAAAAATATGCTGATTACAAGGCTTTTAACATAAATAGAAATTTGTTAAGTAATGCTTCTTGCAAATCAAAAAAAAAAAATTCTTAATCTTTATCATTATACGCAATCTACGAGCACGTGTTTGAAAAAAAATCAAATTTTGAAAAAATTCAACTAATAATAATTTTTTAGAATTTGTCAACAATTACACGGTACAAATACACGGTATTAATTAATAATTAAAATATAATATTAAATAATGCCTTTAAATAAAATAAAATGCCTTTGAATGGAAAAAAATCTATAATCATGAATTTGCAGAACGCTAGAGTGCAAAGTGGTTTTCAAGTTAAAAAAAATTAATTTTTTCAATAAAACTAGATTAAATAATAACAAACAATGAAATTTAATAATAAATTATAAATTATCTTACCTTTTTTTGTGTAATTTAGAAGTTAAACTAATGAATATCCTTAGATTAAAGCGAACAGCGGAACGTGCTGCGGTCTTCGCAGAGAATTATTGAATGTGAAGTATCTCGAATGAACACACAGTAATATAACTCACAGAATGAATTAGTAGTGGTAGATGCTTCCAGAACCTTCTAGAAGCTTCTAGAACAAATTTCCACCGGTATGTGAAGTCATATCCGGTAAAACAACCAATTTTGAAAACATTATTTCCTTCTTATCGTTTGTAAAAGACGTAATTCTTCATTGAGGGAAGAAATTAAAAATACTGGAAGTATTTCCTCATTATTATCAATCAGATTGATAGTAACTTGAAAATAAAAATTGTTATTACAGACTTTATTTATACTAATGTTGTATATCCGGCATAGATTATACAATGGGAGTGGATAGGTTATAATTACCGCGAAAAAACACAATTTGATGAAATATTCAAATTTTAATATGCGAAATTTTTGCTGCTTTTAAATGAGTAATTTTATTTCTCTATTCTCTGTAAACGTAATAAATTTATTTAAAAGTAATAGAAAGTAAAGTTTAAAAAATCTAAAAAAAACACGAGGACTTTAATTCGCAATGCGCAAGCGCATATTCAAAGTTTTTGATTGGAGAAATTTTTACTTGTTATTTGTAAAAAATAACTATAAATATGTATTAACGACGATAAGATTTGAATATAATATGCAAAGTTGGAATATTTTGTACCATTATACACATGAATATTTTATTTATTTATTAGAAACTTAATTTAAATAAATGTTTTCGATAAGATAGACGAGGTAGACGTTTGTCATTGGTGAACACTTTGATAACTTATAATTGGCGCTTAAATTTGAATTTTAGGAATTCGATTATTATAATCTAATATTTTATAGTTAAATATTATTTTTCATAATTTGGAAAAAAAATAAAAGTGTATATTTTCAACGTTTCTTACAACTAAAAATTAAATAATCAATTTTAGTTTACTTTCCAAAAGGAGCAACGTGCATTGATAAAAACACTTAAACATAACCTCGAAAAGTACTTGCATCTGTCAAATCTGTCAAAAGTCATATACACAAATTTTGCTTTCCTTCCATAAACATTATATTACAAACAAATGAAAAACAATTAAAATTCAACGTTAATTGTGAATATCACTAGTTTAAATTAGGTATTTTCTTCAAAAGCCTCTAAAAAAATAGATCTAATAGTTTTAATGTGCAATAATCTTTTGTGTTTCAGAAACTGTTTGTATTGTTTACAATTCTGCATACATCACTCCTAAAATAATAAAATTCTCGTCTATTATTGAATTGAATGATAGAGTTCAAATTATGGATTAAATTTTACAAGAATGGAGAGACCAATTTTTAAACAGCAAAAGTTTAACCCAAGTGAATCAGTAACGTATCATTTTGGAGATAATAAAATAATACAAGGCACAAGAAGGCCAGAAATCGAATTAAATCCAGCAATTTTTAATAATAAGTCACAAGAAGATGATGACGATCAGGAAGAAAAGGAAATGGAATTTGATTGTATGCAACCAAAGATTAAGAAAGAAGAGGAAGAGGAAGATCCACTGAAAATCGATGATATTAAACCTGATATAAGTAATTTAGAGACTGTAAGTTATTATACTTGTTACTTTACTTTTTTACTTTGTTACTTTACATTTTTATTTTGTTACTTTACATTTTCACTCTACTTTTAGAAAATATTTTTCTCGGTTATAATTTGTTGCTAGTCAAAGGTTTATTTAATTCTTCGTAGACATTTTTTACTGGTTTTAATATAAAAAAAATAAAAATTATATTAATGTAGAAATATATATTATGAACACTATAATAATATTGAAATTTTACAGGATAACAAATTAAAAAGAGTTGTACTGTTGATTGCCAATCGAAGGAATGAATTGGTGACGACTGATACGGAACAAAGTAAATTTTCCAGTTTGCAAAATAATTAAATTTGATATTATTACTTTATCTTATTTTTAGTAAGAAATTTAATTTTAAATTCATTTTTACAGAGCCGAAAAAAAGAAAGGGAACTGTTTCTAATAAGAAAGCTTGTAATAATGGATCAGTGGAGAAAAAATTGAATGTAAGTCTAGGAGTCGATTTATCAAAAACATCCAAATGATTTTTATTATTTTTCTATTTAAGTATTTAATTATTTATTTTTTTATGATTTTTATTTACTTTAATTTTTATTTCAACTGAATAATAAATTTCTATTTTTTTGTAGAATTCTTCGGAGTCTTCTAAAAAAATTCAATCAATAGTAAATAACGGAAGAAAAAAGTACACGGGTTATACTTTATGGCGCAAGGAAACGCGAATTGATTTACAAAAGGTTAATTCAGATAAGAGTGAGTATTTAATTTTTATAGTGTTTATAAAATACAGGGTTGCTACGTAAACTGAAAACCTGGAAATTTCAGGGAATTTTATAAACCTTGAAAAAACCTGGAAAATTTCTTCTCAGAAATTCAATTATTTTCAAAAATTTTAATTATTTTCAAAAACTTTCAATTATTTCAAAATTCAATGATTTTAAATAACTACCACTTTAATAAAAATTCCTAAAAGAATTCAATTAGTTAAGAAAAATTTTAATAAAATTCTACGCAAATATTTAGGTAAATATTTTCATAAATAATAAATACAATAGAAAATAATTAATTAATAAAAAATAATAAAAAAAGTAAAAGCGTGGCAACCCTGAAATATTTTTTCGTCGATAATTTTTTAAATATTGTCTTTTTCTTTTCATTAAAAGCTTTTAGAGAAATCTCGATTATCTTAGATCAAAAATGGAAAAAAGTACCACCACACGAAAAATTTCAATATCGTGTTCGTGCAAAGGAAGTGAATGATAAAATGATTAGAACTAATCAAGGTAATTATAATTGAAATATTTTTTATTGTTTTCTTTTCTGGAAAATTTTACCAATTTTTTCGATTTTTTTGTTTGAATTTTGTTTATTATAGAAATAATTCATAAAAATTGAATTTATTAAATTCGATTAAAAAATTAAATTATGTTTATAATTAAGAAAAGGTGATAAAACTAATTATAATTATTTTTAGGAAAAAAAGATGTAGTGAAAACCGTGAAAACAATATCACCTCCTGTCGAATTTGAAGAGGATAAAAAAATATCAAGAAAGGGAAGAGTAATTTCAAAACCCACGAAACTTGCAGATTTTTATAAAAGTCACCTTGAAAAAAATGAAAAAGATTCTTTCAGGAGAACGAAAAAACAATCAAGATGAAGCCTAATATGAAAGTAAGTTCAATTTTTCAAAAAATTTGTTAAATATAGAAAATATTCTAGTGATATAACAGGAAATATTCTATTAAATTACAGAAA
This sequence comes from Leptopilina syphax, assembly GCA_032872505.1. NCBI lineage: Eukaryota > Metazoa > Arthropoda > Insecta > Hymenoptera > Figitidae > Leptopilina > Leptopilina syphax. Next base: position 6,566,187 of record CM065476.1, on the reverse strand, counting down.
ACAGTTTAAGAAGAAAAATACTGGAGAAAAAGTAAATAATTTTGTAAAGTCTTTTTTTAAGTAAAAACTTAAGTGAAAATAACTTATCGTACATTATATATAAATAATTATTTTAAAATATAATTACCAAACACTCAACTTGTTATTATATTTAAATTTCCCGCTCGATTACGCTGCGTCCATGCGCAGTGCATTATGGTTTTCTTTGCAAGTCAGTTGTTTTTAAACACGTCTTTGGGTAAATAAATAACATTCGTATTTATGTTTCCCGCATGCATAATGTTCTACATAAAAGTGAGAAGGTGAAATTAAAAGTTTGTGAACATAATAAAATAGCGGGTCATGCAAAGTGAAATTCATAAGCCCGCGAAATCCGAGAAGACACCGCGGCGCAAGAATAAGTTGCCAAGCGGCGCAATGGACTTGTTCGTGTCACCGAAACGTCAAAAAACCGACGGTGAGAATGGTTTTTTTTAATAATTTCCAAATGCATTTTATAGCTCAGGCACGTGGTAAACGTTTTTTTCAATAATGCTTTAATTATTTGCATGAAATATCATTATTTTCATGGGAAAATTACATCACTTTTCGTGACATATTACTCCCAAGTTGTGTGTGAATAGCGCTGATTTCGCTAGTGGCAATTTCACGAACAAACATGGCGTGTTTGTTGTATTTTTACACAAATTCTAAAATTCAAATTGAATTTTCAGTTTTTTTAAAGAAACGATTTTCCAAATGTTGAATATTTTTATGTCCATTTGATTAGTTTTATTCATTTACCTTCTATTTCACGTGTCAGTAAAATTTTATGTTATAACTATAAAAATATTTTAATCGATTTTTACATTATTTTTATTTATACAATATATTTATTTGTTAAATCTGTTAAAATATCGTTTAAACTGATTTGTATTGTAATGATTTTTTAAAAATTATTTCTACTAGTTTTATTTATTATTTATTTTTCATATTGTTTTTAAAAAAACTCAAAATTTCTTGTTTGGAAAAATTTTTGAGGTTATGATTCATTTTTATTTGCAAAAATCAAAAATTTTTAGGATTTTTAGTATTTTAATATTTATTTCTAATTCGTTTCTTATTATTTTTTCTACTTTTTAATTATTATATATCCTAACTATTTATGATTGTTTTAATTATTTATAATTATTTAAATTATTTAGTTTTAGTTATTTATTTTTATTTTAATTAATTATTGGATTTGAAGGATTTGTAGTTTTTATAGATTTGATTAGTTATAATTATTTTAATTAATTGTATTATAATTTATAAAGTAAATAGACTTTGAAAATAGTAGAGAGTAGAAATTATCTTTTTATTAGTAGAGTATAGATTGTTTATTGTAGAATTGATTTTTTGATAAACAAAAAAAAGTAGCTAGAAAATAGTGCAATGCATATTGGATCCTCTCCTTGTCTTGGCAAGATGCAGTCTGCTGTAATTTACAGATTTAGAAGTCACTGGAATATCGCGGAGTGGTCGTGTGAGAAAAAAGTCTTCAAAACTTATGGACTTTGAGTCACCTGATGATTTGGATCAGAAATATAAACGACAAAAGGCACAACTTCAAGTACAACAATTAATTGATAGATATGAACAGCAATCAGTATCAGAGCAACAGAGTCCGGTTCATCAGGGAAATACACCGACGAGGCCGAGGAAAAATTCCCATAAATCGAATAGAATTAAAAATGAACCACTATCTGATAATGAGGCACATTCTTCAGGATCCGATTCCGAAGATGGTGTGGAGATGAATGACGAGGAAAGATTTAGCATGGAATCGGCAACGGATGATGATGTAGATCCACTTATGATTGACGATAAGGAGACTGGCTTCAGGAGATTGGAACCTCCTGGTCAGGAAGCTCCCTCACAGGCAAATAGTTTGTACATGCTCGAAAAATGTAAAAAGAAACTTATCATTAAAGATGGAAAAATTATCGGTAGAATGAAAGCTCAGAGGAAGGACAAGGGCGTAAGTTTTTTTTATTATCGATTTTTATAGAATTTTAATACAATTTAATATAATTATAATATAATTTAATGCAATTTAAAACAATATCAATGTAATTCAATACAATTTTAATAAAAATTCAATATAACAGAGTTGTCACATGTCAGGAAAATCAAGGAATTCAGGGAAAAGTCAAGGAAAATAGAAATGGTCAGAGAAATCAGAAAAAGTCAGAGATTTTTAATAAAAATACTGAAAACAATTAAATTTTTAGAATTCTTAAGAAAATTCTCAATTTTGGTGTCTTTTTTGTTTGCCTCACAAACTATGAAATTACCACGAATTCTAATAGAAAACCATCAATTTTTTCTATTTCTGATAATAATTTCTTTTTAAATAATTTAATTCTTCAAAAACTATTATAAAATTATTAAGTATTAATTATTTAATGAGTAATTTTACTTAAATATTTAAAAATTAATTCAATATTTTTGGGCTCTTCAAAAACACTTTACTTAATTAATAGTCTTCACCCTTTGGTTAAAAATTTAAAATTATTAAAAATTATCGAAAATTCAAAAAACCGAATTTCTTAAAATTCAACATTTTTTCTTCTCTTGTATGGCAATTAGCTTTATTATTTTTGTGCTTTTCAAAAATAGTTTAATAACTTAATAATCTCCACCCTTTGGTAAAAAATCAAAAATTATTAAAAACTAGCCAAACTATCCGCGCGCAAGCGCGCGGGAATGTTATATGGCGCTGCTAATTTTAAACAATTTAAAAAATTTTAAAGAAATAATTATTATAACCTAACAAAAAGATTTAACTAACTAAAATTTAAATAATTTCACTTAATGGTCTCAATTTAAATAGAATTTACATTACTAGACTTAAACTATGGCTAGAACAATTACAATTAGTATCTGGGTCACCTTTTGCATTGCCTATTTTATAAAGCCATTTTAAATTAAATACTTTTCAAAGAAATAATAATTATTACACAATGAAAAAAGTTTTAGTTGAAATAGCGATAAGTTTCTCTAGAATAACGAAAGTATTAATTGAAGCAATTAATTGAAAAAATAAATTAATTAATTGAAAAATTTCGCTACTAAAGTGAAATCTGTAGTTCATCCAGCTAAATATTTTTTGCCGTGCATAACGAAAAAAGAATTAAATTAACATCAGATTTTCTACATTAAAAAAACGAATTCAAATAGAAATTAATCATTTTACAACTTAACCAAATTCACCATAGAAATCACTGAATTCGATAATTTCGAAGAAAAAATGTTGAATTTTAAGAAATTTGGATTTTTGAATTTTTTCGAATTTTTGATAATTTTAGATTTTTTACCAAAGAGTCGAGACTATTAAATAAGTAAAGTATTTTCCAAAAAAGCACAAAAATAATGAAGCTAAATCCCATAAAAGAGAGGAAAAATGTTGAATTTTAAGAAAAACGGATTTTTGAATTTTTTCGAATTTTTGATAATTTTAGATTTTTTACCAAAGATTCGAGACTATTAAATATGTAAAGTATTTTCCAAAAGCAAAAAAATAATGAAGCTTAATCCTATAAAAGAGAAGAAAAAATGTTGAATTTTAAGAAAATCGGATTTTTGAATTTTTTCGAATTTTTGATAATTTTAGATTTTTTACCAAAGAGTCGAGACTATTAAATAAGTAAAGTATTTTCCAAAAGCACAAAAATAATGAAGCTAAATCCCATAAAAGAGAGGAAAAAATGTTGAATTTTAAGAAAAACGGATTTTTGAATTTTTTCGAATTTTTGATAATTTTAGATTTTTTACCAAAGAGTCGAGACAATTTAATAAGTAAAGTATTTTCCAAAAGCACAAAAATAATGAAGCTAAATCCTATAAAAGAGAAGAAAAAATGTTGAATTTTAAGAAATTTGGATTTTTGAATTTTTTCGAATTTTCGATAATTTTAGATTTTTTACTTAAGAATGGAGACTTTTAAATAAGTAAAGTATTTTCCAAAAGCACAAAAATAATGAAGCTTAATCCCATAAAAGAGAGGAAAAAATGTTGAATTTTAATACAAACGGATTTTTGAATTTTTTCGAATTTTTGATAATTTTAGATTTTTTATCAAAGAGTCGAGACTATTAAATAAGTAAAGTATTTTCCAAAAGCACAAAAATAATGAAGCTTAATCCCATAAAAGAGAAGAAAAAATGTTGAATTTTAAGAAAATCGGATTTTTGAATTTTTTCGAATTTTTGATAATTTTAGATTTTTTACCAAAGAGTCGAGACTATTAAATAAGTAAAGTATTTTCTAAAAAAACACAAAAATAATGAAGCTAAATCCCATAAAAGAGAGGAAAAATGTTGAATTTTAAGAAAAACGGATTTTTGAATTTTTTCGAATTTTTGATAATTTTAGATTTTTTACCAAAGATTCGAGACTATTAAATATGTAAAGTATTTTCCAAAAGCAAAAAAATAATGAAGCTTAATCCTATAAAAGAGAAGAAAAAATGTTGAATTTTAAGAAAATCGGATTTTTGAATTTTTTCGAATTTTTGATAATTTTAGATTTTTTACCAAAGAGTCGAGACTATTAAATAAGTAAAGTATTTTCCAAAAGCACAAAAATAATGAAGCTAAATCCCATAAAAGAGAGGAAAAAATGTTGAATTTTAGGAAAAACGGATTTTTGAATTTTTTCGAATTTTTGATAATTTTAGATTTTTTACCAAAGAGTCGAGACAATTTAATAAGTAAAGTATTTTCCAAAAGCACAAAAATAATGAAGCTAAATCCCATAAAAGAGAAGAAAAAATGTTGAATTTTAAGAAATTTGGATTTTTGAATTTTTTCGAATTTTCGATAATTTTAGATTTTTTACTTAAGAATGGAGACTTTTAAATAAGTAAAGTATTTTCCAAAAGCACAAAAATAATGAAGCTTAATCCCATAAAAGAGAGGAAAAAATGTTGAATTTTAATACAAACGGATTTTTGAATTTTTTCGAATTTTTGATAATTTTAGATTTTTTATCAAAGAGTCGAGACTATTAAATAAGTAAAGTATTTTCCAAAAGCACAAAAATAATGAAGCTTAATCCCATAAAAGAGAAGAAAAAATGTTGAATTTTAAGAAAATCGGATTTTTGAATTTTTTCGAATTTTTGATAATTTTAGATTTTTTACCAAAGAGTCGAGACTATTAAATAAGTAAAGTATTTTCCAAAAAAGCACAAAAATAATGAAGCTAAATCCCATAAAAGAGAGGAAAAATGTTGAATTTTAAGAAAAACGGATTTTTGAATTTTTTCGAATTTTTGATAATTTTAGATTTTTTACCAAAGATTCGAGACTATTAAATATGTAAAGTATTTTCCAAAAGCAAAAAAATAATGAAGCTTAATCCTATAAAAGAGAAGAAAAAATGTTGAATTTTAAGAAAATCGGATTTTTGAATTTTTTCGAATTTTTGATAATTTTAGATTTTTTACCAAAGAGTCGAGACTATTAAATAAGTAAAGTATTTTCCAAAAGCACAAAAATAATGAAGCTAAATCCCATAAAAGAGAGGAAAAAATCTTGAATTTTAAGAAAAACGGATTTTTGAATTTTTTCGAATTTTTGATAATTTTAGATTTTTTACCAAAGAGTCGAGACAATTTAATAAGTAAAGTATTTTCCAAAAGCACAAAAATAATGAAGCTAAATCCCATAAAAGAGAAGAAAAAATGTTGAATTTTAAGAAATTTGGATTTTTGAATTTTTTCGAATTTTCGATAATTTTAGATTTTTTACTTAAGAATGGAGACTTTTAAATAAGTAAAGTATTTTCCAAAAGCACAAAAATAATAAAGCTTAATCCCATAAAAGAGAGGAAAAAATGTTGAATTTTAAGAAAATCGGATTTTTGAATTTTTTCGAATTTTTGATAATTTTAGATTTTTTACCAAAGATTCGAGACTATTAAATATGTAAAGTATTTTCCAAAAGCACAAAAATAATGAAGCTAAATCCCATAAAAGAGAAGAAAAAATGTTGAATTTTAAGAAAATCGGATTTTTGAATTTTTTCGAATTTTTGATAATTTTAGATTTTTTACCAAAGAGTCGAGACTATTAAATAAGTAAAGTATTTTCCAAAAAAGCACAAAAATAATAAAGCTAAATCCCATAAAAGAGAGGAAAAAATGTTGAATTTTAAGAAAAACGGATTTTTGAATTTTTTCGAATTTTTGATAATTTTAGATTTTTTACCAAAGATTCGAGACTATTAAATATGTAAAGTATTTTCCAAAAGCACAAAAATAATGAAGCTTAATCCTATAAAAGAGAAGAAAAAATGTTGAATTTTAAGAAAATCGGATTTTTGAATTTTTTCGAATTTTTGATAATTTTAGATTTTTTACCAAAGATTCGAGACTATTAAATATGTAAAGTATTTTCCAAAAGCACAAAAATAATGAAGCTAAATCCCATAAAAGAGAAGAAAAAATGTTTTGATTTTAAGAAATTTGGATTTTTGAATTTTTTCGAATTTTTGATAATTTTAGATTTTTTACCAAAGAGTCGAGACTATTAAATAAGTAAAGTATTTTCCAAAAGCACAAAAATAATGAAGCTAAATCCCATAAAAGAGAAGAAAAAATGTTGAATTTTAAGAAATTGGGATTTTTGAATTTTTTCGAATTTTTGATAATTTTAGATTTTTTACCAAAGAGTCGAGACAATTTAATAAGTAAAGTATTTTCCACATTAAAAAGTTTGACATTAAAAAATAAAAAATGCCAATACTTAACCCACAAAATTTAATTTTCAAAAGAAACAAATGAATGCAGATAATTTGCTAACGGAAAGGAACTTACGATTATTATAATGTATTATCAAAAATTCGAAAAACCAAATTTCTCAAAATTCTACATTCTTTCTTCTCTTGTATGGCAATTAGCTTTATTATTTTTGTGCTTTTCAAAAATAGTTTAATAATTTAATAATCTCCACCCTTTGGTAAAAAATCAAAAATTATTAAGAATTTAAAAAATTCGAAAAACCAAATTTCTCAAAATTTAACATTTTTTCTTCTCTTTTACTGCATTTAGTTTCATTATTTTTGGGCTTTTCAAGAACACTTTACTTATTAAATTTTTGTGGCAACTCTGTAAAATTTAATTTTAATACGATAAATTGTTCTAAAAATTAATTCTTTCCAGAAAACAAGATTCACTGCGTACATGCTTTGGGCGAAAGAAATTAGACAAGAATTATTAGAGCAGTGTCCATATATGGGTACGTTAAAAAAATGCAAAAAGAAATAGTTATTTTTTTTGATAAATTACGAATATTAAGTAGTTGTATTAATTAGTATTAATAATTTATTTATAAATTGCAGACTTTGCTGCAATTTCGAAGCGACTTGGAGAATTATGGGCAACTGTACCTAATCTCGAGAAATACAATTGGCGCAGACGGGCAAAAAGACTAGCTGCAAAACCAAGTAGTTCACCAACAAGTAAGGATGAAGCTACGTGGAAAATGCCACCACCAGCATCACGCAAGAAATTTATTAACAAAAGTATTAAGTCTACTAAAAGTAGTGCAGCGCAATTTCTAAAATTTCTTTTCGTAAATATTTTTTCAATTAAAATTTCATTTTCAAAACCGTTAATTTCTTTATGAAATGTTCGAAAAATTCTGAACATATTTTTTTCATTTACATATTTTCAAAAATTATTGAATCGAAATAAAATCAGTAACATAAATATTTAGAAATCTTATGGATTTATTTTTGAATTTGCAAACTAATATTGTTAAAAAAAATTTGAATTTTAAAAAGAAATAATTAAATTTAGTTCATTTGATCGTTCAGAACTTTGGGGGCATGAAAGTAAAAGAAAGATTAAGAAATTTTAATTGAAAAAATCCCTTTTTTATTTTGTAATTTTTTTTCTTTTACAAAAGGACTTTTGCCTACAGAATATAATAGAAAAAACATAGTAAAATCTTGATTTACAGGTGGCGGAAAGGAAACGAAACCCTCATCGTCGAAGAAAATGATACAATTGGGCGTTCCGTCGATGGTGGGGAATTTATCCCTGTCACCAACTTCGAATCGTAACAACAAGGATTTAGTTAATGAGCCAGTAATTGGAACAGGAATGTATAAAATTGTCGGCACACAACCAGTGGACGTTGCGGCACATTTAAAATTACTTGGCGAAAGTTTAACGATAATTGGCGAACGACTGAAAGAACACGAGGGTCAAATTGCCGTCTCTGGTAGTCTATCAGTTTTATTAGATTCATTACTCTGTGCACTTGGCCCATTGATTTGTCTAACACAACAGGTTCCTGGTGCTAATGGCGCGAGACCGCAAATTCTATCAAAAATGTTAGATAACGTCGCATATATAATGCCTGGTCTCTAACAAAAATGTACAAATGAAAACAAAAACTTTTTTCTCTTTCTATAAAAGTACTTTTTTTTCGTTTTATAATATGTAGTGAGGTGTAATAATTCGTAAAGATAATTCAGAATTTAAGGAAAATTATTTGCAATAGTTGTACAGTTTTTTCTTCTCATTTTTTTTTCTCTTTTTTATTATAAACTCAATTTATGTACAAGTTTATGTTAGATGTGAATCTGTGAATACGTGAATATTGCAAAAGTATGTCGTCAAAAAAAAAGTATATATATATTATATATATAAATATATCTTCTACTAGTTTAAAAAAAAGGTGATTTATGGTTTCTTTCACCAAATCAGAGGCAATAAATACTTAAGTACTAAAAGATTATGGTAAAAGGAGAGATTTTTTGAATTTATTGGTGAGTAATAACTGGTGGACACGTGCAAAATAGATGTTTGTCTCCGAAAATTTCGTCTATTCTTCCAACACTGGGCCAGATTTTTGTGCCGCTCGTCACGAAGAACTGTAATGGAAAATTATAATTATGATCAATAACTTCGGTACAGTTATTAATTAATAATTAGTAATATAATTCGTAAATTACAATTTTAAGTGATCTTTTTAGTGGTAAATTAGTGAAATTAAAAAATTTTACCGCTGGAAAAGCTGCGACTTCACGTGAATAAGGACGATCCCATTTTGAGCTGATTACTTCTTCTTGTGTGTGGGGGGCCATTTTTAGTGGATTAATACTTTTATCGAACTTTCCATTCTCGATGTTCTCGATTTCTTTTCTTATTGCTGAAAAAATTGGATTTGTTTCTTCATAGAGAAAGTATTTTAGTTCCGTTTTGATAACTTAATTCTAAACATTAGATAATTGATTAATGGAATTTTTTTTGGTAATGAAAAGGCTTAGAAACTAGATGAAAAGAAAGAAAAACAGAGTTGCCACAAAAAATTAATTTTGTTTTTCCCTGATTTCCAGGCAAACTTTTGACTTTTTCCCTGACCCTAAAAGAATATTCTGATTCGCTACAAAAATTACATAAAATTTTTAAAAAAAATTAAATTATTTACAAAAATTTCAATAAAATCCTTCGCAAGAATTTAATTATTTTTACAAGTAATACAATTTTTAACATCAATTCAATTATTCTAAAAATTGTAATAAAATTCGTTGTAAGAATTCAATTATTTTCATAAATAATAAAATTTTTCATAGAAAAAAAAAAATTATTTTTGTATTAAAATTGGTGGTAATTTCATAGTTTACGAGGCAAACAAAAAAGACACCGAAATTCAGAATTTTCTTACGAATTCTAAAAATATAATTTTTCCATTACTTTAAATAAAAATTCCTGTCTTTTTCCTGAATTCTCTGATTTCCCTGACCTGTGGCAACCCTGAAAAAGTTGTGTCTAACTTACAAATCAGAGCGTTGCAAAATCTGTCCAGTTCGACCTTGTCTTCCGACTCGGTGGGTTCTATCATCAAAGTTCCGGCAACTGGCCAACTCATTGTCGGCGCATGAAAGCCATAATCCATTAAGCGCTTGGCAATATCAACGGCCTCGATATTTGCCGATTTTTTCAAATCCCGAATATCAAGAATAAATTCGTGAGCGACCAAATTAGTTTTTCCTTTATAGAGAGTTTTGTAATGGTGCTCGAGTCGTTTACTCATGTAATTGGCATTTAGAATTGCCACCTGAGTCGCTTTTCGAAGACCCTTGGGTCCCATCATTTTAATGTAGGCCCAAGAAATCGGCAAAATTGCCGACGATCCGTAGGGAGCGGCCGAAACCGCTCCTAAACCTTCGGTTGTCTTTATCGTGCCGGTTTCTATGTCAATCACCGGATGACCGGGCAAAAATGGCGCTAGGTGTTGTTTTCTGAAAAGTGTAAAACAAAATATTCACTTTTAATATTACAGTAAAATCTTAGAATATAAAGAAAAAATAAAAAAATAAATGTACACTCCAATTGGTCCCATGCCAGGTCCACCGCCTCCATGTGGAATACAAAATGTCTTGTGAAGATTCAAATGCGATACATCGCTTCCATAGTCTCCGGGGCGGCAGAGTCCGACCTGTGCATTCATATTGGCACCGTCGAGATAAACTTGACCACCGGCTTTGTGAACCAAATTACAAACATCGCCGATTGTCTCCTCGAAGACGCCATTTGTCGAAGGATAAGTGATCATAAGACAGGATAATTGCTTCTGAAATTTGTCAATCATAGCCTTGAGGTGTTCGATATCAACCGAACCGTCCTTGAGGACGTAAATTGGTTCCACTTGCATTCCGGCCATTTGGGCCGAAGCTGGATTTGTCCCATGAGCGGAAACTGGAATCAAACACACTTGTCGATCTCCATTGCCCTTCGATTCGTGATAACATTGAATTGCACGCAGGCCAGCGTATTCCCCTTGAGCTCCACTATTCGGTTGAAAACTTATTCTATCGTAGCCCGTTATTGCACACAAGTCTTTTTCCAATTCGGAAAATAATTCCTGATATCCTTTCGTTTGATCTGATGGGGCGAATGGATGGATGTCCTTGAAGCCCGGCAGACTGCAGGGCATCATTTCGGTTGTTGAATTCAGTTTCATTGTACAGGAGCCCTGGAAATTAAATTAGTAATTAATAATTCATTTATAATTGAAAATTAATTCAAGGAGTTGAACTTTCGAGGATTTGGATTTTTGAAGTTTTGAGCATTCGGGGAGTTGAATTTTCTAGATTTTGAATATTCAGGGAATTGAACTTTCAAGAACTTTCAACTTTCAATTTCAATTTGAATTTTCGAGGTTTTGAACATTCTCAAAATTTATAATCAAACTCTTTAAAACGATTCAATTATTTTCAAAAAATATTCGAAACTTAATTATTTTCAAAAACTATCCGACACTCAATTATTTTCAATATCTAGTATTTTTATAAAATTTTGCAAATTAATTCAATTATTTAAATAAAAATTAATAAAATTCATCTAAAATTCAATTATTTTCAAAAATAATTAAATTTCAAGGAATCCAATTAATTTATAATACTATTTTAAATTAATTAATTGAAAAATTGAATTATTTTCACAAATAAAGTTTTCGACAAGAATTCAATTATTTAAAATAAACTTTTCATAATATTTATAATATTTCGAAAAAATTAATTATTTAAAACAATATTTATAAAATTCTTATGAAGAATTCAATAATTTAAAAAAATAAAAAAATTTTCACAGAAATTTAATTCTTTTTAAACATATAATAAAATTTTTCGCATTTATTAAATTATTTTCACAAATAATAAAATTCTTCTCAGGAATTCAATTATTTTTGGAAATTTTAATAAAATTCTTTGCAACTATTTAATTATTTTCACAAATAATAAAATTCATCGCAGGATTTCAATTATTTTTAATACAATTTTACAGGAATTGCTCAAAAAATGTAATTGTTCGTAAAAATTTAATTTTAATTTCTCGAAAAAATCAATTATTTTAAAAATATGTTTTTTTTTAAATTCTTTGGAAGAATTCAATTATTTGCAAAAATATTAGAATTTTCCACAGAAATTCAATTATTTTCAAATATTTTAATAAAATTGTTCGAAAGAATTCAATTATTTTAAATAGAATTTTAATTAAATTTTTTTGAAATAATTCAATTATTCTTTTAGATAAAATTCTTTCCAAGAATTCAATTATATCGATAATTATAAAAATTATTCCCGAAAATTCAATTATTTTGAGGCATTTTGATAAAATTCTTGGCCAATATTCAAGTATTTTCATAATTAGCAATATTTATCACAAGAATTTAATTATTTTCAAAAGTAATAAATTTCTTCTTGGAAAGTCAATTATTTTCAAAAATTGTAATAAAATCGTTAGCAAGAATTCAATTTCATTATTTTCGTAAATAATAAAATGGTTTTTAGGAATTCAATTATTTTTAAAGAAAATTTGTAAAATGCTACATAGACATGCAATTATTCTCAAAAATTTTAATAGAATTCTTTGTAAAATTTTATTAGTTTTAAAAACTTTTCGCAATTCAATGATTTTCAATATTTACTATTTTCATAAAATTTCCAAATAGAATTCAATTATTTAAAAAAAATTTTGTAAAAATCTTCGTAAGCATTCAATTCTTTTTATATAAAAATAAAAATTTTCAGGAATTTAATTATTTTAATTAGAATTTGGGTAAAATTAGTAGAAAAAAAATCAATATAAAATGGAATTTTTGGCAGTTTTGTGAAGTTTCTAAAATGAGTTTTTTTGGTCGTCAAGTTTAATTTTTCGATGACTACTTTTTTTAGTTTGAAAGCTACTTTTTGCTTTTTTAAAATTACTTATCGAGTGCAAAGTCTGTTATTTGAAAAACTAATTCTTACCAGGGGAATCATACTGTGTACGAGTGAAACATCCTTATTTTCTAAAAATTTCATATAGCGAACTATTCTTGTTTCTGAATGATGTGAATTAAAAACTGGATGTGTGAGATAATTGCTGGTCCTTCTAAACGGCGAGACATTCAGATCGTTTTTTACAAAAGATTCTTTTTCTACGATTTCATCAACTTTCTTGGTTACGTTGAATATTTTCAGCAACTCATTCACATCATCAATTGTTGTCGTCTCATCAAGTGAAACTCCAATCGTTCCGTCTTCATTGTATCTAAAATATTCATTATTTTCTATCAGTAATTATTTTTAATTAATTTTTTTTTATTGGTGATTACTTTCTATCAGTGTGATTATTTTCTATCTGTTATTTTCTGTCAGTCATTATTTTCTAGCACCTTTCAGCAGTGATTATTTTCTAGCACCTTTTAGCAGTGATTATTTTCTGTCAATTATTCTTTATCAGTAATAATTAATTGATAGAAAATAATTACTGATAGAAAATAATTAATTCTATCAGTAATTATTTTCTATATCAATTTTTTTATATCAGTAATTATTCTCTAAATCAATTCTTTTCTATCAATAATAATTTACTATCAATTTTTCTCTCCAATTTTCTTCATACCTTAAATTAACTTTAGCCTGATGAGCCTTCTCCTTGACAGTTTCCAAAGAAGTTTTAGGTAAAATAGTAATTGTATCGAAGAAATAATCGTTTTCAATGGTATTTCCAGCATCGGAAAGACCTAGAGCGAGAGCAACGGTCAAATAGTGAACTCTATTGGCAATGTCTTTGATTCCTTGTGGTCCATGATAGACGGCGTACATGGCTGACATGTTAGCTAAAAGGGCTTGAGCGGTGCAAATATTGCTTGTCGCCTTGTCACGTCTGATGTGTTGCTCTCGCGTTTGAAGAGCCAAACGAAAGACATCTTTTCCATTCGTGTCGTGTGTCACTCCAACCATTCGACCTGGCATCAATCTCACTAGTTTTTGACGACAAGCGAAAAAACCAGCGTGCGGTCCTCCATATCCTAGAGGAACACCAAATCGCTGACTTGTTCCCACACAAATATCAATATCGAATTCATGAGGAGGCTGGAGAATCGCCAGTGCCAGGAGATCAACCGCCGCACACACTAATGTCTGAAAAGAAAAATTATTCATTTTACACCTATTTTTTCCATTTGTCAATTTTGTTTTTCTATTTCTATAATTATTGTTTTTTCTATTAACTTCTTTCTATTGAATTTTTCTCTTGCTTTTACTGAATGTTTTCCTCGATGAGGAAACTTTGTTTAATTTTCTTACTCCATTCTCGTGGGCCTTTTTGATGACGCCTGTAAAATTATGAATTGAACCGCGAGTGTCTGGATACTGTAAAAGTATTCCGGCGTAATTTTTGTCGCTGGTGTCAACTTTAAAAACATCGCCGACTTCAAGATCTAATCCCAATGATGTGGCTCGTGTTGCAATTACACTAATTGTTTGGGGATGAACAGTGTTGGAGACAAAGAGTTTTTTCCTCTTGTTGTGCCTATAGGCGAGTGCCAGTGCTTCAGCGGCCGCAGTTCCTTCGTCTAAAAGCGAGGCATTCGCAACTTCCATTCCGGTCATGTCGCAAATCAATGTCTGATAATTCAATAATCCTTCTAATCTTCCTTGAGCGATTTCTGGCTGATACGGCGTATACTGTGTAGTCCTGATGAATTTTTACATTTTTAGGTCATCATTTTAGTTTTAGAATTCGAATTCAAATAAAGAATAATTCGGGGCTCGAAACAGTGAGAGTATTTAAAAATACGGACTTTATGAACGAAAAATGAAAAATTACGGACCATTTACGAACAAAAATATAACCAGTCCGAGCCAAATAAAAGAACATTATACTTAAAAATTATAAATTAAATTTTTTATAACTATAAAACATGAAGATATCTTCTTTAAATCGATTATTTTCAATAATTTTCGAAAAAGTTTCAAATCCATTTGTTTGCAATATTGAATTTTACGAAATTTCAATTATTCGTAAATTCTACAATTAAATAAATATTAGAAAATAAAAACTTAAAATAACATTTAAAAAATTCAACTAAACTTTTTCAAAAAAATTAATTTCAAAATTCAATTATTTCTAAAAATTCATAAAGAATAAATAATTGAATTCAAATAATTGAATTCTTCATAAGAATTTTATAAATATTGTTTTAAGTAATTAATTCTTTCGAAAAATTGTAAATGTTATGAAAATTTTATTTTAAGTAATTGAATTCTTATCAAAAACTTTATATGTGAAAATAATTAAATAGTTGCAAAGAATTTTATTTAAGTTTTCAAAAATAATTGAATTCCTGAGAAGAATTTTATTATTTATGAAAATAATAGAATTATTATGAAAAATTTTATTAAAATATTTGAAAAGAATTGAATTTCTGTGAAAAATGTTGTTTTATTAAAATAATTAAAAGTTCAGGTAGAATTATATTAAATTTTTTTTAAATGATTAAATTCTTTTGGAAAATTGTGTAAAAATTTTAGTATAGATATTAAAAATCATTGAATTTAGGAAAATTTTTGAAAGTAGATAATTGAAATTTTGCCAAGAATTTTATTAAAAGTTTTGAAAATAAGTAATTAAATTTCTGCAATTGTTTGTAATTTCTCTAAATTTCTCCAAATTATAACGTACAATTAAGAAAGGAATTAAAATTTTTTTTTAAAAAATGTAAAAAGATTTTAAAAGTTAATTTAAAAAAACAATTTCCAGAGCAAGTATTTAATTAAAATTGTATTAATTCGTGCATAACTGGAAAAGTCCTGTATTCAAATATATACGTTAAATTGAGACAATGTCAGAGTTTATAAATCAACATATTTGAAATGTAGATTTTGAAAAAAGAATATTTATTGATCGTAAGTAGTAAGTAAATACATTGTCTCAATTTAAAAATAATTTTTCATTTTTTAACAAAGTATTTTTAGTAAATAATTTACAATCTACAGGCCTCGGATCAACTTTAAGGGTCAAAAAAGTCGCTTCAGTGAATTAAAAATACAAAAATGTTGTTTATTTTCTTCAGTGTTAGGTAATTAAAAGTTTAATAATTTGATTAAATAAATATTTAAATAATTGTTATTCATTTTTCCACAGGAATATTATTTTCAATCAACATAACTAATTTTAAGAATTAATTTTTTAAACAATTAAATTGAAGATAATTTTTTATTAATTTTCATTTGAAGAAGGTTTCATTACAATTTTTTGGAAATTTAATTATTTTCAAAATTTGGAATTGAAATTCTGCAAGATTTGATTTTCAAAAAACTTTCTTCGTAAATAATTGAAAAAAGTCCAAAAAGTTATACTACCCGAGGCCTGAGTTGATTATTATTTTATTTTATTTTTTTTTTGCTTAAATTTTAATTTAAAATTATTTCAATAAATAGTTGTGAAAAATCCTCACCATCCGGGATTTTCGAAAATATTTCTCATTATTGTGTGGGGAACACAACAATTATAATAACCCATTCCGATATATGATTTCCAAATTTCATTCTTCTCGGAAATTTCGGTGATTCTTTTTAGCAAATCATACTCGTCTGTAAAAAAAAAGAATAGTAATTTTTATTTTTGAAAATTTTATTTCTTGGCATCAGTACAAAAAAAAATCACGTGAATCGTTTTGAAACACGAGCTTGACCTGTGACTTCTTACGATATATATATAATATCTGAACTTTAACTTGTAATCAATGGGAATAATTTGTTTTCACGAAACCGATTATCAGACTTATTTTCGAAGATATTTAAATTAGTTCTTTGCCATTAAAATTGCCATTAAATCATTTAAATTAGTTCTCCAAAGAAAATTAAAAAAATTATTTAATAAGGTGAAAAATATTTTTTTTGTCAATTAAATAAACAAAGTTTGTTTCATTTCAATTTAAAAAATTAAAAATTGTTTTCAAGCGAAGATGTAAATTTAATCAGTTCGGTAAACAATTGTTATTTAATATTTCTTGTTTTAGCTTCACTTGCATTGACCTCTTTGTCAATAGTAGATAATTAAAAAAAAAATTGATCTCATTTCAACTGAAAAGTCTCGTGAATAGTCACGTTTCAAATTCTTGACATTAAATTTATCGAGTAGAAAAATTAATTATACTCACTAACGGGCTTTTCAATATCTAAATCATTTTTGCAACGAATATTATCCGGCACAGCTGTTGAAGTTAACTCGTCAAGGGACTATAAAAAATAAATAAATAATTTCTTATTGTAATAGAAACAATTTTCAAAAAGTATTCGCAAAAAATGTTAGTTTTAAAATTTTGAATTGAATAAATTGATTTAATAAATTGATAAGTTGCCTTAAATCCCAATAGATTGAGCATCTCATCCTGATGCTGAATTCTAGGTCCAATGTGGCGCGTCTCAAATTCTTCCCTCGGAGGGAAATATTTCTCAAATCTTGAAGCTTGTACATAATTTAATTTAAATCCTCGCGATTGTATCTTCACGTTTTCTTGAACACGTAAAAATTTCCTGCAACCTGACAATCGAAGAGTAAAGTGCATTATTATGAGTTTCGTGAAATGTAATTTTATTTAAACCAATCACTGAAAGTTCCAAGTGATACTAAATTTATAAGCACATTGTACAACTTAGCGGGACATTAAAAAAAGTTGATCTCAGATTTTATACTCACGTGTAGACTTATCACTCATTGATGTCACAATTCGCTGATTACAATTTGAACTTTTCTAACCCTGGCACGCAGAAAAATTATTTTTACTATTTGTCAACTCTCCTTCTTTATGCTAAAACTCCATTTTTCGAATTTTTATTTTTCCTTCAATTGAATAACAATTAGTTTCAATCTTGTTTTTCTTTCAAATTTTTCCTTTTTGCTGAAAATATGCTTCATTTAAAAAATGCGGCGTTCCTTTCCCTTTTAAAAAATTAATAATCGAATAGATAAAACAGAAAATTAGGATTATTAAGAATTCAATTGTGTAAACAATTTTATCAAGTTTTACTTAAAAAAAAGATCGATTGAAATAAATTAAACTATTTTATTGAAATTGAAGAACTAGATTCTTGGAGTGTATTCAAAGAAATTAAAAAAATAGTCATTTTCTTAAGAAACTAGCTTAGAAATTATCATAACATTTTTTTGTACGTCGTTTAATTTGTCATTCCAAAAAAAAATTTTTAATTTAACTCTTATAAATACTCTGATAAAGAAATATTTCTTAAATTCTCAAACTATTTTTGAAACACTTTTTTCCGAAAAGAGAAAAAAATTGTTTAGTCTCTAAAAATTTGTAATATTTTTCGTAAATTGTCACTTCTTGCAAAATAAAAAAAAACTATTTCATATATTTGCCAGCATGTTGAGTGAGAATTTTAGCCGATGATTTTGCGTCGAGGAAAAGACTTTCAACCTCATCGACATCCTCTTTCTTTATATTCGTCCGACCATTGACTTTGGCAATTAAAGCTGACGGTGTGAGAAGTTGCACCACATAACGAAGTGTTGTCTTTGTTCCAATATCGCCGAGAATTGTGAGCGCCTCATCGTCAATCTGTAGACCCTCAGTTGTCGCTCTCAATTTGACAATTTGTTCAATTTCATTTTTCGCATACGGCAAAGTTTTAATTATCAAAAGACGATCCAGCAGATCCAGTGGAATACCGTGCGATGAGACAATATCTTCTGTTCCACGAATTATACATTGTCCACGATTTGTGGCGAAAATTACAATTGGAGCTATTGCACTCTCTAGTGCACGATGCAAATAAGTGAACGTTTCAATGTCCAGCATGTGAACTTCGTCTATGAACAAAACACCGGGGACTAATTCTGCGATTCCTTGATCGATGTATTTGTTTACCACTTGGTTTATCTCTTTTCTTAATTTGTCTGAAATTTTAGGAAAAGGTTAGAAAGAAGAAAGAAGAAGAGAGACAGAGAAATCATTAATTGAAAAAAGTTGTTTGCAAATAGTCAGAAAAATTCTAAAAAGTACTATCCGAGGCCTGAAAGAGAACTTTTGAAAGAAAAGAGAATCTTTAATAAATTATTTCAATTAGGAATATAAGTAGGAAATTGTAAAAATAATAACAAACTATTAGGAAATTATAGGAAAGAATAAAATAGTAATTAGAAAAATCTTATACGAAACCTGTAATTTCCGTTTTCTTTGGTTTCATCAACTGTCCCATCATGGACATAATATCCTGACCGCCCTGAGGTCTCGAGTTGGCAACGTCCAAATCGTGTAAAGTAACATCCTGAATAACCTCCTTCTTTTTATGAACGTCACCCTTGGGCAGGGGAACGTACTCCTCGGCTTCTAGATCAAATTCAGTGGCAAAATTGTCACTTCTCCCTTGTCTTTTGACAGCACCACTATTCGCCTCAATGTAAATAACATCGCCCGTCTCCACTTTCTCCTTTTGCAGGGATTCGTATATGGATGGATCCAATTTCAATTGTTTCGTTCCTTTTGCCGTCTTGAGTCCAACAATAACATGCGACACTGTTTTTCCATAACCACCCATTGGATTTTCAGTTTCGATCGGTGTCAATTCAGTGACTTCGCCCTCATAAACCTCTTTTGTCTCCTTGATTCGAAGTCCAATTGCCCGACGGAAATTCTCCATCAAAACTTCGGTCTTTTTAATTTCTGAACTGAAGACCTCGGAGCCGACCATTGGACAGAAGGGCACTTTATTTCCTAATTCTTGCGCTATCGCGAGGGCAATTGCCGTTTTTCCAGTACCTGGAGGACCTGCCAGTAGAACTGCTCGTCCTGCCATTTTTTTCGATCTTATCATGTCTACAACGATTCCGGCAGCCTAGAATAGAATTAAATTCTATTTATTTCAAAATAATTCAAATGAATTTATGTAAACAAGAGTGAATTTGAAAAAATGTTTTTTTTCGAGCATGAAAACGCCGGCATGCTTTTTTGAGGTTATGTTGATGCAAAATTAAAACATTAAAAACTGGGTATTCTTTGTCAATAGCTAGGGAATAGTTAATTTTTTTAAAAGTAGATTAATAGGAAGAAAATATGGAGCAGTGAATTAAATATTTAATATTGGAGTGGAAATACTCCTTCTAACCTCTCTGGCCATTTCTTGACCAACAAGTCCCGCTGCCACTGGATTTGCTATTCCATTTTCGTCTAATCCCAAACCTTTTATATGAGTATGAGCAGAAATTCTCTGCGTTTTAGCAGCACTTTTAACTTCCTCGATTTTCATGATTTAATATTATTATTTTCTTTGTTTATAACTATTTTTGCCTGCGCTTTTGCCGCTTGAATGTTTGATCGAAATTTCTGAATCGCAGAAAGCAGTGTTGCCAGATTTATTTGTTTTCAATTTTCCCGCCGAAATATTTATTCAAATTGTTTCTTAAATTGCTTAAATTTAAAAATACACAATCCGTTTTATTTTTAATAATTTAACTATATAATATTTAAACTAATTAACGTTTTAATATTATCCGAAGAAAAATGAAATCTGAAAAAAATTCAAGAAGACGTTATTGGCAACACTGTCGTCAACTTTTTGTATTTCATTATTATTTATAGTTTAATTTACACAACAATTTTGTTGAGTAGTTTTTGTTTATAGTTTGCAGAAAGGAGGAAAGATTAGAAAAAATTTTTTTACGCATGATTTCTTATAAATTTATTTTATTTTAACTTTTTCAGAGGGCGATTTAAATTGCCGGCGGGAAAACGAACCAATGGGAAGCGTCGTCATAAAAAAACGTCGTCATAAATCTGTCATGGCGAACGGAAGGACGATGGACGCTGTCGTCATTTTTCAATAAAATAATTCGCAAAAGTGAGGTTATTTTGTGAGATTATGGATTTTCAAACCGGTTTATTTTCATAAATTGTAAAATCTGGCGATTAAATAAATAAAGGTGAGTTTATTATAATAATGAACGTTTATTCGCTCGCAAAACAGTGATTAAAACCATGTTTTAAAGTTTAAAACCGGTTCAGAAGTGATAAGAAATAAAAAGTTGTCAATCCCGTGATTGTTGAATTTATTATTTTGTTTTATCTCAACGATATTTAAATTATTTACATACAAGGTTTGAAAATGGGTCTTTTTTATTAAAGGAAACAATTCCAATGACAAAAAAAATTGACACTAAATGTATGAATTGTTTATAGTTGAAAACTCATATGTAAGGTATAGGTATAATTAATTTATTTTCTAAACAGTTGAC
The DNA here is from genome assembly GCA_032872505.1 of Leptopilina syphax. Lineage (NCBI taxonomy): Eukaryota > Metazoa > Arthropoda > Insecta > Hymenoptera > Figitidae > Leptopilina > Leptopilina syphax. The sequence goes on along the minus strand of CM065476.1, from coordinate 6,545,131 downwards.
CAACATATGGAATATTTAAATAATTGTCGGAATTCTGTTAGAAAATTAATTTACCGATTATTTTTGGTAATCTTATAGAAATTCTTGTTCTATTATTTTCATTTGTTTGTAACTGTTTTATTTTTATTGTAACTATTTTGATTTTAATTATTATGATATAATTATTATTTAATTATGATTTTTATCATAACATGTTAACTCATAAATAGACACAGCGTTGTTATTATGACTTATTTTTCATTGTAAATAAGTTTTTTAATAAAGAGAACTAAGATGTTTATTTTGTTTTGTAGAAAGAGTGCGGTCTAAATCGCTTATTGCGATGGCGGCCATTGAGATACCGCTTCGTGATACGGATGAGGTACGTTATTGCGATAAATATATTTTCCAATTGTTGTTATTTACTAATTTGCATTTTTTGTTTTTTTTTCTTCGACAAAAATTAGGTGATCGAGTTGTATCCCGATCAACTTCCTGATGGTGATGAAGTTCTCGGAATTCTACGGCAGGAAAATGCAAGTCTTCACATCTGGGTCAGCTTGGCCGTGAGTATTTTATTATTTTAACTATTTATTAATTTCGAGAAGTTTTTCTATGTAAATATACTAATTTATTTTTGTTTTCTACTTTTAGCTTGAATATTACAAGCAATCGAAAATTGATGACTTCATTAAAATACTGGAGTCATCGCGTCTCGATGCAAATACAAATTATCGAGACTTTGAGAAAGATCAGATGCGAGCTCTTGACATGTTGGCTGCATATTATGTCCAGGAGGCGAATCGCGAGAAAAATAAGGATAAAAAACGTGATCTCTTCACGAAGGCCACTTTACTTTATACAACTGCTGACAAAATCATCATGTATGATCAGGTGGGATTTTTATTCTTTTAGAGTCGCTCCGGAATATGAATATATTTATTAATTTTTAATTTACAAAAAATTATTTTCGTTCGATAGAATCATTTATTGGGACGTGCCTATTTTTGCCTTCTGGAAGGCGATAAAATGGATCAAGCAGACGCGCAATTTAATTTCGTTTTGAATCAATCGCCAAATAATATTCCATCATTGTTGGGAAAAGCTTGTATTGCTTTCAATAAAAAGGATTATCGTGGCGCATTGGCATTTTATAAGAAGGCATTGAGAACGAATCCAAAATGTCCAGCGGCCGTGAGATTGGGAATGGGACATTGTTTTATGAAAATGAATAATCCGGAGAAGGCTCGTTTGGCTTTTGAGAGGGCTTTGGAATTGGATAGTCAGTGTGTTGGCGCTCTCGTTGGACTTTCAATATTGAAATTAAATCAACAATTGCCAGATAGTATAAAATCGGGTGTTCAAATGCTTTCCAAGGCGTACACAATTGACTCAACAAATCCCATGGTTCTCAATCATTTGGCGAATCATTTTTTCTTCAAAAAAGATTACAATAAAGTTCAACACCTCGCACTTCATGCTTTTCACAATACAGAAAATGAAGCGATGCGAGCTGAAAGTTGTTATCAATTAGCCAGAGCTTTCCATGTCCAGGTAACGAAATTATTTGAAATTTAAAAATTGTTAGATTGCTCTCCTCTATGAGGATGCAAAAATTAATAATTAAAAAATAATAATTTATGAAATAAATTAAAAATCGATTTTTTTTTTAAAGGGCGATTACGATCAGGCTTTTCAATACTACTATCAAGCGACACAATTTGCACCGCCTGTTTTTGTGCTTCCGCATTTTGGTTTAGGACAAATGTACATCTATCGAGGAGATTCTGAAAATGTGAGTTAAATATCGAATAATTTTCGAAGAAGAAAAAATTGTAATGTGTTTTTTTAACTTTATTTTTACTTCTTAGGCGGCTCAATGTTTCGAGAAAGTACTCAAGGCTCAACCGGGAAATTATGAGACAATGAAGATTCTAGGCTCTCTTTATGCAAATTCAACTTCCCAATCGAAGCGAGACATTGCCAAGAATCATTTGAAAAAAGTCACTGAACAACTTCCGGATGATGTGGAAGCCTGGATTGAATTGGCACAAATTCTAGAACAATCCGATTTAAATGGAGCTCTCAATGCTTATGGAATTGCAACAAAAATTCTCAAGGACAAAGTCGGAGTTGATATTCCACCGGAAATTCTCAATAACGTCGGCTCTTTACACTATCGGTAAAGTTAATTTTTTTTGTTGAAACTCAGGGTTGCCATTTGTCATGGGAATTCAGGGAAAAGACAGAGATTTTTATTAAAAGTACTAGAATTAAATTTTTGAACTCAAAAGAAAATGCTGAATGTCTTTGTTTTTATTCTCATTTCTTTTGCTGAATGGCGAATTTTTTTACAAACATTTTGTTTACAGTCTCGGCAATTTGGAGGAGGCGAGAAAAGATTTGGAGGAATCATTGTCGCGCTCGAATCAAGAGGCAGAACACGATCCGGGTTATTATAATTCAATATCAGTGACGACGACATATAATTTAGCGCGATTGAACGAGGCCTTGTGCACATTTGACAAGGCGGAAAAATTGTACAAAGACATTTTAAAGGAGCATCCAAATTATGTTGATTGTTATTTACGACTTGGCTGCATGGCACGTGATAAGGGACAAATTTACGAGGCTTCCGATTGGTTTAAGGACGCATTGAGAATTAATAACGAACATCCTGACGCATGGTCACTGTTGGGTAATCTTCATTTGGCAAAAATGGAATGGGGACCGGGACAAAAGAAATTTGAGAGAATTTTAAAAAATCCGACAACAAGCACCGACGCCTATTCGTTGATTGCTTTGGGCAATATTTGGCTGCAGACGTTGCATCAGAGTGGAAAGGATAAGGATCGTGAGAAGAGGCATCAAGATCGGGCCTTGGCCATGTATAAACAGGTAGAAATTATTTTATTATTTTTTAATTCTAAAAGATTGAATCAATATTAACAAATATCTATAATAAAAAAAAAATATCTAAAAAAATATCTATAATTTTCTTGTCGAATTTTTTGTTTATTGTATGATTTTTCAGGTGTTGAGAACTGATCCGAAGAATATTTGGGCTGCAAATGGAATTGGTGCGGTGTTGGCACACAAGGGATGCATTAATGAGGCGCGAGACATTTTCGCTCAGGTGCGAGAAGCGACTGCAGATTTTTGTGACGTTTGGTTAAATATCGCTCATATCTACGTTGAGCAGAAGCAATACGTCAGCGCTATTCAAATGGTAAGATTAAAAAATATTCTTGAAATAATTTCACACGTAGAAGTTAATTTTCTAATTGATTCAATTTTCATTTCCTTTTTTTTTACACAGTACGAAAATTGTTTGAGGAAATTTTACAAATATCATCACGTGGAAGTGTTGCAATATCTCGGACGAGCTTACTTCAAAGCGGGAAAACTTCATGAAGCTAAAATGACACTGTTGAAGGTAAATTGTAGACATTGCGACCTTATAAATAAAATATAGAAGTTTTTAATTTACAATTTTTTATTATAGAAAATATGAAATTAATAATTTTCTATTATAAAAGTTATAATTTTTTTCGTTTTAATTTACATTTTTTGATGATTTGTTTCGCAGGCTCGTAAAGTGGCGCCTCAGGATACGGTTCTGCTATACAATATTGCTCTCGTTCTGCAGAGACTCGCGACTTCAATTTTAAAAGACGAGAAATCAACTCTCACCACTGTATTGCAAGCTGTTCATGAACTTGGACTGTCGAATAAGTACTTCCAATATTTAGCTTCACATGGAGATCGAATGGAAACATTGGCTGAAACTGAATCACGACGTTGTCAAGATTTATTGTCTCAAGCACAATATCATGTGGCGAGAGCTCGACGATTGGATGAGGAGGAGAAACTACTTCGCAAAAAGCAGGAAGAAGAACGGTAATACTTTGGAACATTTGAACGGTTGTATTATTTTTTCTTTTCTAAATTATTAATTGTTTTTGTCGTTTTGTCAAATAGGCAAGCTTTCAAGCTTCGTCAAACGGAGGAGCAGCAAAAAATGGCGGAAATGCGAAAACAGAAGGAAGAGGAGATGTTGCAGAAGCGTCACGAGTACAGGGAGAAAACGAAAAATGTGCTATTATTTTCGGATATGCCGTCGGAGAAGAAAAAAGGAAAGAAGGTCAGAACTGATCAGTACGTCAGTGACAGTGGTTCGGAGGGTGGTGATCGTAGGGAAGATGTGCCACGGGAGAAGAAACGCAAAAGAAAATCGAGTACCGAGAGGAAGCCGAAGGGCAAAGGAAGAAAGAGAAGAGTTGGTAGTGGTGACAGCGCTGGAGGTAATTTTTTTATTTACTCTCAACAAGAGGGAAATTCAGGGTTGTCACAGGTCAGGAAAATCAGAGAATTCAGGGAAAAGTTATGGATTTTTATCAAAAGTAATGGAAAAATTAAGTCTTTTAGAATTCGTAAGAAAATTCTGAATTTCGGTGTCGTTTTTGTTTGCCTCATAAACTATGAAATTACTACCAATTCTAATACAAAACCTTTAATTTTTTCTATTTCTGACAATAATTTCTTTTTAAACAACTTAATTCTTGAACAACTATCATAAAATTATTACTTTGAAATTATTTAACGAATAATTATATTCAAGTATTTCAAAATTAATTGAATTTTAAGAGTCGCGATTACACTTTTCATAAATATTAGATGAACTTCGAAAGATTTCAAACTGTAATTTTGTAAAATTTCAATTTTAAATGAATTTAATTAGAAATTTCAAAGAACTTAGATTTTTGAAATATTTTAATAATCCAAAATTCTTCTGAAATAAGTTTTACTTAATTTTTTAATATATATTTAATTAATGATTAAAAATCATGCATTTATAGAAGAATTTTAGTTAGAAACACTAAGAAATTTGAATTTTAGAGAAGTTACAAATGTTTGCCAAAATTCAATCATGTTCAAAATTTTTTTAAAATTCTCTTCAAAATTTCAATTATATTTAAAAATAATAAAATTATTCTCCAAAATTCAATTATTTTCAAAAGTTTTTTTTATAAAATTCCAAACAAACATTAAATTATTTTTATAAATAATAGAAATCTCACAAGAATTCAACTATTTACAAATTTTTTATACATTTCTTCGCAATAATTTAATTATTCTCATGAAAATATAAAAAATAAATTTTTTACAGAGATTCAATTATTTTCTATGAATAATAAAATACTTTTTGGGAATTCAATTATTTTCATTAATAATAAAACTCATCGCATAATTTCAATTATTTTTAATATAATTTAAATCGAATTCCTCGAAAAATGTAATAATTATTCTTAAAAAATGTTATTAAAATTCGTCAAAAGAATTCAATTCTTTAAAAATTTGTTGATAAATTAAATTCATTAATTAATTAAATTTGAGAATTCAATTTTGAGAAACAATAATTTATTCAATAAATTATTTTTGTATTTAAATAATTAAATTTTCGTAAAATTTTCTAATAAAAATTAATTTAATAATGAATTTCAGTTAAAATTTTAGATAATAATTGAATATTAAAAGCATTATAGCTTGAATTTTTGGAAATAATTGAATTTTCAAAAAGTTTTATTGAATTTTTTTAAAAATTATTTCAAGTTTTTATTGTTTAAATATTTAATTGAAGAATTTCCGAATAATCGAAATTTCACGTAAAATTGAATTGATAAAAAAAGGATTTGAAAATTCTCAAAGAACTTTTTCGAAAATTATTAAAAATAATTGATAATTTTAATTTATTTATTTCGAAAAGTGTTAATAAGAGTTTTGAAATTAATTACATTTTTCGAACAATTTACTTAATATTTTCTTAAAAATAATTGAAATCCTGTGAAGAATTTGATTATTTAGGAAAATTACTGAAGTCTTGCAACGAATTTTTATTACATTTTTTTTAAAGAATTGAAATCCTGTGAAGAATCATTTTATTTATGAAAATAATTGAATTCTTGCAATAAATTTTATTACATTTATTTTAAATAATTGAAATCCTAAGACATATTTTATTAATTTATGAAAATAATTGATTTTTTACAACGAATTTTATTACATTTTTTAAAAATAATTGAATTGATGTGAAAAATTGTATTACTTGGAGAAATAATTGAATTCTTGCGAAGGATTTTATTGAAAGTTTTGTAAATAATTTAATTTATTTTGAATAATTTTATGTAAATTTAAATTATTATTTATCATTTATTTTAAAAAATTTTTTTAATCTAATATTAAAAAAAAACTTTTGTTTTATTTTAAATAAAACATTGATGTTTTCGAACAATTTTAGAATTAGAGAAATTCGTAAATAAATGTAATAGAATATTTTTTTTGAGTATGTTATCATTTTTATAGCGAATCAGAATATTCTTTAGGGTCAGGAAGGGAGACAAAATTTTGTCTGGGAAATCAGGGAAAAGTCAGAAAAAAGCAAAATTAATTTTTTGTGTCAACCCTGAAATTAATCCAACTAATTTTATTTTATTCTAAAATAAATACGTAAATATTTTTTTCAAAAAACCAGGTTCAGAGAGCGATAGACCGAAAGCGAAACGAGGAAAGAAACTGGGAAGTTCGAAGAAATCGAAGAAATTCCAAGTCGAGACTCCCAAAAAGGGACGAATCATTTCTAAGGAAACAATATCAACGAGTGAGTCAGACAGTGACGATAATCGTCGTAAAGCCTCCCGCGGGTGAGAACAATTCCAATTTTCTATTCATCACTTGTATTATTTATTTATTATTATTTTTTTTATTTATTTTCATTTATCTCTTCTATTATTTTTCTTTCTTATTTATTCATTCGTTCATTTATTTATTTATTTATTTCAAGCAGAGACGACAGCGAGAAAGAGGGACCAAGTGGAAAGCGAAGAATCGTCTCCGACTCGGATGGATCACGATCACGTTCACGCTCCCGTTCACGATCAGCCAAGAGTAAATCGCGATCGAGTTCAAGATCACGATCGGGTTCACGAAAATCTGGCTCTCGTTCAAGATCACGATCCGGATCGCGAAAGAGTTCTCGATCAAGATCAAGATCATCATCAAGATCAAAGAGCGGTTCAAGAAAATCACGTTCGCCATCTGGTTCACGAAAATCACGCTCACGATCAAGATCTGGTTCGAGAAAATCAAGATCGAAATCCGCCTCACGTTCACGTTCCAGATCGCACTCACGATCTAAATCAAGATCAAAGAGTCGATCCGTTTCTCGTTCACGATCGCGATCAGGATCGAGAAAGAGTCGTTCCCGCTCAAGATCGGGCTCGAGGAAAAGTGGATCTCGATCAAGATCTGGCTCGAGGAAGAGTGGATCACGTTCACGATCAGGCTCGAGAAAGAGTCGATCACGTTCAAGATCTGGCTCGAGAAAGAGTGGATCTCGTTCAAGATCTGGCTCGAGGAAAAGTCGATCACGTTCAAGATCCAAAAGTGGATCACGCTCGCGGTCTGGCTCACCATAATATTCTTTTATATGAAATGTATGAAATATTTTACTTGTAAATTTAGAAAAAATGCGAAGATCAAATATTGCATTGTGGATTTTTTTCTAGTTACAGGAGAATTTATGCTTGATTCATTTGCAAATTTGACGTCAAGTTTTTTAAAATAATAATTTGGAAATTTTTGATTTCTGATATTTTATGAAACTTGATTTTCAATTGGCAATGAATTACGTTGGAAATTATTTTTTTAGAATTTGATTCTATTTACAGTTTTGTCGATTTTTCCGGATTCACCAGATTTTCAGAACTTAAGAAGAATTGTAGACTAATGTCGAAATATATGTATGTTTTCTAACATTAGAATCTTGTATGAAATGGAAGTTAAAAATAAAACATCAATAGTGGATTTTAGAGTAAATTACAGTGGTCTTTGAATATTTTACTTTCTTCTTTAAAATAGAATTTTCAATTTAAAGAAATACAATAATTATCGTAATTCTTTTTTTTGCAAATTGATTTTTTCTGAAGAGAATCGTTTATCAAAATTCGACCTTTTTTACTTTTTGGAAATGATTAAAATAAAAATAGAATTGAGTATGTAATTCTTTTAAAGAAGGGAATAAAGTATTGAAAAAAGAGTGTATTGTTTGAAATTCTCGCGGTCTTTGCGCGACGGGAGGCACATGCGTGTCGCTCACGATCAATAGTTGCTAAGTCAGTGTTTTACCAGCGGAAGGGATACAGTTAAGAGATTGCTTCACTTGCCGATTGGTACTTTCTTGTGCTTACTGTGTGCAGAGAATAATAAGGTTTTTTTTAGAAATCAAAAGATGTCTCACGAGGATAGCGCGAGGAGAATTCTTACTCATAAGCGCTGAAAAAACGAGACGTGTGATATATAAGAGCGATGCGGAGTTTCATTCAACAGGGTCCGATGCACCTGGGAAAAAAGCTATGATATGAGCCATGATATGTTTGAATCACAAATAAGCTATTCTACTTCGGTTGTAAATCAACAGTCCCTGCCCTAGGTGTGACTTTGACCTTTTGCTCCCGCGAACGATGATTTTTTAAATAAATGAATTAAAAATTCTTTTAATTATAATATAAAACGAAATATTATATTTTTTATATTTTTCAATATTTACCATTTTTATATTTTTAAATTCATATTACAATTAAATTAAAATGAGGCTGAAGTCCGCAACGTTTGTAAAAACGAAAAATCAAACAAGAATATAAAAATTATAAAGATACATTGAAAAATATAAAAATTATAAATTTAAATATATATAAAAATTATAAATATAAATTTAAATATATAAAAATTATAAACAAATTTAATAAAACTCAAAAATAGAAGTACAGTGAAAAAAATCAACAGTTGAAATTTGTCAATAGATTAAAATTAAATAAGATTTGGAATTATTATTTCAATGATTAATAATTATTCTATGAATAAACTTTAAAAATTCACTAAAGAGTTACTTAAAAAAATTATATATTTAAATCAATCTTTTACAGATTGTGTAAAATATGGCAATTGCTTTTTTTTGTGTAAAGACATTCGTTCTTCAGTTGAAGATTGCGGCAGCAAAGTCTTGTTATCTTTCATCTGTAAATTTAAATATTAGTATTTCGTTGAAAATTAAATAGTTGATGACATTAGTCATCAAATTAATTAATTGAATATCTAATTAATAAGTTAAACATCAAATTAATTAATTAACTTAATAATCTCGTCGAATTATTTTTTTTACTGACCTTAACGTGAGCGTATAAAATAATACCAACGAGTGTCAATGTAATTCCCATTAATTGATTGATGGCTAGGGATTCATGGAATATTAGTGATCCTCCTAAAAGCAGCAAACAAAATTTGGAATGTCCGACCATATTATATCTATTTGTTTAGTTAAGAAATATATATATTGTGAAAATGCAGTATCTAAACTACTTGTCTAAAGTAAAAACTAAACTTGTATTATTTTTGTATAATCATTACAGGCTTCGCACTTGATAATTATTTTCTTTTTAAAGTAGCAAAAAAATTAAATTTGACGATTAAAAAAACCTCGTTTTAGTCGGTTCACAAAAATCACAAAAAATGTATTATGTATTTTCTGATTTCTATAAAAAATATTAACTTTTTCTCTTATTCTGGTAATAATTTGATTTCTGAATTTTTCTAAAATTCAATTAATTTCCGAACTTTTAGTTACAATTCTTTAATAATATTTTGAATTTATTTTTAAATTAAATTATAAATAAAAATTTTATCAAAATTCCTGAAATTAATTCAGTTCTTTTGAGAAATTTTATTAAAATTGTATTGGAAATAATTGAATTCCTGCGAACCACTTTATTATTTATAAAAATAATGAAAAAATAATAAACTAAAAATACAAATTCAATTTATTGTTTCAAAGAAAATTTAAATTCTATCAAGGGAATTTTAATAAAATTTAATTGAAAATAATTGAATTTTTCTAAACAATTTTATCAAAATTTTAGAAAATAATTAAATTATTTCATAATAATTGAAAATATAATATAATTTGAATATAATTGAAATTATATTCAAAGTAGAATTCTTGCGATGAATTTTATTATTTATAAAAATAATTAAATTCCTTAAAAGGATACGTTAGAGGCGATGTGTAACCGATAATCCAATAGGACGTGAGATTCACGAAAAATGCAATGATACCTGACAGAAGAACCATTGTCTGGAAAACAATACAAAAATTAATACTATCAATATCGATTTAAAGAATTAAAATCTAATTTAAAAATAAAAAAAAAATTGAATCCATTCTTACTAAATCGAACAAAGTCCATTCGAAAGTAAACGTTTTTCCTACAGGTTCGAAAAAGGGAATAACAACCCACAACATTATTGCCGATAATGGTGCCTGATAATACAAAAGTTGCATCGGATCCATTTGAAATTGCTTCTGTTTTTTATTGACCAGCTGAAAAGAAAGAGAACAATCAATAACAAATTTTCTAAAATTCTATAAATATCTATTTCTATATCTACAAAAATATACTATTTTAAATATTAATTAAAAAATAGAAATTGAAAAAATTCTTACAACTTGATATAGAGAAGTGACAATAACTCCTAAACCAGCGTAAACAGTTCCCAAAATATTGAACTGAATATCGTAATAAAAATTGAGAATGACACCTAATATTATTGGTATTAATGTCAACATGACAGTTATCGAGAATGATTTTTTGTAAAAAATTATTTGCATAAAAATAACGCATGGTGTTGTCAACATTTTGGCAACCTGATAAGTTCCAACAGTATTGTGGGCTAAACTCAAATTTGTCAGAACGACAAAACCACAGAATGACATTGCAATAAGGATCATTTCCTTAAGGGGAACATTTTTAATGCAAAACACATCGAATTGTTCGCAAATTATTAAACCCAAGAATGTTATTACAAAATGTATCATAGAAAGTGTCATGTTTGGAAATTCAATTTGTACGTAAAGCCATTTATTCAAAAGGACAATAATTATCGAAAAGAAGACATTTAATATTAAGTAACAAGTTGTCAATAGTTTTCTACTCATGATTATTGCTTTCTTCTTTTATTTTATCAATAATAATTGTATTATTGTTTTGAAATGTCACAAACTCTTAGGTTAGGAATTGAAATTTGAATTATATTTTATACAGCAATAAAAATTATTAAACACTTCTCTATTGATATTCATGTTAATTACTATATTATTTGGTATTAAATTAATCTCATTTAAGTATATACAGAGTGACTAGAATTTGGGAAATTTTCAAATTAATTGTTTGAAAATTTGTTTGTTATTTTTGTTTTTTTTGTTGGCGCTTGGCGCACAGCACTGGAATATTTTTTAACGCCTCTAGTGGTTTTTTAGTGAAGCTTTATAACAAATGTGCTTGGCGCGCTCAACGGTTGTAGACGTTGCAAAATATTTCCTTTTTTGTGCTTATTTAAATGAAAACTTAATTAAAAGGTGTTAGTAATAGTGATAAGAGACAATGGAGTTTCCCCTCGGTTACAGGGAAGTCATTCCTGACCAAACTGTACCTGAGAAGTGGAAGGAAATCACCCTGAATACCGGTTTGTTTAACCTAACCTTCAAATCAATTTTTTATTTATCTTGTCGAAAAATTATTATTTTTAGGGGGTAAATTAATAATTATGGTGCTTAACTCTTATTTCTGATTGTTTCATTCCCTGGTAATGTGTGTTGAAAGAGAATATTTTCTTGTTTCGACGTGACTTAACCTTCAGTTTATTTTACAAACTTCTTTTTAACAAACATTTAACATATAATAGGAACTGATTGTTTTCAGTTGTTTGTTTGTATTCGTTTATTTGTTTGAATTGTTTTTGAGTTATCATTTGTTTCTCTTATGAAGAGTACGATTAATGGTAATATTATTTTTTACAGGTGGAAGTCAAAGTACGTTACAGGACATTAAAGTACCGGAAAGAGCGGGTGGTTATTCGTACAAGGATTGCTCGAAGTATTTCACTCGTAATCGTTTCATTTATTGGAGAATATGTCACGATATTCTTGAATTAGTTGAGCACAGTTTGGATGTTAATTTAGCGAATTGTCGAGTGCGTTACAAGTTCACGGATACACCAATTTTGGATGGTATTTCAATTCACGAAACAGCGAATTCAGTTATTATTCTCATTGCCACAGTGTCTAGTATTCATAAATTGAGTTTCCCCCATCCGGACAAAATTCACAGACAGGTAAAAGGATTTTTTGTTATTAAGATTAATCAATTAATAGTTAATCAATCGATTACTTAATTGATATTGAAAATTAGGCTAATTACTAATTAATAATTTCTTTTTAAATAACTTAATCCTTCAAGAACTATCGTAATTTTAATTTAAAAATTAATTTTACTTAAATTTATCAAAAATAATTAAATTCTAAAAGAGTTGCGTTTACAATTTTCATAAATAGATGAACTTCAAAAGGTTTTAATTTGAAATTTTATAAAACTTCAATTTTGAATTACATTAATTAGAAATTTTAATGAACTTGGATTTTTAAAAAATTTTAATAATTAAAATTCTTTTGAAATTAATTCAAATTTTTAATATCTAATTAATTATTAAAAATAATGGATTTATAGAAGAATTTCAGGGTCTGAATATGAATGTTTTGAAAATTTTAATTCCTTTGGAAAAATAATAATGATTAAATATTTATTTAAAACTGAAGTTATTGGTGTTTTTGAGAATAATTTTACAATTAAGGAAATTCGTAAATAAATGTCATAGAACATTTTGTTTAATATCTAATAATTTTTAGAGTGAATAATAATATTCTTTAGGGTCAGGGAAAAAATCAAAATTTTGTCTGAAAATCAATGAAAAGTGAGGAAAAAACAAAATTAAATTTTGTGGTAATCTTGAATCATTCAATTAGTTAATAGATGGTAAAAATTACATCAAAACTGATTTCAGGAACCTTTGCTCGGCTCGCATCCGGATCTAAGTATTCAATCGATTCTTAGTGAAGCATCAGTGCAAACTGCAAGGGATCCTCACACTTTTCACGTTATTCCAACAGCTGGAACTACAAGTAATTTTTTTTGTTTTATTAAATTGGAATTTGAAAAAAGAAAAATAGTTTCTAAAAAAGAAAAATATTTCTTTTTAGATTCGCCGGTTCCACACGCGGCGGCATCATGGCTAACATTACCGCAGGAGGAGGCTCTTTACGCTTTGGCGTACAGTTCGGGTACAATACTTATGTTACGCTTGGACACAATGACGGGTCTTGTGCACAGTCACGAATTAAAACAGGATTCGATAGTACCGCGTTTCCTGAGTGGAATAGCGACTGCTTTTCGTGGTCGCAGTTCCGAGGGTCAAGTTCCAATGGCACTTGAAATCCACACATGCGGCAATGACACTTATTTATTTGCTCTGTGTCGCGAGGGAAATGTTCGCATGTGGTCATCAAATAAGGCGCAGTGCATCGCCGTCACGGATGTTGCCATTGACAATAAAGTCGCCTCACAAGGTGCGCAAGGTCACGTCCTCCGAAAGGCTGTCAGCTCCGAAAATGAACTCTATCTTGGAACTTATCTCAAATTTGGAAATGGTTGCGAATTCAGTATTTTGAAACCGATCCAGGACGCTGGGGTTTTTAAATTTATTCGCGTTTGTACACTCTTTGCTCCTGATGTGAGTACTTCTTTGATCTTATTTTTATAAGAGGGTTGCCACGCAACCTGGAAATGTTAGGGAATTAATTATTATATATTATTCTTTTCGTTTAATTTCTTAGTTGTAATTAATGTTTTTTTTATTGTTATTTTTCTTGCAGCAACACTTGGTGGACTTTTCGTTCACAACGACGAGACTGTGGGCCGTTTGGAGGACAACGGACAACGACACGGTGGCAGTGACACACGCACAATTGCCATTGAACGGAGCACAAATCAGTTCCGAATGGGAGACGGCAATTCTGGAACAACCACCTGACAGGGATTATATTGTAAGTGATCCGGGAACGGATCCACGGCAAGCTTATGTTAATTTTATCTTCCATCCGGGACAATTTTCATTGGCTGACATAACACGAGCTCTTAGTATTTATCGACGTTCGAATCTTATTGCGGACATAAGTTTATCGCCGGCAGTACTCAAGGAACGTGTTTGCATGGCAGTTGAGGCTGATATACAAGCAGAAGTTATGGACTATGAATTAATGGATGAGGACTATTTGGAAATAGCGAATCGTTGTTGGTCGAAATTCTATTCGTGCGTGGTGCAATATCACGTGAATGGTTCGCGACCTGTTGGTTTATTATTGTTGCAAAATGTTTACGGTGTTGCTTTATTGAAGAAATCGTCCTTCTCACTTTTACGACCAATGGAGGCACTGGAGCATTTAATGCTCTCGAATGAGAGGAGTTATGTGTCGAGATTTAAAACAACGCCCGTATTGTCTCAGGATGATGGTATTTGTCAGGATTTGATAATGCTGATGTCGTCACTTGTCATGCTCGAGGATCAGATTTCCGAGGAATTGAAAGCTAATATTGAACGGGAATTGTATAATCTTAAGAGTCCGGATATTATCGTTGAGGATATGCTCTCGAAACTTATTTTAGAAACTGATGATCCGGTATGTGATTTTTTTATTTTATTACAATTTTATCTGTAAACTGAAATTTTATTTGTAAGTATTTTTGTTTCTCTTTAATTATTTTTGTTTTATTGAATTTTTTCAGCTTTTGGACTACGATTTTCAAACGGAGTTGAATCATAGACTGAAGAATGTGAGAGATGTTTCGAAAGCGATGGCAATGCTATTGGAGGCGTTGACTTACGATTTGGGACAGCCGAGTAAATTGGATCTTCAAGATAATCAGGAAGCGTCGCGAGCTTTAATGAACGTCAGTCATTTATTTGGCAGTCAATTGGGAATTTCGACAATTGCCGAGTCTGTGTCGCAAATTACTCTCCTTAGATTTTCGATTTGTCGCGATTTGTTGATCCTCCAGCAGATTATTTTGACGAGACCGGAATTATTCAATTCCTCATCGTTACACGCAATCAGATCGACTTTAGCACCGAGAACTGTTGAACTTATTCAAGCCTATTTTGTTGTCATTTGGATTTGCGGCTCTAATGCCACTTCTAATCTTTCTCCAGCTCTACTGTAAGTAAATTTTGACAAATAAACTAATAATTGAACTATTAACTAATTAATTACATTTTTTTAAACTAATTAATGACTAGAATAAAACAAATTAAAAGAGTAGATTTTAATGAAAATTAATTTGATAGGGAAACAAGTGTGCAGAGATTGTCGTTATTAAAATTAACGGATTCAAAAGTGAATGTAATACAACGACAGCAGAGATCGCTGTCTCTATTGGAATTATTCATTCAAAGTGGAGGTGCAAAACACGCTCAAAAATTGTTGGCAAATACATTACCGGAACCATCAGCTTTAATTTTATGGCACTATGGAATGCTGACGCATTCTACTCTCATCGCACAACTTGTGTATCCTTTTTATCATAATTATTTTTCACAGGAAAATATTTAATTAATTATTAAATAATAATTATTAATTCGGGACTGCAATGTCAGGGAATTTTATCAAAAATATCAAAGTTTCAGAATTAATTGAAAAATTCTAGTTTTTAGTGTAAAAAACACTTTTATAAGACTTAAAAACCTTGAATTCTTCTTTAATTTTAATCACATTAAAATCATTTAAATAGAAATAATAGAAAAAATAATAATAATAAATAATAATAATAATAAATAATAAATAATAAAAAAAATAATAATAATAATAATAAAAAAATAATAATATTTTAATAGAAATAAATTTAAAAATATTACCCTGATTTTTTTTATTTCGGTAAATAATTAAATTTATTTCGAATAATTAAATTCTAGAATAACTTTTTTAAAGACATTATGAATTGTTTAAAACGAAAATATTAAATTAGAAAAGATTTTAGTTAAAAAAAATGTTACAATTTTTAGAAATAATTGAATTTCAGAAAGTTTTAAAATAAATATTTTCAAAATTTTATTCTCATAAAGAAAATAATAAAAATTAAATATTTATTCACTAAAAAATTAAAAATATTACCCTGATTTTTCTTATTTCGGTAATTAATTAAATTTATTTTGAATAATAATTCTAGAATAACTTTTTTAAAGACGTTATGAATTGTTTGAAATGAAAATATTACATTAGAAAAGATATTAGTTAAAAAATTGTTGCAATTTTTGAAAATAACTGAATTTTAGAAGGTTTTAAAATAAAACTTTTCAAAATTTCAATTCTCGTGAAGAAAGTAATAAAAATTAAATATTTATTTAAAAAATTATTTAAGTTTTAGGCAATTTTAATTTAATTCTTTAAATATACTTAAATTTTTAAAATATTTTTATATAAAAGAAAATTAAGAAAATTTATTGGAGAAAATTAAATTATATAATTGAAATTTTGTAAAATTGAATTAAAAATAATTAAATTTGTTAAAGAACTTCACCAGAGATTTATAGAAAATCGAATTTTTTAACGAATTTTAATTAAAATTTTTGTCAATGAGTTAATTTTAAAACAATTTAAATTTATAATTCTTTTTCTAGGAATTAAAGTTTTAAAAAATTGTAAAATTCTAAAAAATTAGTTTTTTAAATTTTTTCGGTTCAATTTTCTAAAGATAATTGAATTATTTTAAACAAGTAATTGAAAATTTTTAAAATAAGTAATTAAAATTTACAAGAATTCGAGTAAAAATAATTGAATTCTTTAATAATTTCACCAGATTTCACTGTAATTTTTGAAAATAATGGAGAGGAATTTGCCACAGTATAACTAATTTTATTTTTTAAATCGAAACTCTTAAAGTTGTATTTTAATTTTTGGCTTCTAAAAATGATCCTTTTTTGATTTTTTTATAATTTAATTTCCCTTGAATATTTGTTTTATGATAGGAAAAAATTTGAATTTTTTTATTATAGGAATTAAAATTCTATCTGGAAATCAGAAAAATTCAGAAAAAGACAAAATCAAATTTTTGTGGCAACCCTGATTCAAATTTTTCTTTTTCAAAGTAAATCTTTTATTCGTAATTATGGTGAATTAATTATTAAATAAAATACTTTCAATTTTGAGAATGTATATAAATATTTATATTTATTTATATTATTTATTTTTTATATAATAATTTATTGTAATTTTAGCCTTTTGGCCCGGAAGTGGACTTGTTTTTATATATTATATTTATTTATTTCTCATTTGTAATGAGAATGTGATTGTCAAACGTTATTGAATCCTTAACGAACAATTTAGTTGGCCAAGATCGGGAAATTTCATTTTTCCAGAATGGCTCCTGTCGAGCTGTCAATTTCTCCTTGTTCAGGAGTACGTTCGTCTTCTAAGTAACTGGTGTGAATGGAACAGTGCCTCGAGGAAGTTTATTCTAGCCGTGTCACTTTTGGAAATGGGCGAACCGCAAAAGGCGTGCGATCAATTTCTACGCTCGTCAAATGGTGTTCTAACGGATCAGTTTATTGCTGACAAATTTCTGGAACCAACATCAATAACGGAGAATAATGCTCTCGTCAATTATTATTTAAAAGTTATTGAACTTTTCGATCAGCATAATGCGTCGGATTGTGTTATTGAATTGGCCGAGACGGCAATTGCAATTGCTGATAGAAATGATCCAAATTTACCGACATTACATTCCATTGTTTTTGCTCAACATCTCAATTTGGGGCATCACGTTGAGGCTTATCATTGTTTGAATTCAAATCCCGATTCAGCGAGACGTGTTGATTGTTTAAGACAACTTGTTGTCACACTTTTCGAAAGAAAGAAACTCGTTGATCTTGTTTCGTTTCCATATGTCGATATGTATGAAGATTTGGAGAGAATTGTTGAGGGCCGAGCGAGGAGTGTCGATTTAATGGAGAATAATTATTATAATTTCTTGTACAGTTTCCATGTTAATAAGGGAAATTTCCGGAAAGGTAATTTAAGCATTTTCTTAAATTTTAAATTGACTAGACTAAATAGTTACAAAGTTTCCAAATTAATTAATTTACGATTTTTCTGATTATTTTTTTAGCTGGATCGGTAATGTATGAGCAAGCGATGCGTTTGGGACAGGAATCGCATTCGGCGCCGATTATTTCGAAACAGGCGCAGTGCCTGTTGGCTTGTATAAATTGTTTGAGTTTGGTTAATGAAAAATATCGTTGGATCGTCAGGCCTGTTGTTGATCAATCTTTTTATGAAGAAAAAAATCCAAAGACGAAACGAAGTATCGATGGAAAGGAAGTGCTTCATTATAAGGTGAAGAGACAAGTGGAAGTTGTTGAATTGAAGGATATCAAGAAGGAATATTACATCGTTGAGGCAAGATTGAAACTATCGAAACTCAATTCCGAATTGCTTGTTGTCGCACAAGTCGGTAAGTAAATTTTAATTTGTCAGCATTGTTGCTTCTTTTTTGTTCTCAGTTTGTTCTTCAGGGTGGCCACATGTCAGTAAAGTCAGTAAAGTCAGGGAAATGTCAGGAAAAAAAATGTTGTCAGAAGAATTAAGAAAATTAAGACTTTTATCGATTTATTTTCAAAAATTGCGACTTTTTCGACTTTTCTTCCAAACATTGCAACAAAATACAACAATTTTTTAGTAAAAAAAAAATGCAACTTATTTTTATTCTTATAATACGAAAAATAACTATAAGCAAATCTCTCAAAAATTGTTTTTTAATCATTTGTTAACATCATTAAATTTTTCAAATATATTTATGATAAAAATCTTTTTAAATAGTTAAAATTTTGTAAAATTTTAACTAATTGAAATTGAATTAAATTTAATTGAAATTAATTTATTTCAAGTATTTATTTACAATTTTTAAAATTCAATTTTTGAAGAATTTTAATTGCAAATTTTTGAAAATATTTGAATTATCAAAAATTTTAGTGAAAAATCTTTAAAGGTAAATTTAAAAATGAAAATTAATTAACATTAGCTTCTAATTTTTTAAAATTCAATATTTTCAGTATTTTCAATTACATATTTCCAAAAATTAAAATACATACAACAATAATAACATTTTAGAATTATTTTTAACATTTTGGAGAAAACAATCTTGTTCAAAAGTTATAATTAAAATTCTTCGAAAAATTAATTAGTTTTTCGAAATTGTACAAAAATTCTTTTAAGAAATTCAATTATTTTCGAAAAATTACATTAAAATATTTTTAAAAACTAATTCTTAAAATTCTTTTCTCATAATTTTTTAAGATTCAATTATCTTCAAACAAAGTAAACAAAAATTTATGAAAATTTACTTTTTGGACTTATAAAAAATTTTTGAGAAATCATGGGCCTGTTTATTCAAATACATCTATAATAGAAATCTTTTTCAATAGTTGAAATTTTGTAAAATATACCTAATTGAAAATAATTTATTTCAAGTATTTTTTTTACAATTTTTAAAGAATTTAAATTGCAAATTTTGAAAATAATTGAAATATCAAAAATTTTGATAATTAGTTTTTTGAAATTATACAAAAATTCTTTTAAGAAATTCAATTATTTTCGAAAAATTACATTAAAATATTATTAAAAAATAATTATTAGAATTGTTTTATAATTGTTTTATAATTAATTTTTTAAGATTCAATTATTTTCGAACAATGTAAATATAAAAATTTATGAAAATTAATTTTTTGTCTTATTAAAATTTTTGAGACGTTTATAATTAAAATTCTTCAAAAATTTCATCATTTTTATTTATATTTTTCAAAAATTCAATTATTTTTAAAAGATTTTACCAAATTTTAATTGTTTGGAAATTTTTCAAAATTGAAAAACTATTATCTTTAAAAAATTATTTTAAAATAACTTGAGAAAAAAACATGAACAGTTACAATTATTATAAAAAATTGAATTTTCGTATTTAAATAATTTAATTCTCGAAGAATTTTCGGAAAATTATTTAAAATAGTTGATTTAGAGATGAAGTTTAGTTGAAAATTGTAAAAAAAAAATTGAATTCAGGAAGTGTTATAATTGTAATTTTTAGAAATTGTCAGAAATTGTCAGGAAAATTGATAAACTGAAACTTGTGACCACCCTGGTTCTTTTTTCTTCTTAAGTTTATTCATTTTGTTCTTAATTTGTTTTTTTTTGTTCTCAATTTATTTTTTGTTCTCAATTTATTTTTTTGTTTTTAATTTATTTTTTTAGTTTTCTTAGTTATTAAAAGAAATTTATTACTTTTATCAATAATATTCAAATTGTTCTATTTTATTTGTGTAAACGTAGGACCTGATGAGTTGATAGCTATTTTGTCGAGCGTTGGATTGTACGTGACGGCTTTGCATTTATGTGAACAATTCGGAATTGGAAAAGGCACCGTACTTGAAAGTTTAGCTTCACAGTGCGTGAGATTGAGTCAACAAGATGATCCAAAAGCTTGGGATTGGCTTATTCTCAACGATGTCTTTGGTAAACGATTATAACTAAAATTATTATCCTAATTAAAATCCTAACTATACTAATTAAAATCTTAATTATTTTTTCTTCCAATTCTATTTCTAATTCTAATCTTAATTTTAATTCTAATTCTAATTCTAATTCTAATTTTAATTCTAATCTTAATTTTAATTCTAATTCTAGTTCTAATTCTATTCTAATTCTATTCTAATTAACAAAATTAAAATCCTACCTAAAATTAATTAGAAAAATCCTACGTAAAATAAACCTTTCTAATTATTCAAAAAAAAATTCTTTCTCAATTTTCTGTATTTTATTATAGATATTACATTATCAGCATCAAATGTGGCGAATATTGCTTGGAAATTATTGGAGCATTTAACATTGACGCATGAGAAGGAGAATCAAAGTGAATTACATAAAGGAGTTGCCAAAAAACTTCTTCATCATGGAGCATTTATTCCAGCTTGGCTTATGTCTTCCTATAAGGTAATTTAATTGAAGAAATTTTTTTCTATTTGCTTTTTGGAGGAATTTTTTATTCTTATTTTCAAAATTTTTTGTTATGTTTTAGAAACGGAATGCCGCTGAATTGCTACGACTTTTATTGAACATGGGTCGAATACTCGAGGCAAGTGAACTTGCGATTGATTTTATAAGAGCAATTTTGGGCAAAGGAATGGAACATTTTGATTTTGAATCGCCTCTCGTGGCAACAAAACCTCCCGTTTGGTTACCATTAAATACTGTCGAACTTTTATTATTGGAATTAGAACACGCAAGTAATGAAGATAAAAGTTATATCGAGGTAAACATTCATTTTGCAAATTATTTAAAAACAATAAAATAATAGTAATAATAATTAAATCAGCAAAAACGTTATTTTTCTAATAATAAATTTAAATTTTTAGACCTACGATGATTTGAAGGACACTTTGGAAGATTATATCGAAATTGTAAAACGCGTGTCAGTTGATATGATACAATACAGAACACTTTCTTAACAAGTAAGTAATTTCAAATTTTAAATAAAGAATTAAATTTTAAAAAAACAATTATTTATATTCTAATAGAAATATTCTTTTTTATTTTCAGATTTCAATCGATTTCCGTAATAAACGACTGATTTTCACTGGCACAAAAGAAAATGATTTATCAAAAAAAAAGAATGATCTATTTTTCCGTGAAAATTTCTTGTAAATATCTCCTCTTTTTTTTACTTCTCAATGTCTACACAATATTAGATAATTTTCTTCTTCAATGTTCACAATTTATTAATTTATACGTTTATAATTTTAAAAGTCAACAATAATTTTTTCAAACAGTTAAAAAAAATGTGTGCCAATAACTTGACTAAGATAGAAAAACAAATTTTGCACGTTTTTTTTTTGTTTTTAAATAATCTCTTTCTTTTCAAAGTGAAATAGAAAAATTAGAAAATAATATTTTGTTAGTATTTTTATAAGCAATATAATTGTCGAGAATTAATTTGAAAATTTCGTATTTTTATGTTGAGTTGGGTTTTTTTTTATTTTGTTAAATTTGACTTTCAATTTTTTTTTTCTGTATGAATTGTTGTCATCGTTTATGGTGATATTTATACTTAGTAAATAAGCAACGTAATTGGCAAAAGTCATTTTTGTAAAGGAACAATACTTTGATAACTGATTAAAAGTAAAACTTTTGTAAATTTATATTTTACTAGTTCTATTTTAGTAATTAGTAATTAAAATTTTTCTTTTATATTCAGAATTGAATTTAATCTCCAAAGAATTCAAATATATTCAGAGAATTAAAAAAAAATTTTAAATAGTTCTGAGAAATTCAATTATTTCCAAAAATTTAAATAAAATTCTTTTAAAAATTCTATTATTTAAAAAAATTTTGACAAAACTCTTTACAAGAATTAGTTAATAAACTTGCAATTTTAATAAAATTTTCCAATACAATTCAATTATTTAAAAAACATTTGAATAAAATTCTTCGTTAGAAATCAATTATTTTCAAAAATAATAAAATTTTTCTTGAGAATTCAATTATTTTTAAAACTGTTGATAAAATTTTTCATAAAAATTCAATTTTAAGAAATATTTAATTATTAAATAAATTATTTATTTTTGAATGTAAATAATTGAATTCTCAAAAAAAGTTTTTAATAAAAATTTATTAAAAAATGAATTTCAGGTAAAATTTTAGATAATAATTGAATATTAAAATAATGTTCAGATACATTTTTAACACTCAAAGTTAATTAATTAAACTTTACAACAAAACAATTTTCGGATTATTTAAATTTCCCTCCCATTGTTGCTTCATTCAAACATAACCTCAAAACCGGAAATAGCGTCACGATTATCAATTGTTATTTTTTCGGTTTTTTCCAATTGGGGCTAAAATAAAGAGGAATAATAAATTAAATGAATGGAAAGTATTTTTAAATTAACGAAATTCGTATAAATTCCATTAAAAAATATCCGAAAATGGTAAAAATTTGTGGAAGAAGGAAACTGATGGTACTTTGGGTTCGAGTGTAGAAAATGGATCGATTTATGCCAGTTTCCTGTGCGAAGGCAGCGTGGACGTTAAGAGGTGGGGTTAAACGAGACGTTCTTCTGCTCGTTCGTGTCTTGAACGTTCTTCATCCTACTTTGACATCGTAGTCCGGTCGACGGACAAAAAAGTATAAAAAATGGCCCTATTGTCCCTTCGTCTGGCTGCCTCTGTGGCAAGACAACTGCCAAACGCCACTGTACAGGTAAATTCCACAAAATTTTTCACACAGTAACAACATAATTCGGAGCAAATTTTGCAAGTGTTATATGAATGCCTTGAGAGTGTGCGCCGACATTTTCCATAAGTGCCACCGGTCATATTTTTAATATTTAAATCTCGATTTTCTTTTCTTCTCAATTCTTTATCTTCAGTTTTGAACAAAGTGTTTTCATTCAGTAAAATTGTTATTTTGCTCTAAAATAAAAATACCGCCCTCGATAATAGTCCCTCTATTACATAAATGAGACGTTATGTAATAAGTATTTTGGTGATGGGGAAAAAATGATTGTTTTCACTAGGAATTAAATTTTTTCATTTAGATTAAATATCCAGCGACTGGAATTGCTTCACGTAAATATCATGTCTCATGCAGTAGAAGATCTGCTGAAATTTCTGCAATTTTGGAGGAACGTATTCTTGGTTCTGCACCAAAGGTGAGTTTTAAAAACGTTTAAAAATCGAATTTTAAAATTTTAGAAGAATTTTAAGTTTAGAAAAGAATTTTACTTGAAAGAGGAAATAATTTTTGAGGGTAAAGAAGATGAATGTTTTTTTTTCGTTGTAGGCAAACTTGGAAGAAACTGGACGTGTCTTGAGTATTGGAGATGGTATCGCTCGTGTTTACGGTCTTAAGAATATTCAGGCCGACGAGATGGTGGAATTCAGTTCTGGATTAAAGGGAATGGCCTTGAATTTGGAACCCGATAATGTTGGTGTTGTCGTATTCGGTAATGATAGGCACATTAAGGAAGGAGATATTGTCAAACGTACCGGAGCAATTGTCGATGTGCCAGTTGGTGAACAATTATTGGGACGTGTTGTCGATGCCCTGGGTAATCCCATTGACGGCAAGGGACCACTTAACAATAAACTTCGTTTCCGTATTGGTACCAAGGCCCCTGGTATCATTCCTAGGTAAATTTTTTTTCTCAATTCTGATAGTATTTTTAGTTGGTGGAAATTATTTTGCAATCATTTCAGATTTCACAATTCATTTAATTATGATAGTATTTTCAATTCTGATAGTATTTTCAGTTGGTGAAAATTATTTTGCAATCATTTCAGATTTCACAATTAATTTACCTAGTTTTCAAATTAATTATTTGGGAATTAATTCAGTTGGTAAATGTTATTTTGAATTTATTTATTTGGAAATTATTTCAGTTTGAGAAAATTACAGGGTTGCCACAGGTCAAGAAAGTCAGGGAAATTAAGGAAAAGTGAAATTACCACAAATTCTAATACAAAACCTTCAATTTTTTCTATTTCTGACAATAATGTCTTTTTAAAAAACTGAACAACAATTATAAAATTATTACTTAGAAATTATTTAATGAAGAATTTTATTTAAATATTTGAAAAATAATTGAATTTTAAAAGAATTGCGTTTGCAATTTTCATAAATAGATGAATTTCAATTTGAAATTTTAGGAAATTTCAATTTTCAATGAATTTAATTAGAAATTTTAAAGAACTTAGATTATCGAAAACAGAAGATATTGATGTTTTCGAATAATTCCATAATTAAATTGTCTGGAAATCAGGGAAATGGAAAATTAAATTTTTGTGGCAACTCTTGAATTAGCTTTTCGTGAAGTTTGTGATATTTTTCATTACTTATTTGATTTGTGTATTTTTCTAGGGTGTCTGTCAGGGAGCCTATGCAAACCGGTATCAAGGCTGTCGACTCTTTGGTGCCAATTGGTCGTGGTCAGCGTGAGTTGATCATTGGCGACAGGCAAACTGGAAAGACTGCTCTTGCCATTGATACAATTATCAATCAGAAGCGTTTCAATGACGGTGGCGAGGAGAAGAAAAAATTGTACTGTATATACGTCGCTATCGGTCAGAAAAGATCAACCGTCGCACAAATTGTGAAACGTTTGACCGACAGTGGAGCCATTGGTTACACTATTATTGTATCGGCAACAGCTTCCGATGCCGCTCCTCTGCAGTATTTGGCGCCATACTCCGGCTGTGCCATGGGAGAATTCTTCAGGTATTTTCCCCTTTTCATCCTTTCTTTTTTCATAATTGTATTTTCTTTTTAAAATTCGTTTCTTATTTCATAATTACGTTTTTTTTTCTTCTCAAAATTCTTTTGAATTGAAAAGAATTTTCCTTTTTAAGAATTGAATTGAATTGAAAAGAATTTTCCTTTTTAATAATTGAATTTAATTGAAAAATAAGAAAAGTATTTTCTTATAATTGAATTTGGAACTTTTATTTTTGCAGAGATAATGGAAAGCACGCTTTGATCATCTATGACGATTTGTCGAAACAGGCTGTGGCTTATCGTCAAATGTCTTTGTTACTGAGACGACCCCCAGGTCGTGAGGCCTATCCAGGAGATGTGTTCTATCTTCACTCGCGTCTCCTTGAGAGAGCGGCTAAAATGAACGAGTCACTTGGTGGTGGTTCGTTGACCGCCTTGCCAGTCATTGAAACACAAGCCGGTGATGTGTCTGCTTACATTCCCACCAATGTCATTTCCATCACTGACGGGCAAATCTTCTTGGAAACTGAATTGTTCTACAAGGGTATCCGACCTGCCATCAACGTCGGTTTGTCTGTCTCCCGTGTAGGATCTGCTGCCCAGACCAAGGCCATGAAGCAGGTTCGTTCCATTTTTCACTGAAGTTCCTTTTTTTCATTTTTCTTTCTTTTTTCTTCCTTTTTTCTTTCTTTTCTTCTTTTCTCCTTTATTTCTTTCTTTTCCCCTTTTTTCCTTCTTTTATTTCTCCCTTTTTATTTTCCCAAGAGTTTATTTATTTCTAATTTAGAATTTTGCAATGTTTCTAATTTCTTTTTCTTCTAAGTTTATCTATTTCCAGGCCTCGGATATTATGATTTTTTCGACTTTTATCGACTTATATTAAAAAATTGCGACTTTTTCGACTTTTCTTCCAAATTTTGCGACAAAATACCATATTTATAGTATAAAATGCTGCAACTTTTTTCGATTTTTACGCGCAGTATAAAAAATAGCTGTAGATATGTTAAAAAATAAATCCTTTTTTTTTAAGTATTTTATTATAATTTTTGAAAATTAACTATTAAAAAGAATTTTTATTGAAAATTTTGGAAATAATTGAATTTTAAAAAATTTTAATGAATAATCTCCAAGTGTAAATTCGATAGAAAATAAAAATATTAAAATAGTTTTGAAAAAAGTAATTCTCTGACAAAGTAATTTAAAATTTTTTAAAATTTACTATTTTAGAATTTTTGAGAAATTATTTATAATTAAAATTCATTAAAAATTTGATTATTTTTTAAAATATTTTTTCAAAACTCAATTATTTATTTGCTTATTAAATTTTTTTTCAAAAATTTAATTATTTTAGGGAATTTTATTAAAATTCGTTGCAAAATTCAATTATTTTCATGAATTTTAATAAAATTTATGTCTAAATTCAATTTTTTAGAAATTTTAAAAAAATTTATTGCAAAATTCAATTATTTTCAGGAATTATAATAAAAATGTTTGTCTAAATTCAATTTTCAGGATTTTTTAAAAATTTATTGAAAAATTCAATTATTTTCATGAATTTTAATAAAAAAAAACTCTTTGCAAAATTCAATTATTTTCAGAAATTTTATTAAAACTTTTGCCAGATTTAATTATTTTAAGGAATTTAATTAAAATTCATTGCAAATTTTAATTATTTTTCAAAGATTTTACTAAATTTAAATTATTTTTTAAAAAGATTTTACTAAATTTTAATTTTTTAAAAAAATTTTAAATTGTTATGTAATTGTAAAACTATTGCGTCTTTCAAAAATTATTAGAAATATTTTTATAAAGTTAATTTTACGAATTTATTTATGTATTAAAATTTTTTGAATATATATTCTACCTCAATATCTTTAAAAAGAAAAATAAACGGTTTCAATTATTATAAAAATTGTATTTTTGTACTTTAATAATTGAATTCTTGAAGAAATTTCGTAAAAATATTATAAAGTATTATAGATAATTGATTTAGAAATGAAGTTTAGTTAAAAATTGTAGAAAATAATTTAATTCTTGTAAAAGTTATAGTTTTAATTTTTAGAAATTATTAAATTTCAGAATTTGAAATTTTTTAAATTTTATTTCCTGGTGAAAAAAGAAATAAGAAGTATTTAAATTATTTTATTTAGCAAAATTATACAAGTTTTGATTAATTGAATTTAGAAAATCAGTGAAGAATCAGGGAAATAGAAAATAAAATATTTGTGACAACACTAAAGTAAATAATCGACTTTTTTCTATTTTTAATCGACTAAAGCGACTTTTTTTGTTCGTTAAAGTCGATCCGAGGCCTGTTAATTTCTAGTTTAGAATTTTGCACTGTTTCTAATTTCTTTTCTCCCAAAATTAGGTCGCCGGTTCCATGAAATTGGAGTTGGCCCAATATCGTGAGGTTGCCGCCTTCGCCCAGTTCGGTTCCGATTTGGACGCCGCAACACAACAACTTTTGAATCGTGGTGTTCGACTCACTGAACTTTTGAAACAGGGACAATATGGTAAATTTATTTATTTACTTATTTACTAAGCGTTTTAAATACTAAATTTAATATTAAATTTCAAAAATTATTTTTCCCCAGTGCCCATGGCCATTGAAGAACAAGTCACTGTTATCTACTGCGGTGTCCGCGGCTACCTCGACAAAATGGATCCCGCTAAAATTACCGCCTTCGAGAAAGAATTCCTCGCCCACATTAGGTAAATTTTTTCTATCCTCGAAAATTAAAATTTAAATACAGTTATTATATTGTATATATTTTTTGTAATATAGATTAATTAAAAATATATATTATCTCTTAATTTTACGATAATTTTAGGTCGACGCAAAAAGACCTCTTGGCAACGATCGCAAAGGAGAATACAATCAGTGAATCATCAGACGCAAAAATGAAGAAACTCGTCACTGACTTCTTGGCGGGATTTAATGCATAAGAAAATCACTCGCTTTAAGGCCAGAGGCGTCTTTAGATCAAGTTATCGAGAGTCGAAGAATCCGCGTTATTGAAGATTCAAGTATAAAGTGACGCACTTAAAAGAAAAAAAAATTACCCGAATGATGTTCATTCGCAATAAACGCGTCATGTTTATACTCCCAACAAAAGATGTCATTCAAAAGCAATTCCATTTACGAACGATACAAAGAAAACACAACACAATAGTCCAACATATTATTGATACGTTAACAGTTGGTTCTTTAATAAAAAAGAATTAAAAATATTCGATTTCGTGTATAAACATCTTCTCTGTCTTTTACTGTTTTCTTTTTCTTTTTTTTTGAAATAAAAAGAAGACAACATTGTTATTTTATTATTTCTATTTTCAGTTTAAAAATATGTAAATTGTATTTAAATATCGCATCTATAATCATTTCACAAAACAATGCACGAATTCGAGCATAAAATAAATATAAAATAGATAACAATTTTTCTTAGTTTGAAAAATTTGATTTTATATTTCCTATTAATAATCAAGGGGGGTTGATTTTAAATTGATAACAAAATTGATTGCTATTTACCTTTAGGATGCTACATCTTTTTTTCTTTCGTCAAGAGCAGTTTCACATACTCCAGGAATTATAACTCGATTTATTTTCTTTTTATCAACGTGAAGGGAGTCCATTACTTTTGTTATCCGTCCAGTTGCTATTGTTCTTTTTTGCTCTCTGACCGTGAAATTTTGACCGACCATTACTGGCATTTTATCGAGAAATGTTATTCTCGTCGTTGCGTGTTCACCAGGCATTAGGATTTGTGAACCACCGGGAAGAATGAGATCGAATCTTCCATAAATAGACCACGTTGAACAGTAAACTTGTGTGCAGAATCCATTCACCTGGAAATTGATTCAAAAATGTTTTTTTTAAATATTTTTAAACTAAAAAAATAAAATATTTATTAGAATGTAAATTCTAAATTCTAAATGTAAATTAACTGTATTAATTTGAATTCTTATTTAATTGGGAAGAAATTTTGTACTCACGGGAAGAGGTTTCGTTCTTCCACCTTCTTGAGTTGACATTAAATACATTTGGGCTTCGTAATGATTACTAATCGTGAGGGTATTAATTAGACAAAGAATCATTCCTTTTCGAACAGCATTGTGCTTTACTCCTCTTATCAAAACGCCCACATTTTCTCCAGCTTTTGCCATAGGGATACTTTTTTGAAAAACCTGTAATTGAAGAGAATATTTTCAAATTGCGAAATTGCGAAAGAAAACAAAAATACTTTTCGAGTATGAAAAATTAATCTTTCCTGAATGTCAGCAACTGATGTTTTAATTTTTTCATCGAAGCCAAGTAAATGACAATGCATGTTCTTTTGCATTATTCCCTGTTTTATTGTTCCAACGACAACGGTTCCTCGACCAGGCACATTGAAGAAATTATCAACAGGCAAAACAAATGGAGACGTATAATCTCGGCTAGGATTTGGAAGATAATCGTCCATGGCATTTAGGAGATTTTTTACAGACGGAACTCCATATTCGGAAGTATCGCTTTTTAAGGCCAGCAAAGCAGAACCTCGAATAAACGGAGTATTATCACTATCGAATCCGTAATTTGATAATAATTCTCTAACTTCTATTTCCACCAGGTCCATCATTTCATCGTCTGACACATCTGCCTATTAAAAAAGTTAATTCGATCACAATTCAATTTTCAATAATATTCTCTATAAAAATTTTTTCTTGAGAAAAAAAATTTCAAAGTCAAACCTTTTTAAAATTAAACAGCTTATAAAAAATTATTATAAAACATGAAGAAATCGATCACTCCGAGTCTTCGACTCGGAGCAATCGATATCTTCATAATGTTTTCCATAATTTTTAACTAAAACTCTTCTTTAAATTAATTATTTTTAATAATTTTTAAAAAAGTTTTTTGAGAATTTTCATATCTATTTGTTTACAATTAAATTTTATGAAATTTCGATTATTCGAAAATTCGTCAATTAAAAATATATTAGAAAATAAAAACTTTAAATAACAAAAAAAATTCAATTAAACTTTTAAAAAAAAATTAAATCTGCAGAATTTTTAGTTAAAAGTATGAAAAATCCAGATTTTCAAAGATTTTAATTTAAAACCTTTTCAAAATTCAAATATTTCTAAAATTTATTTAAATACAAAACTAAATAATTTATTGAAGAATTGAATGTTTTTTAAACTTGAATTCTCATAAAGAATTTTATCAACAAATTTTTAAATAGGTAATTAAAATTTTTTTGGCGAATTTAAATAACATTTTTAAGAATAATTTTATTTATAGAGAAATTAGATTAAAATTGTATTAAAAATAATTGAATCTCTGTAAAAAAAATTTGATTGAATTAAGAAAAGTTTTTGAAAATAATTGATATTTTCCCAAGAATTTTATTAAAATTTTTGAAAATAATTGAATTTTGGAGAAAAAGTTTATTATTTATAAAGATAATTGAAATAATTGAATTCTGCAGACAAATTTTTTAATAATATATTTTTTTAAATACCTAATTGAATTCTATTGTAAAATTTAATTGAAATAGTAGATATTGAAAATAATTGAATTTTGCTAAATTATTGAAATTAATTAAATTTCCACGAAGAATTTTATTTAAATTATTTTGAAAAAAGAATTGAATTGTTTAAAAGAATTTCATTAAAATTTTTAAAAATAATTTAATTCTTTCGAGAAATTTAATTAAAAATGTATTGACAATAATAATTAAATTCTAATAAATAAATTATAGGAAGGCTTTTTAAAATTATTGAATTTCTCTGATGAATTTTAATAAAATTTTTAAGAATAATTACATTTTTTGAGGAATTCCATTAAAATTGTATTAAAAATTAAAAATAATTGAAATTCTGCGATAACTTTTATTATTTATGAAAATAATTGAATCTCTTTAAAAAAAATTTGATTATTTATGAAAATAATTGAATTATTGCGAAGAAATTTATAAGGAATTTGTAAATAATAGAATTCCTGTGAAATTTTTATTATTTATGAAAATAATTTAATGTTTGCGTAGAATTTTATTCAAATTTTGTTTAATAATTGAATTCTTTTAGAAAATTAAATTATTGCGAAGAAAAATTGTAAACCCAGCTCTATTAAAATTGAAATATTTAAGAATAATTAGATTTCAAGAATAGGCACAATAACTTTAGAAAACAAGAATTTTCCTGGATTCCAATCAAAATTCCCTTACTTTTCCAGGTTTTTTCAAGGTTTATAAAATTCTCTGACATTTTCCAAGTTTTCCTGGTTGCGTGGCAACCAATAAATAATATTTATTATATTATTTATTAAATTTATTATAAATAAATATACAAAGTAAATAAATACATACCTTGTTTATATAGACAACAATATACTTGATTCCAATTTGTTTAGCAAGCAGAAGATGTTCCTTTGTTTGTGGCATTGGTCCATCGTCAGCGGCGACAATAAGAATCGCTCCATCCATTTGCGATGCTCCGCTAATCATATTTTTAATAAAATCCGCATGTCCCGGACAATCTGTATGTGCATATCGTCTTTTTTCCGTCGAATAGCCAACGTGGGCAATATTAATTGTAATTCCTCGTGCTTTCTCCTCCGGTGCCTTGTCAATTTCATCATAAGAAACATATTTACAATCCTTGTTGATTTCTGATAAATACTTGGTAATTGCGGCAGTTAATGTTGTTTTCCCATGATCGACGTGTCCTATTGTTCCTACATTGCAGACAAGATCTTCCGATTCAGAAACAGTTGAAAATAATCTTCGTCTCGTATGAAAGAGAAATGAATTCTCAATTTTTCGAAGATTACACTTCAAATTATTCGTTTTCAACAGTGTTCGAAATATAAATTTTGACATTAACATTTTCTTCGTATATTAGGCGAGGGATATTTTACTTTTTACAAATTTCTCACTGTGAGAAACAAATTTTTAATCCATTTTAAACATTTTGATGTTTTGTTTTGAAATTCAGGTAACATAACCTCACTTTGATCATATGGATCATATGTCATACCTAACCTTACTTTAAACTGTTTTTTTTCCGTATTTCAAGAGAAGAAAATTAAGAATTTGAAAAAGAAATGGAAACTAAAGTAAATAGACGATTGTCATTGAAAATAAAGCTATAAGTAATTTTTTTACTGCAACATTGATTAAATTTTTAAAAAACGGAAAAGACTGTAAATATCGTTAAAAGGGGTGTAAAAACCTAACGCAATTTTCGTCACTTTACGTAACAGTTGTAAACAATAAACAACTTTGATACAATTGTTATTTAAAATCATTGATTCGAGGGTAGACTATAGATTTCTTTTCAAAAAAGCAATTTTTGCTTGGTTTGATAACAGAATTATTGAAATAAAAATTCTTTGACGCGCGTCCAGACCGGAAGTGATAGAAATAAAAAGTAGAATTACCAACTGTAGAAAAGTGATTACTTTACACCTTCTATTTTTCCTTCAAGAAAAAAGGAAGGAATGATGTATGTATATAAGAGATACCTTTCCAAACAGAAAATCCAGAAAATTAACAATAATTTGTTAGGATTTAGTACCTAAAGAATATTTTTTTTAAAACCGGAAGTAGTAGTTATGTTGGCAATTCTCGTGCATAGGTCACGTGACAAGACGACGTTTAGCCTCAATGCGCAAAAGCAACTGCGCAGCATTCAAACTTTCGCAGTACGTCAGCCATATTGTCATTACTTCTTACACAACGCCCTCAAGCGAACAATTCAGAGTTACGAGGTAAAACGATAATAATTTCCAATTATCGAATATTGGGCGTGTTCCAAACTTGAAATAATAACGGATAGTAGTGTAAAAAATTGTATTAGAGTGTTTTTAGTGGAATTACAATAGTGTGAAAGCCGTACGGTGTGTGAAAAAGTTGGTGAGTAGTAGACATTGTAAACTTTGAGCGACTGCATCCTTTTGAGCTGCGCCCTCCATATTGATGACAGCGCCGACAGTGATAATTTTCTGAAATTTTTGTCGTTAATGCCCCCTGTGTCCTGAAGTCGAAAGCACCCACGTTGTCTTAAAAGCTTCCCGACAGAATGCGCGGCTTCTAGGACAACACCAACCCAATGCCTATGAATTAATCCTGGGGACCGAATATCCTAGTTGCCGTTCGCGAACTCCTTGTCGACCTCGGCATGATTCCGCCTTTGAACAGGTCAACATTAATCGAACCATGGCGTCTTTCCACCGCTTCGCTTTCTTCCCCTCTCGTATTTCATATTATGATCAAAATCATTAACGTGCTCTCCTTGTTTGTTTAGTTTTTTGTTTTTAATTATCCGCTAAGTGAAGATGATTGCTTCGACGATGATCGTCTCCTGGACGGGGACCCATCGTCACGCGAATTTAGTAACACTTCCGGGTTTATATTCATATATCATTTTCTTGAGCTATTGATTTTCTTTCGACTCTACTTTGGCCTTAGTTTTCTTGTATAAAGTACAATCAAGGTAATTGGCTCACTTTGCCTGGATTTTTTAAAAAAGGAATGAAATTAATTATCGGGTTTTGTATAATATATTATAATTTGTGATTATATTTAATATTGTTGGAAGAAAACAATTGAAAAGAGGACAAATAATATAGTGTTCTTGTTTTTCTTTTCTTTCTTGTTACATTGTTTTTTCTTGTAAATTTACTTTGATTGTTCGGTTATATCGTACTTTTTATTATGTAATAAAATTAATTTTTGTTTGTTTTGAATTTCAGTTACAACTTTTTTTTATTCTAAAAGTTTCATGATTGAGTCACGCAAAGATGACAACTAACGTGACTACTATAAAATTGGAGGGTAATCAGGAAACCGTAACGGAAATACAAACTTACCTGGAAACCTTTAACAAGGAAATAGAAGGTGGCCAGGGTGAACAATTTCAACATGTCCAGTGTGAGTTTTTATTTTTTATATTTTCAGGGTTGTCTCAGGTCAGGGAAGGCGGGGAAAGTACATAGAATTTTATTGGTCTGGAGAATCAGGGAAAAGTTCGGGATTTTTTATTAAAAAAGACTGGAAAAAATTATAATTTTGGAATTCATAAGAAAATTATTAATTTTTGGGTCTTTTTTGTTGCCTCATAAACTGTAAAATTACCACGAACTCTAATACAAAACCTTCAATTTTTTCAATTTCTGACAATAATTTCTTTAACAATAACTTAATTCTTGGAGAACTTTCATAAAATTATTACTAAGAAATTATTTAATGAATAATTTTAATTCAATATTTAAAAATTAATATAATTTTAAAACAGTTGCTTTTAATATTTTTATAAATAGATTAACTTCAAAAGGTTTTAATTTGAAATTTTACAGAATTTTAATTTTGAATGAATTTAATTAGTAAATTTAAAGAACTTGATTTTTTGAAAAAATTTTAATAATTAAAAGTTTTCTTAAATTTGTTAAATTTTTTAATGTATATTTAATCAATTATTGAAAATAATAGATTTATAGAATAATTTTAGTTAAAAACACTAAAAAAAAATTGAATTTTGAAGAAGTTACAAATAATTGCAGAAATTCAATTATTTATAAAGATTTCAATCAAATTGTTCGCTGAAATTCAATTATATTAAAGAATTAAATATAATTCTAATCAAAATTTCAATTATATTTATAAATAATAAAATTCTTCTCCGAAATTCAATTATTTTTAAAAAATTTAATAAAATTCTTGGCAAAGTTTTAATTATTTTCAAAAATTTTTCTCAATTCAATGATTGTCAATGTC
The DNA here is from genome assembly GCA_032872505.1 of Leptopilina syphax. Taxonomy (NCBI): domain Eukaryota; kingdom Metazoa; phylum Arthropoda; class Insecta; order Hymenoptera; family Figitidae; genus Leptopilina; species Leptopilina syphax. The sequence goes on along the minus strand of CM065476.1, from coordinate 6,510,138 downwards.
TACTATTTTAATAAAACTTTCCGAAAGAATTCAATTATTTATAAAAAATTTTGACATAATTCTACGTAAATATTTAATTATTTTCATAAATAATGAAAATTTTACAGGAATTCTATTATTTACAATAATTTAATTAAATTTTTTATAAATTTCTTCTCAATAATTCCATTATTTTCATAAATAATAAAAATCCGAGGAATTCAATTATTTGCATAAATAATAAAATTCATCAAAGTTAAATTATTTTGAATACAATTTTAATCGAATTCCTCGAAAAATGTAATTGGTCTTAAAAGCTTAATTAAAATTCGTCGAGAGAATTCAATTATTTAAAAATTTGTTAATAAAATTCTTTCTGGGAAATTAAATTTTAAGAAAAATCCAATTATTCAATAAATTATTTATTTTTGTATTTGAATAATTGAATTATCGTTGAATTTTCTAATAAAAATGAATTTAAGAATTCATTCTTAAATCAATTTTTCAGTTAAAATTTTGGATAATAATTGAATATTAAAAGCATTAGAACGGGAATTTTTAGAAATAATTGAATTTTGAGAAGGTTTTAAATTAAAATCTTTGAAAATCTCAAAGAACTTTTTCAAAAGTTATTAAAAAATAATTGATTTGTAGAAGAATTTTAGTTAAGAATTCTAAAAAATAATAAGTGAATTAAAATGATGAAAATAATTTTGATTTTTATTGGTGATTATTATTAATATTTTTATAATAATAATAATAATCATCTATAAGTTATTGAATTTCAAAACATTTGAATTTGAAATTTTTTTAAATATTAATTCCAATGAAAAAATAATAATAATTAAATATTTGTTTTAAATAAAATTACTAATGTTTTCGAATAATTTTAGAATTAAAGAAATTCGTAAATAAATGTAATAAAACATTTTTTGAGAACCTAATAATTTTTAGGTTGAATTAGAATATTGTTTAGGGTCAAGGTAAAAATTAAAATTTTGTGGACATCAGGGAAAAACAAAATTCAATTTTTGTGGTAACACTGATTTTGCTGTTGTTTCTATATTTTTTTATTTTCTATTTTCTTTATTTCCAAGAATGAAAATTTTGAAAAAACGAAATATATTGAATATTTTAATTAATTTACAGTACAACAAGTCGAAGGTCTTTCTGGTGGTGAAGAAGGTGGAACGTACTTCGTTGATCAGTCAGGACAATATTATTATCAAGCCAGCGGTGATGACACACCTGTAATGACCCAAGTTCAAATACAGGAAGTCGAGGATACTGAGGGACAAACTGAAGGCGACACTGCACCAGATGAACAATATCAAGAACTCGAAGAATTAGAACAAGTCGAAGGCGAAAATGTAATTCATTTACTTTATATTCTTTTGTTTTATTGTTGAATTGGCAATTAATTACTTTTGTAATTTATTCTTATTTTCTCCGGTTATTTATTTTTTTACTGTTTTTTTTACAAGTGTTGATTTACTAATTTTATTTTATTTCAATTTATTTTGTCTAATTTTATTTCAAATTATTTGTCTAATTTTATTTCAATTTATTTGTCTAATTTTATTTTTATTTGTCTAATTTTATGGTTTAAATTTAGGGACAAGCGGTTAATGCAACGAACAATCAAGTCGTATTGAATTCAAACGATGCATATCAAACGGTGACAATTGTTCCCTCGGACACTAATCCAGGTGAAGTGAGCTATGTCCTCATAGTTCAGCAACCCGAGACTGATGAGAAACCAAAATGCGATAATGAGGCAGGAGAGGGCGAGGAGGGCGATGGTGAACAGGACCTCACTGTTTATGATTTCGAGGATAATGAGGACAATGACGCCGCAGTTGAATCCGAAACAGAGGATGATAAAACTAAAATAGTCAAATACATTCCCAGAAAGTCACAAACTGTTACACAAGCACACATGTGTAACTATTGCAATTACACAAGTCCTAAGAGGTAATTTTCTATTTCTATGTTATTAAACTACAATAAACGAAAAAGTTAAAATTATATTATATTAAATTACAAAAAAAGAAAAAATAAAATAAAATTATTATTAGATTACAATTGAAGAAAAAGTTAAAATAATAAATTCTTGGATTTTAGATATCTTTTATCTCGACATATGAAATCTCATTCAGAGGAAAGACCACATAAATGTAGTGTGTGCGAAAGAGGTTTCAAGACTTTGGCATCACTTCAAAATCACGTTAATACACATACCGGGACCAAACCGCATCATTGCAAATTTTGTGACAGTGCATTTACAACGTCCGGTGAGTGAATTTTATTATTTTTAAAAAATTCGATCATTTTCTTCCTTCTTCTTTTCGATAAAAATTTGTCATGCATGCATAAATGGAATGTTTCATTAAATTAAATCAAATCATTTGCAAACACAACGAGGTGTTTTGTATAAACTTTTTATTTCACCTTTGCTTTGCTTTTTTTTGTTTCCTTTTTTGCATGAACTGTGTCTACCGACATGTTTTGCTTGAAATATTTTTATGTCTTTGCGAAAATTATTTTTGTCGTATGTGTGTGAAGAAAAATACAATATAGAACTTATTTTCAATTTTTATGCACGTTACGATTATTTTGTTTTCTTTTGTTTCGTCTTTGAATTAAGTAAAAATATTTTTTGAATATAATTTTGTTTGGACAACAATATTTTCTATTTTCTATTTTTTTTTTTTTTGAAAAAATAATTTTGCTTGAAAAAATAAATATTTCAGGGTGGCCACATGTCAGTAAAATCAGTAAAGCCAGGGAAATGTCAGGAAAAAAATTGTTTGGCAGGGAAATTTAGAAAATTGAGATTTTTTCCACTAATTTTTAAAAATTGCGACTTTTTCGAGTTTTCTTCCAAATGTAGCGACAAAATATCATATTTTTTAGTATTAAATGTAACACATTTCGATTTTTATAGTGCGAAAAATTACTATAAACAAATCTTTCGAAAATAAGCTGTGAATCATTTTTCTATTTAAATTTTCAAAGTATACAATTAAAAAGATTTTGAATAATTGAAATTTTGTAAAATTTAATTGAAAATAATAAATTTTTTAAAAGTATTTTGTTAGAATTTTTAAAAATTAACTTTTGAAGAATTGCACTTGTAAATTTTCAAAATAATTGAATTATCAAAAATTTTAATGAAAAGTCTTTAAACGTAAATTTAAAAATGAAAATTAATAAAAATTAGCTTCTAATTTTTTCAATTTTAGTATTTTCAGTACTTTTAATTACATATTTTCGAATTTAAATACGTAAAAAAGATAATTAACATTTTAGAATTATTTTAAACATTTTGGAGAAACAAATCATTTTCAAAATATTTCATTAAAATTCATCAAGAAATTCAGGCCTCGGATATAATGATTTTTACGACTTTTTTTGATTATTTTCAAATAATGCGACTTTTATCGACTTATATTAAAAAATTGCGACTAAATACCATATTTTTAGTATAAAATGCTGCAACTTTTTTCGATTTTTACGCGCAGTATAAAAAATAGCTGTAGATAAATCTTTCAAAAATTATTTTTGAAAAATTTTTCTAATAAAATTTTTGAAATATACAATTAAAAAGATTTTGAATAATTGAAATTTAGTAAAATTAATTTAAAATAAATCCTTTTTTTCAAGTATTTTATTATAATTTTTGAAAATTAACTATTATAGAATTTTTATTGAAAATTTTGGAAATAATTGAATTTTTAAAAATTTTAATAAATAATCTTCAAGTGTAAATTCGATAAAAAATGAGAATATTAAAATAGTTTTGAAAAAAGTAATTCTCTGACAAAGTAATTTAAATTTTTTTTAAATTTACTGTTTTAGAATTTTTCAGAAATTATTTATATTTAAAATTCATCAAAAATTTGTATTTATATTTAAAATTCATCAAAAATTTGATTTTTTAAATATTTTTTAAAAACTCAATTATTTATTTTAATAAGATTTTTGTATAAATTCAATTTCTAGGAATTTTATTAAAATTCGTTGCAAAATTCAATTATTTTCATGAATTTTAATAAAATTTATGTCTAAATCTAATTTTCAGGAATTTTCAAAAAATTTATTGCAAAATTCAATTATTTTCAGGAATTTTAATACAATTTTTGTCTAAATTCAATTTTTAGGAATTATTAAAAAATTTATATTGAAAAATTCAATTATTTTCATTAATTTTAATAAAACTCTTTGCAAAATTCAATTTTTTCTGGAATTTTATTAAAATTCTAATTCATTTATAATTTTAATAAAACTCTAATTTCAAAATTCAATTATTTTCAGAAATTTTATTAAAACTTTTGCCAAATTTAATTATTTTAAGGAATTGAATTAAAATTCATTGCAAATTTTAATTATTTTTCAAAAATTTTACTAAATATAAATTATTTTCTAAAAAGATTTTACCAAATTTCAATTTTTAAAAAAAAATTTTTAATTGTTAAAAGTTAATTTTACGAATTTATTAATTAATTTTTTTTGAATATATTCTACCTTAATATTCTTTAAAAAGAAAAATAAGCGGTTTCAATTATTATAAAAATTGAATTTTTGTATTTAAATAATTGAATTCTTGAAGAACTTTCTGAAAAATATTAAAAAGTAATATAGATAATTGATTTAGAAATGAAGTTTAGTTAAAAATTGTAGAAAATAATTGAATTCTTGTAAGGGTTATAGTTTTAATGTTTAGAAATTATTAAATTTCAGTATTTGAAATTTTAAAAATTTTATTTCCTGGTGAAAAAAGAAATAAGTATTTAAATTATTTTACTTAGCAAAATTATACAAGTTTTGATTAATTGAATTTAGAAATCAGTGGAGAATCAGGGAAATAGAAAATAAAATATTTGTGACAACACTAAATTAAATAATCGACTTTTTTTCTATTTTTAATCGACTAAAGCGACTTTTTTTGTTCGTTAAAGTCGATCCGAGGCTTGGAAATTAATTATTTTTTTTTAATATTACAGGAACTTTCGGAAAATTATTTAAAATAATTGATTTAGAGATGAAGTTTAGTTGGAAATTAGAGAAAATAATTGAATTCAGGAAGGGTTACAATTGTAATTTTTAGAAGTTATTAAGTTTCATAAATTTTACACATTTTCCGTAAACTTTCATATTTTCCTGTGAAAAGCATTTTGCCAAGGAAAATAATTTTAATTGTCAGTAAATTATCAGGGAAATGTCAGGGAAATTGATAAACTAAAACTTGTGACCATCCTGATATTTGAATCTGATTTTGTTTGGTAAACAAATATTTTGTACGGAGGAAAAAAAAACAATTTGACGATTATTGGTTACAGGTGAACTTGTAAGACATGTTCGGTACAGACACACTCATGAAAAGCCGCACAAATGTCACGAGTGTGATTACGCTTCTGTTGAACTGTCGAAACTAAAGCGACACATTCGTTGTCATACTGGAGAACGACCTTATCAGGTACGTTTAAATCTTATTTTATTTTTATATTTAGGTGAATTGGTGCGTCACACGCGATACAAACATACGAATGAAAAACCTCATAAATGCACAATTTGCAATTATGCCAGTGTGGAAAAGAATAAATTACGCAATCACATGCGCATTCATACAGGAGAACGTCCTTACGAGGTTTTTCTTTATTTGTCTATTAAAATATTTACTTTTTCTTCTTTATATCCTCGACGATATTTTACAATACAATTTTTCTTTTTTTCTCGTGTTTTTCCTTTTTCTCAAATTTTTCTTTTTTTCGTATTTTTTTTCATAATAAATTTTTTCATAATTCATTCTTTTATTATTTACGTTTTTTTTACATTATTTTACAATTTTTTACATTACAATTTAAAAAGAAGTTGCTCTAAAATTGTAATTAAAAGTAATAATTTCTTTAATATTCAAATTGATTTTGTAAACTTGAAATTGATAATAATTTCTTCCGCAGTGTCCACATTGTACTTACGCGAGTCCCGATACTTTCAAATTGAAGCGTCATTTACGAATTCACACTGGTGAGAAGCCATACGAGTGTGATATTTGTCAGGCGAGATTCACACAGTCTAATAGTTTGAAAGCCCACAAATTGGTTCATAATGGTATGTATATATTTTTTCTTCCACATTTTATACTCCATTGTTAACTTTTAATTATATATTTCCTTTTTTCTCTCTTTCTCTCTTTTTCTTGAACAGTTGGTGACAAGCCGGTTTTTCAGTGTGAGCTTTGTCCGACAACGTGCGGACGTAAAACGGATCTTCGTATTCACGTGCAAAAATTACACACTTCGGACAAACCGTTAAAATGCAAACGCTGTGGAAAAACATTCCCCGACAGGTGAGACGGAGAAATTAATAATTAATAAAAATGTATTAATTATTTAATTTCCTTAATGTAAAAAGGTGGAATTTAATTTCGTTAATTCAAATTCAAATAGAAAATATTGAGTTCATTTAATTTGAATCTTGTAGTATTGTTATTGTTAAATTTATTTTTAAAGATAAAAGAGGACATAGATGGTATTAAATGTTTTTTTTAATTTACTAGACGATAATTTTTTTCATTTGCATTTTTCAGGTATAGTTACAAGCTTCACAGTAAAACACACGAGGGCGAGAAATGCTATAAATGTGATCTCTGTCCTTATGCATCAATATCAGCGCGTCACTTGGAGAGCCATATGCTTATTCATACAGATCAAAAGCCATATCAATGCGATCATTGTTATCAGTCATTCAGGCAAAAGCAACTCTTGAAACGACATTGCAATTTATATCACAATCCTTCTTATATTCCTCCGCCACCGCAGGAGAAAACGCATCAGTGCCCAGAATGCGAGAGACCATTCAGGTAATTTCAAAAATTAATTCAACTGTAAACGAGGGGGAAAAAGTAGAGCATTTGCTTAGTGATTATTATTGATACAAATAGTTAAGAAAAAAAGAGGAGAATTTTATCGATTAAAAGAATGAGCTTAAAGGAAATTTTAATTTTTAAATTTAGATTTTATTTTTCAAAGCAAAATATTTATATTTAATTATTTATTTAATATTTAAAATTTTAAATGTAAATATTTATATAAATATTCGTTTTTTATATAAAAATTTCAATTCTAATTCATTCTGCGATTAAATAATAATTTAATTATAGAATGAATTAGAATTGAAATTATTTTATTTGAAATCAGAAAAATTGGAAACTATTTAGGCTCTGTTTATTTGTTTATTTAAATTTTATTTTTGGTAAAGTCCCTGAAGTTCTAACTCAATAATTTAATTAGAATGAATTAGAATTGAATTTATTTTATTTCAAGTCAAGGAGAAAAATTGAAAACTATTTAGATTTTGTTTATTATTTATTTAAATTTTACTTTTGATAAGGTCCCTAAATTTAGCGTCGACATTTTTAACTCTAAAAGCCGTAAATAATAGTTTTCGACACTGAGCGGCTATTTTCAATAATAATTAGATTGAATTGAATTTGAAATTATTTTTTATTTAGAGTTAAACTGAAAAATTGGAGGATCTTTAGACTTTATTTACTTGTTTATTACTAAAAAAAACTTGAAATTTTCAAACTGGAAAAAATTATTTTTGATTCAATGTTTGATAAAAATACTGGGTTTATTTTATTTATTTAAATGAACTTTGTTTATAGGCATAAAGGTAATCTTATTCGCCATATGGCTGTGCATGATCCTGAGTCATCATTACAGGAGAAACAACAGGCCTTGAAAATGGGAAGGCAAAAGAAGATTCAAATTATTGACGGTCAACGAGTTGAAGTTATGACAGGTTCGTCTTTTACTTTCTTCTGTAAAATAATATTTATCTCATATTCAATTAAATTGTTATCTATTTCTTTTATGAATTATTACTTTTTATCTATTATTTCAAATCACCTACTAAATTTTCGATTATTCTAATCTTAGGTTCAAATCTATTTATTCAAATTTTCAATTCTTTCTGTTTTTAACCATTTTTAATAACAGTCGAGATAAAATTTTATTTGATTGAAATTCAGTAATTTTTATTTTGATAGAAATTTTTATTTACGTGTATATTTCAATCTAATTCGAAATTTTAATAATTTATGAAATTAAATTTATTTTTTATTTAAATTAAAATTTAATTAAATTTTTTATTTGAATGCAATTTAGTAAAATTAAACAAGAGGATTTCAGAAGTATTTTAGGTGAATTTTCTTTTTTTTTTTTTTTTGAATTATTGAGTTTTCAAAGAACTTTCTCAAAAATTATTTAAAATAATTGATTTAGAGAATAATTTTAGTTAAGAATTCTAGAAAATAATTAAATTGAAATCTTTCAAATAATTTTGGTGATAATTAATTTAGAGAAGAATTTTGTTTAATAATTCTAGAAAATAATTGAATTGAAATTTTGAAAACAATTTTGATGATAAATAATTTAGAGAAGAATTTTAGTTAATAATTCTAGAAATTAATTCAATTATTTTTATAAACTTTAATAAAATTCTTGGCAAAATTTCACAGGAATTCAATAATTTACAAGATTTTTAATAAATTTCTTCGAAATAAATCGATCAATTATTTCCATAAATAATAGAATTTTTACAGGAATTCAATTATTTAATATAAAAAATTTCAAAGAATTTTTCGAAAAATATCAATTATTTAAAAAGAATTTTATAAAATTCTTCGCAGGAATTCAACTATTTAAAAAAAATTTAACAAAGTTCTTTTCAAGAATTCAATTATTTTTATAAATAATAAAATTCTTCACCGAAATTCAATTATTTTAGAAAAATTTTAATAACATTTTTGGGTAAATTTTTTATTATTTTCATAATTAGTAAAACTCATCGCAGGATTTTAATTAATTTTTGATACAATATTTTAATCAAATTCCTCGATAAATGTAATTATTCTTAAAAATTTCATTAAAATTTGTCGAAATAATTGAATTATTTAAAAATTTGTTGATAAAATTCTTTGTGAGAATTCAATTTTAACAAACATTTAATTATTTATTTTTTAATTTAAATGATTGAATTCTTCTAGAATTTTCTAATAAAAATTGATTAAAAAATTAATTAACGAATAATGTATTTATTACTTATGAAAGTAATTGAATTATTGCAACGAATTTTATTACAATTTTTTCAAATAATTGAATTTTTTGAGAAAATTTACTACTTTTTAAAAATAATTGAATTCTTGCGAAGGATTTTATTAGGATTTTTGTAAATAATAAAATTTTTTTTGAAAAATTTTATGGTAATTTTAATTATAACAAAACACAAAGAAGGCGATCACTACGAGTCTTCGACTCGGAGTGATCGCCTTCTTTATGTTTTGTTATAATATTCTTATAAATTGTTGAATTTCAAAAAGGTTTGAATTTGAATGTATTGAAGAATTTTAATTCCTACGGAAAAATAATAATGATTAAATATTTATTTAAAAAAGAAATTATTGATGTTTTTGAATAATTTTACAATTAATGAAATTTGTAAATAAATGTAATAGAACATTTTTTTGAGTTTCTAATAGTTTTTAGAGTGAATCAGAATATTCTTTAGGGTCAGGGAAAAAGTGAAATTTTTTTCTGGAAATCAGGGAAAAGTCAGGGAAAAATAAAATTTAATATTTGTGGCAACCCTGTTATTATAAATTTGAAATTCTTGCGAATTTAATTAATTTACTTTTGTTTTATTTGTAAAAAAAAAATAGGTGATTTGGCTTCTAAATTAAGAGGGTATGAAGATGATGACGAAGAGGAAGAGGAAGAAGAGGAGGAGGAGTTGGAAGATGAGGAAATGATGGCCGTTGAAGGAACAGACGGTCAGCAATACGTTGTTCTAGAAGTTATTCAACTTGCCGATAATCAAGGAACAGATCAGGTAATTTTTAAAGAGAATTTCGCACTTTTTTCGAGTTATTTTGTTTTTATTTTAGTTTTTGTTTATTATCAGTTTGATATCACTTTAACATCATTTAATATAATTTAATATAATTTAATATCATCGAATTTTAATTACATTGCTTATTAACATCAGTTACATTTATTAATAATTTTTTATCGATTATAATATTTGTTATAAATTAAATTTATTGTATAGGGAATTTAAACTGAATTTAGTTTCATTATTATTGCTTCCTCACAGAGGAAGAATTGTATTATTTATTTTTTTTACAAAAATAGAATTAAACATTTGGATTTCTTTTAGCAAATGGCTGTCGTGGCCAACGAGGACGGCGATATTGTAATGGAGGATCCTCTCAGTCAAGACAACAGCATTGTCGCCGACGTCTCTGGCGAATTAGATGCTGAGGAGGAAGACACTTCGTTAGGCGATTTGAAATTGCAACCACAACTTACGAGAAACAAATCTGAATCACAGTCTTCGCAACACGATCCGAAATTGCGCAAAGACATGGAAAATTGCTTTGGCTTCGATGAGGTTAGTTAAATTCTTTTTTATTCATAAAAAAACGAAAAGAGAATAAAACTCCGAATTTACAATTTTTTTCTATTACAGGAAGAGGAAGATGAGGATGCAAACAGTGAGATGCAGTTATTAGATACCATATCGTAATGTCCGTCATAGTGAGTAAAGGATGTACTCAAAAATAGTTAAGTATATTTCTCATCCAGTATCAGTGTATAAAATATTAAATGGTGAAATATTGAGAGACTGTGGAAACTGTATACATTTGTAGGTACTATTAAACTAATTTATGGGCGTAACATGTTAGTTGATAGTTTTAAGAAAATGTAAATCCATCAAATGAAAAAAAAAACAATCGCTAGAAATTAGGAATTTAATTCTGCACTTTAACTGAAAGATACTTTTTTCAAAATGTTTATTAGTAAATATATCAATAGTTTAGAAAAGCGTCAATTTCACTTTAATAACAAGAAAAAACAGTTATAATGGAATTTAACTGAAGTATTAATATTAATATTAAATGGTAGATAGTTATAATTATTACAAATCATTTAATATTAAAACAATCTTCGTTAAATCGTAGAAAAATTTAAAAATTTAAAAAATTTTCACCGGGTGAATAAAAAAAAGAATTTGTTTTTAGTGTTGCTTAGAGAAAAAGAGCCTAATATGTTACCTCAACATTCTGGATGTAAATAGCAGCTTTTCCATACATATAAATATATTATATATTATAAATATTTGTTCGAAAAAAAGGGTAATTGTAGCTGAAAAAACTAATCAAATTTACGATACATTACATTGTTGTCTTGTCTCAACGATTTTGAATGGATTATTTAGAATCTTTCAGTGGCGAAAAGGAACTTGTGTCGTAAATAATTGCCTGAAGTTTAAGAAAAGGGGAAAGATTGTAATAAGTTTAATCAAGTTTATATTGAGAGAAATTTTTTTTTTCTTTTTATGATTTTAGATAAGCGACGTGTGTTAATGAATGAATGAAACGAGGATATCAACTTCAGCAATTAATTCTTTTGTGAAGCACATTTCATTTTATTTTATGCCCAAGAAAAAAAGAAAAATGTGAGTAAATTGTTTGTTTTAATATATTTCAGTTTTTACAAATTGGAAATTGATAAAAAAAAAATAGAAATGAAATGTGAATTAGTAACAAGTAACAAACCATTAAGTTTATGGTTTATTAATAACAAAAAAAGAGAGAAAAGGAAAAGTAAAAATAATTTTTGCATAATGGAAAAATTTTTCTTTTCTTTAATTTATTTCTTTTAAAAAATTGATAACATTTCCTTTTCTCAAGAATTGCGTGTAATATTTTTTGAGTTTAAAAAGAAAGCAAAATAATATTGTAATAGCAATACGAGAAAAAATGGTATGAATTATATTATTATTTTTTCTCTTGATTTTTTTGAAAGTAATCTACGACTTTCTAGGTTGTATTTTCTTGATTGCATAATTAATATCTGTACCATTTTTTCGCTAAGATTTTTTTATTATGCACTTATTTAATTATTATAAAATTCGAAAAAAGCTTTATTAAAAAAAAAACAAAAAAAAAAAAAATAAGAACTTTGGGTGAGACGGCGCTTAATACGAAAGTGTACAAAAATATGTACAATTTTTTACATGCCAATTGTAAAATTGTAATTTATAATGTAGGTATTGAAAGAAAAAAAAAGTATAGTCAATAGTCCTTCGCATGCTGTTAAAATTTATGCACTTTCTTACATTATTCCAAAGATGAAGAAGAAGAAAAAAAATGTGTAACGTTTTCTCTGTAATAAACACTACATCATTAAATGACAAACTCTGACTAATTGAAAATTAATTTTACTCTAAATTCTATTTTTTACGTTTTTGTTTTAATTTTTCTAATATTCAAGTTTACCGAAAGTAATTTAATTCTTTTTCTGATTTATAAAGTGATACTTTCATTTCAGAAAAATTTATGCAGAAAATATTTACCATTGATAACGAATAAAAAATATTTAATGAATGTGGATATTAGTTTGAATGTGATTGACAAAAGTGGAAATTATTTTTTTATTATTTACTGATAAAGAGTTGAAATTATTTTGAATATTATTTTATTGATAAAAATTGAAATTATTATAATTATGTGAATTATATAAATTATATAATTATAAATTGGAATTATTTTGAATTTTATTGTTTATCGAAAAATTTGAAACTAATTTGGAATGTGTTTGTTTGTTTAGCGAGAAAGAAGAAGAGAAAAAAAGAGAGAATGACTGTGTGAGCGATGCTGGAGTGACGTTATCATTGATAGATTAGTTTTCAGTCTTGCAATTTGTAAATCGACTGAATGGTCAGGAGAGTTCGTTAAGACCCTTGGTGCTATTATCAGAAGAGCCGCACCCACTTATACAACCCTTGGTCATCAACCCCATGAAACTAACCATCCTCCTACCAACTCGTCTGGATGTCTATATGTATTTATAGAACATGCGATAGGTACTTTGAACATTATTTTTTTCCTCCATATTTACATCATTAGCTTCCCTAATTAATCCAAAAACAATTATTTGAAAATTGTCTGAAAAAAATTCGAAAAAAAGATTCTACTCTAAAACCTAGTATTTACTACTTTTTTACGATTTTATACTATTTCGATACTTTTTTTAAAAATTATTTATTGAAATTATTTATTTATTATTATTAACTTATTAAAATTTATTTATTTATTTCTTATTTATCTATTATTTAAACAATTCATTTGTGTTATTAAAAGTTCCTTTTTTAGAGAAATTCCACTACTTTAAATTCGTGAATAGTTGAAATAAAAAAATTATTTTCAAAAATTTTAATAAAATTCTTGAAAACAATTAAACAATTTTAATAAAATTTTTGAAAACGATTAAAAAAATTTTAATAAAATTCTTAGAAATAATTAAAAATTTTTTTTTTTAAATTCTATGAAACAATTCATAAAATGTTAATAAAATTCTTTGAAACAATTCAATTATTTTCAAAAATTTGAAGAAAATTTTTCGCCAAGAAAGCAATTATTTTCAATATCTACTATTTTAATTAAACCTCACAAAAATAATTCAATTACTTAAAAAAATTGAATGACATTCTTCTCCAAAAATTGAATTATTTAAAAAAATAATACAATTTTGACAGAAATTCAATTATTTAAAAAACAATTTTTAAAAAATTCTCCGTAAGAAATAAATTATTTTTGAGAATTTTAATAAAATTTGTTTACAAGAATTCATATACTTTCAATACAATTTTAATTAAATTGCTTGAAAAATTTTTAATTAAATTCTTTGCAGGAATTCAATTATTTTCATAAATGATAAAATTCGTCCCAAACATTCAATTACTTTTGAAAATTTCAAAAGAATTCAATTATTCTTTCAAATATAATAAATTTTTTCACATAAATTTAATTATTTAAAAAGAAATTTAATAAAATTCGTTGCAAAAATTCAACTATTTTCATAAATAATAAAATTCTTCGCAGGATTTCAATTATTTAAAAAATTTTTGAGTAGAATTCAATTATTTTTACAAATTTAAAAATTCTTCACGGAAATTCAATTATTTTCACAAATGATAAAATTCGTCCCAAAAATTTAATTATTTTTTGAAAATTTCAAAAGAATTCAATTATTTTTTTCAAATATAATAAATTTTTTCACAGAAATTCAATTATTTAAAAAAAAGTTAATAAAATTCTTTGCAGGATTTCAATTATTAAAAAAAATTTTTCGGTAGAATTCAATTATTTTCACAAATTTAAAAATTCTTCACGGAAATTCAATTATTTTCACAAATGATAAAATTCGTCCCAAAAATTTAATTATTTTTTGAAAATTTCAAAAGAATTCAATTATTTTTACAAGTATAATAAATTTTGTCACAGAAATTTAATTATTTGAAAAAAAATTTAATAAAATTCGTTGCAAGAATTCAATTATTTTTATAAATAATAAAATTCTTCGCAGGACTTTAATTATTTTTAAAAAATTTTCTATAGAATTCAATTATTTTCACAAATAAAAAAATTCTTCACGGAAATTCAATTATTTTCATAAATGATAAAATTCGTTCCAAAAATTCAATTATTTTCATAAATAATAAAATTCTTCGCAGGATTTTAATTATTTTTAAAAATTTTTCTATGGAATTCAATTATTTTTACAAGTAAAAAAATTTTTCATATAGAAATTCAATTATATTTTTACAAATATAATAAATTTTTTCACAGAAAAAACAATTGCTTATTCAATTACTTATTTCTGTGTTTAAATAATTGAACTTTCATTGAACTTTTTAAACAAAATTGATTTAAAAATTATTTTCAGTTAAGATTTTAGATGCTAATATTGAATATTAGAAGCGTGATAAGAATAAATTTTTAGAAATAATTAAATCTCAATAGATTTTTAAATTGAAGTCTTTGAAAATTTTAATTGTTGTAAAACTAGTAATCTTTAAATATTTATTTAAAAAAATTATTAAATTATTAATTTATTTAAAAAAATTATTTAATTATTAATATAAATATTTATTTTAAAAAATTATCAACTTATTAATTAAAATATTTATTTAACAAAAATCATTCAAGTTTTAAATAGTTTAATTTAAAAATTATGAAAAAAAATTTTCCAATTAATTGGAAATTGTGTCAAATTTTATTGAAATAAATTTTATATTTTGAAGAATTTAATTTTTTTTTTACTTTTAAAAATCATTTCTAAAATATAATCGTATTTTTGTAGAATTTCAACAAAAAATTTGGAAAATAATTGAATTTCAGAAAAATTGAGAATTGAAGTTAGGTAGATAATGAAAAGGCGAATATTTTCTATGAAATATTAGGAAAAAGTCAGAGAAATACAGCTAATCAAATTTTTATCAATTAATAATTTTTTTAGGCGTCAAATTTAATTTTTCGATAGCTAATTTTTACTACTTTTTTCAGTCTTAAAAATACTTCTTTTAAAATTATCTTTTTAATTATCGAGTTTGAAGTTTATTTTTCTTTGATTATTAGAACTTTTCGCAGGTTTCAAGAAAAATACTTCGCTAATTTGGTAAAAGTTCCCTAATTTGGAATACCTTTCCTAAATTATAAAAGGTAAACTATAAAATTTTTTGATTCTTTTTGAATTTTTCGTCTCTTATCTTTTCTTGTACGTTTCTTAAAATTATTCCTTTTTTCTTTTTAGAGGAATTGAGCTAGATTCTATCTTCATAAGGGCAATTGGAATGAGGATGTGCGTAGGATCAGTGTGCACGTAACAGAGGAACATAATTCATGATAAAAGGCGCATTCACTTTAATTTATAACAGTAATAAGAACCGAAAGTCAGTGATTTTTTTTCCAAGAGGATTATAATGAGATTATTACCGTTTTTCTCCCAAAAATTAGATGCATTTTTCGTTTCTTCAAATTCTTTCATATATAATTATGAATACTTTCGGTAAGAAGACACGGAAAATTTATTAAATTACTAAAATGAAATTTGAAATTATCTCAATTTTTTAATTTATGAAGAAAAATTGAAAAAAGAATGAAATAATTTATTTTACTTGCAGAAGATAATTTTCTTTTTTTTTTCTTTTTTGAAGGGCGCTATACAGACGGATTTCTCATTATACCTGTGAATTATTGCCGGAAGAAAGGAAAGTGATCTTAAATCAAAATGTCATTAAATTATACATTAAGCATCCGTTTGAATGATTGCATCCTTGGAAGTAGAATATTCTTTCGACATGTAAACCAGTTTGACACTTGCTTTTTCGGATGACTGCTGTGGGCTTTTATTATAATATCGCCAGAGTATACTCATTTATATTCGTCGAGTGTTCATCTGAGAGAGAGAAGGAGAGACAGGACATAATGACATTCTTCAGTGAGTGAATTTCAAATGAAAGTGCCCGCGTTGGGTATAAAATAATCACTCGGATAATTGCAAAACAACGGGATGAGAGGAAAAAATAAATAAAATCAGAAGTGCATTACTCTGGTGAGTTAATTCGAGATGATGATGATTTTAATTCTAGCTTTTTGTCGAGAATTTTCTGCAAAAATTGTGCAGTGATTTTTTTTCATCTTTACTCTGGAAAAGTGAATTCGAAAGAAAGAAAAAAGGAAGAAAGAAAGAAAATGCTTCAAAAAGGGATCAAGGAAAATTTTCTTTGAATTAGGAGGGAAAAATGTCAATTCGTATTTTTTTCTTCCCTCTTTGTTATTTTATTCTTTTTTTTTTATCAAAAAACACTCGGAGACTGAATTGCGAAACAATGGTCTCTCACGTGTACACGCAAGAGTTTTGCAAATAAAAATGTCTAATAACTGTGCTGCCCACATCGTGCCAGTAGGAAGTGAAAAGAATATACGCAAGGGAGTGCGACGAAAGTGCCAGGAGAATAATACTTAAAACGCCTTGTTCCCTGAAGAAATCAGCTCTAACTTCCTCTCATTTTGAGGCTCACGAGATTACCACATTCCATATTATCAAAAGTAAATTTATCTTTCGTTCAATTATTACTTATTTAATCATCAATTTATTTTATTTTCTTTTTTTTTCTTTTCATTCATTATTCTTGTCATTTATTATTCTTGTTATTTAGTATTTTTGGTTTTTTATTGTTCTTGTTATTTATTACTTTTGTTTTTATTGTATTTTTATTTATTATTTTTCTTCTTAATATTTTTTTTATTTATAATTTTTTATTTTTATTATTCTTGTTATTTATTATTTTCGTTTTTATTATTCTTGTTATTTAGTATTTTTGCTTTTAATATTTTTGCTATTTAATTGAAATTTTTTATTTTTTTATTTTTACAGTTAAAAAACAATAAATTAGATAATTAATTAGTAAATTAAATAATTAATTAATAAATTAAATGAAAAATTCTAAAAAATTTCTCCCATCTAATATGGAAGAAAAATTTATTTGATTTAAATAAACGATTAATTGTCTATTGTCAAATAAATATTTATTTGCATCAAATAATTTGTATTTGTATCAAATAATTTGTATTAAATAATTTGTATTTGAATCAAATAAATATTTATTTTTATCAAATAATTTGTATTTGAATCAAATAAATATTTATTTTTATCAAATAATTTGTATTTGAATAAAATAAATATTTATTTGTATCAAATAATTTGTATTTAAATCAAATAAATTATATTTGCTTCAAATACAAAAATTACGGGTAAAAATAAAATTTATTTCGATTAAAGAAAAATTATTCGATTAAAGTAACTTTTTAATTAATAGTAGACGAGTAATCGATTATTTGCATCAAATAAATTTTTTTATTCAGCGCATGATTTTTAAAAATGGAGAATTGCTATTTTTATGTAAATTTCATTAGAATATTACAAACGATTTTTTATTAATCATTTAATTTATTTATTAAAATTCTGATTATTAATTAAAAGTACCTAGAGAATAATTTATGAAAATTTAATTTTTACTTATTAAAATTTCATATTATTTTACGTACAATATTAATAAAGAAATTTTAAATAATATTTTTCTAATAATTATAGAAAATAGTATGAAATATTTTATGTAGAATGAAAATTATCGTTATTCAATAGTAAAATTATTTATTAAAATTTTAGAAAAAAAATGAATTTTATGTTAATATTTGAAAATTTAAATTCTTTCGAGGTATTCTATTAAAATTGTTTTAAAAAGAATTGAATTTCTGCATAGGATTTTAATATTTATAAAAATAATTGAATTATTGCGAAGAATTTTACTATTTATAAAAATAATTGAAATGTTTCAAAGAATTTATTAAAATTTTAAGAAATAATTAAATTGTTATGAAAAATTTTATAGAAATATTTAAAAATAATAAAACTTTTTCAAGAAATTCCATTAAAGTTGTTTCGAAAATAATTGAATTTCTTTAAAGAATTTTATTAAAATTAGATATATTCCAAATAATTGAATTCATCACAAGAATATTCTTGTTTTTTTGAAAATAATTAAATTCTTCTAATTTTTTTGACGAAAATATTTAAAAATTACATTGAAAGTTAGTTAATTTTTATATAGAATTTTTTAAAAATATTTTGAGAATAATTGAATTATTTTTAGAGAATTTTAAATTCTTGTTGAAATTGATTTTTATGGAAATTTTTGAAAATAATTAAATTCTTTCGTGTAATTTTATTTAAATTAGATTAAAAATTATTTAATTCCTGCAAAGAATTTTAGTATTTATAAATAATAGTTGAAATTGTTTCGAAGAATTTTACAATTTATAAAAATAATTGAATTTTTTTTAAGGATTTATTAAAATTTTAGAAAAAAATGAATTTTTTCGAAATGTGTTAAAAACTTTTTTGAAAATTTAATTCTTTTGAGGAATTCAATTAAAACTGTTTTGAAAATAATTGAATTTTCGTAAAGATTTTACTATTTAAACAAATAATTGAATTGTTTAGACGGATTTATTAAAAATTTTAGAATATAATTGAAATTTATGGAAATATTTAAAAATATTTGAATTCATCAGAGGAATTCAATTACAATTGTTTTGAAAGTAATTGAATTCCTGCAAAGAAATTTACTATTTTGATTATGAAATTATTTAAAAAATTTATATTTAAAAATAAAAAATTTTGTAATTTGCATAACAATAATAAATTGAATATTAAATTAATCATTTTTATTATTATAATTTATTTTTCTAGTATAAAATTTATATTAATTTTAATTTATATTACTTTTTAAAATTTTGCTAGTTAATAATATAAATTTTACTAGAAAAATAAATTATAATTTTAAAAATAATTAAATTTCAATTTGAATTTCCCGCCAGATGTTGAGTTGATTTTTACGAAGAAGTTTTTATATCTCCTATATTCTTTTAAAACGAATATTCCTTTTGTTTAAAAAGTTTAAACATTTTCGGATAAATGTTCTCTAAGAATAAATACTATTTAGTAAATTTTAATAAGTAAAAATTAAAGTTTTGTCTTTTTAATTCCTTTTTGTCTTTTAATTGTCCCAGGTACATGCAGCGCCACTGTGGCCAGAGTGTTCAACTCAAGTGACGCATTAATGTGATAAGTGTTGTGCGGTGTGAACCCAGCAGTAAGTTTTCGTGGTTCTAATGAAGAAAGAAGAGGTAAGACCAAGAATCCTCTAATAATCTGGCTAATCCTAAATAAGTAATCATCCTAATTGTAGCGATAATGAGTAAATAATCTCAACAATGGTACAGAATTTCCATCTTGGCAATATTTTTGCGATTATTCTTTGTACGTCCATGTCCTCTCTGGGGTTCTGAAAAAGTAAGGTTATGTCGCACTCGTCGCACTCATGTCGCACTTAAAAAAGGTAAACAATTAAAAATCTTTCAAAATATTAATTGTCAAGAGTAATTAAAGAAAAAAGGGAGAAAAGTAAAAATTTTCTTTAGGGTGGGGGCGGAAAAGTAAGGTTATGTTACAAAATCTTTCCGCACATTAAGTATTGCGGAACTTGCGGAATTTATACAACATTGTCCACACATAAAAAATTAACAAAAATAATTAGGAAAAATGGAGAAAATAAATATCAGAATAGGGGAAAAAATATGAAATATGGGAAAATAATTCTCGGAGAAATGCATAAAAATGATTTTATAGTTGAGAGAGAATAAATTGGATATACGCCTGAAAAAAGGGTTAATGTGATGTTTACAGGAGTTTCTGTTGCATATAGAGATCTTAATCTCATAAAGGAGGGAATAGCTTGTCTGTGGTCGCGGTACCATTGTTAATCGCTTTGGAGATTAAAGTGGATCTCCAAGTGAACACGACTCGTGCATAGTATTCGAACCGGACGACGACGACGACGAAGACAACGACAAACGAATGCAGGGACAAATGGACTTGGCTCGTAGGACATATGCAGGGCCCACGCGACAATACTTCAAGTACCCGTGTGCAGCCTCCCACGGCCTCATCTCTTCTGCCCGGAGAACCATGCGGAGAACAAAGAATGAAGAACATTGCCCGTCTACTGGTAAGTCTCACGTTAAGCCTCTTAAGGAACTCTAGTTGCTTGCAGCAAACAGTGGCGTGAATTTATGTATGAACCATCTTTTCTAAGCAAAATTCCCCTTAACCTTCTCTAAGGGTATTTCATTTCAACCAAGCGCGAGAAAATATTTTCTCTTTCTTCTTGCATACTTTTTTTTTTACTTTTAAATTAGTTTAATAGCCACTTGTACTGTATTTTCCCAGGGGGTTGAAGTTTCTTGTTTTCGAGAAACGAAATCTACAATATTTATAATTATTAATTAAAGGGAAAATAGAATTGTAAATTATAAATAAATTAAATAAATTCTAAATTCTAAATTCTAAATACAAAATAAGTAAAAAATAAATAAAAATAAAGAAAATAATATAGATAACAAATAAAGAACTGCCATAAAGTAATTACTTAAATATATCATTTAATGAAGTATTTTTTTCAAAGATTTTAATTTCAATTCTGTTAAAATTAGTTTTAATTTTTAAATTTTTAACGCAATTTGAAAGAATTTAACTTTCTTAATAATTATTAAAATTCTTTCCAGAAATTCAATTATTTTCAAATATTATTTTAAAAAATTCTCGTCAATTATCTTTCAATTACCATTTCAATTATCTTTATAAATAGTGCAAAATTCTTCGCCGAAATTAAATTATATTGAGGAATTTTGATAAAACTTATTGTGAAATTCAATTATTTTCATAAATAACAATATTCATCACAATAATTCAATTTTTTTCCAAAATATTAAAATTCTTTCCAGAAATTCAATTATTTTCAAAATATATAAAAAAAAATTGTTCAGGAATTTTAAATTAAATTTATTGCAAAATTCAATTATTTTCATAAATAATAGAATTCATCACAAGAATTCAATTTTTTCCAAAATATTAAAATTCTTCCCAGAAATTCAATTATTTTCAAAAAATCTAAAGAAAATTGTTCTGGAATTTTAAATGAAATTCATTGCAAAATTCAATAATTTTCATAAATAATAGTATTCATCACAAGAATTATTCAATTGTTTTCAAAATAAAATTCAATTATTATCAAAAATTTTAATAAAATTTCCCAGAAGAATTCAACTAATCTTAATAATAATTATTAAAATTCTTTCCAGAAATTCAATTATTTTCAAAAATTGTTTTAAAATTTCTCGTCAAATTTTCAATTATCTTTATATATAGTGCAAAATTCTTCGCCGAAATTCAATTATATTCAGGAGTTTTTTTTATAACATTCACTGTAAAATTCAATTATTTTAATAAAAAAAAAATATTTATCACAAGAATTAAATATTTTCTAAAATATTAAAATTCTTTCCAGAAATTCACTTATTTTCAAAAAAGCAAAAAAAAATTGTTCAGGGATTTTAAATTAAATTCACTGCAAAATTTAATTATTTTCATAAATAATAGTATTCATCACAAGAATTCAATTTTTTCCAAAATATTAAATTTCCTCCCAGAAATTCAATCATTTTGAATAAAATATAAAAAAATTGTTCTGGAATTCTAAATTAAATTCGTTGCAAAATTCAATTATTTTCTTAAATAATAGTATTCATCACAAGAATATTATTCAATTATTTTCAAAATAAAATTCAATTATTATCCAAAATTTTAATAAAATTCATGGTAAAATTTCAATTATTATATTTTTAAAAATTTTTCTTAATTCAATGCTTTTCAATATTTTACTATTTTAATAAAATTTCCCAAAAGAATTCAATTATTAAACGAAAATTTTGATAATATTTTACACGAACATTCAATTATTTTTCAAAAAATTAAAAATTCTACAGAAATTCAATTATTTAAAATAGAATTTGCATAAATTTTTTTCGAAAAAATTAAATGTTTTAAAATTTGGTATTAAATTCTTGGCAGTAATTCAATTATCTTCATAAATTTTGAAATACTTTTCAGGGATTTAATTATTTTCATAAATAATAAAATCATTCGAAAGAAGTCAATTATTTTCATAAATAACAATTTTCATCACAAGAATTCAATTATTTTCAAAAATTTTAATAAAATTCATTGCAAAATTTCAATTATTTTCAAAAATTTTCCTAAATTCAATAATTTTTGTCAATAATTTAAAAATTTGTTGATAAAATTATGTACAAGAATTCAATTTTAAGAACCATTCAATTATTCAATAAATTATCTATGTTTTTATGTAAATAATTGAATTCTCGTATAGAATTTTTTAATAAAAATTGATTTAGAAATTAATTTCAGTTAAAGTTTTTGATAAGAATTGAATTTTTGAGAAGTTACAATTATAATTTTAATTTTTATAAGTAATTAAATTTTGTAAAGGTTTCAAATAAAAAACTTTTTGAAAATCTGAATTTTTCATACTTTTAATTAAAAATTCTATGGAACTAATTTTTTTCAAAAAACTTAATCGAAATTTTTAAAAATTATTTCAAGTTTTTATTTTCTAATGTATATTTAATTGAGGAATTTCCGAATAATCGAAATTTCAAAAAAAATTAAATATTGTAAACAAATGGATATGAAAATTCTCAAAGAACTTTTTTTAAAAATTTTTAAAAATAATTGATTTGAAGAAAAATTTTCTTTAAAAATTGTAGAAAATAATAATTTAATTGATAATGATGAAAATAATTTTAAAGAAGTTAGAGTAACAATATTCTTTTATTATAATATAAAATAATGATTTTATCATTCGGTCTCCCTTAATTATTATAAAAAAAGAAGAAATGGATCACTCCGAGTCGAAGGCTCGGAGTGATCCATTTCTTCTTTTTTTATAATAATATTGGAAGAGAGTCAAAATTTTGTCTGGAAATAAGGGAAAAACAAAATTAAATTTTTGTGGCAACTCTGTAAATGAAAAAAATAAAATTAAAATTAAAATTCATTCAAAAAAATGAATAAAATATTAGGTAAATAAATGTCTTAATATTTCTTTGATGCAGTTTTAATTTGACATAAATAGTAAATTAGCAACAAAATGTGTTTAATAATAAAAGGTGAATATTCGTAAAGAGATTTTGTAAGACGAATATTTTCATAGAGTATAATTATTCATTTCCGACTGTCAAAAGAAGTGGAACGAGAGTGCGAGGCAAAATGAAGTAGCGCAACTTTAGTGAATTTCGCCACTTGAACTAATTTCTTTTTTTTTTATAGATACATATATCAGAGGGAAGAAATTTTTCCCCATCTTGAAAAAATCAAGCGGCTACTGTATCTTATGTGCTATTGTATACTGTTAAATGATGATGGAAGAGTATTTGGCTGATGGTTTTTGACAAAAGAGACTAGAGCGCATGAGGTAATGTTTCACACGGAGCCAGTTCCTGAGGATCATCGTGCAAAGGGAATCGTATTTCTTCAGGAAGATAATATATCCATTCCAGCTGTCATAGATGTCACACTTTCTAGTTCTAGAAAACACGATGGACGAATCAAAAATAATTACTCAAAAGTTTCGCAAAAAATGAAGAGTTAGTTTTTATATATGAAAATTGGTAATATTTTGTTTTGAATTTATTTTATTTGAGAGAAAATTTGTTGTTTGGAAATAATTATTCTTGGAATTAAGTTTTAATTTTAATTTTAATTTTAATTTTAATTTTAATTTTAATTTTAATTTTAATTTTAATTTTAATTTTAATTTTAATTTTAATTCTTTTGTTTGGTAATTCTTTTGCTATTTTACAGATTGACTTTTGTGTTTGGGGGGATGGAAGAGAAAATGAAAAGAGGCGAAGAAAATTTTCCAAACGTAAAATATATTTTACAAAAGAGGATACAAAAGAGGAGGAGGAGGACATTAAAGTCGAGACTAGATTCTTCTCTTTTTGCGGTAAAGATGAATCATCTATATTGCTTCTCTGTCCATAGTGTATAGGTGAGTTTTTTTCTCCATTTTTTTCTTTCTTTCTTCTCTTTAACCCTTTTTCTCCCGCTTTCTTCACTTCTCTGCCTCGTCGTTACTCCTTTTTTTTCTTTGCGCGAAGAAATCGTTATTGCCATCATGAGAATTCAAAGCGTGTAATCTCGTTCAAGAATTATCCTGCGGAACTCGTTCACCAATAAGGGATGCAAATATATCCTTAAAGCCGCGCACTTTAGACAAAGCACCGCGGTTAAAGAAAATTCATTTTTAATTCTGCAAACTTGTTTCGATATTTTCACTTTTTTGGTGATTTTTTTTCCTTTTCTTTTTCTTTTTCTTTTTGATTTTTCTTTTTGCCAGGCTTTGCACTCAACTTTTGAAATTTACTATTTATAACTTTTTTTTTACAATTTGCTACTATTTGGATACTTTTTTTTTTGATTTGTGATACTAAAACCTATTTTTTTCTTCTTTTTGAAAAAATCCCCTAATAGTTGAAATAAAAAATCATTCTCGAAAATTTTAATAAAATTCTTAAAAACGATTAAATAAATTTTAAGAAACTTCTTAGAAACAATTCCACAATTTTTAATCAAATTCTTAGAAACAATTAAAAAAAATTGTAATAAAATTCTTGGAAATAATTCAATTATTATTTATTTATTTTCAAAATTTCGAAGAAAATTTTTCGCAAGAATTAAATTATTTTCAATATGCACAATTTTAATAAGATTTCACAAACGAATTTAATTGTTTAAAAAAAATTCCTTCCAAAAATTCAATTATTTTCACATAAATATCGGAGCATATTTTTCAAAAGTAAATAAAATTATAGTTATGAATATAATTATGAAGGCAAAAAAAAAAAAATGAAAACTAATTTCGCAATTGAGTGTCGGAATTTAAGAAAGTTATTATATTGAAGTGTCGCGTGGATAATAATAATTGGAATCAGAAGGAAGAACTCGGTCGTATTGTTGCTATAATATTCGCTATTGTCATTCATTATATTATATTTGATACTTTGATTAATCCAGATAACCCGCGTTATACCGGTGAATCGTGATAAAATGGGATCGTATTGTATTATCTATTGTTAGTTGTTAGTGAGAGGCGTTTCTTGACAGTTGTTGCTCAACAACAATGATTCATGAATCGCGTTTTGCCCCGCACAGCGCGCGTGTCTCTTCGATTTATCTTCCTAATTTGTTTCAATCCTATGTTCGAATAAAGAAACGTTTATATAGCTCTTTATTATTCTATTCTCATATTAATTTTATTTTATCTCTATACAATTTTTTTTCTTACTCTTGCATTTGTTTAATAATTTTCTATCAATCTGAGTAAATATAAATATGGAGTGAATATTTTTTTTTTAGAACTATAAATTAAATTTGTTATAACTATAAAATATGAAGATATCGATAACTCCGAGTCTTCGACTCGAAGTGATCGGTTTCTTCATATTTTATAATAATTAAAGTTGACCGAGTGTTAAAATCATTATGAATTCAATTATTATTTTCAAGAATTTTTAACTAAAATTCTTCTTTAAATCGATAATTTTTAATAATTTTCGAAAAAAGTTCTTTGACAAATTTCAAATCTATTTGTTTAGAATATTCAATTTTACGAAATTTCAATTATTCGTAAATTTTTCAATTAAATTTATATTAGAAAATAAAAACTTCAAATAATATAAAAAAAATTCAATTAAACTTTTTCAAAAAAATTAATTTTAAAATTCAATTATTTCTAAAAATTCACGCTGCTTTTAATATTCAATAATTATCTAAAATTTTAACTGAAATTCATTTTTAAATCAATTTTTATTAAAAAATTCAACGAGAATTCAATTATTTATATACAAAAATAAATAATTTATTTAATAATTGAATGTTTCTTAAAATTCAAGTTCCATAAAGAATTTTATCAACAAATTTTTAAATAATTGAATTCTTTTAACGTATTTTAATAAAATTTTTAGGAATAATTACATTTTTCGAGGAATTTGATTAAAATATTGTATCAAAAATAATTAAAATCCTGCGATGAGTTTTATTATTTATGAAAATAATTAAAATTTCCCCAAGAATTTTATTAAAATTTTGTTAAAATAATTGAAATTCGGAGAAGAATTTTATTATTTATAAAATTACTTGAAATAGTGACAATAATTTTTTTTTATTTTTTAAACTTAATAATTGAATTTCTGCAAATAATTTTATTATTTTTGAAAATAATTTAATTCTTCCAACGAATTTTACTCAAGTTTATAAAAATAATTGAATTTATGTGAAGAAATTTATTATTTATATAAATAATTGAATTTTTGCAATGAATTTTATTCAAATTTATAAAAAGAATATTGAATTTTGATGAAGAATTTTTTTTTTATAAAAATAATTGAATTTCAGTGAAGAATTTAATTTTTTATAAAAATAATTGAATTCTTGAAAAGAAATTTGTTACATTTTTCTTAATAATTGATATTTTTCAAAAATTTGATGAAATTTTGTATTTTAAATAATTGAAATTTTTTTAAACTTTTGAACATAATTGAAATTTGTATTAGAAAATTCTACGAGAATTCAATTGTTTACATTATAATAATTGAATGTTTCTTAAAATTGAATTCTTGTATATAATTTTATCAACAAATTTTTAAATTATTGAATTAAGAAAAATTTTTGAAAATAATTGAAATTTTGCAATGAATTGTATTATTTTTGAAAATAATAATTTTATTATTTATGAAAATAATTTAATCCCTAAAAAGAAATTTAAAATTTATGAAAATAATTGAATTACTGCGAATTTTTTGAATAAATTTTTAAATAATTGACGAATTTTAATAAAAATTTTAAGAATAATTACATTTTCCGAGAAATTTGATTAAAATTGAATTAAAAATAATTAAAATTCTGCAAAGAGTTTTATTATTTTTGAAAATAATTGAATTCCTAAAAAGAATTTATTTATTTACGAAAATAATTGAATCTCTGTGAAAATTTTATTATTTATGAAAATAATCGATTGATTGCGAAAAATTTATAAAATATTTGTAAATGAATTTAATTCCTGTGAAATTTTTATTGTTTTATGAAAATAATTAAATTTTTGCGTAGAATTTTATTTAATTTTTTTTTTAATTAATTGAATTCTTTTGAAAAATTTTATTAAAATAGTATATATTAAAAAGCATTGAATTGAGGAAAAGTTTTGAAAATAATTATTGAAATTTTGACAAGAATTTTATTAAAATGTTTTAACATAATTGAATTTCTGCGAAGAATTTTTTTACTTTTGAAAATAATTGAATTTCTGCGAAGAATTTGTTTACTTTTGAAAATAATTGAATTTATGCTAAGAATTTGTTTACTTTTAAAAATAATTGAATTTCTGCAATAATTTGTAATTTCTCTAAAATTCTCCAAATTATATCGTACAATTTACCAACCTTTCATCGTTTCTTAATCAAATTACGGACCTTATGGGCCTTTTTTAAAAAAAAAATGACTTTTACGGACTTCAAGCAAATTTATGAACCTAGTTCGAACTTTGATTATTCGAATTTAGTATTTTTATTTGTTTATTTTATTTTATTATTTATATAATAATTTATAAAATTGTTTTTCTAATTTTGAAACTAATTTTATTGACTGAAGCAAATAAATAAAATTCGCCTAGGCGAATTTAATGATTTAGTCTCTTTAATCTTTAGCTTTATTTAAAATTTAAAATTATTAAATTCTGTGAAATTGGGAGGAAATGGAAAAAGAAAAATTGTTTATTGTATATAATATACATTACGGAATAACCTAGGTCGCGAGTTGCGTGCAAACATCCGGAACATAAAACGTATAGGAGATCATTTGCAAATGTTAATGTATTGTATTGTATATGTATCTGTATGTGTAAATGCGTGACTCTGAAACGAAGAGAATATACACACGCTTTGAGAGTAGCCACGACTGTTACACGTTCATTGTGAACTGTAACACGTGCTCCCGGCGTTCCAAAGACATTAAAACCACAAAGGGGAGTGTCTTGAGTATACATCATATATGTATATACTCGACTCGCCTCTTACCAGAACCCGACAATCGATTTTAAATCCATCAATGTAATTATGATTTATTCGGAGAAAAAGGGCAAAAAAAAAAATATATATATGATGCGAGAGGGTCGTTGCACTTTTTCCGCGCACTGATATTTTATTTCTCCTGCGTGTTAATTCGAAATTTTATATACGATTCGTTTCTTTTGGGAAATTAAATTTTTCTCTATACGTGTGGGTAAATAAATATTTGCGGATTGTAATTTATTCTTAACTTAATTTTTATTTAATTTTTTATAAAGTTATTTTAGAAAATAATATTTGAAATTATTTTTTAGTGGAGAACTAGGGATTTTCTTCCAGTTTCGCGAAAATTTGTTTTTTTCCATTCTTTTCTTTTGTCCTGAAATCCATTCTTATTCTTCTATTTTCTTTTTCCTGTATCATTTTTTTCTTGCTGTATAGTAAATAAATATTTATTAAGTAAACAAGATTTATTAATTAATTATTAATTAATATTAATTTACTAAAGAGAAAAATTTTGAAAATTAATTTAATTTACAGGGTTTGCCTCGTAAACTATGAAATTACCACGAATTTCAATACAAAATCTTGAATTTTTTCTATTTCAGACAATAATTTCTTTTTAAATAACTTAATTCTTGAAAAAACTATCAAAAAATTATTATTTAGAAATTATTTAGGGAATCATTTTTACAATTTTCATAAATACTAGATTGATAAAAGAATTTTAGTTAAAAATAATAAAAAAATTGAATTTTGGAAAAGTTACAAATAATCTTTCAAAATTTAATTATATCTTTAAAAATAATAAAATTCTTCTCCAAAATTCAATTATGTTCAAAAATTTTTTTAAAATTCTCGTCAAAATTTCAATTATCTTTATAAATAATAAAATTCTTTTTCGAAATTCAATTATTTTTAAAAACTTTAGTAAAATTCTTGGCAAGATTTCACAGAAATTTAATAATTTACAAGATTTTTAATAAATTTCTTCGAAATAAATCAATTATTTTCATAAATAATAAAATTTTCACAGGAATTCAATTATTTAATATGAAAAATTTCAAAAAATTTTTAAAAAAATATCAATTATTTAAAAAGAATTTTATAAAATTCGTTGCAGGAATTCAATTATTTAAAAAAAATTTAACAAAGTTCTTTTCAAGAATTCAATATTATTTTTAGAAATAGTAAAATTCTTCACCGAAATTCAATTGTTTTTATAAACTTGAATAAAATTCGTTGGAAGAATTAAATTATTTTCAAAAGTAATAAAATTCTTCGCAGAAATTCAATTATGTTCAAAAATTTAAAAAAAATTCTAGTCAAAATTTCAATTATCTTTATAAATAATAAAATTCTTTAATATTCAATTAAAATTTTTTTTTTAAATTCTCGTCAAAATTTCAATTATTGTTATAAATAATAAAATTCTTCTTTAAAATTCAATTATTTTTAAAAACTTGAATAAAATTCTTGTTAAAATTTCACAGGAATTCAATAATTTATAAAATTTTTAATAAATTTCTTTAAAAAAATTCAATTATTTTCATAAATAATAAAATTCGTCACAGAAATTCAATTATTTAATATACAAAATTTCATAAAATTTTTCGAAAAATATCAATTAATTTAAAAAGATTTTTATAAATTCGTCGCATGAATTCAATTATTATTTAAGAAAAATTTAACAAAGATTTTTTCAAGAATTTAATTACTTTTATAAATAATAAAATTCTTTGCTGAAATTCAATTATTTTAGAAAAATTTGAATAACATTTTTAGGAAAATTTAAATTATTTTCTTAAATAATAAAACTCCTCGCAGGATTTTAATTAATTTTTGATACAATATTCTAATCAAATTCTTCGATAAATGTAATTATTCTTAAAAATTTCATTAAAATTTGTCAAAATAATTGAATTATTTAAAAATTTGTTGATCAAATTCTTTATGAGAATTCAATTTTAACAATCATATAATTTATTCAATAAATTGTTTATTTTTTAATTTAAATAATTGAATTCTTCTAGAATTTTCTAATAAAAATTGATTTAAAACTGAATTACCGAATAATCGATTTATTATTGAAGAAAATAATTGAATTATTGCAACGAATTTTATTACAATTTTTTCAAATAATTGAATTTTTTTGAGAAAATTTACTAATTTTTAAAAAGAATTGAATTCTTGCGAAGGATTTTATTAGGATTTTTGTAAATAATAAAATTTTTTTTTTAAATTTCTCATGGTAATTTAAATTATAACAAAACATAAAGAAGGCGATCACTCCGAGTCTTCGACTCGGAGTAATCGCCTTCTTTATGTTTTGTAATAATATTCTTTTATAAATTGTTGAATTTCGAAAAGGTTTAACGAATTTGAATGTATTGAAGAATTTTAATTCCTACGGAAAAATAATAATGATTAAATATTTATTTAAAAAAGAAATTATTGATATTTTTGAATAATTTTACAATTAATTAAATTTGTAAATAAATGTAATAGAACATTTTTTTGAGTTTCTAATAGTTTTTAGAGTGAATCAGAATATTTTTAAGGGTCAAGGAAAAAGTCAGAATTTTGTCTGGAAATCAGGGAAAAGTCAGGGAAAAATAAAATTAAATATTTGTGGCAACCCTGATTTAATAATTTATTTGATAAAAATGTAAATTTTCTTTTACAGACAAAAACTAGCCGATAAAATTTTATTTCTCCGCCTGTAATAAAAAGTAACTTTTAAATTACGCTAGGAATCAAAATCAATTCTACGGTCAGTACAACAATGTATCAAATAAGAAAATTATTCAATTACACTCTCTCTACAGTGTTGTGATTCCATTAAAGATTGACCTTGACTGGATAATTTCATAAGTCTTATGTGCACTCGACGAGGGAGAAAAGGAAACGATTGAGAAAATAAAAATAGATAAAAAAAAACAATTGGGAAAAAAAATCAATGAAACATGCTTTTTGCTCGAACGTGATATTTTTTTCTGTATCAAAGCACTTGCTGATTTTTTTCATGGCTCTTCATTTAGAAAAAAAACGTCTTCGTGTCATCTATAGAATGAGCGAACCACGATATGAATGAAGAGAGAAAAAGAGAGAGAGAGAGTGAGTTTCAAGTTGAGGGTCTTTTTTTTTGAGGGTACTCACGTGTTGGTCACGTGATAAAGGTACGCCTATTGTCTCTTATGGTATTAGCATTTTGTGTGTACGTTCAAGAAAATGTAAATGTGAATGTATCCGCAACCTGCGTGTAGATATACCATTGATACTATATGGAATGAAAGAGGGTTGGCTGACCAATAGGGTCTTTTGAAATGCACTTTTTTTCTGTGTTTTTTTCTTTTTTTTCTGTTTTTCTGTTTTTCTGTTTTTCTGTTTTTTTTATTTATTTTCGTTTCTGAATCGTTTCTTTTATTCTCTTTTATTCGAGAGAGAAAATACACACCGGAGGAAATATTTTGTAATCTTTACAATTTTCTTTCAGTGTTTTGTTCCTATTGTTCAATTTTATTAGTCAGGCCGAACTGAATGAAATGAGAAAAAATAATAAAATTTGAAATTAGTAAAATTCGTGTAAAGTTTAAATTCATTTATAATTCGTATAATAAAAATAGTGTGATTATTTTTGACAGTGGGAGAATAATTAAAAATAATAATAATTAAAGTATCTAATAATTTTTAGAGTGAATCAGAATATTCTTTAGGGTCAGGGAAAATGTCAAAATTTTGTCTGGAAATGAGGGAAAAATAAAATTAAATATTTGTGACAACTCTGAATAAATAATAAATAAATTAGTGTAGTAAATAAAGTAGTAAGAATTAATTTGTTAAAACCATAAATAATTAAAAATTCTGTTATTTGAAAATAATTTTTTGTTGCAGAATTGATTTTCATCGTCATTCACTATGGAACTTAGAAGACAAGGGTCAAAATAAAGGAGAATTTAGAGGACAATTCAAGGAAAAATAGAAAAGGAATTCAGAGGACAAATAAAAAAAGGAATTTAGAGGACAAATTAAGGAAAAATAAATTTAGAGGACGCAAATTAAGGAAAAATAAGAAAGGAAGTCAAGAGAGAGGGAGAAAGAATTTTTAGATCTCGAGGATCACAGCAACGACGACGACAACGATGTTAATCATGAAAGACAAGCATTCACTTCTCCTTTTTCTTCTTCATCTTCTTCCACCTGATGAACTGGTGAGCTTTCTTTTGGGTCTTTTATAAATACGCTGATAATGCGCGATCCTCGTTAGAAAACAGAGAGAGAGAGAGAGAGAGAGAAAGACATAGATAATGGATGTGGGAAAGAAATGTCTTTATTAGCTCTGTAAAAAGATTCGCTTGAATCAAATAGAAATATATTTATATACTTGTGTATTGCAAAAGAGGTGACGCGGCAAAATGAGAGACATCTTCACGCATACTTAAGATTCGAGGTGATAATAAATATATATATTTTTTGTATATATATATAGTATGTATATACGTTTGAGTTGTAGAAGAATTATTATCTCGTTATATCAACCGTTAGTGAAAGAAGCGCATAGGATTGCATTTTTCTTTTTTGGGGCAAAAAGAGAGAAGACATGCTTTGTTATCGTACTCTAGCTGCAAAATTCTGAATGTAAATCGCCCACG
This sequence comes from Leptopilina syphax, assembly GCA_032872505.1. Classification (NCBI taxonomy): domain Eukaryota; kingdom Metazoa; phylum Arthropoda; class Insecta; order Hymenoptera; family Figitidae; genus Leptopilina; species Leptopilina syphax. The sequence goes on along the minus strand of CM065476.1, from coordinate 6,477,048 downwards.
CAATTGGCTATTGTATTTTCAAGTAGCCGATGCAGAGTATGAAAAGAAGAGTTTATTCTTTTCCTTTCTTCAATTTTATTTCTCGAGCTGATTTTTATTTAAATTTCATTTTAACTTTATTTTTTTCATTTTTAACTCGAAGTTCAATTTTAAATTATTGTTCTGCTTTTGAAATTCAAATTATTGTCTTAATATTAAATTTTAATTTATTTTTTGCTATTGAATTTAAAATTATTGTTCTGCTTTTGAATTTTAAATTATTGTCTTAATATTAAATTTTTAATTATTGTTTTGCTATTGAATTTAAAATTATTGTTTTGCTATTGAATTTAAAATTATTGTCTTATTATTAAATTTTAATTTATTGTCTTGCTATTAAATTTAAAATTATTGTCTTGCTATTGAATTTAAATTATTATTGTCTTAATATTAAATTTTAAATTATTTTCTTACTGTTAAATTTAAAATTATTTTTTCAACATTAAGGAAATAATTTGACGGACAATAAAAAAAAGTTAGTCTTTTGTTACAATTTTGTATTTTAAAAGAAAAAGACAGATTTTAAATTCATTTTGGTTAATAAAATAAGTTTTAGATTATAAATGTTTTTTTATTGACTGAAAATTGTAATTATTATTCAAAAGCAACTTTTAATAGTTTAAAATGTTAAAAACTAAATTCTTTGCGCTTCCACAAAAAAGAATTTAAAATTTAATTTGTTTTTTTTATAAAATTCGAAAATTCGAAATATTAAAATCAAAAGCAAAAATAATTTTGAATATTTGCAAAATTAAATTTTTATTTTCTCGTTTTTTTATTTAGAATAGAAATTTTATTGTTGGCAGCGGTTGTTTAAAATATTCACTCAATTAAATTATTAATTTACGCGACTAATTTTAGATATGAAAAATTTTCTTTGCATTGAATAATTAGTAAGTTAATGTCTTATTCATTATGCTCTACATATATAACGGATTAATTATATTGTTCCATTTGAGGAGGTCTTGAGAAATACCTCATTAGTCTATATATCGCACTGAATTTGCAGTTACAATATTAATTGAAACTCATTTTGATGTTCACTATTAGATTTCATGAAATTCAATATTCATTCAATTTATTTTAATAATAAAAGAAATGTTTCTATTTGCATAAATATTTATAAGCTTGAATTTTAAAGATTCGATGGAATTAATCATTTTCAAAAAAAGTATACTTTTTATAATTATTATAATTTTAATTATAATAATAATTTTTGACATTATCATCATATAATATTTACAATTATTTTCCTAATTAACTTCTTCTCTTAATTAATTTGTTCATTGATGTTTTTTAATTAATTTTATTGTGTAATTTTAATGTTGATAATTATTTTCTATAGAAAAAAGCAAAGGAAAAGATATTGCAAATATTTGACAGAAAGGAATCAAAATTATTATTATTTATATCATTATTAATGAAAAATTAAATTGTAATTGTAATTGGTTTATTAATGATTATAATTAATTAAATTTATTATTTTTATTTTAGTAATTTATTTTTTTTTAAATATTTTTTTAAAAAAAGTGAAACAAAATATTATATTGCAAATAGTTGCTAAAGAGGAAGCAAAATTATTATTTTTATTATTAATATTATTAATTTATTTTATTATTATTATTATTTATTATTATTATTATTATTATTATTATTATTTTATTAATTTATTATTTATTTATTAATATTAATTTATAATATTTATTATAATTATATTTTATAATAGTAAATTTATTAATAATTATTTATTAATTACTATTTATTTATTAATTATAATTTATTAATAATTTATTTATTTATATATTTATTAATATATAAGATTATATTGGAAATATTTGACAAAATGGAACGCAAATTATTATTTTTATTATTAATTAAAATTCAATTATTTTCTACCTATAATTTAATAATTTCTATTAAATAATTATATTTTTTAATTTGAATTTAATGTGTAAATTATATTTAAATTAATGTGTAAATTATACTTAAATTTCTTGTCTAAATTATAGTTAAATTTCTATATTAATATATTATTTATAATAATTATAATTATAAATTAACAAAAAATAATAATTGAATAATTTAAATAATCCCTTTGGTTCAACTGTTCCATTTTTTAATTACAATGTTCCTTTTTTTTGTGCAGATTTTGAACATGCTCCTGTTCGTGTTCCCCTTGTTTCGATGAACGGCGCGCGGAACCCGCGAGGACAGCCGGTTGCGTGTGTTGTATTGTCAGTTATTTCCCGGCAGTGCTGCAGTCAACTGTGAGTGTTTTCATCGTTCTTTACATTTATTTTGTTTATCGTTTCACGTTATTTAGAAACAAAAGTCAGTGTTTTAATTGTCAAGGAGATATTTCCTTTTCAATAATTGTCATTAATGTCATTAATCGAAACAATCGATTTTTGAGGTTAATGTTTGCGGAGAAAAGCGCGCGAACAAATTTTCCCCATTTTCCAATATTTTCTTTCTAAATTAAAAAAGAAAAATGGTATGAATAGTGTGGAAAAACGATTAGTGACATCTATCGTGAGTGATTTGAATAGTGGGGAGAAAAAAATGAGTTTTCCGGGAAAAAATTTTCCCTCCATTCCCTCCATTCCGCCATTTTGTTTTTTGAAATTGGCAGTTTTTTAACGGTCGTTTTGTTAAGATGAACATTTTTCGCGCAGTGTTAGTTAAATCGTCGTGTGAAAAACTCGTGTGTCGTGTATTTTAATAGTGTTCTCGAGTCATCGCGATATCGTCGTAATGTTTATTAATGAAATTATTTATGTATTAACATTGAAGAATGTGTTTTTTGTCGGATTGTAAATCAAAGAAAATTGCAAGTTGTGAATAGTGAGGAGGAGCGTTTACATTGTTTCCTCGTGATGCCTGCTTCTTGTAATTATTATATTACGCAAGTCGAGGGCAGTTTATTTTTCTCGAGTTATGTGTGCGGAAGCGGTTATCGACAATCGTTACTTAAAAAAATTTGCAAGTTAAAGAAACAATTCGTTCGCTATATTTTTTCTCCTCGAAATTTCACCCTTGATTTTTCTAATTTTGTTCTAAGAATCAGAATTCCAGCGAACTAATCGACTAATTTGGATAAATAATTATTGAAACATAACCTATGAACAAACAATGGAATTGAAGTTCAGTGTCGTAATTAGAATTTTTCTTTTTGATTTTCATGAATTGGATCCATGCTTCATTGCTTGCGGTTTGTTTATGTAATAAAACTGGTATTGAACGTGCGAAAACTGCAGAACAAATTGCAAGGTTATTCGATGTACGTAATCGTGATTTAGAGGACGATGAAGAGATAAATTTTTCGAGATAATAGTGACAATTATTTGACTTTTTTCGAGTCTAATCTATGCGGGTAATCGGGAGTGTTTTAATGACCTTGACATACGTGTGTGTGGAAATATTTTAGTGATTTTTTTTTGCGAATAGTGCATTATTTTTGAGGTTATAAAGGACTCTTTTTGAAAAGTGAAAATACTGATGTGAAACGATGAAATAGAAGAGTAATGAGTGGAATAATTGAAAATCGAGTTTAGAAGTGAATCGGGAAGAATTATGGCACGAGAGGAAATGAAATACGATAGTCGTCAGTGGTCAAGACTGATCTATGTCAGATGTTGTGAATCGTGATGTCAGCATTTGAAAGAGACGCTTTGACAGTGCTTGAGGATTCAAGGTGACGATCTGACGGATATCATCGGAGAATATTATCAATTTTATCATCAGAAGAAGAAAGATGGCTTACGTTCTTTGGCGAGTTTTTATGAGGAAGTACTCGAAAGTTCGTCTGGGAATAAGAAGTTTGCCGGTGAGTTTTTGATATTTATTTTTTTTTTTTATTAAATGTCAGCAATTTTTTTTTTCGCTGCGAGAGAAATTTGATCCGTCTCCTTTCGTGGTTTTTTTCGGTATCGGAGGGAAGTTTTGTCTCTCCTTTTTCGACGGGAAGGGATTGAATCTTAAGAGCGCTATTGTTCCTCTTAATTCACGGGGATTTTTTTTTCTTGTTCAACGTAATTTTTTTAAGGTTAATTTTTCAATTTATTTTTTTTTGTTTTCTATTTAAATTTATTTTTAATTGAAAATAATAACAAAAAAGATGATTATGGAAATAAATAAAAACAGAAAAGATGATTTTGGAAAAATAAAAAATAACGGATAAAGTTAAATATTCTATTGACATTTAAAAAAATTTTTTTAATTATCAATAAAATGAAATGTCATTTAATGTCAATTTTAAACTGATTTTTAAATGAAATGGCGTGAAAATGAAAAAATAGGGTTCGTCTGTGTATAATTCTGACAATAAGTTGGCTTAAATTTAAAGTTTGAAAACTTTGGAATTGATTTTAATATCTTATCTTGTAAGTGCTAAAAAGGGGGAGCGATTTGTAACGTCACAGCTCGTCATATAAATCATTCAATCTTTAAACTCGGAAAGGGGATTCTAGAGGAAGTCCCGCAGTTTCATTTCCTAATGTTTAACGAATAAATAAATTTTGTTAAACTATATTCAATCAAAGTTCTTCGAAACAGTTATTTTACTATTTTATTTAAATATTTTTAATTTTTACGAAAATTCGAATTAAAATACGTTGCATTCAAAAGGGAAAATATAATTGATTTAATTAATTTATTTTTTGTTTCATTTTTATTAATTTTTATAAATTGTTTTGAATTTATAATTTTATATTTAAATATTTTTTTGACAATCGTCATAACTGTTATTTTTTTATACAAAAAAATTAAAACTTCCCGTCAAGAAAGGAAAAAAAAATTGACACTTGTGAAGAATTTATTTATACATTTTTTTTATTTCTTTTTGTTTTAATACAAATATTTTTTTGATAATCGTCATAAGTAATTGATTGATACAAATATTTTTTTTCCGTTTTCAATAATAATTTATTCACGATGTTATCTATTATATTCTTAATGCAACGAATTTTAATATTTCCTGTCAAGAATAGAAAAAAGATTGACTCGCGTGAAGAAGAAACTTAAGTTCCTTTTTGCGGTTAAACTGCGACAAGACTGAAATGCGTCTTGAGCAATAATTTTTCTAGATCCACATGTGTGGTCCAGGGAGTGCAATATTCTGCATATAATGTCGGCGAAGGTATTTTTTAGTTGAAGGTCAATAATTTCTTTCGCATTCAAATATATATAGTTATAGTAGTGTAATTATATTTAGTCTTCAATGTAAACGCGGTAATTGGATAATTGCTCCGTAATAGAAAAGTATATAAGTTTCCCCTTTCTCTCCTAAACGTGTTTCATTTTCTTCGTGTTGTGAGAAGAGGTGTCTTGAAAATTGATCATTTAGAATCTAATATCTCAGTCTGGAGAACATTTATCTTCCATAACTAAAATATTTTGCAAAAAAAGTTATGTGCTAGTCATTTTTTTCCATTTGATGATTTTTTTTATGTATTTTGTAATTACATAATTATTTTGTTTTATTATTTCAATCTATTTTTATTTCATTACTTTATTATATTATTTTATTATATTATTCAGGTTTTATATCATTATTTTATCTATTATTTTATTTATTATTTTATCTATTATTTTATTTTGTATGTAATTGTTTTATTTAATTATTTTATTATTCTACATTTTATTTTTTATTTTATTAATTTTATTAGTTTTAGTGTTTCATAAATATGAAAAACATATTACATCACTTTGACAATGTAGAGGAGCAGAGAAAAGTGGGTCTTAAAATTCCTTATCGTTTTTTCTTCTCTGTAAATAGAGACACAATTTAGAGTTAGATTTAAACAAATATTTACCTGCGTCAAGCACTTAGGGCTAAAAATTTATTTTCATTTTTTTAAAAATGTTCTAAAGGTTTTCATTTGAAATTTTATGAAATTTTAATTTTGAATGAATTAAATTAGAAATTTTATAGAAATTGATTTTTGAAAAATTGTAATAATTTTTAAAATTTTTCTGAAATTATAGTTAAATTTTTTAATATGAATTTGATTAAATATTATTGAAAATAATGGATTTATAGAAGAATTTTTGCTAAAAACACTTAAAAAATTTAATTTTAGAGAAGTTATGAATAATTGGTCAAATTTAATTATTGTCAAGAGTAATAAAATTCCTCTTTGAAATTCAATTATGTCCAAAAATTTTAAAAATTCTTGGCGATATTTCAATTATTTTTTTAATAATAAAATTCTTCTTTGAAATTTAATTATTTTCAAAAATTTTAATAAAATTCTTGGAAAAATTTCAATTATCTTTATGATTAAAAATAAACAATAAAATTATTTTCCGTAATTCAATTATTTTCAAAAACTTCAATAAAATTCTTGGCGAAATTTCAATTATCTTTATAAATAATAAAATTCTTCTCCGAATTCAATTATTTTCAAAAATTTTAATAAAATTCTTGGAGAAATTTCAATTATTTTTTTAATAATAAAATTCTTGGAGAAATTTCAATTATTTTTTTAATAATAAAATTCTTCTCGGAGATTTAATTATTTTCAAAAATTTTAATAAAATTCTTGGAAAAATTTCAATTATCTTTTATGATTAAAAATAAACAATAAAATTCTTTTTCGTAATTCAATTATTTTCAAAAATTTAAAAAAATTTTTTTTAAAAATTTCAATTATTCTTAAATATTTTAGTAAAATTCTTGGAAAAATTTCAGTTATCTTTATAATTAAAAATAAACAATGAAATTCTTTGTAATTCAATTATTTTCAAAAAATTTAATACAATTCTTCGAAACATTTCAATTATTTTTATAATTAAAAATAAACAATAATTTTTTAGAAATTTAATTATTTTTATTAATATAATAAAAATCATCGCATAATTTCAATTATTTTTAATATAATTTTAATCCAATTCCTCGAGAAATGTAATAATTATTCTTAAAAAGTTTATTTAAATTCGTCAAAAGAATTCAATTATTTTATAAATTTTTTATTTTTGTATTTATATAATTTGAATTCTTGTAGGAATTTTCTGATAAACATTATGTTTTAAAAATTAATTTTAGTTAGAATTTTAAATAATAATTGAATATTAAAAGCATTATTAGCATGAATTTTTAAAAATAATTTTGTTATTTATGAAGATAATTGGGATTTTTACGAGAATTTTTTTCAAACTTTGAACATAGTTGAATTTTCTAAGAAGAATTATAATTTTTTCGAAAATAATTTAATTCTTGTGAAATTTTCATTAATTATAAAAATAATAAAGTGTTTGCATACAATTTTATTAAAAAAAATTTTTAAATAATTGAATTATTTTTGGGAAATTTTATTATAATAGTAGATGATGAAAATCTTTGAAATTAGAAAAATGCATTTTATTTTTGAAAATAATTGAAATTAGGACAAGAATATTTTTGATATTTATGAAAATAATTGAACTTTGGAGAAGAATTTTGTTATTTATAAAGATAATTAAGATTTTTACGAGAATTTTTTTCAAATTTTGAACATAGTTGAATTTTAATTTTTTTTTTTGAAAATAATTGAATTTCTGGAATTATTTGTAATTTCTCCAAAATTCAGTTTCTTTTAGTGTTTTCAAAAAAAAATTTAAATTATAAAATTTTTATATAACTATTATTTTTAAAATTGATTTATTTTATTAAAAAATATTATATTAATAATAATATTAGTATTATTACTAACAAACTTTATTTAGTAACATAAATACTTTATTCTTTTAGTAGTATTTTTTTATTTTTATTATTACTCTTATTATTCTTATTATTATTTTATTACTGTATAAAATGTGTGCTAAATTCCACACTAATTTGTTATAATATAAAGTGTGAAATTTGAATTAATACCAAAAAGAGGGATAGGAAGAGAATGGTAAAAATAATAATGAGAATTGTTTAATTATAAAATTGAATAAGATAATTTAACTTTTACATTTCTTTTATTTCAATATGGAGTCGAGCTCTTTAATTAAAATAATTGTCGTCGTCACAGCGTGAGTTTTTATTTATATTGTCTCTCTCTCTCTCTGCTCATCTTCATACCGTATAGTGTTTCCATATATATATTGCGGTGTTTGAAAATTAAAATTAAATTATATAAAAATATATTACAATATTTTTTTTCCCCTCTTTGCTCGCTTTGTTGGCTAAAATTATAAATTTCTTCTTTGACTTTCTTGATTGTAATTTTACACACGCGAGAATAAGTGAAATCGTGAAAATATTAACTCTTGTTTTATATAAAAGAGAATATATTATATAGATGTAAGAATCATGTTTATATATATAGAGAGAGAAAGAGAGATGTATAAACAATTGTGTATTTGAAGAGAATTAAAAACAAATTTTCTTGCGGTCTTAATAAATTTAATGCTATACCAACTCTCTCACTAGTGAGAGGGTGCAATTTAGCTTATGCGGTGGTCGGGTTATGTTAGGTGGTCAGACTATGGGCGATCGGTTTGGTCCCCGTGACCGTGAACCTGGTCTGACCTGCGACACAAACATAGGGTTCTGTCTCTCTCTCTCTCTTTCTCTCTCCCCCTACCCCATAAATCTACCTTCTTGGCCACATTCGCTTTGCTTGCACATACGGTTTCTTACTCTTTATGGCATATATGTTATGTTATCGGTATTGTGCGCATAGAAGCTCTCTTTACCTGCCTAGTCTCCTTCTCTCTCTTTCTCTCTCTCTCTCTCTCGGTGCAGTGTGTGATAAATACTTTGACTTCCATTACGCGCGCGGGAGAGAAAGAGAGACTTGCTTTACTTACTTCCTGCATACTTTACTCCGAAAGGATGGCGTCATCCTAGTGCAATGTCCTATCAATGAAAACGGTGTTACTCGCGCAGGGAGAAAGGATAAATATAGAATAATCAATAATAATCCCTTTTTTCCCTCCCATTTATCTTATACAATTGCAATCTTGGGCGCTTTTTGTAAACAAGTCTTCTAGGGTCGTTAATGTAATCTTGGACTTTAATTAACAGATAGGCGAGAGAATGCTAATTTCGAGAATTAGTTTTGCAAAATGGTTCGTGACTCCTGATTTTGTTTTTCTTCTCTATGAAGTCTAATTCTTCTTTTTTCTTTTCCTGCTTCTTTTTCTTCTTCTTCCCTTTCTTGTTTTAGATTGAAATTTATTAGTATTATTGCGTACACTTTGATAATTAGTGAATTGTCTTAATAACTCGAGAGTTATTTTTACAGGATTGCCACGCAACCTGGAAACCTGGAAATGTCAGGAAATTTTATAAACCTTGAAAAAACCTAGAAAAGTCGGGGAATTTTGATAGAAATTCAGGAAAATTGTTGTTCCCTAAAGTTATTGTGTTTATTCTTGAAATGTTATTATTTTACTTAAATATTTCAAAATTAATTCAATTTTCAAAAAAAGGGGTTTACAATTTTCATAAGTAGATGAACTTTAAAAGATTTTCATTTTAAATTTTATAAAAATTTCAATTTTTGAATGGATTAAATTAAAAAATTTAAAAAACCTAGCTTTGAAAAAAATGTTAATAAATAAAATAAATAAAATAATTGAATCCCTGTAAAATTTTTTATTATTTATGAAAAAAAATGAATAATTGTGTAGAAATTCATAAAAAAATTAGCAAATAATTGAATTCCTGTGAAATTTTTATTATTTATGAAAATAATTAAATGTTTGCGCATAATTTTATTAAAAATTTTTTTAAATAGTAAATAAAAAAAATCATTGAATTGAGCAAAAGTTTTGAAAATAATTGAATTTATTGTCGGAGAAGAATTCAATTATTTCTAAAGATAATTGAAATTTTGACTAGAATTTTCAAAAATTTTTGAACATAATTGAATTTCTGCGAAGAGGTTTAATATATTTTTGAAAATAATTGAATTTTTGCGTAGAATTTTATCAATAAATTTTTAAATAATTGAATTCTTTTGACGTAAATTCGTAAAAAAAATTAAATAATATTTTTTAAGAACAATGATATTTTTCGAAGAATTCGATCAAAATTGTATGAAAAATTTTTGAAATTATGCGATGAGTTTTATTATTTATGAAAATAATTGAATTATTGCGAAGAAATTTATAATTGTTTTGTAAATAATTGAATACTTTTGGGAAAATTTATTTAAATAGTAGATATAATAAAAATCATTTAATTGAGAACAATTTTTGAAAATAATTGATATTTTGCCAAGAATGTTATTAAAATTTTTGAAAATAATTGAATTTCGAAGAAGAATTTTATTATTTATAAAGAAAATTGAAATTTTGACAAGAATTTTTTAAATTTTGTGAATATAATTGAATTATCGCAAAGAATTTTATTACTTTTGAAAATAATTAAATTTCTGCAATAATTTGTCATTTTTCTTCAAAATTCAGTTATTTTCAAAAGTAGTAAAATTTTTCTCAGAAATTAAATTATTTTCAAAAATCTTAATTAAATAATTCTTTGTAACAATTCCATTTTTTTAAAAATAATGTTAATAAAAGTCTTCGTAGAAATTTAATTAATTTCAAGAATTTATCAAAATTCAATTATTTTCAATGTCTACTATTTCAATAAAATTTCACAAAATAATTCAATTATTTAAAAAAAAATGTTAATAAAATTTGTCTTTAGAATTCAATTATTTTCAAAAGTAATATAATGCTTCGCAAAAATTCAATTATGTTAAAAAATTTACAAAAATTCTCGTCAAAATTTCAATTATCTTTATGAATAATAAAATTTTTCTCCGAAATTCAATTATTTTCAAAAGTTTTAATAAAATTCAGGGCAGAATTTTAATTATTTTTACCACAGTTTTCATTGAATTTCTCGAAAATTGAAATTATTTTTAAAAATTTTATTTCAAATTCGTCAAGAGAATTCAATTATTTAAAAATTTGTTGATAAAATTCTTTATGAAAATTCAATTATTTAATAAAATATTTATTTTTGTATTTAAATAATTGAATTTTTGTAGAATATTCTAATAAATATTTATTTAAAAATGAATATTTCAGTTAAAATTTTAGATTATAATTGAATATTGAAAGCATTATGGGGTCATACACATAATACGTCACGCAATTTTTGACCATTTTTAACCCCTCCCTCCCCCTATGTCACACTTCGTCACAAACCTTGAACCCCCCTCCCCCTACAACGTCACGTCACACACGTAAATTTCAATGTAAATTTTATACATTTGACATTATATTTTATATCCTACACTCTAAATTATTGAATCAGTTAAAAATATTTTTTGTGCAACACCTGTAAGGAAAGTAATACTTTGCATGCCTGTAAAGTAGGCGCAAAACAGTACTTTGCTGCACTAGTGCCGCAAAGTTCTTAAACTTTTAGGTTTTTTTGGTGATATACATAGGTATTTGTTTTCTATTTGTAGAATACCTGTTTTTTACAGTAATATACGCGTAGAAAACCACGTATATTACGTGCGGTAACATACGTTCCAAACCCTGCTAAACAGTAGGTATGTTGGCGTCAACTAGCGTTTCCAAACAGCTTTTTTTTTATCAAAACCAAAAGGTGTTGCACAAAGTACTGTGTGCAACACGTACGAAAGAAGATTTTCCGACTTTGAAAACAGCTTCTTTCTGTACTTGTTGCACAATATACTATTTTCTGACAATTTGTTAAAAATAACTGATGTTTCAATACAATTTTTTTTATTGATTCATTTAGTCACGTTTAACTACCTACATAGCACCGAAACTTTCCTAAAAATTTATTAAAGATTTACTCGCAAGCTTCGAAATATTTAAATGCAAAGTTTAGTGAAAATTGTGTAAAGATTTAAATATCCTACTTCAATAAATGTTTAGCGCGAAACTTTCCTAAAAATTTTCACGAAATTATAGTCGAAAATGTAATTCCAATGTTCAGGAAAGTTTCAAGCTATATTTTTAAGAAAATTTGACGATAAATATTTATTGGAGTGAGAAATTTAAATCTTTACACAATTTTAACTAAACTTTGCAAGTAAATTTTTCGAAGTATGCAAGTAAATCTTTAATATATACATATTTAGAAAAGTTTCGGTGTTTTTTGGACAATTTTTCAGTTATATTTTTAACAGATTCAGAAACAAAAAGTCAGTCACTGCTGATTGTCAGTTAAAACCAAGATTTTTAACTGATTCAAATTAAGAGAATATATTATTTATCATATTATATTATAAATAATAAACCAATATTTGTTAAATATAGGTACATAATAGATATTAAATAGTTTAAAGCATTTTTAACTTGTTTTATTTAGAAAAAGTGACATTGTCACATTTAATTTCTTATAATCTTTGAATTTAAAAGATTGTGACGTAACACATGAGTTCCCCCCCCTCCCCTATGTCACACTTAGTCACAATTCTCAGACCCCCTCCCTCCCCCTAGCCGCGTGACGTATTATGTGTACGGCCCCTATAGCGTGGATTTTTAGAAATAATTGTATTTTCAGAAGATTTCAAATTAAAATCTTTAAAAATTTGAACTTTTCATACTTTTAATAAGAATTCTGCAGAATTAATATTTTTTAAAAATTTTAACGTTATTTATTTTTAAATAAATTTATTTATTATTATTTATTTATTTATTTTTTTTTTTTGAAATTTTTAATTTCTAATATATTTAAGTGAAGAATGTCAGAATAATCGAAATTTCGTAAAATTAAATTGTAAACAGAAGGATTTGAAAATTCTCAAAGAAGTTTTTCAAATATCATTAAAACAAATTTGACTTAAAGAAGAATTTTAGTTGAAAATTCTGGAATTGAATAATCAAAATTAATGAAAATAATCTTTGAAGAAGTTACAGTAACAAAGTAGCAAGTTTTAATTATTAATTTATTATATATTGAATTTAAAATTTTTGATAATCGTAATTCCTATCGAAAAATATTAATGATTAAATATTTATTTAAAAATGAAGTTATTGATGTTTTCGAATAATTTCCCAATTAAAGAAATTCGTAAATAAATGTACATTTTTTTGTGTATCTAATAATGTTTAGAGTGAATCAAAATATTCGTTAGGGTCAGGGAAAAAAGGTAGGTAAACCTACAAGTACCACTTTCACAAAAAAATTTTTCTTCTATACCAGAATTAAGAACTAATTTAGTGCTAATTTAGTACCACATTTAAAAATTTAGAGCTGCTAAACTTTTTAAAAAAACGTATGGTACTGCCAGCTTGACGTATAGCTACAAGTACCATACCCTAAAAAATAACAATTTTTAAAAAACTTTTCCACAGGAATTTAGAACTAATTTAGTGCTCTAACATAGCATTAAAAAGAATTTTCCAAAAACTACCCTTAATCTCAAAAACTACCTAACGAAAAAAGAAAATTTTCAAAATTTTTTTCATAGAAATTTAGAACTAATTTAGTGCTCTCACATAGAATTAAAAGGAGTATTTTACTAAAACTACCCTTAACCTCAAAAACTACCTAATAAAAATTAAGAAACAAATTAAAAAAAAAATTTCGATAAGATTTTAAAGCTAATAAAGTTTTCAAACTTAGTACTGAAAGATATTTTCCAAAAACTAATTTGAACCTGAGCTAATTTAGTGCTCAAACAATGCACAAGAAAAATTTTCCACAAAACTACCTTTTACCTCAAAAACTACTAGAAAATAAAGACAGAATTATTTCTTAAAAATTTTTTCAGAGCAATTTAGAGATAATTTTGTGCTTAAGAATAGAAATTAAAAGTAATTCACAAAAACTACCTTTTATCACAAAAACTATCTACAGAAATTAAAAAGGCACATATTTCCAAAATTCTTTTCATAGGAATTTAGAACTAATTTAGTGCTCTAACATAGCATTAAGAAAAATTTTTCAAAAACTACCCTCAACCTTAAAAACTACCAAACGAAAATACATTAAATAGAAATTTTTAAAAACTATCTAACGAAAATAAAAAGGCTTATTTTTCTCGAAATGTCTATATTTTTTAAAAGTGATAAAATTATTATAAAATATACTATATGTATTTTTCGTTTTTTATATAAAATTAATAATATATATTGTTTTTTATAATCTAAAATTGGATTTACATCAGACATTTTTTAATGTCTTCGCTGTTTTTTACTGGATCTTTTATTATGCGTTGTATATAGCATAATCTAGTTTTTGTAAAACCACCTGCATAATCTATCTCAATAGTTATAAATGGGCCTGAAAATATGTACGATTTTTTAATTCATTGATAAAGTTGTAAATCTTGAATTTCATGACATGAACATTTTTCCAAAACTACCCTTAACCTCAAAAACTACCTAACGAAAATAAAAAAGCATATTTTTCCAAAATTTTTTCATAGCAATTCAGAACTAATTTAGTGCTAATTTAGTACCATATATAAAAATTAAGAGCTGTTAAACTTCCTAAGGAAACGTATGGTACTACATATGCTTGACGTATAGCTACAAGTACCATAACCTAAAAAATATGAATTTTTAAAAAACTCTTTCACAGGATTTTAGAACTAATTTAGTGCTAATTTAGTACCATATATAAAAATTTAAAGCTGTTAAACTTTTTAGGAAAACGTATGGTACTACATATGCTTGACGTATAGCTACAAGTACCATAACCTAAAAAATATGAATTTTTAATAAACTCTTTCACAGGATTTTAGAACTAATTTAGTGCTAATTTAGTACCATATTTAAAAATTTAAAGCTGTTAAACTTTTTAGGAAAACGTATGGTACTACATAGGCTTGACGTATATGGGTAGTTCTACAAACGATGGAATATATGATGTCCAAGATTGTTTTTTACATTAATTTTGAAAAAAATAAAATTACTTTCAATGGAAACTGTAGTGCTTAATGATTACTATTATGCCACAAAACGTTACCCGCTTTCAAAAAATATTTTTGGCAAAAAATAAGCATTCAAGTGCTAAATTCTCAGTTTCCTGGCATGTCCCAATGTGAAAATGAAAGCTAATAAATTATATAAATATTATTTTTAAGCGATTAAATACAAATTTGCACTTGGATAATAATTTCAAATAGTTGTACTTTACAAAGATTAAAATAATTGTTACATTACTTGATATTTTATTTAAAAAATATTATCTTGAATTTTGTTCATCAAATTAATTCTCAGTTTCCTGGCATCATAAAAAACGTTAAAAATATTAAGAATTTTCATTCCGATTAATTCGACATTTTTCACAGTGCTTAGTAAAGGTTAACTAAATATGATATCACTTGCATTTTACTTAATTTGCAGTTCAATTACCTAAAATTTTGTACTTTGTGATCGAAATGGGCATTTGGTCAGACAAATTCTCAGTTTCCTGGCACGCATTTTTAAAAAAAATATTTTATGTTTTTATACTTTTGTTGTTCTAGGTGTTGTAGAACCTTATTCTCTGTTGACCAGTATTCCAAATTTTGTTATTAAGCCTTGTTTTTTAATTTTTTAGACGAAAAATGACCAAATTCTCAGTTTCCTGGTTCTCAGTTTCCTGGCACTTTCTGACAGAATACACATGTGCTTAAGATGTAAAATTTAAATTTTTATTTTTTTGACTGGCCACTTTTAGGTAACTTTGATAATACTTTTAACTTGAATTTAACCTACTTTTTAAAACCTGAACGTAAAAAAAATATTGTGCCAAAATTTTCTTCATTTTCGTCCTTCGTTTGTAGAACTGCCCATATAGCTGCCAGTACCATACCCTAAATTCTCGTTAAATTTTTAATTATCTTTATAAAAAATAAAATTTTTTTCAGAAATTCAATTATTATCTTAAATTATAATAAAATTCTTGTCAAAATTTCAATAATTTTCAAAAATTTTTAAAAAATTAAGTAAACATTTAGTTATTTTTATAAATAATAAAACTTATCGCATAATTTCAATCATTTCTAATACAATTTTATTGGAATTTTTATTTTTATTGGAAATAAAATAAATGTTGTCGAATAAATTTATAATTAAAGAAATTCGTAAATAAATGTAATAAAACATCTTTTGAGTATGTAATCATTTTTAGAGAGAATGAGAGTATACTTTAGAGTCAGGGAAAAAGTCAAAATTTTGTCTGGAAATCAGGAAAAAGTCAGAGGAAACAAAATTAAATTTTTGCGGCAACCTTAACCCATTTAGTCCCAAATGTCCGTTTTTTTAGTACAAGTTCGAGCTTCCCGTTCTACGAGTTCCGGTTTTAAAAAAAAACGGGACAAAGATTTTCTTATTGATTTGAGTGTCCTCTTTCAGAATCTGAAAAAAAAATTTCAATTTCGACTTAATGATAAAAAGTTATAATTGTTTAAACAAAAAAAAGCCGTTTTTTTAGTGTTTTTTTTCTTTAAAAGCAGATTAATTTATTGAAATCGGCTTGGAAAAATCCAGAACATCAAAATATCGCGACCAAAATGTTGGGACTATCAAATAGACATGCTGCCGAAAACAATTTTTTTTAAATTTCAAAATGGCGCCTCAAAAATGGCCGCCAAAATATGCAAATTTTGAAAAATAATTTAAAAAATTTTTTACACTACATTTTTTTTACTTTTATGATTCATTTAAATAAAATAATGCTGCTTCAACAAAAAATATTGTTATTTGATGTTACTTAACAATATTATAAACAATTTTTATAAACAATTTTGCAAAACATGAAATTGAATGGTAGAAAAAGATTATTTTTTAATTTTATTATGCTCTCTGGTAATCAAAATGTTGCTTAGGGGAAGTGCGCCGGTTGTGGGCACCCCTACGTAAACTTTGACAGCAAGCAGATTTTACTGATCTAAGTATTGCAAGTCGTGTTCGTTGACAATACGGACTTTTCGTATTGATAACGAAACAAATATATGCATTTGTGTAATAGCTGTGAGCATAATAAAGAAAATTTGCATTAAATAAATAAAAAAGTAATTTTGTATTGTTTTCGAAGAGCAACATATGGGTGTAGATTCATTCAGAAAAAAGGGTTTAATTTTTTTTGCAGTGTTGTTACTATATTTTGTGATATACCTTCGTGTTTAACCAAAATTCTGCATCACAAAATGTGTTGGTCTTTTTAAGAAATGACTGTCATTCCCGGTTGTGGGCACCTTTATGTTAAGGAGGCTCTACCATCTGACAATGATGTGGACTACTGTCTCATCTATCTAAACTTTCTGCCAAGGAAAGTGACAGCCGCAAACTCCATTAAATGCGATGAATATAGCCGTTCAGTGCATTAGAAGTGCGTTATGGTATGCGTACTAGCTACTTCACATGCAAGCATTATGCTTTTGTTAGCGATGAGCATAGTGTGAAAACGTGTCATCATTTTTGTTCTTTATCCCGGCAAAGTCTCTTAAAATAAAGAAACTTTCATTTTTTCTTTATTTGTGTTGGTTTCCTTTAATATTTTTTCATTTTTAGCGGATTTTTCAAGGGTGCCCACAACCGGGTACAAAAATTTTTTTGTCAAAAAATTTCCATTTCACTAAATTTCTAATAAAACTTTTTTATTTAAAGGAATCAATTTAATTCCTTCACTGACAGTCACCTTAGACCTCCAGCTTTAAATTCGTACACATACATTTGTATAATATGCACATGGACAAATGTTATGAGGCAAAAACAAAAGGGTGCCCACAACCGGAACACTTCCCTTAAGGTTTAAACTTTAATTTAACATTATTTATCAATATTTAAAAATTTTATAAACAATTTTCATAGAAAAATCAATTCAGGTTGGGAAACAAATTTTTATTTTCTTTATTTGTTTGTTTGTCATTAGAATAGATATGTTAAAGACAAACCTTTGTCTGTAATTATTTAAGATTTTTTTACAATGTTATAAACAATTTTTATAAAAAAATATATTAATATATATATATAACTTTCTTTTGTCATTAAAAGTGGAAATTAATGTATCTACCGTTTAAAAAAAATTTGTTAGCAATGTATAAAAATGTTGTAAATATCTATTCTAATCTATTCTAATGACAAACAAACAAATAAAGAAAATAAAAATTTGTTTCCCACCCTGAATTGATTTTTCTATGAAAATTGTTTATAAAAATTGTTTATAACATTTTTAAATATTGATAAATAATGTTAAATTAAAGTTTAAACCTTAAGCAACATTTTGATTACCAGAAAGCATAATAAAATTAAAAAATAATCTTTTTCTACCATTCAATTTCATGTTTTGCAAAATTGTTTATAAAAATTGTTTATAACATTCTTAAACATTGCAAAATAATTTTGAATTAAGTTTTTTACTTTTAATATCTATTTTTACCTCCCCCAAAAAAGATAATTGATGAAAATAAATTTTTTGCTTCCACTTTGGCCCATAGTTTTCAAATTGTTTATAAAAATTGTTTATAATATTGTTAAGTAACATCAAATAACAATATTTTTTGTTGAAGCAGCATTATTTTATTTAAATGAATCATAAAAGTAAAAAAAAATGTAGTGTAAAAAATTTTTTAAATTATTTTTCAAAATTTGCATATTTTGGCGTCCATTTTTGAGGCGCCATTTTGAAATTTAAAAAAAATTGTTTTCGGCAGCATGTCTATTTGATAGTCCCAACATTTTGGTCGCGATATTTTGATGTTCTAGATTTTTCCAAGCCGATTTCAATAAATTAATCTGCTTTTAAAGAAAAAAAACACTAAAAAAACGGCTTTTTTTTGTTTAAACAATTATAACTTTTTATCATTAAGTCGAAATTGAAATTTTTTTTTCAGATTCTGAAAGAGGACACTCAAATCAATAAGAAAATCTTTGTCCCGTTTTTTTTTAAAACCGGAACTCGTAGAACGGGAAGCTCGAACTTGTACTAAAAAAACGGACATTTGGGACTAAATGGGTTAAGGTTGCCGCAAAAATTTAATTTTGTTTCCTCTGACTTTTTCCTGATTTCCAGACAAAATTTTGACTTTTTCCCTGACTCTAAAGTATACTCTCATTCTCTCTAAAAATGATTACATACTCAAAAGATGTTTTATTACATTTATTTACGAATTTCTTTAATTATAAATTTATTCGACAACATTTATTTTATTTCCAATATAAATAAAAATTCCAATAAAATTGTATTAGAAATGATTGAAATTATGCGATAAGTTTTATTATTTATAAAAATAACTAAATGTTTACTTAATTTTTTAAAAATTTTTGAAAATTATTGAAATTTTGACAAGAATTTTATTACAATTTAAGATATAATAATTGAATTTCTGAAAAAAAATTTATTATTTATAAAGATAATTAAAAATTTAACGAGAATTTAGGCTATGGTACTTGTAGCTATACGTCAAGCATATGTAGTACCATACGTTTTCCTAAAAAGTTTAACAGCTTTAAATTTTTAAATATGGTACTAAATTAGCACTAAAATAGTTCTCAATCCCTGTGGAAAAGATTTTTAAAAATTGTTTTTTTTTAGGCTATGGTACTTGTAGCTATACGTCAAGCATATGTAGTACCATACGTTTTCCTAAAAAGTTTAACAGCTTTAAATTTTTATATATGGTACTAAATTAGCACTAAATTAGTTCTAAAATCCTGTGAAAGAGTTTTTTAAAAATTCATATTTTTTAGGTTATGGTACTTGTAGCTATACGTCAAGCATATGTGTGACCGGGACTGAGAAAAGGGACCTACTTACCAAAAAATTGATTTTTTTTATGATGGTTTCTTATAGTTTAAGGTAGTAGAAATACAATGCAATTAGTCCCGATTGTTAAAAAAAATTTTTTGCAATTGTTTAAACAAATTTAAAAAAAAAATTTTTTTTGTTTAAATTTTTTTTATGAAAATATAAGTAATTTTAAAACAAAAATTACTCTTGGTTGTCTAAGTGTCAAGAATATATCCCCTAAATCTTAAATTGAATGCCTAAACCATTTACAAAAAATTTGACTTAATTCCTCGAAGATGATCCCCAAGTATACCTCGTCATCGGCAACCTGGTTGTGCAAGTCAAAAAATAACTATGGATTATTGTAGAGTTCAGAATTATTCATTATTGTATCAGTTCTGAACTTGCATATAAAATTTCAGACCTCTAGGACATCCGGAAGTCTTTTAAATTAATTTTAAAAATTCCACAATTTGATTTTTGCTAAATAAATTGTTTATAACAATTACAGGGTTATTTGAACAATTATTTAACCATGAAAATCGGATTCAGCATAAAAAAATACATAAAGAACACTCATCATGTTAATTTAAAATGTAAAATGTTCAAGAAATCTAATTTATTTGGATAGAAAACTTTAAACGCGTTTTTTCTCGAAAAGTTGATTTTGGTAAGTAGGTCCCTTTTCTCAGTCCCGGTCACATGTAGTACCATACGTTTTCCTAGAAAGTTTAACAGCTTTAAATTTTAATATATGGTACTAAATTAGCTCTAAATTAGTTCTAAAATCCTGTGAAAGAGTTTTTTAAAAATTCATATTTTTTAGGTTATGGTACTTGTAGCTATACGTCAAGCATATGTAGTACCATACGTTTTCCTAAAAAGTTTAACAGCTTTAAATTTTTATATATGGTACTAAATTAGCACTAAATTAGTTCTAAAATCCTGTGAAAGAGTTTTTTAAAAATTCATATTTTTTAGGTTATGGTACTTGTAGCTATACGTCAAGCATATGTAGTACCATACGTTTTCCTAAAAAGTTTAACAGCTCTAAATTTTTAAATATGGTACTAAATTAGCACTAAATTAGTTCTAAATTCCTGTGGAAAAGATTTTTAAAAATTGTTATTTTTTAGGGTATGGTACTTATAGCTATACGTCAAGCCTGTAATACCATACGTTTCCTTAGGAAGTTTAACAGCTCTAAATTTTTATATATGGTACTAAATTAGCACTAAATTAGTTCTTAATTGCTATGAAAAAAATTTTGGAAAAATATGCTTTTTTATTTTCGTTAGGTAGTTTTTGAAGTTAAGGGTAGTTTTGGAAAAATGTTCATGTCATGAAATTCAAGATTTACAACTTTATCAATGAATTAAAAAATCGTACATATTTTCAGGCCCATTTATAACTATTGAGATAGATTATGCAGGTGGTTTTACAAAAACTAGATTATGCTATATACAACGCATAATAAAAGATCCAGTAAAAAACAGCGAAGACATTAAAAAATGTCTGATGTAAATCCAATTTTAGATTATAAAAAACAATATATATTATTAATTTTATATAAAAAACGAAAAATACATATAGTATATTTTATAATAATTTTATCACTTTTAAAAAATATAGACATTTCGAGAAAAATAAGCCTTTTTATTTTCGTTAGATAGTTTTTAAAAATTTCTATTTAATGTATTTTCGTTTGGTAGTTTTTAAGGTTGAGGGTAGTTTTTGAAAAATTTTTCTTAATGCTATGTTAGAGCACTAAATTAGTTCTAAATTCCTATGAAAAGAATTTTGGAAATATGTGCCTTTTTAATTTCTGTAGATAGTTTTTGTGATAAAAGGTAGTTTTTGTGAATTACTTTTAATTTCTATTCTTAAGCACAAAATTATCTCTAAATTGCTCTGAAAAAATTTTTAAGAAATAATTCTGTCTTTATTTTCTAGTAGTTTTTGAGGTAAAAGGTAGTTTTGTGGAAAATTTTTCTTGTGCATTGTTTGAGCACTAAATTAGCTCAGGTTCAAATTAGTTTTTGGAAAATATCTTTCAGTACTAAGTTTGAAAACTTTATTAGCTTTAAAATCTTATCGAAATTTTTTTTTTAATTTGTTTCTTAATTTTTATTAGGTAGTTTTTGAGGTTAAGGGTAGTTTTAGTAAAATACTCCTTTTAATTCTATGTGAGAGCACTAAATTAGTTCTAAATTTCTATGAAAAAAATTTTGAAAATTTTTTTTTTTTCGTTAGGTAGTTTTTGAGATTAAGGGTAGTTTTTGGAAAATTCTTTTTAATGCTATGTTAGAGCACTAAATTAGTTCTAAATTCCCGTGGAAAAGTTTTTTAAAAATTGTTATTTTTTAGGGTGTGGTACTTGTAGCTATACGTCAAGCTGGCAGTACCATACGTTTTTTTAAAAAGTTTAGCAGCTCTAAATTTTTAAATATGGTACTAAATTAGCACTAAATTAGTTCTTAATTCTGGTATAGAAGAAAATTTTTTTTGTGAAAGTGGTACTTGTAGGTTTACCTACCTAGGGAAAAAGTCAAAATATTGTTTGGAAATCAGGGAGTTATTTAATTTGTTTGAATTCTATGAAATATAACCACAAAAAAAGATTATTATTTTGAGATAAAATTTTTTATAAAATAATAATTCTTCAAAAGTTTGTGTTTAAAAGTTTGTATAGATAAATTAATTCAAAAAAATACCAATTTGAATTAAAACTACACGGGAAAGATAAAAATCGGTATTTTAAAATAATAGCAGTGCAAAAGTCTCGATATATATACAGGGAGTGTGCGTGGAAAGAGAGACAAAAAATAAACATTGGCTGCGATTGCACGTGCAATTCATACAATATATATATAGGCACCAATTCCTCTAATGATAAAACAAAGATTCCTTTGTTTATATGCTCACTTGGTGTACACTATTTGAATACAATTATTCTATAATATATCTATCATTAGTTCCATCACGTTCCTGACGACATGTAGGAGAACAATTGACGTCCAATTTGTCCTGCTGAATTTGCCATCAGTAATTAATAAGAATCGCGAAAT
This sequence comes from Leptopilina syphax, assembly GCA_032872505.1. Lineage (NCBI taxonomy): Eukaryota > Metazoa > Arthropoda > Insecta > Hymenoptera > Figitidae > Leptopilina > Leptopilina syphax. Next base: position 6,454,314 of record CM065476.1, on the reverse strand, counting down.
TATGCAGACCGTAAAATTATTCCGCATCTAAATATCATTTCATCGCAGGCCAAATTAATCAATGTTTCATTATATATTTATTTCATCGCGTCTTGTTGTTATAAAATTCTTTATTTATTAAATTTAAAATTTAAAAACCTAAAAAATTACACAAAAATGAGCAAAAAATAAGAACTTTTCGCTAATTTTTACTAATTTTTGTGTAATTTTTATAATAATAAATACTACTAAATTAAATGAATTAAATTAATTACTTAATAAATACTACTAAATTTACAATTGATTAAAATATTTGAAAGAATTTTTAATTTTAATTTCCAATTTTCTTTTTTCACTAAGTTTCAACTTATACCAAGAACGAAATAATGTAAATATATTCTTTTCCTTTTGCATTTTTTTCTCTGTCGACACATTATTTTCTCTAAATTCTAAAAGTTCCGTATAAAATAAATTAGATAACGCTTCGTTAAATACGTGAAACATTGTTATTACTTTTGCTCCTTGTGTATCATATCGCGTTGAATTTAAAAGAAAAATTACTCATTTAGCGCATAGGGGAAGTAATATTAGACGCGAGTGAAAGTTCTGAATTCAAAAACCATGAAAATTAATCTTGGATCGTTGAATTTGTTTAATTGCCATAAAGCGTAGCGCTTTTGGAAAATTTAAATATCATTAGAATGGGAGAACATAATTAAATTTAACTTGAATATAATATATATCATAAATCTGGTTAGAGAGTTTTCAAAGTCTTGTGTTATTTGGTAGTTAAAGTTTGGAATCAGATGACGATTAGATTAGAAGTCATAAGGCAGGAAATAGGGGTGTCACTTTCAGAGAATTTAATGTAACCTTGAGACGCGCTTGGAACTAAATGACTCGTTGAATTTTAATTGTTTTGTGCTTCCGCTACTTTCTGTCATGAGAAAAGCTTATTATTGTTATTGTTCATAATATGTTTCGTTAACGTTTTTTTCTCCCTTAATCTTCTTTCTTTATCTCTTAATCTCATTTTTTTATCCCTTAATCTTATTTTTTGGCCCTTAATATTTCTTTGTTTCTTAATATTTTTTTATCCCTTGAGGATAATGATATTCAACTCATTCATATAATTTCGAAATAAAAAGTGATTTTTAACGTAAAAATAAAACGAGAATCAAAATTAATTTTTTTAAATAATAGCTCATTTTGTTTTATGAAGGATTTTCCCCAATTTTCCATTTTCTACAATTTTCTCCAATTTCTTCCAATTTTTCGTAATTCAATGATTTTTAATATCTATTACTACAATTAAAATTAGCAATATTAAAAATAATAGAATTTGAAAATATACTAATTTTAATTTTTGTTAAAATTACTAAAAAAAATTCAATTTTGGAGAAATTACAAATAATTGCAGAAATTCAATTATGTATTTTCAAAAAAACATTAAAATTCTTCTTATAAAATTCAACTATATGTTTAAAATTTGAAAAAAAATTTCCTAAAAATCCCAATTATCTTTATAAATAACAAAATTCTTCTCCAAAGTTCAAATATTTTCATTAATGTCAAAAAAATTCTTGTTCTAATTTCAATTATCTTCAAAAATAAAATGCATTTTTCCAATTTCAATGATTTTTAATATCTACTATTTTAATAAAATTTCTCAAAAAGAATTCAATTATTTAAAAAAAATTTTAATAAAATTGTATGCAAACATTTTATTATTTTCATAAATAATAAAAATTTCACACGAATTCAATTATTTTCATAAATAATAATATTTTTTTGAATGTCTTAATTTCTGTGGAAAAACCTGTTCTAAAAATAAGATTAAAAATAGGAATTGTGCAAATATTTTTCTTCTTTTTCTAAAACAAAAAAATTAATTTTGTTAAAAAAATTGTGATTCATTATAAACAAAAATAATGGAAAATAAATAAATTTTCTATTTCTTAATCACAGTTGTTTAACAATTTTCTAATTTTGTTTAGAAGTAAAGAACAAAAATCTGCATAATTTCAATTTGACAAAACATAAAATTTAACAAAATTTTAATCTTTTAATGAAAAGAAGTGACAAAAAATTCTGATAATTTCTATTTGTCATTACAATTTTAAATTAATTATAAAATAAAAAATTTTTTACAGGAATTCAATTATTTAAAACAGAATTTTTCTAATATTTTTCGAAAAAATCAATTATTAAAATAGATTTTTATAAAATTCTTCACAAGAATTCAATTATTTTTATTTTTATATAAATAATAAAATTCTTCGCAAGAATTCAATTATTTTTATAAATAATAAAATTCTTCTTAGGAATTCAATTGTTTTTTAAAATTTTAATAATATGTAATCGTTGCAAGAACTCAATTATTTTCATAAATAAGAAAATTTTTCTCAGGAATTCAAATATTTTTGAAAATTCTAATAAAATTCTTTGCAACTATTGAATTATTTTCATAAATAATAATATTCATCGTAAGATTTCAATTATTTTTAATACAATTTTATAGGAATTGCTTAAAAAATGTAATTATTCTTAAAAATTTTAATTTCATTTTCTCAAAAAAATCAATTATTTAAAAAAAGTGTTTTTTTTATTCTTTGGAAGAATTTAGTTATTTACAAAAATATTAGAATTTTCACAGAAATTCAATTATTTTCAAATTTTTTAATAAAATTGTTTAAAAGAAATCAATTATTTTAAATACAATTTTAATTAAAGTTTTATGAAATAATTCAATTATTCATTTAAATTTTAATAAAATTCTTCCCAAGAATTCAATTATTTACATAAATAATTTTTCGAAGGAATTCAATTATGTCGATAAATAACAAAATTATTCCCGTAAAATTTAATTATTTTGAGGCATTTTAATGAAATTTAAAATTATTAATAAAATTCTTTGCAAAAATTCAATTATTTTCATAAATAATAATATTCATTACAAGAATTCAATTATTTTCAAAATTAATATTTTTTTTCTTGGAAATTCAATTATTTTTAAAATTTGTAATAAAATTCTTTGAAAAAATTCAATTATTTTTAAAATTTGCAATAAAATTCTTTAAAAGAATTCAATTATTTTCATAACTATAATATACAATTTTCAAAGAAATTCAATTATTTCAAATACAATGTTCATAACATTTTTTGAAAAAAATCATTTCTTTAAAAAGATTTTTTTTAAATTCTTCTCAAGAATTCAATTATTTTTAAAACTTTATTAAAGTTCGGTGACAAAAATTAAATTATTTGCATAAATAATAAAACTCATCGCAGGATTTCAATTATTTTTAATATAATTTTAATTTAATTCCGCTAAAAACGTAATTATTCTTAAAAATTTGAATAAAATTCTTGGAAAAAATCCAATTATTTAAAAAAATTTGCTGTAATTTGTTTTTTAGGGTGTAATAATTATTTCCAATTCATTTTAAATTACATTTCTTGAATGAATTTAATTATTATCAAAAATTTTAATGCAATTCTTTTTAAAAATTCAATTATTTTTAAAAATGTTGATAAAGTTTTTTATAAGAATTCAAAGTTAAGAAATATTGAATTATTCAATAAATTATTTATTTTTGTATTTAAATAATTGCATTCTCGTAGAACTTTCTAATAAGAATTGATTTGGAATTAAATAAAATAAAATGATTACAGTTTTGAATAATTTTATTTATTAATTTCAACAACAAAAAATGACTGAATTTGAAATAATTACTTTTGTAATTTTTAGAAATAGTTAAATTTCAAAAATGCGTTACACTGAAATCATTTGAAATATTTTAATTCCTGTAGATAAAATAAATAAGTATTTAAATATTTATTTTTAAAAATTATTCTATTTTTGAATGTAATTAAGAAATTATAAAAAAAATTGGATCGTCGAGTTTAATTTTTCGATAGCTACTTTTTTAAAATTAATTATTGAGTACGAAGTCTGCATTTGAACTCTGAGAACTATTTAGAATCATTCAATTTAGAAAAAAAAATTTTTAATAAATAAATGTAAAAAATAAAAAGTATAAATTAAAAAATTAAAAATAGAAAATATTTAGTATCTTGTAATGTTTAAAAACCAGATAATAACTTTTTATGAAAAAAAGAAACTTTTTGGGCAAAGAAATTATTGAAACACGTGCGCCCTCCTGTATTGTGTGTCAACTGAAAAAAAGGAGATTTTTGATAAATATCATTTTTCATATACTATATGTATGTATCTGTACATACGATATAATGAAATTGAGAGCTTTCTCCTCAATGTATTTTATTTAATTTAATTTTTCTTTTTCATTTCTGTTCCTTTATGGTGTATGCTTTGTCTACTTGATAAAACAGTAATTTATGGATGCGGGTGACGCGCCGAATTTGCATACGACAATAATGCTGCATGCACGGGGTCCGTAGACGTTGATTGATTTCAATTCTTTTTCGCCAAATGCGTCCTGTCACGAAGGAAAGGCGTGAGACATTTCCTGCGTTTCACCAAGTTCGTTATTCCGTCTTTTATCCAACTTGACATTCGACACAGTTTTACGAAATTTCCGATATTATTCCTTCTTTCAAAAAAAAAAGAAAGAAAGAAAAGAAATATCTTTCTGGTGTCTGTTTAGAGGAGAAAAAATTGTGTGCAAAACATTTTTTCAGCGTCGAATAAACGTTTTTTTTTTAAATTAGCGACGACGCTAATTTTAGGAACCTTATAAATTAAATGTTGCTTCATACGTTTTTTTCTGTCAAAGTAGCTTTTGACCTGAATTTCAAAAGCAAAAAATTTTTTGGGAAAATAAATTTTAAAAGGCCATATTCAGGCTTCACAGTCTGTCCCCTATTTTCCTAAAAGTCCCCTTTTTTTAATTTTGGTCCCTAAACGTACCCTATTTTGAAAATATCCCCTAAATTCCCCCTATTTTTTTCTTTTATCTTTTAATGATGAATTCACACCAAAGTTAGCTTCGTAAACTATGAAACTGCTACTAATTCTAATACAAAACCTTCAAAAAGTTTTTCTATTTCTGACAAGAATGAATTTTTTAATATTATTTAATTATTACAAAAGTTTTAATGCAATTATCTTGATAAATAACAAAATTCTTCACAGAAATTCAATAATTTTTAGGAATTTTAATAAAATTCTTTAAAAAATTCAATTATTTTCATAAGTTACAATATTCATCCCAAGAATTCAATTATTTTTATAAAATTTTCACGAATATCTCGTCAACAATTCAATTATCTTTACAAATAGCAAAATTTTTCGCCAAAAATTCAATTATTTCAGAAAAAATTTATAAAAATCTTTGCAAAAGTTCAAAATTACTTTTAAAAGTTTTTTGCAATTCAATAATTTCCAATATTTACTATTTTCATCAAATTTATCAACAGATTTAATTATAGAAAAAATTTGTTGATACAATTCTACGAAAAAATTCAATTATTTTCATAAATAATAAAATTTCATTTAGGAATTCAATTATTTTCACAGCAGAATTTTAAATATTTTTTAATACAATTTTAAATAAATACCTTGAAAAATGCAATTATTATTAAAAATTTTATTAAAACTTGAGGAAAGAATTCAATTTTAAGAAGCATTCAATTATGCAAATAAAACAATAAAATTCGTTGCAATAATTCAAATATTTTCATAAATAACATTTAATTCGTCGCAGAAAATCAATTATTTTCAAAAATTTTTCAAGTAATTTTGCAGAAGAATTCTAATTAGCTTGATAAACAACAAAATTGCATAAATTCTTCCCATAAAATCAATTATTCTAAGGAATTTTGATAAAATTCTTTTCCAAAATTCAATAATTATTTTGATAATAATATCAAAAATTCATCACGAGAATTCAATTCTTTTAAAAATAATAAAATACTTTTCAAAAATTAAATTATTTTCAAAATTAATAAGATTCTTTGAGAAAGTTCAATTATTTTCAAAATTAATCAAATTCTTCTTAGAAATTCAATTATATTTTTAAAAATTTTGATAAAATTTGATGTAAGAATTCAATTACTTTCATAAATAATTAAATTTTTACAGGAATTCAATTATGTTGAAAAGTTTTAATAAAATTCGTTCTAAAAATTCAATTATTTTCATAAATAATAAAAGTTTTAAAGGAATTCAATTATTTAAAAAGTTTTTATCAAAATATTCTTAAGAATTCAATTATTTTTACAAATTCTAAAAATCTCAGAAATTCAATTAGTTTTAAAAATTTTATTATAATTCCTCTTAGAAATTCAATTATTTTTAAAAATTTTAATAAAATTCTTTTCCAAAATTCAATTATTTTGATAAATATCAAAATTCATCGGAAGAATTCAATTCTTTTAAAAAGTAATTAAATACTTTGCAGAAATTAAATTATTTTCAAAATTTTTTTAAAAATCTTCTCAGAAATTCAATTATTTTAAAAGAATTTAATAAAATTCTTCTCAAAAATTCAATTATTTTTAAAAATTTTGATAAAATTTGATGTAAGAATTCAATTACTTTCATAAATAATTACATTTTTACAGGAATTCAATTATGTTGAAAAGTTTTAATAAAATTCGTTTTAAAAATTTAATTATTTTCATAAATAATAAAAGTTTTAAAGGAATTCAATTATTTAAAAAGTTTTTATCAAAATATTCTTAAGAATTCAATTATTTTTACAAATTCTAAAAATCTCAGAAATTTAATTAGTTTTAAAAATTTTATTATAATTCCTCTTAGAAATTCAATTATTTTTAAAAATTTTAATAAAATTCTATGTGAAAATTCAATTATTTTCATAATTCTTCCCATAAAATAAATTATTCTAAGGAATTTTAATAAAATTCTTTTCCAAAATTCAATTATTTTGATAAATTTTTAAAAATTCATCAGAAGAATGCAATTCTTTTGAAAAGTAATTAAATACTTTGCAGAAATTAATATTTTTTTTTTTAAATTCTCGTCAAGAATTAAATTATTTTCAAAATTTTTTTAAAAATCTTCTCAGAAATTCAATTATTTTCAAAAATATTAATAAAATTCTTCTCATGAATTCAATTGTTTTCAAAAATTATTATTTTAATTCTTCTCAGGAATTCAATTATTTTTGAAAAATTTAATAAAATTCTTCAAAAAGTTTTCAATTATTTTAAAAAATTGTTATGAAATACCTTAATATAATAAATTTCATTAAAATTTTAATTAAATTCCTTAAAAGAAATTAAATATTTTCAAAAGTTGTTAATACAATATTCGTCGTAAAAATTAAATTTTAAGAAACATTCAATATTATTTTTTTTTGTATTTAAATACAATTTAAAAATTTTAGAAAATGTTAATTGAATTGAAATGGTACAAATAGTTTTGAAAAAAATTACAGTAACAATATTCCTATAATAATAAAATAATAATGATTTTGTCAGTCGGTTAATTTAATAATTAATTTAATTTTTCGGTTGTTTAATTTGAAAAGGTTTGAATTTGACATTTTTGAACATCTTAATTCCAATGAAAATGAAATGATTAAATATTTATTTTAAATAAAACTATTGATGTTTTCGAATAATTTTACTTTTGAAGAAATTTGCAAATAAATTTAATAGAACATTTTTTTGAGTATCTAATAATTTTTAGAGTGAATCAGAATATTAGGGTCAGGGAAAAAGTCAAAGTTATGTTTTTGGAAATCAGGGAAAAATGAAGTTAAATTTTTGTGGTAACTCTGTATAAATAAAAAATTATATTTTTATCTTTATTTAACCAATTTTTATGGTCCCCTAAAAGTCTCCTATTTTTTAATTTTTAGTCCCCTATTTCCCCTAAAATACTTTTTAGGGGCAATGTGAAGCCTGCATATTGGATTCACCATTTTGAATTTTTGTTCATTATGTTATTAGAGTAAGTGCGCGCTCGTGTTTGTGTATTTACGTGTTGCGTATATGAGAGATGGTTTACGGCATAAGGCCGTAACACTTCACTCCCGTAGTTGGTTATATAGGTGCCTCTCTGTGTTTAAGCCGCACTGTTTTACGTTAACAATATTGAACCTTTTAAACTGATATACGATCGAGCCGCCTAATTACAGTGCATTGTTTTTATAACAAAAAAAAACTCTCTTTTTGCTGCTGCTGTCAGTCTCACGCGGCTTCCCCAATTTCTAAATTCCTTGCATTCCATCTTTTCATTCATAAAAATTTAAATTCTGACCCTGATATTCTCTTTCTCGCATATACAATGCGGGGTATTTTTTAATTCCCTTTATTGTTTCTTTCGAATTTTTTTTCCACTTTTTCTCGTTTTTTATTATTTATAACTACGACGATAGATTTGATAATCATTTCTATATAAGGTATATTTTTCTAGAAATTATATTTCTATTTACGCTAATTTCTCAAACTTCAATGTTTCAAAGAAACTTCAAAGAAACTTCAAAGAAACTTCAAAGAAACTTGAAAGAAACTTCAAAGAAAAGTCAAAGAAGACCGGATATTATTTCAAAATTTTGTATTAAGTTTATTTTATTTGCTTAAAGAAAAAAATTTTTTGGGTGTCAATTATTAGGATTAAATTTGCGTGGTGAATTTTTTTGTTTGTTAAATTTTGTACCTGACGGGTATCGCGAAAAAATTTTGCAAAATGCACTATTCAATAAACAAGGTAAAATTATATGACAACCAACCATTTTAAATTCAAACATAATTGGAGATAATTGACGTACATTCAACTATATATGTAATAGCAATGTAAGCAGCACGTGTTTGTAATTTAAACCCTGAATTAACATTGTATAATAATTTACTTTTATGTTTTGCTCGCTTTAAAAAAAAGAATGATTTATACGTTTTTCAGAATATCCGTTTTTTGCTCAAGAAACATTTTTAATGAAATATTACAAATTGAATGCATCATTTTTATTTTTGTTCTTTATTTCCAATAATAATGCAAATCTTCCTAGTGTTATTGGAAATAAATGATAATATTTATGTAATATTTCATATATTTAATTTGAATATTAGTATTTTTTTAATATTAAACTAATAGTTTATATTTCATTTAAATAAGAATATTTGAATTGTTAATTAAATAATATTTAATTTAATAGGAGTTCATATTAATAGTTGTCATATATATTTTCCACAAAACTTGGAAAAGTCAGGTTTTAATTGGAATCCTGGAAAATTACTGTTTTCTAAAGTTGTTATGCTTATTCTTGAAAGCTAATTTTACTTAAATATTTTAAAATTAATTCAATTTTAAAAGTGTTGCGTTTACAATTTTCATAAATACATCAACTTGAAAAAGTTTTAATTTTAAATTTTAGAAAATTCCAATTTTCAATGAATGAATTTTTAATAAAAATTTCAAAGGAATTCTATTATTTACAGATTTTTTATAAATTTCTACGCAATAATTCAATTATTTTCATGAAGAATAACATTTTTACCAGGAATTCAATTATTTTCATAAATAAAATTCTATATATATAGGTTTTCAATTATTTTCATAAATAATAAAACTCATCGCAGAATTTCAATTATTTTTAATACAATTTTAATGAAATTTCTCGAAAAATGTCATTATTCTTAAAATTTTTATTAAAATTCATCAAAGAAATTCAATTCATTTCAAAAATTTTAATGAAATTCATTTTAACAATAAATTCAATTTTTTTTCAAAATAATTTTAATAGAATTCTTCGTAGAGATTTAATTAATTTCAATAATTTATCAAAATTCAATTATTTTTAATTATCTACAATTTCAATAAAATTTCACAAAAAACTTCAATTATTTAAAAAGAAATATATTATTAAAATTCGTCTAAAGAATTCAATTATTTTTAAAAGTAATAAAATTCATCGCAGAAATTCAATTATCGTCAAAAAGTCAAAAAATATTCTCGTCAAAATTTCAATTATCTTTATAAATAATAAAATTCTTCTTCAAAATTCAATTATTTTCAAAAATTTTAATAAAATTCTTTGCAAAATTTCAATTATTTTCAAAAACATTTTTCTCAATTGAATCAATTTTTTTTTACAGAGATTCAATTAATTTTAATATAATTTTAATCAAATTCCTGGAAAAATGAAATTATTCTTAAAATTTTTATTAAAATTCGTCAAAAGATTTTTAATTATTTAAAAATTTTCATAATTCATAATTCATTCAATAAATAATTCATAAAGAATTTTATTAACAAATTTTTAAATAATTGAGTTCTCTTGACAAATTTTAAATAAAATGTTTAAAAATAAATTTATTTTTCGAGAAATTTGATAAAAATTGTAGTAAAAATAATTGAAATTCTGCTCTGAATTTTATTAAAATTTTGGAAAATAATTAAATTTCGGAGAAAAATTTTTTTATTTATAAAGATAATTGAAATTTTTATGAGAATTTTGTTAAATTTTTGAACATAATTGAATTTTTGAGAAGCATTATATATTACTTTTGAAGAAAATTGAATTCAAAAGACAAATTTCGTTAAAATTTCTTTTTAAATAATTGAATTCTTTTGTGAAATTTTATTGAAATAGTAGACATTGAAAATAATTGTAGTTGGAAAAATTTTTGAAATTAATTAAATTTCTACTAAGAATTTTATAAAAATTAATTTGAAAAATAAAATAAATTATTAAAAAGAATTTCATTAAAATTTTTGAAAATAATTTAATTTTTTGAAGAAATGTAATTAAAAACGTATTGAAAATAATTCAATTTTTTGAAGAAATGTAATTAAAAATGTATTGAAAATAATACTTAAATTCTAATAAATAAATTGTAGCACAGGTTTCTAGAAAAATTGAATTTCTTTAACAAATTTAAATAATATTTTTAAGAATAATTACATTTTTCGAGAAATTCCATGAAAATTTTTATTAAAAATAATTGAATTTTGAAGAAAAATGACAAATTATTGGAGAAATTCAATTATTTTCAAAAGTAATAAAATTCTTCGCAAAAATTCAATAATGGTAAAATTTTTTAAAAATTCTCGTCAAAATTTCAATTTTTTTAGAAATACTTAAATTCTTCTGAGAAATTCAATTATTTTCAAAAATTTTAATAATATTCTTGGTAAAATTTCAATTATTTTCAAAAACATTTTTCTCAATTCAATCAAATTTTTTTTTACAGAGATTCAATTAATTTTAATACGATTTTAATCAAAGTCCTCGAAAAATATATTTGATCGACGAATTTCTGAATAATCAATAAAATTTCGTAAAATAGAATATTGTAAACAAAAGAATTTGAAAATTTTTCAAAAATTTTTCAAAAATAATTAATTAAAAGAAGAATTTTAGTTTTAAATTTTACAAAATAAGTGAATTGAAATGAAAATAATTTTTATGAAGTTTTTTTTTTAAATTGTTTAATTTCAAAAAGGTTTGAATTTGAATGTTTTGAAGAATTTTAATTCTTATGAAAAAATAATAATGTTTAAATATTTATTTAAAAAAGAAGCAATAGAACATTTTTCTGAGTAATAATTTTTAAACTGAATGAGAATATTCTTTAGAGTCAATAAGTGAGAATTTTGTTTGAAATTCAAGGGAAAGTTAGGAAAAAGGAAAATAAAATTTTTGTTGATGGCAACACATGTAGTTTTAAAAATCAGGAAAAATTTCTTTTTTAGCCTGGAAAAGTCAGGGAATTTGAGATGAGAAAAAGCGTGGCAATCCTGTATTTGATAATAGACAAGTAATCGATTATTATTTGAATCGAATAAATTTTCTTTCAGTGTATTAAAATTTAAAATATTTGTAAAAAAAATTAGTTAAAATTATAATAAAAAAATTAAATAATATTATTGTAATAAAAATGTGGTTTTTTTTTTTATTTTTTTTATTTGTGGTTTCTTTGTTTTTGCAGTTGGAGTAAATTTTTATTATTGTTTTCTAGGAAAATATGTAGACACATGTTAGTAAAATGCCATCGGCAAAAGTTCATACGCTTCTTCCGTTTATTGCACAATCTCAACAATTAGTAGAATTGCATATGTACGAAACGATGGATAATCTCTCTCAGCGGGAAAACAGTTCGGTTCTTGTGGTCTATCGAGATATCTCTCTTTCTCTCTCTCTGTCTCTCTTTTCTCTCTTGTAAACCGGAGGCAAACTACCAATTATGATCTGCTTATCTTGTAAAGTATTTTACATAGAAAATTGATACCCACGGTTTACAGTGTAATACGCGTATATATATATATATATACAGTTGTGTATTATATATATAGAGTAGTTTTGTCCTCTCCTATTTAAATCATGAAATAATTATATATACGTTCATATATTCATGTATTATTAGTTAGTCGACATTAATTGGCTAGATACAAAGAGTGATTTTTTCTTTTGAGAAGATAGGCAGGCACGAACTGTGTGTGTGTGTGTGTGTGTGTGTGTGGACCGTTGTTCTTAAGGTCGATTGTTCACCTCAGTATATATCGAGAGAGTATTATGTATATACACTACTTACCGAATTAAATTTCACAAAGCACTTGCTTCGTTATCTTCTCATATATCGTGACAAAATTATATACTAGATGGATTTTTTAGATTTTTCAATTTTAGTTTGAGATAGGGGCTGTGATTTCTATTTAATTGAACGTTTTCAATTTTCTTCTATATGTCGTTTTTGTTCTTTCTAAACAGTTACTAAATACCAAGAAAATACCATAAAAAACCTTTTCGAAAAAAATACCATTCTTTAAAAAATGCCCTTATTTGACAATTTAAAATATTTTCCGGTTTTTTCCTTAACTTAATTGGTGAAAACAATGGTCAGGACCATTTTCGTTTTTCAATATAAAAACATTTTCTGATTCAGAGTTGAGTTTTGAACTTAACTCTAAGTACAGGGCTCGAACTAGGTCCTTAAATGTGCTTGAAGTCCGCAAAAGTCTATTTAAAAAAAAACTAATTTGATTAAGAAAAGGCGAAAAGTTGGTAAATTTGTACGATAGAATTTGGAAAATTTTAGACAAATTACAAATGATTGCAGAAATTCAATTATTTTCAAAAATTATAAAATTTTTCGTAGAAATTCAATTATTTTCAAAAATTATAAAATTCTTCGCAGAGATTCAATTATTCACAAAATTTTATTCAAATTCTCGTCAAAATTTCAATTCTCTTTAGAAATAATTAAACTCTTCTCCAAAATTCAATTATTTTCAAAAATTTCAATAAAATTTTTGTCAAAATTTCAATTATTTTCAAAAATAATAAAATTCTTCGCAGAAATTCACTTATTTTCAAAATTTTTTTTAAATTTCCGTCAAAATTTCAATTCTCTTTAGAAATAATTAAATTCTTCGCAGAAATTAAATTATTTTCAAAAATTTCAATAAAATTCTCGTCAAAATTTCAATTACTCTTAAAAATAATTAAACTGGACTCTTCGAAATTCAATTATTTTCAAAAATTTCAATAAAATTCTTGGCAGAATTTCAATTATTTTCAAAAATAATAAAATTCTTCTCAGAAATTCAATTATGTTTAAAAATTAATACAAATTCTCGTCAAAATTTCAATTATCTTTATAAATAATAAAATTCTTCTGAGAAATTCAATTATTTAAAAAAATTTTAATAAGATTCTTGGCAATAATTCAATTATTCTCAAAAATAATAAAATTCTTCGCAGAAATTCAATTAAGTTCAAAATTTTTTTAAATTCTTGTCAAAATTTCAATTCTTTTAGAAATACTTAAATTCTCCTGAGAAATTTAATTATTTTCAAAAATTAAGATTCTTGTCAAAATTTCAATTATCTGTAGAAATAATTAAATTCTTTGAAATTCAATTATTTTCAAAAATTTAAATAAAATTCTTGGCAAAATTTTAATTATTTTCAAAAATAATAAAATTCTTTGCAGAAATTCAATTATGATCAAAAATTTTTTTTAAATTCTCGTCCAAATTTCAAATATCTTTAGAAATAATTAAATTCTTCTGCAAAATTCAATTATTTTCATAAATTTTAAGAAAATTCTTGTCAAAATTTCAATTATTTTCAAAAATTTCCTCAATTCAACGATTTTTAATATCTACCATTTTAATAAAATTTTCCAAAAGAATTCAATTATTTAAAAAAAAAATTTATAAAATTCTACGTAAACCTTTAATTATTTTCATAAATAATAAAAATTTTTACAGGAATTCAATTATTTACAAATTTTTTTAAAAATTTCTTCGCAATAATTCAATTATTTTCATAAATAATAACATTTTTACAGGGATTCAATTATTTTCATAAATAATAAAACTCATTGCAGAATATCAATTATTTTTAATACAATTGTAATTAAACTCCTTGAAAAATTTAATTATTTTTAAAATTTTTATTAAAATTCATCAAAAGAATTTCATTCTTTAAAAATCTATTGATAAAATTCTTTATTAGAATTCAATTTTATGAAACATGCAATTATTCAATAAATTTTTTTTATATTTTTATAATTGAATTCTAGTAGAATTTTCTAGTAAAAATTATTTTAAAAATGGATTTCAGTTAAAATTTTAGATTATAATTGAATTTTAAAAGCATTAAATCGTGAATTTTTAGAAATAATTGAATTTTGAAAAGGTTTCAAATTAAATCTTTGAAAATCTGAATTTTTTATATTTTTGACTAACAATTTTATGGATTTTATTTTTTTAAGAAAGTTTAATTGCGGATTTTTATTAAAAGTTATTTAAAGTTTTTATTTTCTAATTTATTTAAATAAAAAAATTACGAATAATTGAAATTTTGCAAAATTGAATTGGTAACAAATAAATTTGAAAATAAAATAAACTCTAAGAACGTTTTCAAAAATTATTAAAAATGTTATACATTTATAGAAGACTTTTAGTTAAAAACACGAAAAAAAATATTAATTTTAGAAAAGTTACAAATGATTGCAGAAATTCAATTATTTTCAAGAGTAATAATATTCTTCGCAAAAATTAAATATTGTTTATAACTTCTTTAAATGGGAATTGTATTTTAAGAAACATTCAATTATTCATTAAATTCATTTTTGTATTTAAATAATTGAATTCTAGTGGAATTTTCTAATAAAAATTGATTTAAAAATATATTTCAGTTAAAATTTTAGATTATAATTGAATATTAAAAACATTAGAGCTTGAATTTTTAGAAATAATTAAATTTTGAAGTTAGTTTTTTTTGAAAAAGTTTAATTGAATTTTTTTTATATTATTTGAAGTTTTTGTTTTCTTATATATATTTAATTGAAATTTCGTAAAATTGAATATTGTAAACAAATTTAAAACAAATTTGAAAATTGTCATAGACCCTTTCGGAAAAATCCCTTTTTAAACAAAATTTCCTTTTTTGATAATCGAAAATATTTTTAATATTATATTTAAATACATTTATATTTATATATTCTATTCGTAATTTATAATTAGTTTCCAATGCGACAAAATTTTTAAGATTTAGATAAAAATTAAAATTAATTAATTAAAAAAAAAAAAAAAGAAACAAGAAAAAGAAAACTGTTATAAATTTTGAACTAGGAAATTGTTACGTGTATGATACTTATACGCTTAATGACAATTAAATTGCACAACAACTGGGATATATTACATAATGGAATTAGTATTACATTGTTACGATGCGTACACGTATATATAATAATTTAGAATTTACGCACACACACACACAGTAAAGAAATTGAAGTTGGCGATAAATTCATAGAGAAAAAAGAAAAGAAAAGAAAAGAAAATTTTATGTTGAATTGTTGCTCGACACGAGAGTATATAACGGCCGAATGTATATTAACAAGCGTGCACAACGATGCTTAATTAGAATCGTAATTATCGTAGTGTTAATTCGAAAGACTCTCTAGATGATTCCCGATAGCTCCTTGAAGTGAAGCAAAGTTGAAGGCTGGCAAAAATACAAAACTTTATAGAGTCTCGAGGTTCGATAGATTGCAATCAGGTATTTCTAATGATGATTCTATCGTTTTAGATCGCGGTTATTTTTTTTTTTTTTTTTATCTTGAATTCTCTTTTAGAAAGAGGGAAAATAGATCAGTGGTCGCATGAAGAAGAAAAGAAATTTAACTCATTAAACTTTTAATTTCGGTCAAAGAAAGCGAGTATTTTTATATAATGACGATTAGAATAATCGTGGGCACTTTTTTTTCATGTAATTTTGTCTCAGAGACGATTAAACTTTTTTCGATAAGTAAATTTTTTATTTTATTATAATTTCAGTATTTATTGTTTGACATTTCTTTTGGTTTTTAAAAAAATTTCGAGGCCTTACATTTTCAAATTACTTTCAAAAAATTTTTCAAAATTACTTTGTTTTCAAATTACTAAAAAGTAGTTTTTTCAAATAATAATAACAGTTATTTTTTACTGATTAAAAAATAAAAATTGCAGACTTAAACATTAAAATAAAAATTACAAAATTAAAAATTGAAATAAAAATTCCAAAATTAAAAAAACTTTGTTAAATTAGTAAATTTTGATAATTAATATCAAAAGCAAAAAAGCAAATTAAAAAAATAGAAATGATAATTTAATATTAATTAACTAAAAAAATTAACCAACAGTTATTTTTACCTAATTCAGATTTGGAGAGTAAATTAAATTATTATTATCATAGAAATATGACAGTGAGATCGATTTCTTTTTTTTCATTGCGAATTTATTGCTAATCCTTATATAGTAAAGATCGGTTATTAAGAATGTCTTAAACGAAAAAAAAGAAAAAAATTCTAATGTCATGAGATGACAATAGAAGGAACCATTCTCGAGAGGCACGAAGGCCACTTTCCATTTCTTTTAATGTGGTGCGGTCTATTCTGCGAAATAATGAGAAAGCCTCATTCGTAGGTTTGAATTAAAGTCACATAATAATGAATATGTCAATTATCAAACAATACACGAAATGTATTGTGTGCGAATTAAAATTTAAAAAAAAAAATTTTATTTATACTCATTCAATTCTTTCGATGGTAAAAAGTATTTTCTAGAGAGGGTTTAAGCCTCCGCGAGTAGATGTCTCTACGTGCGCGAAAAACACTTCTTTCCCTCAATTTCCGGTTTTGGAAAAATTAAAATTTCTTTTTTATTTTGGGTTAAAATTTATTTAAGAAATTTTTGAATACCTATATTTAATTTATACATAAAATAATAATTTTTTTAATTAATACAACACAAAATTTTTTGAAAATATTTCGATTTTGTCGTGTTTCAATATTTTAAAAAATTGAAAAATATTGTAATTAATAATTAAACGTTTAGTTAGTAAGATCCTTAAATAAAATTCTTCTTTAAATTCTTTAAATTCTTTAAATTCTTCTTTTAATTTTCGAAAAAGTTTTTTGACAATTTTCAAAATCCATTTGTTTACAATATTCAATTTTACGAAATTTCAATTATTCGTAAATTCTTCAATTAAATATATTTTAGAAAAAAAAACTTCAAACTTTTTCTAAAAAATTAATTCTACACAATTATTAACTAACAAAAGTAAAGTATAACAAATTTTGATTTTCAAAGATTTTAATTTGAAACTTTTTAAACGTTCAATTATTTTTCAAAATTCATGCTACAATGCTTTGAATAGGTAACCAATTAATATTTAAAATGTTTTAACTAAAATTCATTTTTAAATCAATTTTTATTCGAAAATTCTATACAAATTCAATTATTTTAGTATAACAACAAAAATTATTGAATAATTGAATATTTTTTAAAATTGAATTGCTCACAAAGAATTTCATTATTTACGAAAATAATTGAATTCCTGTAAAAAATTTTATTATTTACGAAAATAATTGACTTATTGGGAAGTAATTTATAAAAAAAAATTAGCAACTAATTGAATTCCTGTGAAATTTTTATTATTTATAAAAATAATTAAATGTTTGCGCAGAATTTTATTAAAATTTTGTTAAATAATTGAATTCTTTTAAAAAATTTTATTTAAATAGTAGATGAAACAAAATCATTGAATTGAGGAAATATTTTGAAAATAATTGAATTTCGAAGAAGAATTTAATTTTTTTTAAAGAAATTGAAATTTTTACGAGAATTCAATTATTTAAATACAAAAGAAAATTATTTATTGAATAATTGAATGTTTCGTAAAATTCCATTCCTATAAAGAATTTTATCAACAAATTTTTAAATAATTGAATTCTTTCGACGAATTTTAATACAATTTTTAATAATAATTACATTTTTCGAGAAATTTGAATAAAATTGTATTAAAAATAATTGAAATTCTGCGATGAGTTTTATTATTTGTGAAAATAATTGAATCCCTAAGAAGAATTTTATTATTTTTTTAACAATATTTAATTTTTTGCGAAAAATATTATTACTTTTGAAAATAATTGAATTTCTGCAATAATTTGTAACTTTTCCAAAATTAAAATTGTTTTTCGTGTTTTCAACAAAAATTCTTGTATAAATGCATTATTTTAAATACTTTTTAAAAAATATTTATTATATTTATCAATTAATTAATTTTTATTTTGTTACGTTTTAATTATATTTTATTTTGGTGATTTTTATTTTAAATTTATTTGATTTATTTGATTAATTTTAGTATTCTTGCAGATTAAATATTTTATTTATACAACAATACTTATTTTTTATTATTCACATTATTTTTATTTCTAATTTTCTTTATTTATTTTTCTATTTTTTAATGTATAAATAATTATTTAAAAAAAAATTTTATCAAAAAGATTATATTCTAATAAAAATGAATAAAATTATTATCTATATTCTTAAAATTTTAATAAATTCTTCGAAACATTTCAATTATTTTTATAAATAGTAAAATTCTTTGCAATAATTTCAATTATTTTTATAAATAGTAAAATCCTTTGCAGAAATTCAATTCTTTTCAAAACAATTTTAATAAAATTCGAAAGAATTTAAATTTTCAAATATTAACATAAAATTCATTTAAGTTCTAGAATTTTAATAAATTTTCCAGAACAATTCAATTATTTTTATAAATAGTAAAATTCTTCGCAAGAATTCAATTCTTTTCGATACAACTTTAATAAAATTCTTCTTCATAAAATTCAATTGCTTTCAAAATTTGTAATTAAAATTATTACAAAAACTCCATTAGTTTAAAAAAAATTCAAAGAAATTATTCAAAAGAATTTAATTAGGATTTTTTAAAATTTTAATAAAATTCTTCGTGAGAATTCAGTTATTTTCCTAAATAATAAAATTCCTTGAAGAAATTCTATTATCATCAAATTTTTTGATAAAATTCTTTGCAACAATTTGATGATTTTCAATGAATTAAATTTTAAAATTGAAAATATTTGAAATGAAAAATTATAAAAAAGTTAAGAAACAAAAATTCAAACAACAACTAACTTCGAACTGCGAACAGATTATCGGAATATGTACTTTATTATTATTAATTAATGAGTTATAATTATTTTTATTTTATAATTAATTCAAAATTGTAATGACAAATAGAAATCATTAGAATTTTTTTTACTTCTTTTCATTAAAAGACTAAAATTTTGTTAAATATTATATGTTTTGTCAAATTGAAATTATGCAAATTTTTGTTCTTTACTTCTAAGGAAAATTAGAAAATTGTTAAACAACTGTGATTAAGAAATAGAAAATTTATTTATTTTTTTGTAAGAATATTGTTACTTAACTTCATCAAAATTATTTTCATCATTTTAATTCAATTATTATTTTCTCGAATTTTAAATTGTTTTTTATGAAAATAATTGAATTCCTTAAAAAAATTTCATTATTTATGAAAATAATTGAATTCCTGTGAAATTTTCATTATTTATGAAAATAATTAAATGTTTGTATACAATTTTATTAAAATTTTTTTTAAATAATTGAATTCTTTTTGGGAAATTTTATTAAAATAGTAGATTTTGAAAATAATTGAAATTAGATTTTTACGAGAATTTTTTTCAAATTTTGAACATAGTTGAATTTTGTAAGAAGAATTTTCTTTTTTTTTCTTTGAAAACAATTGAATTTCTGCAATTATTTGTAATTTCTCCAAAATTGAATTTTTTTTCTAGTGTTTTCAACAAAAATTTTAATTAGTAAATTTTTAAATTCTATTATTTTTAAAATTGCTAATTTTATTTGAATAAGGTTCACTTTCTCCTAAAATTTTTCCTTTATTATGAAATTTTCTACGAATTAGTAAATCAAATGTCTCTCGTTATTAAAAACTACAATTAAAACTTTCTATTATAATTTGAATTTAATTAAAATTTCAACAACAAAATTAAAATTGAATACGAGTTTTCACCAATTATGTGAGATTCAAGTTTTTTTTTTTCTTAGAGATTCGATTCAGTTGTATGCGGTGCGCGGTATTACATAAGAAAGCGCGAGATGATTTTGAATCATCAAGATTAAAAAATTTCTCTCAAACATAGATAATTTCACGATTAACTGGTTAATCGCAAATTGCAACTAATTGAATGAGATCTTTACATTTGTAAAGTAAACTCTCGTTTCATCATAAATAATCTTACGTAAAAGAGCAATTCGTGTGTGTATATATTACGATATATGAAAATTAAATATTCGGATAGTTAATTTCAAATTGTGTATATGTAATAAATTCAAATAAATATAGCAAATACGGATAATGTAAATTAATTTCTCCTGATCGCATCTTGTAAAATATTTTTATTTCTCTCTCCCTCTCTCTCTCTATCAAAAATTGAATTTCTCTTGGGAAATAAGAAAATAATATCTAACACGAATCTTATTATGATTTTTGATTTTTCTTTATATTATAGGAAATGGAAAAAAATGAAAAGAATTTTAATTGTATAGAATGTAGTTATGAATATTATACACGATGAGTGAGTATTGTTATTCGCAAGATTCATTTGTTCTCTGTTATTACTAATATGGAAGCTACTTCACTGGCCTACATATTCTCGAATTGAATTACAGTAACGAAATGAGTAAAGACGTAACTATTCTACTGTATACAGCATCTAAAATTTCCCATGACTAATAGAAATATATGTCGTTGAAAGCATATTTCCTCTTTTATTTTTTGCGCGTTTATTCTTTTTGTCTCCTACACTGGAGAATAAAGTTTTCTCTTTTAAAGACATCAGTCAACATTTTAGAATTTATTGTTTTTTGAAACATGCGAAATTATTCAATAAATTGTATTTTTTGTATTTAAATAATTGAATTCTAGTGGAATTTTCTAAAAAAAATTAATTTAAAAATAGATTTCATTTCAAATTTTACATTATAATTGAATATTAAAAGCATTAGAGTGTGAATTTTTAGAAATAATTGAATTTTAAAAAAGGTTTATAAATAAAAAATGATATAAATTATAAAAAAATAATAAATTATTAACTATAAAATATTAATTCGTTCGTAAAATTATTTCATACTTTTTAATAAATATTTAATTTTTAATAATTATTATTAAATAAAATAAAAAAGAGAATAACAAATAAAATAATTGTAAAATTATACAAAACTAAGTAATGATAAAAATTTAAAAAACTAAATAAACTAAAATTAAATAAAAAATTAATTTATTATTAAAATATTATTATTAAATAATTAATTAATTTTTGTGATAAATATATTTAATTTAAACGTTTTTTAAATTTTCATTTGCTATGTTAAAAATGTTCACAGAATATAAGAAATAATTCAATTGCCATGAAGAGTTTTATAGAAATATTCAGAAATAATGAAATTTTTTCGAGAAATTCAATTTAAGTTATTTCGAAAATAATTGAATTTCTTTAAAGAATTTGATTAAAATTAAGTATATTCAAAATAATTGAATTCATCACAAGAATTTTATTATTTTTTGAAAATAATTTAATTTTTTCAAATTTTTTTGACGAATATATTGAAAAATTGCATTTAAAGTAATTTAATTTTTATATAGAATTTTTTAAAAATATTTTGAGAATAATTTGAATTATTTTTAGAGAATTTTAAATTCTTGTTGAAATTGAATTTTATGGAAATTTTTGAAAATAATTAAATTCTTTCGTGTAATTTTTTTAAAATTGGATTAAAAATTATTTAATTCCTGCAAAGAATTTTAGTATTTATAAAAATAGTTGAATTGTTTCGAAGAATTTATTAAAAGTTTAGAAAATAATTGAAATTTATGAAAATATTAAAAAATATTTGAATTCATCCGAGGAATTCAATTAAAATTGTTTTGAAAATAATTAAATTCCTGCAAAGAATTTTACTATTTATAAAATTAATTGAATTTTTGCGAAGAATTTTACTATTTATAAAAATAATTGAATTTTTTTGAAGGATTTATTAAAATTTTAGAAAAAAATTAAATTTTTACGAAATGTGTTAAATTTTTAAAAAAAATTGAATTCTTTCGAGGAATTTAATTACAAATTGTTTTTGAAAATAATTGAATTTTTCCGAAGAATTTTACTATTTATAAAAATAATTGAATTGTTCCGAAGAGTTTATTAAAGTTTTAGAAAATAATTGAATTTTATGTTAAATATTTGAAAATTTAAATTCTTCCGAGGAATTTAATTAAAATTGTTTTGAAAATAATTGAATTTGTGTAAAGGATTTTACTATTTAAAAAAATAGTTGAATTATTTAGAAGGATTTATTAACATTTTTTAATTTTTAATTATTATTGTAACAATAATAATTGTTATTATTACTATTAATTTTTTTTCTTAATTTATTCTTAATTAATTCGTGCATTTTCTCTAATAAAGTTCTTTATCGAAAAACGAGTCGAAAAATAACTTTGGTTCTCCTTTTTTCCGGTGCGTGGAATAATAATCGAATTAATGCAATTGATCTGCAATTTGAATATTTGTGATACTGTTTGTTGGTGGGGGATTATTTAAATATGCGCAAAGTTAAATCGATAATTTCGCTATGATAATCATTCACTAATGCACGTACGCAGTGTGTACCCTCACTTATATATGCGCGAGGGTGTTTCCGTTCCCCCATATGATTTATTTGAAATTGATAAACAGTGCCGTTCGTTTAGTATTAAAATGGTCTGTACACATAAGAGTAGAGTATATGAGAGTGTATATATGCGAGCCAACTGTTTCAAACACCGGTTGTTTGAACGTTCGTGATATATAGTCAGTTATAAAGGTGCGAGGTGCAATTTTATGTTGCGAACGCAATTATATTTTTCTTTTTGTTATTAGAACGAATTATGTTTTTTTTTCTTTCCAAAATGAAAAAAGATTGCCATACTAAAATTTTTGTATTCATATAAATAATTGTTGTACAAATACTAAAATTTTCATTCATTTATTTTTTTTTGGTATATTTTAAAAAATAATTTTAGTAATTTAATTTATCACGAAAAAAAAATTTATCTGGAAAAGCTAAAAATTTCTCTAGAATAGTTAAATTTTCAGTTGTTTGAGGTAAGACTTTCGCTATTTTAGAGAAACTTATCGCTGTTCCAGATAAAGTTTTTTTCCGTGAGGGAAAAATTAGGGGATTTTTATCAAAAGTACTGGAAAAAATTAAATTTTTAGAATAAGAAAATTCTGAATTTTGGAGTAATTTTGGTTTGCTTCATAAATTATCAAATTAGCACAAATTCTAATTTCTGACGATAATTTCTATTTAAATAACTTAATTCAATTATTTACAAATTTTTTTTATAAATTTCTTCGCAATTATTTAATTATTTTCATAAATAATATAACTTATCTCTGAATTTGAATTATTTTAAATACAATAAATTTTAATCGAATTCCTGAAAGAATGAAATTATTATTAATTTGATTAAAATACTTTAAAAGAATTCAATTATTTAAAAATTTGTTGATAAAATTCTTTATGAGAATTTCAATTCTAAGATACATTCAATTATTTAATAAATTTTTTTTTTTATTTAAATAGTGGAATTCTCGTAGAATTTTCTAATAAAAATTGATTTAAAAAAGAATTGTAGTTGAATTCATTTATTTCTGTAAATATAAATCAAGATTCTTCTCCGAAAATTAATCATTTTCAAAAATTTTCCTCAATTCAATGATTTTTTTTATCTACGTACTATTTAAATAAAATTATCTAAAAGAATTCAATTATTCAAAAAATTTTTTAATAAAATTCTTCTCAAAAATTTAATTCTTTTCATAAAAAATAAAAATTTCACAGGAATTCAATTATTTGCAAATTTTTTTTATAAATTTCTTCGTAATAATACAGTTATTTTTATAAATAATAAAATTTGTTACAGGCATTCAATTATTTTCATAAATAATAAAATTCTTTTTAGAATGTCAATTATTTTCATAAATAATAAAACTCATAGCATAATTTCAATTATTTTTAATACAATTTTGATCGAATTCTTCGAAAAATGTCATTATTTAAAAAAATTTTATTAAAATTCGTCAAAAGATTGTTTAATTATTTAAAAATTAGTTAATAAAATTCTTTATGAGAATTCAATTTTAAGAAACATTCAATTATTTAATAATTTTTTTTGTATTTAAATAACTGAATTCTTGTAAAATTTTCTAATAAAAATTGATTTAAAAATAAATTTTAGTTAATATTTTAGATATTAAAAGCATTATAGTATGAATTTTTAACAATAATTGAATTTTTAAAAAGTTTCAAATTTAAATCCTTGAAAATCTAAATTTTTTATACTTTTAACTAATGTTAATATTTGAAAATTTAAATTCTTTCGAGAAATTCTATTAAAATTGTTTTGAAAATAATTGAATTTCTGCAAATGATTTTACTATTTATAAAAATAATTGAATTTTTGCGAAAAATTTTACTATTTATAAAAGTAATTGAAAGGTTTCGAAGAATTTATTGAAATTTTAAGAAATAATTAAATTGTTATGAAGAATTTTATAGAAATATTTAAAAATAATGAAATTTTTTCTTGAAATTCAATTCAAGTTGTTTCGAAAATAATTGAATTTCTTTAAAGAATTTTGTTAAAATTAAGTATATATTCAAAATAATTGAATTTATCACAAGAATTTTATTATTTTTTGAAAATAATTGAATACTTTCAATTTTATTTGACGAATATATTTAAAAATTGCATTGAAAGTAATTTAATTTTTATATAGAATTTAAATATTTTGAGAATAATTGAATTATTTTTAGAGAAGTTTAAATTCTTGTTGAAATTAAATTTTATGGAAATTTTTGAAAATAATTCAATTCTTTCGTGTAATTTTATTTAATTTGGATTAAAGATAATTTTAATTCGTGCAAAGAATTCTAGTATTTATAAAAATAATTGAATTTTCTCAAAGGATTTATTAAAATTTACAATTTTCATAAATACTAGATTGATAGAAGAATTTCATTTAAAAATACTAAAAAAAAATTGGATTTTGGAAAAATTACAAATGATTAGAGAAATTCAATTATTTTCAAAAGTTACAAAAATTCTTCGCAAAATTTTAATTATGTTCAAAAATTAAAAAACAATTCTAGTCAAAATTTCAATTATCTTTATAAATAATAAAATTCTTCATCGAAATTCAATTATTTTTAAAAATTTTAATAAAATTCTTGTCAAAATTCCACAGGAATTCAATTATTCAATATTTAATAAATTTTTTTGAAATAATTCAATTATTTTCATAAGTAATACAATTTTCACAGAAATATAAAAAGATTTTTATAAAATATTTTCATGAATTCAATTATTTTTATAAATAGTAAAATTCTTCACCGAAATTCAATTACTTTTTTAAACTTGAATAAAATTCGTTGTAAGAATTCAATTATTTATATAAACTTGAATAGAATTCGTCGCAAGAATTAAAATAATTAAAAAAAATTAACATAGTTCTTTTTAAGAATTTAATTATTTTTATAAATAATAAAATTCTTCACCGAAATTCAATTATTTTTTTAAACTTGAATAAAATTCGTTGTAAGAATTCAATTATTTATATGAATAATAAATTTTTTCTGCGACATTCAATTATTTTATGAAAATTTTAATTATTTATTTAATTATTATTTTTATGAATTATTTTTGATACAATATTTTAATCAAATTCCTCGATAAATGTAATTATTCTTAAAAATTTTATTAAAATTTGTCAAACGAATTCAATTATTTAAAATTTTATTGATAAAATTCTTTATGAGAATTCAATTTTAACAAACATTCAATTATTCAATAAATTATTTATTTTTTAATTTAAATAATTCAATTTTTTTTTAGAATTTTCTAATAAAAGTTGATTTAAAAATGAATAAACGAATAATCGATTTATTATTATTTATAAAACTAATTGAATTATTGCAATGAATTTTATTACATTTTTTTAAAATAATTTAATTTTTTTTTTTGTAAAATTGTACTTCTTGTAAAAATAATTGAATTCTTGCGAAGGATTTTTTTTTAGGATTTTTGTAAATAATTAACTTATTTTAAAAAATTTTATGGCAATTTAAATTATTACAAAACATGAAAAAGACGATCACTCCGAGTCTTCGACTCGGAGTGATCGTCTTCTTCATGTTTTGTAATAATATTCTTATAAGTTGTTGAATTTCAAAATGGTTTAAATTTGAATATCTTGAAGAATTTTAATTCCTGCAGAAAAATAATAATGATTAAATATTTATTTAAGAAAGAAGTTATTGATGTTTTTAAATAATTTTACAATTAAAGAAATTTGTAAATAAATGTAATAGAACATTTTTTTTTAGTATCTAATAATTTTTAGAGTGAATCAGAATATTCTTTAGGGTCAGGGTAAAAGTGAAATTTTTTTCTGAAAATCAGGGAAAAGTCAGGGAAAAATAAAATTAAATATTTGTGGCAACCCTGAAAAAAGAATAATAGACCAGTTAAAATAATTGTCGTTCATGACATTAAATCACATGTGTATAAAATTTAAAAGAAAAAAAAAGTGTAGATGGTACTTTTTGATAAAAGCGTCTGTCGAGTATACACACATAGTATTTTGTGTATATATATGTATATAATAATGACGCATGCTCAGTAGCATTTACTCGCTGATTTCCTCTTTCTCTATTATCCCTCTCGCTTTTACACCCATCCACCCACCCACCCCTCGAGTGGCGCTTCGTCTCCTCCGATATTTTGACAGTACGCCGCCCTGCACCCTATAGTAAGCGTATATATTCACTCATCAATTGCACCTGAAAACGATCGTTCCTTTAATATTCCTCCGTTTATTGACACACTCATTAATCAAATAAAAACAACATAAAAAGAAAAAAAATTCACGTCCATAAATTGCAAGGGGGTGTCTTCTTCTCTCTCTCTCGTTCGTCGCGCTTTGAACGGGGTCAGTCGATAATGCAACAATGCCGGTACATTCCGAACACACGCTCGCATCTCGTGAAAGTGATTACGTTTATTTATTATTTGTCATGATTTTCTTTTGATATTTATTAATAATAGAGAGAATAAATAAGTTTAGGATTTTTGTGTGTGGAAAATATTACGTTTGTGCGGTTGTGCGGTTGTGAAAAAGTGTTCTTTTTTCGATTATTCTTGAGAATTGAATTTTTGGAAAATATTTCCCAGTGGTGGATTTAAGAGAACCGGAATTTTCTCAAGGGTGGTTTCCGGAATTAGACGCGTGGGTGTGTGAGTCCTATTATGGCGGTGGGACAGAATTCTGTGATACTTAAATTCGATAAATTGAAATCTTGCCCATTTTTCTTTATTTAAAGGGAAAAAAAAATTATTTGGCAAAATGTGACTGTGACTCGAACTTGGAATTTATTTTTTGGAAAATGTCCATACTATACGGAGACAGGATTTCGAGAAGAAAATTTGAGAGAAAAATACAATATCGAAAATAAATTCTAATTTTATTGATAGAAATAATTTTTTGTTAATATTTTCAATATTTTCAATATTGAAGATAAAAAATTTGAGTGCAGTGTTTTTTCGCCGTGGAATTTGATGGAGACTTATTATTTTTTTGAGTTATGTAACGTCATCATTCCTCCCCCTCCCCTTTTGAAGAATAACAAAATATTTTTCTGCAAAATCATTTTCGTGATTGCATAAAATTAGTACTGTTGAGGCAGAGGGAAGAAAAGGAGGAGAAAAAAACCGGAAGAGAATTCTGAGAGAGTTGTTGTGTACCCTTTTTTCTCAATCTCATATATGTTATTTTGAAAATGAACTTGAGTTTTGCATCTCTCAGTGTTGAGAATGAAGAACAATGAATTTTTCAATACACGCCCCGGTCAGACGCATCCTTGTCGCGATGACGTTGATATTTTTCAAGTGGACAATGTCCCTCACTTTGAACCACGAATTTTTGACGTGCTGTTCAAATACACGCGAGGAGATATATGCAATGAAGTGAGCAGAATATATTGACCAGCGGAATAGAGAGAGAGAGAAAAAAAGAAAAAGAGAGAGAAAAAAGAAAAGGAGAGAAATAGTGTGAGAGAGAGAGAAAAAAGAAAAGGAGAGAAATAGTGAGAGAGAGAGAAAAAAGAAAAGGAGAGAAATAGTGAGAGAGAGAGAAAAGAAAAGGAGAGAAATAGTGAGAGAGAAAAGAAAAGAGAGAAATAGAGAAAGAGAAAAAAGAAAGAGAGAGGGAGAGAGAAAAAAGAAAAAGAGAGAAAGGTTTAAATCGAATTTCAATTTTTTTGATTTGACTCGTACAAGAAAAGGAAAGAGAGACAGAGAGAGAGAGGGCGAGAAAAAGTCAAATAAATAACAAGATATTGGGAAGGTGTAAAAAAAAGTGCGAGGGAAGAAAGAAAGGTTAACGAGCTAAGGATGAGTCACTTTGACTGGAAGCTGCTGCGCCGGAAGAAGGTAAATCGTCATTCCTCTAAATGTTTTGCATAAACATTTTGTCATTTTTTGCAAAAACAAAAAATAAAAATTGTCCCCGTAAAATTATTCCAGAAAACGATGATTGCTTTCTGTTTAGTGTCATTCGCGTATAGTATTTTATTTCGTAAAGTAAACAATGAATTTTATTTGACTTTTTTTCGAAACCGTTAGAACTGTCAATTTTTTTTTTTTTCAACTGCGAGAATAAACTCATTATTTTTACTCATTTTTGTGTGTTCGGAATTTTTGTGCTCATTTTAAAGTGTAATAATTGTTCTTTCTCTAAACGGAATGAAAAATTTTGAGTTGGAAATATTCTAGAAAGATTTTTTTTTATTATTAATATTGAATTATACAAAGACAAAAATATCTTTCGAATAAAATTATAAACTATTATTGTTTATTGTCATGGAAATATTGACTTGAATAAAATAATTTTTAGGTTTAAATTTTTGAAATTATTGGTTAAAATATTAATATCTGAAATTTTCACTAAAACTCATTTTTAAATACATTTTTAATAAAAAAAATTCTATACGAGAATTCAATTATTTAAGTATAGAAAAAACAATTTATTGAATAATTGCATGTTTCTTAAAATTGAATTCTCATAAAGAATTTCATTATTTATGAAAATAATTGAATCCCTGTAAAATTTTTTATTATTTATGAAAATAATTTAATTATTGCGAAGAAATTTATAAAAAACAAAAATATGCAAATAATTGAATTCTTGTGAAATTTTATTATTTATGAAAATAATTAAATGTTTGCGCAGAATTTTATTAAAAAATTTTTTAAATATTTGAATTCTTTTAAAAAAATTTATTTAAATAGTAGATAAAAAAAATCAAATTGAGGAAAAGTTTTGAAAATAATTGGATTTCGGAGAAGAATTTAATTGTATCTAAAGATAATTGATGACGAGAATTTTAAAAAAATTTTTAACATACATTGAATTTCTGCGAAGAAGTTTAATACTTTTGAAAATAATGGAATTTCTGCGTAGAATTTTATCAACAAATTTTTTAGTAATTTAATTCTTTTGACATATTTTAATAAAATTTTTTAAAAATTGTATGAAAAATAATTGAAATTCTGCAATGAGTTTTATTATTTATAAAAATAATTGAAATATTGCGAAGAAAATTATAAATATTTTGTAAATAATTGAATACATTTGGAAAAATTTATTTAAATAGTAGATATTAAAAATAATTTAATTGAGGACAATTTTTGAAAATAATTGATATTTCGACAAGATTGCTATTAAAATTTTTGAAAATTATTGAATTATTGCGAAGAAATTTATAAGAAAAAAATTGCAAATAATTGAATTCCTGTGAAATTATGTTATTTATAAAAATAATTAAATGTTTGCTCAGTATTTTATTAAAAAAATTTTTAAACAATTCAATTCTTTTAAAAATTTTTATTTAAATAGTAAATAAAAAAAATCAAATTTAGGAAAAGTTTTGAAAATAATTGGATTTCGGAGAGGAATTTAATTATTTGTAAAAATAATTGAAATTTTGACGAGAATTGAAAAAAAATTTTGCACGTAATTGAATTTTTGCGAAGAAGTTTAATACTTTTGAAAATAATTGAACTTCTGCGTAGAATTTTATTGACAAATTTTTAAAAAATTGAATTTTTTTAAAGTATTTTAATAACACTTTTTAAAAATAATGACATTTTCAAAGAATCTGATCAAAATTTATTGTATTAAAAATAATTGAAATTATGCTATGAGTTTTATTATTTATAAAAATAATTATTGGATTTCTAAAAAATATTTTATTATTTATGAAAATAATTGAATTCCTGTAAAATTTTTTATTATTTATGTAAATAATTGAATGATTGCGTAGAAATTTATAAAAAAAATTTGCAAATAATTGAATTTCTGTGAAATTTTATTATTTATGAAAATAATTAAATGTTTGCGTAGAATTTCATTAAAAAATTTTTTAAATAATTGAATTCTTTTAGAAAATTTTATTTAAGTAATAGATTAAAAAAATCATTAAATTGAGGAAAATGTTTGAAAATAATGGAATTTCGGAGAAGAATATTCGATTATTTCTAATGATAATTTAAATTTTGACGAGAATAAATATTATAAATATTATAAATATTAATTTATAATTATTATTATATTATTCTGATAACAAATATAAATTTTTAATTAAATAATTAAGAAATCAATACGAATACATTTTTTATAGAAAAAATGAAAAGAAAAAGTAATAATTAATATTCTCAGAAAAAGAATACTGTGAACTAATAGCGAAAAGTGATTAAAAAAAAATATATAGTGAAGTTTACATTATATTTTTGTTTGTGAGTCAAAAAAAAAAGTATTGAAATGTAAATGAGATGGAAATATTTCTAAGTGCTTAATTAACAGGCGTCATCATCTCCCTTGAGTAAATTTTCTTTTTCGCGCATAAATAAGTTTTTAGAAATTGCATTTGCCTCCTATTTATATACGCAAATAAATATAGACGCAATAATTTAAAATATTTTTCGATTAGGACACTTTATTGCGGTTTTTGAATATATAAAAGAAAGAGAAGAGAAAACAAAAAAACAGAGATTTTTATTATTATTATTCTACTTTTTTTTTTGTTTCAATTTTCTTTAGAAAGATTTTAATATTTATTATCTTTCGTTTATTATTCTAATAAAAATTTGTTTTACCATTAGAGTTGTGTTACGCGCAGTTAGAGAAAAAAATACAGTTTTTATTGTAAAATAACGGGGCAAATGTCGACAGGCAAATAATTAACATAAAAAGTCGTAATTTAAGTCTCGAGACCCATATTAGAATCATATAAATACAAAACAAGTATTTATTCCTTCGATTTGAATCTAATCTTAATGAATAAAATTAGCTCGTTTATGCTAATAAAATTTTACATTTGGTTCACATTTTATAGTTTATTTATAAATTTTTGTCTTTTGGTTTGTTATTAAATTCTTGTTATTATTTATTAATTATTTTTATTATATTTTTTTACTTTTTATTATTAGATATTATTCACTATTAAAATATACTTTTTCAAATATTGGTTTATTGATAAATATGTTTTTATTATATTTATTTTTTTGTAATTGAATAATTGCAAAAATTTAATTTACACTGAAAGAAAATTTATTTGACTTAAATAAAATTTATTTGATTCAAGTAAATATTTATTTTATAATAGACACTTGTCTTCTGTAAAATAAATATTATTATTATTTATTATTATTATTATTATTATTATTATTATTATTATTATTATTATTATTATTATTATTATTATTATTATTATTATTATTATTATTATTATTTATTATTATTAATATCGATTATTTAAATGAAATATATTTTTTTTCAGCGTTATAAATAAAAATATAAAATGTCCTATATTAACATTATGAAACAATTGAAATGAATAATAATATAATAATAAAAATAAAAATAATAGAATAGAAGATAATAAATGCAAATAAAAAAAGAGAATTTTTTGTTACATAAATTTTGCTTCAATTTCTTGTAAAAAATTAGAAACTCTTTTAAATTCTATTAAAGAAGTAGGCACTTAAAATGTAAAATACGATTTTTGTTGAAAGAATAAGTCGAAAATATGTGAAAGATCGCAAAAAAAAGAAAGAAAAAAAATTTGTCTCACGCTTTTCGGCGATTGTTTCTCCTTTATTTAACGGTCTAAGCACGTTCTCCTTAAAAATTCAGTACTTATTATTTTTAGTACGAAACGAACATTGTCGGTGTATCAGTTTTCACTGAAAATAAGGTCCTTTTTTTATTACGTATGTAGAGTTGAAAAAAAATTCTGAAATTTCAAAATAAATTATTATTTTACATGCAATAATTTTAATGCAACTTGCTTTTAAATTATATAATAACAATATAGTAATTAAAATAATGAATTGAATAACAAAATTATAAAAATAAAATAGAAATTAAATGTTAATTAATTAATTAATTAATTAAGAAAATATAAAAAAATATTAAAGATATAAAAAAATAAAACAAATAAAAATTAAATATTCATAATAATAAGAATAAGATTAATTAATTAATTAATTAATTAATAATAATAAGACAAAATTTTTGCTATGTTTGAAAATTAATTTTCATTTTTTGAACATATGCAATGCAGTGCACACGTTGAATGACATAATTCGTTGCATGTCTATCAGGGAATTCTTCCTTAAATTTGATTCCGCATTAAATCTTATAACACATTTCTAACGGAAAGATTCGCGTGTTTCAAGGCTTGGGGGTTGATTTCCTGTCGGTATTCTTGAATTATTTTTATGTCAGTATGAACTTTATGTAGGCCAACTGATACCGCCATTGTACAACATGGAGAGTGAAAATCGATAGTTATATCACGAAACGAACTATTTATAATATGGTTCACCTACTATTTTTTTGCAAAACAAATTTTTTTTTCCTTATCATATTTATATTATATTTATGTAAATTAGATCTTTTATAATTAACGAGAAATATTCATTTCCATAAACTGGAAAAAAGCGTTCATAAAAAGAAAATTTATATCAGTAATTGAAAAATTTCAAAATAAATTATGAAGTAGCTGTAATGAATTAAAAAATTAAAAAACAATTTCGTACAATTGAACCAAAGTTTATAATTTAAAAAAAATTGTCAGATTTGACGTTGTAAACTTTCAGTACAATTTTATACATTGAAAAAAATTTTTATTAGATTCAAATAATCGATTACTTGTCTATTATCAAATAAATATTTAAGTCAAATAATTTTTTATTTAAATCAATTAAATTGTATTTGCTTCAAATACTGAAATTATTGTTTCAAATACAATTTAATTGACTTAATAAACTTAATAAATAAAAATTGCTTGTCAAAAATTTTTTTTTGGAAATAATTTAATTCTTTCAAAAAACTTTATTAAAATTTTTGTCAAAATAATTGAATTTTTTCGAGAAATTTCATTAAAATTATATTGAATTCTTTCAAAAAATATTTAAATTATCTTGAAAATAATTGAATTCTTGCGCAGAATTTTATTAAAATTTTTTTTAGAAACAATTGAATTCTTTCGAAAAACTTTTTAAAAATTTTTTAAAAATAATTGAATCTTTTCGAAAAAATGTTTATGAAAATTGTATAGAAAATAATTGAATTCGCATGAAGAATTTCGTTATTTATAAAAAAATAATTCAATTCTTGTGAATAATTTTGTTCAATGTTTTAAAAATAATTGAATTCTTATAAAAAATTTTATCAAAAATTCAAAACTTTTGAAGTAATAATTGAATTCTTTAAAATTTTTTATTAAAATTGTGCTAAAAATAATTTAATTCCTGCGATTATTATTTGCAAAAAATAATTGAATTCTTGCGGAGAATTTTATTAAAATTTTATTCAAAGTAATTGAATTTTTTCGTGAAATTTCATTAAAATTCTATTGAATTCTTTCGAAAAATATTAAAAAGTATGTTGAAAATATTTGAATTCTTGCGTAGAATTTTATTAAAATTTTCAGAATAATTGAATCTTTTCGTGAAATTTTATGAAAATTGTGTAGAGAATAATTGAATTCGCATGAAGAATTTTGTTATTTATAAAATTTAATTCAATTCTTGTGAAGAATTTTGTTCAATGTTTTAAAAATAATTGAATTCTTTTGAAAAATTTTATTAAAATTGTGCTCAAAATAATTTAATTTCAGCGATAAATTTAATTATTTACAAAAAATAATTGAATTCTTGCTGAGAATTTTATTAAAATTTTTATAAATAATTTAATTCCTTCGAAAAATATTAAAAG
Organism: Leptopilina syphax; assembly: GCA_032872505.1. Classification (NCBI taxonomy): domain Eukaryota; kingdom Metazoa; phylum Arthropoda; class Insecta; order Hymenoptera; family Figitidae; genus Leptopilina; species Leptopilina syphax. Next base: position 6,419,661 of record CM065476.1, on the reverse strand, counting down.
TTTGTTGAACATATTTGAATTTTTGCGTAGAATTTTATTAAAAATTTTCTAGAAATAATTGAATTCTTTCGAAAAACTTTTTAAAAATTTTTCAAAATAATTGAATCTTTTCGAGAAATTTCATGATTATTGTGTAGAGAATAATTGAATTCGTATGAAGAATTTTGTTTGTTTATAAAAAATAATTCAATTATTGTGAAGAATTTTGTTAAACGTTTTAAAAATAATTGAATTCTTATAAAAAATTTTATAAAAAATTTAAAACTTTTAATTAATAATTAAATTCTTTCGAAAAATACCGAAATGAAAAATTTTATTAAAATTGTGCTGAAAATAATTAAATTCCTGCGATGAATTTTATTATTTATAAAAAAAATAATTGAATTCTTGTGAAGGGTTTTATTATTTATACAAAAGTAGTGGAATTCTTGCGAAGAATTTGATTAAAATTTTAAAAAATAATAAATAATCATTAATTAATTAATAAAAGAATTTTTAAAAATTCTGAATCTGAAATTATTCAAAGGTTCAAGTTGATAGTTAAAAATAAAAAGTTTTGTAATTTGCTTAACAATAATATAATCTTATGTAAAGTTATATTAATTTAAACATTTAAAGTAATTTTATAAAAAGTAATTTAATTAAATAAGTTATCAATTAAATTTTATGTAAATTAATTAATTAATTATTTAATTAATCAATTATTTAATTAATTAAGTAATTAATTAATTATTTAATTATTTAATTAATCAATTATTTAATTAATCAATTATTTAATTAATTAATTCCATAAATTTTAGTTAAAAAATTTAATACTATGGAAATTTTTAATAATTTAGAATATTTTTTGCAAAAGAAAAAAGAAGACGTGAAAAAGCGCGTGTCAGGTGAAAATGCGCGCGATTATGAAAAATTTTCACGACCAACGAGTTTGAAAGAAAAAAATTTTTTTTCGAGAAGAATGAGGTGCTTGCAAGATAAGGTCATTGACAAATTCCAAGTTTTACGGACCACAGTAAATATCTCGGTAAATATGAGCACCGCGTCGTCTTAATGGCACTGTCAACACATTTTTTTTTACGAGTATATGCAACGCCCACATATACTCGCATTTACGAATGCCAACAGTAAACGACAACCCTTTTGTGCATTCGAGAGACAAGAGATCTGTCTTTTCTTCGCCTTTTTGTGCGGACTCTCGCGAAATGCAAAGGTAGTTTTTCCTCCTTTCTTTTTCGCTGATGTGACACACACACACATACACACATATTCTTAAGAAATAAAACGAGTATTTGAGATTCCTATTTAGATTGAAATTTATGCGGTACGAGCCTCTCTCTCTCTACCTGAAAATTTATTGGTTCGAGATAATCACTTTTATTAGTGAAACATTTTTTTTTTGTTTTTGCTTCTTTGTATTATATATATATATATATTTAGTTGTAATATTTTTCTAGGGTCGTTTTTTGCCTTTCTAGTTAGCGTTAACCTGTTTTATTTTTTTTTTTCGTGCGCTGTAAAAAAGTATCATGAATATTTTATCGTTGTTCATAAATCTCCCTTTGAATACTATGCGATGCTAAAAAACTACCCTCATAATTTTTAAAATGTATTAGAGAGGTGAATTTGAATCTGTTCTTGAATGTTTATGCCGTTTTAGAAAAGTATTCATTGTGTATTCTTAGTATCCTTGTATATATTTTTTTTATGTTTGGATTTTTATTTGCTCTATTTGTAGAAAAGAAGTAAATTCTTTTTTCTGTGGAGAATATTCTTTTGTTTTTAAATATTTGCAGTAGAAAATTTTTAGTAAATTGTTACAGATCAGATAGGGAATTGTTTGGATTGTTAGGAACTGTTCCAAATATTAGTTATTAAAAATGTTTTCGAATGTAGTTACAGAACTGTTTTTGAATTTTAGTTACAGAACTGTTCTGAATTTCTAGTTGCAGAATTGCTCCAAATTTTAGTTGTAGAACTGTTCTGAAATTTTAGGAATACTAGCTGCAAAACTTTTCTGAATATTGCAGAAATTACAAATATATTTTTGATGATATTTGCAGAACTGTTTTTAAAAAAACAAAAAAACAGAAAAAACTGCTTTCAATTGTAGTTAAAGATTTAAATTTTTATTTAAATTACAAAACTGTTCTGAAAACAAATTACAGAAATTCGGTTTTTCGTAATTTTTAATAATTTTAAATTTCTTACCAAATGGTGGAGACTATTAAATAAGTAAAGTGTTTTTGAAGAGCCCAAAAATAATGAAGCTAAATGCCATAAAAGAGAAGAAAAAATGTTGAATTTTGAGAAATTCGGTTTTTCGAATTTTCGATAATTTTTGATAATTTTAGATTTTTTTACTAAAATTTTCCAAACGAATTCAATTATGTAAAAATTTTTTTTTAAATTCTACGCAAAACATTTCATTTCTTTATTATTTTCATAAATAATAAAAATTCCACAAAAATTTAATTGTTTACAAATTTTTTATAAATTTTTTTACAAGAATTCAAATATTTACAAATTTTTTATATATTTTTTATGCAATAATTTCATTATTTTCATAAATATAATAATAAAAATTTTAACAGGAATTCAGTTGTTTATAAATTTTTTATAAATTTCTTCACAAGAATTCAATTATTTATACATTTTTTTTTAAATTTCTTATGCAAAAATTTCATTATTTTTATAAATAATAAAATTTTTTACAGGAATTCAATTATTTTCATGAATAATAAAATTCTTTTTAGAAATTCTATTATTATTTTCATAAATAATAAAACTCAGTATAATAATTTCATTTTTTTTAAAATAGAATTTTGATGAAATTCTTCGAAAAATGTCATTAAAGTTGGAAATGATTGCAGAAATTCAATTGTTTCTAAAAGTAATAAAATTCTTCGCAGAAATTCAATTACATATGTTAAAAAATTTTTTTAAATTTTTCTCCAAAATGCAATTATTTTCAAAAATTACAATAAAATTTTCAGTAAAATTACAATTATTTTCAATTCCATTATTTTGATGAATAATAAATCTTTTTACAGTGATTCAATTATTTTCATAAATAATAAAATGCTACGTAGGAATTCAATTATTTTTATAAATAATAAAAGTCATCACAGAATTTCAATTATTTTTAATACAATTTTAATTGAATTCCTCGAAGAATATAATTATTGCTAAAAAAAATTTTATTAAAATTTGTCGAAAGAATTCAATTATTTAATAATTTGTTGATAAAATTCTTTATGAGTATTCAATTTTAAGAAACATTCAATTATTCAATAAATTATTTATTTTTGTATTAAAATAATTGAATTGTCGTAGAATTTTCTAATAAAAATTGATTTAAATATGAATTTTAGTTAAAATTTTAGATTTAAATATTTATTATTCAAATTATTCAAATATTCAAATATTCAAATAATATTTGAATATTAAAAGAATTATTTCATGAATTTTTAGAAATAATTGAATTTTGAAAAGGTTTCAAATTAAAATCTTTGAAAATCAGAATTTTTCATATTTTTAACTAAGAAATCTGTGGAATTAATTTTTTTCAGAAAGTTTATTTGCGAATTTTTTTTTTTGAAAATTATATTTAAAGTTTTTATTTTCTAATGTATAGGAATTGAAGAATTTACGGATAATTGAAATTTTGTAAAATTGAATTGTAAGCAAATGGATTTGAAAATTCACAAACAACTTTTTCAAAAATTAGAAATAATTGATTTAAAGAAGATTTTTAGTTAAAAATCGTAGAATAATAATAATAATAATAATAATAATAATAATAATAATAATAATAATAATAATAATAATAATAATAATAATAATAATAATAATAATAATAATAATAATTTCACAATTGAAGAAATTCGTAAATAATTGTAATAGAACATTTTTAGAGTGAATCAGAATATTCTTTAAAGTTCGGGGAAAAATCAAAATTTTGTCTGGAAATCAAGGAAAAAGAAAATTAAAATTAAATTTTTGTTGGAACTCTTTTTTCGAAATCTAACCTACACTGAGAAAACATTATACTTAAATGAAACACAAAAATAATGTTAGACAATTTTGTTTAATTGAAATTAGTTTGTAAGTTTAATCTCAATATATAAAAAATATCTACTGCATTAATTCAAAAGTATTATTTGTTTGAATAATTAGATTTAATTTAAACATATTTTCTGTTACGGTTTAAACAAAAATTATGTTTAAAAATTTTATGTTTGAATCAAACTTAAAAGTTGACTACAGATAATTTAAAATCAATCACAATTTATGTTTGATTTCAATATATAATCTCTTAAACTGAACCAGAAAATATGTTTGAATTAAACTTAAATATGTTTGACTGTATAGCAAAGATATTTTAAGTTTGATTTAAAAAAAATTTGTTTGAATCAAATAATTTCTTTTCTCAGTGTAGTAAATCCAGTTTGATAAAGTTAGTAGACTACTTCCAACTAGTTTACTTTTCAAGTAAACTCTCAACTTTATTGCACTTTACAAGTAAAGTAAACTTGAAAACAAATTTTTCTGCTAAATGAATCGACAGGTTTTGTACTTTTATAAAGAAAACTTGAAAACTACTTTTTAGTTTTTGCTAGTTTTAATTTGATTTTTAAAAAGATTTAAAAATAAGGTAAAGTAAAATCGACAGGTTCCACTTTTATAAGTACATGAAAGAAAAGTTAAAAAAACGTATTCTGCTAAATGAAACGACAGGTGATTACAAAGTATCAAGGCGCTTTCAGCGCTTCCTTTTCTTATATAAAGAGATAAACGCCACTTGTTTTCCCCTTCAATCTACATGGCAAGTCTATTTTTCATTTTTTTTTTCTTTTGCAGTTTGTGCCCGTAACACGCATCGTCCAATCATCTTGGGACGAGATTGGATCGGGAGTAGCATAATTCGATGTGTAGTCTCTTTGCGTGCTCAGATTATGTTAGGTTAGTGAAATGCAAGGCAGCCCAAGGGCAAGGCGAGTCCATGAACAGGCATACAAAGCGGCGATGCTTTTAAAGTTTAAAAAAGTAAAAGAAAAAAAGTACTTTAGAGGAAGAGAGGAGTAGTGATGGTGGTGGTGGTAGTGGTAGTGGTGTTATACGGAGACTGCTTGACGTCTGGCTGAGCCCACGGGGGGTGCCTCGACCCCCTGAGGGTGCGATCGATTTTGCCCCCCCCTCCCCTCTCACATATATATATATATATATATATATATACACGAGAGAGTAGACAACGAGAAGCGGAGGCACTGGCCTCGCACTCATCCCCTAACCACCCAACCTCATATCGCGACGTTCAGCACACAGACATCCTCCGGATTCTGTTCAGTCTACCCGATGAAATACTATCACTCTCTTCACTATTATTACAGTAGACTATATATATCTGCATTTCAGATATATGTATACACTAGCTGTCGTAACCGTCTTCAACTGGTTTCTTTTGCAATTTTTTTTCTTTTTCTCTCTCTCTCTCTCTCTCTCTCTCACTCATCGAATTCCATTCTTTAAAAGTCGAGTAATTTATGGCTGTATAAATATATGAGAGGGGATTAATCAGTAATCAAGTGTTTCTTTTTTATCTTGTCTTCTTCTAGAGAGAAGACAAGATTCTTGACGAGACGAGTAAAGTTTTGTGTTAATTTTGTTTTTTCGGTGATTTTTAATTTTGCAATGATATTAAAAAGTAATTACCCACGTCGAAAAATTCCATAAGAGTACGCCATGAAAATTCTGTAAATTTTTTATTTTAATAATATTTTAACATTTCTATTATGATTATAGAGTCTAATAATAAGCTTTGTTGTATAAGTTTTTTTTTTTGCAAAACTTGAATGAAATACGCATTTTGCAAAAAAAATTGCAACAAAACTTATTAGATTCTAATCATAATACAAAATGTGAAATTCTTCGAAAACACCAATAAAGTCTATTTTAAATAAATATTTAATTATTATTATTATTCAATAGAAATTAGGATTTTCAAAATTAATAAAATTCTTCGCAGAAATTCAATTATGGTCAAAAATTGAAAAAAATTCGCTTCAAAATTTCAATTATTTTCAAAAATTTTTCTTAATTGAATGATTTTTATTATCTTATTTTAATAAAATTTTCCAGAATTCAATTATTTAAAAAAATTGAATAAAATTCTACGCAAAGCTTTAATTATTTTCATAGAATAATAAAATTTTCCAGAATTCAATTATTTAAAAAAAATTGAATAAAATTCTACGCAAAGCTTTAATTATTTTCAATTTCATAGAATAATAAAAATTTCACAGGAATTCTATTATTTAAAAAAATTAATAAAATTCTACGCAAACGTTTAATTATTATTTTCATAGAATAATAAAAATTTCACAGGAATTCTATTATTTACAAATTTTTTTACAATTTTTTTCTCAATCATTCAATTATTTTCATAAATAATAAAATATTTCCATGAATTCAATTATTTTCGTAAATAATAAAATTCTTTTCATGAATTCAATTTCTTTTAATAAATAATAAAACTCATTGCAGACTTTCAATTATTTTTAATACAATTTTAATCGAATTCCTCGAAAAATTTAATTATTTAAAAAAATTTTATCAAAATTCGTCAAAAGAATTCAATTGTTTAAAAATTTATTAGTAAAATTCTTTATGAGAATTCATTTCTTAGAAACATTCATGAATTTAATAAATTTTTTATTTTTAAATTAAAATAATTGAACTCCATATGTATTACAAAAAATTTTAGTAAAATCCTTCCTGAGAATTCAATTATTTTTACAAGTAATAAAATTTTTCACATGAATTCAATTATTATCATAAATAATAAAATTTTTCATTGGATTTCAATTATTGTTAATGCAATTTTAAATAAATTTCTTCAAAAAATTTAATTAGTTTCAAAAGTTTTTTGCAAGAATTTCAATTACATTTCACAAATATTCCAGGGGGTACTTCCATGGAATTTTTCCATGTGGGTATTAATTATTAATCATTAATTATATTTATTTAATTTTTTGGAAAAAGCTCCAATTTGATAAAAAAGCTCAAATTTGATATTCCACTTTGAAAATTGTTAAAACAAACAAAATTTTTTCTGAATCGAAAATAAATTCTAAAAAAGTTCTTTTTGAGTACCTCCGTGTTTCGAAAAAAATTTTTCTTTAATCAAAAAGCACCAATTTGATGAAAAAAAGCCCAAATTTGATAATCGCCTCCAAAAATTGTTTAAAAAATTGTAAAGAATAGTGTCGTTTTTTAAAACACATTTTTTCTGAATCGAAAATAAATTCTAAAACAAGTACTGAGTACTTCCTTGTTTCGAAAAAAGCTCTTTTTTAATAAAAAAAAGCTCCAATTTGATAAAAAAAGTTCAAATTTAATATTCAATTCCAAAAATTGTTTAAAAAAATTGTCAAGACCAGCGTCGTTTTTCAAATTACAAATTTTTTTTTGACAAATTTTATTGATATAAATTTTATATTTTAAAAAATTTTGTTTTTTTTTTTACTTTTAAAAATTATTTTTAAAATTTAAAAATAATTGTATTTTTGAAGAATTCTAACAAAAAATTTGGAAAATGATTGAATTTTAGAATTAGTCAAAATGAAAATTTGATTGTTTCGAACAAATTTTTATTAATTCACTGAAAATTTGATTGTTTCAAATGAATTTTCGTTGATTCAACCAAAATCTGTTGGTTTCAATCAAATTTTCATTGATTCAACCAGAATTTCTTTTAAATAAATTTTTGATATTGTTTCAATGAAATTTTTTTTGATTTAACCAAAAATTTGGTTGTTGCATAAACAATTTTTATTAATTCAGAACACAAAATTTGGATATTTAATAAACAAATTTTGTTCTGAGTGTAGTTTTTACAAAAGAATTAGTCAAAACCAAAATTTAAATGTTTCGAACAAATTTTCGTTAATTCACCCAAAATTTGATTGTTTCAAATTAATTTTTGTTGATTCAACTTAAATCTGGTTGTTTCTAATAAATTTTCGTTGATTTAACAAAAATCTGTTGGTTTCAACAAAATTTTTATTGATTCAACCAAAATCTGTTTGAAATAAATTTGGGATATTGTTTCAATGAAATTTTTATTGATTCAACCAAATTGTTTCACAAACAATTTTTATTAATTCAGAACAAAAAATTTTGATATTTAATAAACAAATTTCGTTCTGAGTGTAGTTTTTAGAAAAAAAAAACCAAAATTTGGTTGTATCGAACAAATTTTCGTTAATTCAGAGAAAATTTGATTTTTTAAAATAAATTTTCGTCGATTTAAATGAATTTAAAAAGACAAGGGAAAGGAGTGAGGGGGAAAGAGAGAGGGAGATGTAAAACTAAATGTGCTCAACGAAGCATGTTGCTCCGGATGTCCACTTGCCTATCTTTATTCCAAAGAAACCTAAGTAACTCGACGATTTATCGATCCCTGATTCACGCCACCACGTTCCCTCACACTGGTACTTTGGAATCTAGTAACTCAAGCACTTGACACTTTAGTAAGTGCGTGCAAGTATATAAAGACATGAAAGAAAGAGAGAGAAAGATTGGCGCATTCGATATTTCCGTACTTAAACTATTCTATATGGTCTGACTTACCGATCCTCGATATTTATTTTCCTTTACACAATTTCAGAAAATGGGGCGTTAAACTTATGACCCGGAATTTTACGCAAATGGATAAGATCAAGAGGAAGTACTTAAAACACAAGTTAGAGCCTTTACAACATTGTTGCTTTACAACACTATACAAATCAGTTCAACAAAAACAGAAAAAAAATAGAAAGAAAAAAAACGGTAAACACCCAAGAGTCCATAAAATGCATAAAACGAAACTGTTTTTTCACCCAGACGACACTATGCCTGTGACTTTAGAATTTTCTTCTTAGGAGAAAGGATGAATTTTGTTATATTAAGGGAACTAATAAAAACAAGATGCTGCAAAAGCAGCTCAAGCGTGATGTATACTTTCTGTGAAATTTGAGCTTAAAATTTCACCCAAGTTTGTTCATCGAGACGTCGCTCACGATCTCGATCGCGGAAATAAGGTTATGTCGATTATATCGCGCGTGCTCGCAAGGAGAGATAGATAAGAAAACGCAAATAACAATATGTGGCTTGTACATGTTTTACTAACTGATTTCGATTCCTTCTTATATAGACCAAATCTTGTGAACAAATAAGGAGAGAGCGAATTAACAAATAGCGATGAGATTTTGCGATTAAAAAAGAAGTGGAATTCTTTTTTAATATGTCGATTACGGTATATTTACTATTTTCACAGCTGATTATTATTTAAACATTTCTTTTACTCTCTGAATTTTTGTTTAATCAGGATGTCTACAACATCTGGAAAACAGAGAAATTTTAGGGAATGTTTTCGAAAGTCAGGGAATTTTTTTCATCATGACTTGAAATACTCTTGAACAATATTTTTAATGCTCAATTATTTCGTCAAAATTTCAATTATCTTTAGAAATAATTAAATTTTTCTTCAAAATTCAATTATTTTCATAAATAATAAGAATTACACAAGAATTCAATTATTTTCATAAATAATAAAAATTACACAAGAATTCAATTATTTTCATAAATAATAAAAATTACACAAGAATTCAATTATTTTAAAAATAATTTTAATAAAATTCTTCGTAGAAATTCAATTATATTCAAAAATTTGTAAAAATTCTCGTCAAAATTTCAATTATCTTTAGAAATAATTAAATTTTTCTTCAAAATTCAATTATTTTCATAAATAATAAGAATTACACAAGAATTCAATTATTTTCATAAATAATAAAAATTACACAATAATTCAATTATTTTCAAAATAATTTTAATAAAATTCTTCGTAGAAATTCAATTATATTCAAAAATTTGTAAAAATTCTCGTCAAAATTTCAATTATCTTTAGAAATAATTAAATTTTTCTTCAAAATTCAATTATTTTCATAAATAATAAAAATTACACAAGAATTCAATTATTTTAAAAATAATTTTAATAAAATTCTTCGTAGAAATTTAATTAATTTTAATAATTTATCAGAATTCAATTATTTTCAATATCTACTATTTCAATAAAATTTCACAACAGAATTCAATTATTGAAAAAGAAATATAAAAATTCGTCTCAATAAGAATTCAATTATTATTTAAAAAGAAAAATTAAAATTGGTCTCAATAAGAATTCAATTATTTTCAAGAGTAATAAAATTCTTCGCAGAAATTCAATTATGATCAAAAGTTTAAAAAAATTCTCTTAAAAATTTCAATTATTTTTATAAATAATTAAATTCTTGGCAAAATTTCAATTCTTTTTAAAAATTTTCCCCAATTCAATGATTTCTAATATCTACTGATTTTATAAAATTTTCCAAAAGAATTCAATTAGTTAAAAAAAATTTGATAAAATTCTACGCAAACATTTAATTATTTTCATTAACCCTTTAACGACGAGATGTGCTACTTTTCAACATGAAATTCAATCTCTTACAATTAGTAGAAAAAAGCCATAACAGTTTTTAAAAGTCCATACCCTACTATTTTTGGGGTCGCTCTTTCGAATGATGTGGTCAAAATTTTTAAAAAATGATATTTAACCCTTCTTTTTTCAAAAATACTAAAAAAAGTCAAGTTTTTTTAATGTAATTTTTTTCAAAAGAATTTTTTTCTGTGTCATAACGCTTTTCAAATAGAACAAAAAGTATCAAAAACGTGTTCCCGATAGTTGTACTTGAAAAATATTCATTTCTAAATTTTATTTTTTTCGATTTTGAATTTAAAATGGCGCTTGAAGGACAAAAATTTTTTCTTATTTTACGTAAGATGACAAATTTTTTCAAAATTGCTCAAATCTGATTGAAATTTGTTACTCAGGGGTTTTCGTGGTCGCTGATTACGAATCTGATGTCCACTTGTCAAAATTCAAAATGGCGGATCCAATATGGCAGATGACTTTTTAAAAAATTGATCGGATTCGCTTGAAACTCGTTACTCGGGGGTTTTCGGGGTCGCTGGTTACGTATCCGATGTTAGTTTCTCGAAATTCAAAATGGCGGATCTAATATGGCGGACGAAATACAAAAATTGTTCAGATTTGCTTAAATCTTATTACTCGGGGGTTTTTGGGGTAGCTGATTACGAATTTGATATCAGATTTTCAAAATTCAAAATGACGGATCCAATATGACAGATGACTTTTTTGAGAATTAATCGGATTCGCTTGAAATTTGTTACTCTGTGGTTTTTGGGTTCAATAATGACGAATCTGACGTTAGATTAAAAAAATCCAATATGCCGGATCCAGAATGGCAGACGAATTTTTCAAAATTTCTCAAACCTGATTGAAACAAGTTACTAGTGGGTTTTTGGGGTTGCTGGGTGCGAATCCGATGTTATTTTTTCAAAATTCAAAATGGTGGAATCGATATGGCGGACGAGGTTTAAAAAAATATCCTTACCAATTCTTATAGCTAATTTATACCAAGCATTTTGAAATTTAAAAACGAACATCGGATTCACAATCAGCGGACCCGAAAACCCTCGAGTAACAAAATTCAAGTGAATCCGACTAATTTTTTAATTTCGTCTGCCATATTTGTTCCACCATTTTGAATTTTGAAAAACTAACATCGATTTTCTCGTACCATAGATCACTTTTAAATTTCCCTGTCACATATTGTGAAATATAGATAAGTTGATACTGGTAAAGTCAGAGCAAAAAGAGTATAATAATTCTGACATTTTGAATTTTTGGACTGTGACTTCATATTCGTAATCAGCCACCCCAAAAATACCACACTAACAAATTTTAAGCAATCCTGAGTAAATTTAAAAAATTAGTCTTTCATTATACTTTGGCCATTTTGAATTTTTTGAATCTAACGTCAGATTCGTCATAAGCGACCCGAGAAACCGCAGAGTAACAAATTTCAAGCGAATCCAATCAATTTTCAAAGCAGTCATCTGTCATATTGGATCCGCCATTTTGAATTTTGAAAATCTGATATCAAATTCGTAATCAGCTACCCCAAAAACCCCCGAGTAACAAGATGCAAGCAAATCTGAACAATTTTTGTATTTCGTCCGCCATATTAGATCCGCCATTTTGAATTTTGGAAAACTAACATCGGATTCGTAACCAGCGACCCCGATAACCCCCGAGTAAAGAGTTTCAAGCGAATCCGATCAATTTTTTAAAAAGTCATCCGCCATATTGCATCCGCCATTTTGAATTTTGACAAATGGACATCAGATTCGTAATCAGCGACCACGAAAACCCCTGAGTAACAAATTTCAATCACATTTGAGCAATTTTGAAAAAGTTTGTCATCTTACGTAAAATAAGAAAAAAATTTTGTCCTTCAAGCGCTATTTTAAATTCAAAATCGAAAAAAATAAAATTTAGAAATGAATATTTTTCAAGTACAACTATCGGGAACACGTTTTTGATACTTTTTGTTCTATTTGAAAAGCGTTATGACACAGAAAAAAATTCTTTTGAAAAAAATTACATTAAAAAAACTTGACTTTTTTTAGTATTTTTGAAAAAAGAAGGGTTAAATATCATTTTTTTAAAATTTTGACCACACCATTCGAAAGAGCGACCCCAAAAATAGTAGGGTATGGACTTTTAAAAACTGTTATGGCTTTTTTCTACTAATTGTAAGAGATTGAATTTCATGTTGAAAAGTAGCACATCTCGTCGTTAAAGGGTTAATTATCAAAATTTAACAGAAATTCAAGTATTTACAAATTTTTGCAATAATTTTAATTTTTTTTTATTTTTTAATGCAATAATTTTATGACTTTCATAAATAATAAAAAATTTTACAGGGATTCAATTAATATTTTCATAAATAATAAAATTCTTTTTAGAAATTCAATTATATTCATAAATTATATTCATAATAAAACTCATAGTATAATTTCCTTTTTTTTAAATACAATTTTGATCAAATTCTTCGAAAAATGTAATTATTCTTAAAAATTTTATTAAAGTTGCAAATGATTGCAGAAATTCAATTATTTTTAAAAGTAATAAAATTCTTCGCAGAAATTCAATTATGCTTCAAAAGTTTAAAAAAATTCTCTTCAAAATTTCAATTATTTTTATAAATAATAAAATTCTTGGCAAAATTTCAATTATTTTAAAAAATTTTCCTTAATTCAATGATTTTTAATATGTCTACTATTTTAATAAAATTTTCCAGAATTCAATTATTTTTAAAAAAATTGAATAAAATTCTACGCAAAGCTTTAATTATTTTCATAAAATAATAAAAATTTCACAGGAATTCAATTATTTACAAATTTTTTTTATAAATTTCTTCGCAATCATTCAATTATTTTCATAAATAATAAAATTTTTCCATGGATTCAATTATTTTCGTAAATAATAAAATTCTTCTCACGAATTCAATTACTTTTAATAAATAATAAAACTCATTGCAGACTTTCAATTATTTTTAATACAATTTTAATCAAATTCCTCGAAAAATGCAATTATTTTAAAAAATTTTATTAAAATTCGTCAAAAGAATTCAATTATTTAAAAATTTATTGGTAAAATTCTTTATGAGAATTCATATCTAAGAAACATTCATGAATTCAATAAATTTTTTATTTTTGAATTTTAATTGTTTTCACAAATGAAAAAACTATATGATCATAAAAACTATTATTATTATTATTATTATTATTATTATTATTATTATTATTATTATTTTACTTTTTCAATCAAAAACTATTAAATATTCCGTTGTGTTTAGTAAACTTGTATCGCTTTTCAACGAGAGGGAAAGAAGCGGTAGAATTTTCTTTTATTTACAGATTGAAATTCGCTGTTTTTAATTATACGCAGATTCTCTTTTTTCGCATTCCAATTCTAACTTCGTTTCATGGTTCAATGGAGAGTAAAAAAAAACCATGTGCATCTCATAATTGATTCAAGATTTCGCGAAATACGAAAGCGTAGTGATTTTTGCGAGTTGAGATTTTAAAAGCTATTCTATAATTTGTTTATTGATTGTAAATTAATTAGAGCGTGAATTCTATTTTTCTTCTCCTTTTAGTTTCGCATAAAAGTATTCCTAAAAGATTTAAATTATTGAAACTTGAGTAAAAAACTAATTATCATCTCACATGAGAATTAGTTGTTTTTTTTAATTTAATTGGAAGTGAAATAATAAAAAAATAGTAATAATAATAGACAGTAAGAATAGTATAAACGATAATTGTAAAAACAATAGTAATATTAATGAACAGTAAAAATAATAAAAACTATAGTAATAATATTAGTAATAATAGTAATAATATTAGTAATAATAGTAATAATATTAGTAATAATAATAGTAATAATATTAGTAATAGTAATAATAAGAGTAATAGTAATAATAATAACGATGATAATGAAAATAATAATATCAATAAAATATAGCAGAGAGAGAAATAGAGAGAGAGAACAGAAAAATTAATGACGTGGGGAAGGAAAATATTGATAGTGAACTTACGTGTTTGGAAAATCGAAAACAGGAAACAATTTGTTATTGAACAGAAGGTGAAAAAGCGAATTATATAGAGGCAACAAGTCTATTTAATTTACACTGAATAGAGTGTTAACTTAAGCACCAGGATGTTGTCAAAGCAATATTCATTAGTTTTCACTCTGTTATAATTTTTCCCCCTCTCTCTTTCTCTTTTCTTTTTAAAGAATACAAAAAACTAAAACACCTATCGGAAATCTAACCTATCGATTAGTATTGATCCTTATTAAACGATATCGTTATATAAATAAATGGTAATGAGTTTGAAAAACACGTTTTCTATCCTTTTATCATTACAATATTCCCCCTGCTCTTTTGAATGTCAAGTGGCTTGTTTCAGAAAATATAAAAATTGGTCAATTTCGAAAAATTTTCTAGGTCCTCGAAGTTAGCGTCGACGTTGAGCGAAAGGAATTGAAAAGAGTCCTAAAAATCCCAGATAATAGTTTTTGAACAAAAAACTGAGGGTCGACGATACTTTTAGGAACTCTTGAAAGAATACTGTCCTTTTGGGAAAAATTAATAAGAAGCAAAAGTCGGCAAAAGACTGCTGGGAAAAAGTGGTAAAAATTCTTTAGCGAAGATGTTAGCGTGCCATTATTTTTAGTCCCCTCCTTTCTTTTCGAAAAAAAAAAACGAGAAGTGAAGAGACTTTATGAAGTAGCTTGTCGAACTTTCCCTCTTTTCAAGTCAATGACATGGTGGCACTATGGTCATTAGATGTAGTTGTATTGCGGTTTATATCGTAAAAGGTGACGGTGAAGGTGGAGAAGGAGACACGCTCGGGATTTGAATGAGCTACTCGCTCGAAAGATTAGCCGTATTCGCTCCCACGCCTCTCGGTTATCTCGCTTCCATCGTACTAAGATTCAATCTCCTCTTGTGAGGGGGCCGTTCTCTCTCAAACGATGAAAGTCTTTTGCTGTTGTTGTATTGCTCAGCTTGCTTAGCTGTCGATCAAGCACACTAGACTTCGGAGACATCCCCCTAAACCTTCCTTTCTTTAGACGTTTTGTATGTATGTATATGTTTTGTTTATATATCTGAGAGAGAGAGAGAGAGAGCCCCACCAGGATCCTTTTAATGCCGAGCGCCATTTCCGGCATGAAACAAACGATTCAAGACGAGCTCGTTTCTCTCCTCTCTTGTAGCATGTTACACATGTTCACTTACCGGGAGTTGTGTAACTACCGCTGAGTTGCTGTGTGAGACTTTCTTGTCCTTTGATTAGAAGAAATGACATTTTTTTTCTTGTTAAAAGAA
Source organism: Leptopilina syphax (assembly GCA_032872505.1). Classification (NCBI taxonomy): domain Eukaryota; kingdom Metazoa; phylum Arthropoda; class Insecta; order Hymenoptera; family Figitidae; genus Leptopilina; species Leptopilina syphax. The sequence goes on along the minus strand of CM065476.1, from coordinate 6,403,819 downwards.
AAAAGAAGAAACGAAAAATAGTTGAAATCCATCTATCTGAATTTACAAATGAAAATCTGTAAATTCAGATAGATGGATTTGAATCTATCTATATCTACTTTTTTTCGTTTCTGAATCTATCTGAATTTACAGATTTTTCATCTGTTCTGGTCGACCCACTAAAAAACACTCACGTCTGATTTTGCACTTATCTTCAACAATGTAAAATTAGGAACTTCAGTTTGATTCTCTTGCCGATTTGCAAACCAATTTTTCGTAGTACTGCATGTCGAGTGAATAGATGCTATTTATTTGGTTTCTTTTTATTGTTAGCATAACTTTGTCACCCACTCGTTCGGTGAAAAGCCGTTCCTGAACAGTTCCACCGAACTAGATCAGGATACAACAAAGAATACCACCAAAAAACCCAAATAAAAAGTTGCAGATGATGCTAAAGATTAATTCTTAGCATCATCCGCAACTTTTTATTTGGGTTATTTGGTAAACCCAAATAAAAAGTTGTAGACGATGCTAAAGATTAATTCTTAGCATCATCCGCAACTTTTTATTTGGGTTTATTAATCTTAAGCATCATCTGCAACTTTTTATTTGGGTTTTTTTTGGTGGTTAGCATAACATTGTCACCCATTCGATCGCGAAAAAGCCGTTCCTGAAGAATCCTCCCCGATAATTAAGTAAACTAAGTGGACTACTACCAAGAACTCTTCAGAAACAATGATAAATATCAATAGACGTAGTGCTCTACTTATGCAAAATATTTTTCAAATATATTACATAATATTTAATGCTTTATTTTCAGAACTCGATTTTAATGCGAACTCCACTAATTACGAACCTAAAATTTTTTGTTGCAGGTGATCCCAGTGGAGCGTCGAGCATCCGAAAAGGACGAGACCTGGACCCTCGCTAAGGAAAACGACGACTCCTCTTCTGCATCGACTGCAGACACCAAAGAACAAGAATCGAAAGATGTCGAGAAACAGTCGCAGAAGTCAAATGATGAAAAACCTCCAAATGACGGCGAGACAATAACAAGAGGTCACGAAACAAGGAAAAGTAAAGCGAGAAGAGTGAAGAGTTATCTGAAGAAGTGTAAAGGCGCTCTGTCGAAAAGCGAGGACAATTCGGTTGAGAGAAAAAGGGAGAATTGTAGTTCCTGGTATTTGAAGGATTCAAATAGCAGCAAACCAGATATTTCCGAATTGGTTACAACTGATGACGACCTTGAGGAAGCAATCTCATCCGTCGATGCATCAGAAATAAACAAGCACGATATTCATGATTCGGAGAATTTAGAGAAAGGACTCGATGAATCAGGGAATGATTTCGATAAGGGCAGTAAAGGTTCACTGTACGAAGATGCAAGCGACATTGGCGTTCTTGAAAAGACCACGACGACGACGAAGACGACGAGGGATCCTGATAACCTTGTCGAAGGTCCAGCAACCGAGGAGGAAATCGAGAAGGAAACCGTGAAGGGAACCGAGAAAGGAACCCAGAAGGAAACCAAGAAGGAAACGAAGATTCAGGATAATATTATGAGCAAGTGTGATTCCAGCGATATATTGATAGTGAATGTGCCGGAAGTTTCGACGACGACGACGACAACAACAACAACAACAACAACAACAGATATTGTGGTGGAAGTTTCTTCGAGTTTACAATCGGAAATTGAAATTTCCAGCAAAAATCATTTGGATACTGATGGAAGTGAGGAAGTGACGGAGCTGCCAACTGCGATCAACTTTGGGGTGAGTTTATTATTTTTTTATCAAGAACACAGGCTTTTCGCACCTACTATATTTGCTATAGCAAATAGTAGTAGTAGTAGTAGTAGTAGTATCTGAACAGTATACTATTCGGATACTTTTTTATGTCACTAAAAGCCACTTTTTAAATTTTCGGGTAATAGAAGCATCGTAATTTAGGTTCTACTGCATATCAACCTCGTGAATTAAACTCTAATTTTCTATTTAAACCTGATCGAAATGAAAGTTGACCTAATGTTTAATTAATTGAAAATTCTCGTCTAGAGTCTGAAAGCAAAAAAAAAATTCTAGGGAAACACATTACACATCCGCAGGAAAATACACGTACATAATGTTTACTGCAGTGTGCATTCATTTGAAAACGAGTGCGACTACATATACAATTCGTCTTGATTTATTGCACCCGCGCAAAGCAGAGTGCTGAATTTCATATAATATGAATCTCTGAGAGGAAGCGCGCGAGTAAATGAAAAGAGAGCAATGTATCTTGAGTTGTTGTCGACGAGAGTGAAAGAGAGAAAGAGAGAAGCGTAATAAAGAAAATAAATGTAAGGAGAGGGATTTGTTACTTTGTTTGTTAAAGCGCGCGCGTGAAAGTGAGACCAAAGTGCTTGGCGAAGATTTGCCTCCACTGACAAATCGGTTTTTACTTTCAGTTCCCGAACAAAACTATACGGAAGGTTCGCACGATCGACGATGATGCCCCCGAGTAACAGAAATAAGAGGACCTTTTATTATTCATTTATTATTTATTCATTATTATTATTATTGCTACTAATACCTAATGAAATGCTTCATCCAATATTTAATTGTTTCATCTGCTATACTACTAGTACTCAATGCTATACGTAATCAAATACTTCATCAAATATTTTATTAAATGTTTCATCTGCATAATGATGCACTTCTTTAAATACTTTTTCTGCTCTTAATGTTGTACTTAATTGCATACTTCATGCACCTCTTAATTAAATCTTTTATCCGCTTCTTAATCCACTGCTTAATTTTACATCCGCACAACCAAATTAAATATTTCATCCTTTCATTTTTGAGGGACAGTCAAATTATTATTAACTAATAATTTTTTCGCTTTAAAGAACAAAAAGAAAATAGGTAAATTAAAGGCTCACTAAATGCTAAACCACGACGACAAGGGTAAGAAAAGAAAGTAGAAATTTAATCTAAATTAGTGAGATAAATAATAGACGAAGAAAATTGATACGCTATCCCCCTTGAGGCGGATAATAACAATTTCCATGAATCTGTTACTTTTCAAAACTATAAAATGCCTCGTCAAAAGTATATTTTCACACCACCAAGAATGATCATTAGAGTGATTCTCGATTCTAATCAAGCCGGATGTACTATATATCTGAATTGACTCGTATACACTCAGTGGATGTAATGAAAATAAAAAATACATATCATTACGCACACCTCTGCTTTTGCATTTTAACACATTTTATATGTCCCATGACTTATGATCGACGTCATCGCGCGCCGCATATAAGGTGCTGAGCCGTGCCAACTAAAACCATCATTACCCACCAATTACAATAAATCCCATTTGCGCCGTTTCTGTTTATCGTTTTCCTACTAGTGGTGTGGAGGCGCGGCTTAATCTATGATTCGCGCGCGCTATAGCAAATGCAAAAAAAGAAAAAAAAAATTATGAAGATCGTGAAAAGTTGTGGATACACTTTCACGAGACTGATGATCGGGTAGCGAGTCGATCGTCCGCTGTCGAGTGGATTAGATTTACGCCACCCAATGTGTACGTGATTCGCCTTTGGGTATCGTCTCCGAGTCATCTCTGCACAGCTCTCTATAAACACTACGAGAAACTTATGTATCGTTTCAGCAATGAGCGTACATAGGGCATACCTTTCATATATATAAATGCGACGACTAATTATTGTTCTATAAACAAACTTTATTGCAGATGGGCAAAATTGCGCCGTTGAATGATTGCAATCGAGAATTATATGCCGTGTGCGCTTCACTGAAAGTCAGAGTGAGGAAAAATGTCCCCTAGGGCTCGATTATAAATATCCTAATTGATTTATATATATTAATCATTAAGACCGTGTCGTCTGTTATTAAAATCAAGGGGTTCTTTTTAAATACTATTTTTTATTTTCCTTTTCCTCGTTGTTAATTATTGCAGTTTCTCTCTGGATACTTCCTAACGGAATCTTTTTTCTTCCTTTTACTTTCTTTCTTTCTTTGTTTCTTTGTTTCTTTCTTTTTTTCTTTCTTTTCTTTTTCTTCCAATTCTTTTCCATGAAAATCCTCATCAAAAACAAATTTTGAATTTTCAAAAATAAGAATTTAAAGATGAAAAAGAAAAATTTTAGAATAAGTAAATAGAGCCAATATTTAATTAAATGTAGGAAGTAGTGGATGAAATATTTAATTAAGTATGTCACTTTGCAGTGCATTAAATATTCAGGGTTGCCACAAGTCAGGGAAATAAGAAAATTAATAGAAATAATAAAAAAATAAAAAATAATTTTAAATAATTTTTAATAATAAAAATTATAAGAAATAAGGAACAGTCAGGGATAGTAGAATTAATCAGAGAAATCAGGGAAAAGTAAGGGATTTTTATTAAAAGTACTGGAAAAAATTAAATTTTTAGAGTTCATAAGAAAATTACGAATTTCGGCGTTTTTTTTTTGTTTGACTCATAAGCTATGAAATTACCACAAATTCTAATTAAAAACCTTCAATTATTATATTTTAGACAATAATTTCTTTAATAATAATAATTTCATAATTATAATTTAATAATATAATTTATTTAATTTAATAATTTATTCAAGAACTTAATTACTTCTATTATACAAAATTATTACCTACTTATAAATTATTTATTGAATAATTTTATTTAAATATTTGAAAATTAATTCAATTTCAAAAGAGTTGGGTTTATAATTTTCATAAATAAATGAATTTCAAAAAGTTTTAATTTCAATTTTTAATGAATTTAATAAAAAAAATTTAAAGCACTTGCATTTTTTTGAAATATTTTTTAATAATCAAAATTCTTCTGAAATTAGTTTTATTCAATTATGTTTAAAAAAAAAATTCTCGTCAAAATTTTAATTATCTTTATAAATAATAAAATTCTTCTTCAAAATTCAATTATTTTCAAAAATTCTTATAAAATTCTATGCCAATTCAATTATGTTCAAAATTTTAAAAAGTTCTCACCAAAATTGCAATTATCTTTGGAAATAATTAAATTCTTCTCCGAAATTAAATTATTTTCAAAACTTTTTCTCAATTCAATGATTTTCAAATTTACAATATCTACTATTTTCATCAAATTTTCTAAAAGAATTCAATTATTTCAAAAAAATTTAATAAAATTCTACATAAACTTTTAATTATTTTGAAAAAATAATAAAATTTTCACAGGAATTTTATTATTTACGAATTTTTTTTTATAAATTTTTTTGCAATATTATTGAATTATTTTCATGAATAATAAAATTTTTACAGGGATTCAATTATTTTCGTAAATAATAAAATTCGTTTTAGGAATTCAATTATTTTCATATATAATAAAATTCATTGTAGAATTTCGATTATTTTTAATACAATTTTAATCGAATTTCTCGAAAAATTCCTAAAAATTTTAATATTTTATTAAAATTCTTAGAAACAATTCAAAAAATTTAATTAAAATTATTTTAAACAAAATATTTATGAGAATTCAATTTTGAAAAACATTCATTTATTTAATAAATTATTATTTATTTTTGTATTTAAATAATTGAATTCTCGTAGAATTTTCGGTAGTGAACATTGATTTGAAATTGAATTTCAGTTTGAATTTTAGATAATAGTTGAATATTAAAAACATTGTAGCATGAATTTTGAAAAAGGTTAATTAAATTTTTTTGAAAAATTATTTCAAGTTTTTATTTTCCAAATATTTAATTGAAGAATAATTGTTAATTTATTTCTTTCGAAGAATTTAATAATAAAATTTTTCAAAGAAATGAATTTAATAAAATTTTTGAAATTAATTACATTTTTCGAAGAATTTACTGAAAATTGTATTAAATATAATTGAAATCCAGTGAAGAATTTTATTATTTTGGAAAATAATTGATTTTTTGCAACGAATTTTATTAAATTTTTTTTTTAAATAATTGAATTTCTTTAAAAAGAAATGTATTATATTTGTAAAAAACAATTGAATTCTTCTTTAATTTTTAAAAAAATAATTGAATTTCTGCGAAGAATTTTATTATTAATGAAAATATTTGAATTTTTAGAAAAAATTTTATTTTGTTTTAAATTAATTAAATTCTTGGAAAGAATTTTACTAAAATCTTTTCAATGAATTTAATTATAATTGTAGTAAAAATATCTGAATTCTTGTAAACAAATTTTATTAAAATTCTCAAAAATAATTTACTTTTTTCGGGTAAGTTTTTAAAAATTGTTTTAAATAATTAATTTCTTTAAAAAAAATTTATGAAAATTGTATTTTAAATAATTGAATTTCTGTAAAAATTGTATTATATATTTTTTTAAATAATTGAATTTTTGGGGAGAATTTCATTCAATTTTTTTTTTTAAGTAGGTAATTGAATTATTTTGTGAGATCTTAAAAATAGTAGTTATTGAAAATAATTGAATTTGAGCAAAGAATTTCATTATTTGTGAAATTTAATTAAATTGAGAAAAATTTCTGAAAATAATTATATTTTTCGAGGAATTCATTTAAAAATTGTATTAAAAATAATTGAAATCTTTTAAAGAATATTTTTAAGCAACGAATTTTATTACATTTTTTGTAAATAATTTAATTTTTTTTAAATTTTATGGAAATTTAAATTATTGAATTTAAATAGGTTTAAATTTGAAAATTTTAATTCCTATGGAAAAATAATAATGGTTATTAAATATTTATTTTAAATAAAATTATTGATTTTTTCGAATAATTTTACAAATTGGGGAAATTTGTAAATAAATGTAATAGAACATTTTTTTAAAAGTATTTATAATAATTTTTAGAGTGAATCGGAATATTCTTTAGGGTCAAGGAAAAAGTAAACATTTTGTCTGTAAATCAGGGAAAATCAAAATTAATTTATGGTGGCAATCGTGATGTTTAAATAGTGGATAAAGTAAAATAAAATCTTTAATTTAGTAATGGATGAAGTAGCGGACATAATATTTAATTATGTAGTGGATTATGTAACCAACAAAGTATTTAATTATGTAGTGGATTATGTTGTGGATAAAATATTTAATTAAGTAGTGGATGAAGTATTTAACTAAGTAGTGGATGAAATAATTAAGTAATAGATTTAATTATTCAATTATTGAGTTAAGTAGTGAATTATTGCATTAAGCAGCGAATGAAGTATTAAATTAACTAAAGAATCAAGCACCAGACGAAATATTTAATTAAGCATTGAACTCCCGGCACAAGATTCGTTTCGAATGATGTGGCAACTAATCGGAACTAGTGAACCTAAAATCAGAAAGATCGGAGGACTATTGTGTTTAATTTAGCGTGTAAACGAACTCTTCCAGGAAGTTGAATATATATTCTCACCCGCAACCCTTCCACTAAAGCAACAATGGTTTTGTATACGGAAAAGCCAACGCATCTCAACCGATTTTCTCGCCTCTGACATTGCACACCGTGTGCGGCAAAATAACAGTTGCCGAACGGTACTTAATTTTATTCATGGTATATTTTAACTTCAAAGTTGAAAATCCTCCATACGTTATATTTCATCTGCAGTAAATCTCATCCTTTTGTTTTCCCCTTTCGCCAATTAGAATTTAACATAAATTAATAAACCTGCAAAGATGTTCCGCCTAATCGAATTATTCTTCCAAAGAAATTAAATTAAATTAAATTTTTAATTTAATTCTTCTTAGGAAGAATAATTATTAATTATTCGAGAATAATTAATTCAAAGTAAAAGAAAATTTAATATTCGCCAAAGTAAAGAAGAAAATTTTTAAAATAAAAAAAAAAATAGTGAGAGGCAAAAAAAAAGTAAAGAAACAAGTGAGAAACTGTAACAGAACTTTCATTGAAATGCGCTGAAATCTCGAAAGTGAACTTCATCGTTATCGAACTCAAAGTAAAAGTAAAACTTGAATTGTAAGCTGAGAGTATATATACGTATATATAATACAAGAAACTTCAATTGTCCTCGCATACTTGAGGGGGATTCGTATCCAATTCACTGGGTTTGTGGTTTATAAGTCGGTGACTCCTTCCCTCGAAGGCTAAAGTCTTACGACAGTTCCGAGGGAGGGTAAAGGGCTCCAAAAGAAGGGTTACGGGTTTTAGTGGGTCGGGCTGGTAGTAGGTCGCCAGTTAATTAAATTTCTTATAACATTTCTTTATTTATCTTTTTTTTTATATTCCCTTTTTTTTCTTATTTTACCAACCCCACATAACCTTGGAGTGCGGAATCCAAGGTATCTGTAGGCAGATTTCCCAAAAGTCCCTAAGCAAAAAAAAAAAAAAAAAAAAAAAAAAAAAAAAAAAAAAAGTCGGTGACTCTTAAACCATACAACGTGGTCCAGATAGATCACGTGCGATATAATTAATGAGCACGACCTGCAATTCCCATACACACCTCTTAGCTCATGGGCTTCACCCTAACAAGTACCTAGATTCTCCAAGCGACGAGGTTAGTTTGCTAATATAACCTTACCTTAACCCAAGGAACAAAATCGAGGTAACAATGGCGACAGTGGCATATAATATAAAAAAAAGGAAAAAATTTTTTTGTGCATACAATAAGTAAACGCCAGCACAATAGACTCCATAAATATATATATACACTGCTGATATCGATACACATTTTAACCCTCAAAGAAACTTTCCATGCGGCTATTCAAGAGTTTAAACTTTGTTCAGTGATTTTAAATTTATAAATTTTTGAAATTTCTCTTTCTTAGGGTCGAAAAAAATCAGGAATTAGAAAACTAAATATTATACTTTGGAATTTAATTATCCAAAATTAAGTGCTGACAGTTTTAGCTATGAAGCTGTGGCGTCACTGTAAGACGAAACTTCGAAGTATAAAAAATAGGCTTCGCACTCGATAATTAATATTAAAAAAGTAGCAAAAAATAGCTTTAAGTCTGAAAAAAATAGTAAAAAGTAAATATCGAAAAATTTAAGGGGAGGGTAAACCTATATTTTCAACTATATGAAGAAAATATTTAATAAAATTATTTCTATAGTAATTTTTTGAGAGGAATTCAATGGTTGTAAAAAAAAATTGGTCAGAAAATATTTTGACTTTTATTTTTTCTAAAAATTGATAGATTTTAAAATCCACACGTAATTTTGTAGAAAATATGTTTTTGTATCCATAAAAAAATTGCTGAATGAAAAAATTAATATTTATAAAAGTTTTAGCATTTAAAGAAAAAATACTATAGTCTACAATAGTTCTGATATTAAATTATCTAAAATTTTAAACGAAATTCATTTTCTAATCAATTCTGGTCAGAAAGTTTCTAAGAGAATTCAATTATTTAAATGCAAAAATAGATAATTGAATAAACAATTGATTATTTCTTAAAGTGAAATTCTTATAATTTTTTTCTATAATTTTTTGAGGAATTCATTTCGAATTGTATTAAAAATAATTGAAGTCCGACGAAGAATTTTATTATTTATGAAGATAATTGAATTCTTGCAAAGAATTTTATTAAATTTTTTTTTAAATAATTTAATTTCTATGAAGAATTTTATTATTTGTGAAAATAATTAAATTTTTTAGCAGAGTTTTATTAAGTTTTTCAAGGAATTTAATTACAATCTTATTTTCAAAAATAATAATATTTTCACGGGGTTTCAATTATTTTCGTAAATATTAAAATTCGTTTTGGAAATTCAATTATTTTTATAAATAATAAAATTCATTGTAGAATTTCAATTATTTTTAATACAATTTTAATCGAATTCCTCGAAAAAATTCTTAGAAACAATTCAAAAAATTTAAACAAAATTATTTAAAACAATTCAATTATTTTCAGAAATTTGAAGAAAATGTTTTGTAAAATTCAATTATTTTCAATGTTTTATTACTTTAAAAAGATTACACAAAAGAGTTTAATTATTTAAAAAAAGATTAATAAAATTCTTCACAAAGATTTAATTATTTTCACACATAATAAAATTTTTTACAGAAATTCAATTATTATTTATTTAAAAAAAAATTTAATAAAATTTTTTGCAAGAATTCAATTATTTTCATAAATAATAAAATTCTTCGCAGAAATTCAATTATTATAAAAAAATTTTTAATAATATTCGTTCCAAGGATTTAATTATTTTCATAAATAATAAAATTCTTCTAAAAATTCAGTTGTTTATAAAATTTTTGATAAAATTCTTTATGAGAATTAAATTTTAAGAAACATGCAATTATTCAATAAATTATTTATTTTTGTATTTAAATAATTGAATTGTAGTAGAATTTTCTCATGAACATTGATTTGAAAATGGATTTCACTTAAAATTTTAGATTATAATTGAATATTAAAATCATTAGAGAATGAATTTTTAGAAATAATTGAATTTTGAAAAGGTTTCAAATTAAAATTTTTGAAAATCTGAATTTTTCATATTTTTAACTAACAATTCTGTGGAATTTATTTTTTTGAGAAAGTTTAAATGAATTTTTTTTTTTAAATTACTTCAAGTTTTTATTTTCTAAAATAATATTTAATTGAAGAATTTCCGATAAATCGAAATTTCGTAAAATTGATTAGGAAACAAATGGATTTGAAAATTCTAATAGAATTTTTTGTAAAAATTATCAAAAATAATTGTTAATTAATAATTGTATTGTTTCGAAGAATTTTAATAAAATTTTTGAAAATAATTACATTTTTTAAAGAATTTACTTCAAAGTATATTAAAAATTAATGAAATCATGCGAAGAATTTTATTATTTATCAACGATTGAATTCTTGCAACGAATTTTTATTTCACTTTTTTTTTAAATAATTGAAATCCTGTGTAGGAATTAACTAACAATTATGTGGAATTAATTTCTTGGAGAAAGATTAATTTTAGAAAAATTTTACTTAAAAACACGAAAAAAAATTTAATTTTGGAAAATTCACAAATTATTGTATATAAATTCAATTATTTTCAAGAGTATAATAATTTTCTTCGCAGAAATTGAAAATATTGCTCAAACATAATAAAATTCTTCTTTATTGGAATTCAATTATTTTCACAAATAATAAAACTCATCGCAGAATTTCAATTATTTTTAATACAATTTTAATCGAATTTCTCGAAAAATGTAATTATTCTTAAAAATTTTATTAAAATTCGTTAATAGAATTCAATTATTTGGAAATTTGTTGATAACGATTCTTTATGGGAATTGAATTTTAAGGAACATTCAATTAGTCAATAAATTATTTATTTGCATTTTTGCATTTAAATTTGTATATTTGAATAATTGAATTCTAGTAGAATTTTCTAATAAAAATTGATTTACATTTCATAAAAATGAATTTCAGTTAAAATTTTAGATAATTATTAAATATTAAAAGCAATATAGCGTGGATTTTTAAAAATAATTGAATTTTGAAATTAATTTTTTTGAAAAAGTTTAATTGCATTTTTAAAATATTATTTTAAGTTTTTATTTTCTAATATTTATTTAATTGAAGAATTTACGAATAATTGAAATTTCGTAAAATTGAATATTGTAAAGAAATGAATTTGAAAATTGACAAATAATAATCTAAATGGTCCCTTTCATTGGTTCGAGCGCTGTAAAAGAAGTATATAGTAAATAGTAGGTTTTAGTAGATTAGTGTCAAACCTGAAAAAGGGGTAAAAAGGAAAAGGTAATAATGAGAGAAAAGGGAAAAAAGTGATAGCAAACGAAGTAGAACAAAAAAGACTTGTTTGGCTTCTTTTAGTTTCTTTTGAAAAATAGTTTTCTTGTTTTTTTGAGTCGAGAAACTTTTGTTGATGACAGTACCTCGACTCATCGTTACCTGGTCAACACGTGTATATTTGACCATAACGCGCACGACTTGTTTTTGCGCAGTGCAAGAGCTGAGAATCTAGTGACGTTTAGTCATATATCATACAGGAGGAGATAAAAGTTTAGCACTCGTTGTTGGCAACCACTGTAATTCAGTTTGAGAGTAAAATTTCATAGGAACCGTTACTATACTTTTCAAAGAATTCATGCGATGTTATTATCCGATTGTAAGACGAATTTTTTAACTGAAAAGGGGAAAAAAAATTTGTTATTACCATTACGCCTTTTGTTTGGAGGAAAAATATTATAGGTAGATGGTATACTAATTTTTGTTTTGAAAATTATTGAATTATTGCTGTTTTTTTCTCTCTAGATATACATCTATTGATTATGATTATGATGATTTCTGAGTTATCAGTGAGTAAATTCTCTTTTGCGTTTATAGTAGGTTCTCACACTTTTTTTTATGACAGGTCAGACACCCCGAGGTCCACGAGTCAGATAAAGATAATCGCGCGAACCCAACATAGATTATAAGCGTTAGTTTCAGAAAGTAAAACCCCATTTGGTCAGAGGGTATAATTTTAAGTTTAAATCTTCTCATAACATGATAGGATTACGACTCTGCACAATTTAAATAGTCTGCGTTTCTGAGTGTGTGTATATATATGGTGTTAGGTGAATACCAAAAATTATTCGGTTCGTAGTCTTAACCTTTAGAGACTCGTTGCTAAACTATATATTAAGGGACACAAGATAGAAATAGAAATTGATAACTAACTGTCTATGATTTATTCAATTCTTGAAAGGATGTGTGAAAATTCCTTGATTATTATTTCTTTTAGCAATAAACATTCGTTAGAGTTAAACGACGAGTTAGTAAAATGTATAAAAAGATTTGGAAATTTTTAAAATTGGATGAAATAGATGATTTGTGTTATGCTTTGGCTTTTTCTGAACTTCTGGTAAATAGGAGGTGGAATGTGTGCGGAGATAAATTTAATGGAAGTTGAAATTTTTTAGATTATTATAAAAAGATAGTAGATGAAGATTTGATGCTTTTTAAAAAGATAGAATTCTGTCAAGACTATAATAAGTTGAGCAAAAAAATTTGTTGCTTCTACTTTTTTATTTTAAATTAGTAATTTAATAAACTAATTTAATAAACTAATTTAATAAACTAATTTTATAAACTAATTTAATAAACTAATTTAATAAACTTATTTAATAAACTAATTCAAATTTGGACAGTAGTAAAATAAAAATAGTGCATTCACACGTACGCTAGCTATTATAGTTTATAGAAAAATATTGCAATAGTCACATTCTAAAGAGCAATAAACCCCCTTTAATTTGTGACCAAGAAATAAAAATTTTGTCTAAAATTGTTCGAGTTAAGAAACGAAAATTGGAAAAAAAATTGAAAAAAATTCATAACTCAAACAATTATACACCAAATTTTTATTTCTTGGTCACAAATTAAAGGGGGATTATTGCTCCTTAACATGTGATAATTGAAAATTTTTTAAATATACCTTTGATAGCCAGCGTCACCACCCGCCCGTATTAGAAAAACGAAAATATCGAAACATGTCCAAAAAAAATTTATAACTCGAACAATTTTCAACCAAATTCTTGTTTCTTGGTCGCAAATTAAAGAGGGATTAATGCTTCTTGTCATTGGACCAATAAGAATATGTTTAAAAATTTTTTGATAGCCAGCGTCCCCACCCGCCCGTATCAGAAAAACGAAAATTGGAAAATAAATCGAAAAAAAATTAATAACTCGAACAATTTTTGACCAAATGCTTATTTCTTGGTCAAAAATTAAAGAAGGATTATTGCTCTTCAAAATGTGACAATTTAAAATATTTTTAATTAATTTTTGATAGCCAGCGTCCCCTCCCGCCCGTATCAGAAAAACGAAAATTGGAAAAAAAATCGAAAAAAAATTAATAACTCGAACAATTTTAGACCAAATTCTTGTTTCTTGGTCGCAAATTAAAGAGGGATTATTGCTCTTCAAAATGTAACAATTTAAAATATTTTTAATTAATTTTTGATAGCCAGCGTCCCCACCCGCCCATATCAGAAAAACGAAAATATCGAAACATGTCCAAAAAAAATTTATAACTCGAACAATTTTAGACCAAATTCTTGTTTCTTGGTCGCAAATTAAAGAGGGATTAATGCTTCTTGTCATTGGACAAATAAGAATATGTTTAAAAATTTGTTGATAGCCAGCGTCCCCACCCGCCCTTATCAGAAAAACGAAAATTGGAAAATAAATCGTAAAAAAACTCAGAACTCGAACAATTTTAGACCAAATGCTTATTTCTTGGTCAGAAATTAAAGAAGGATTATTGCTCTTCAAAATGTGACAATTTAAAATATTTTTAATAAATTTTTGATAGCCAGCGTCCCCACCCGCCCGTATCAGAAAAACGAAAATTGGAAAATAAATCGAAAAAAAATTCATAACTCGAACAATTTTAGACCAAATGCTTATTTCTTGGTCAGAATTTAAAGAAGGATTATTGCTCTTCAAAATGTGACAGTTTAAAATATTTTTAATAAATTTTTGATAGCCAGCGTCCCCACCCGCCCGTATCAGAAAAACGAAAATTGGAAAATAAATCGAAAAAAAATTCATAACTCGAACAATTTTAGACCAAATGCTTATTTCTTGGTCAGAATTTAAAGAAGGATTATTGCCCTTCAAAATGTGACAGTTTAAAATATTTTTAATAAATTTTTGATAGCCAGCGTCCCCACCCGCCCGTATCAGAAAAACGAAAATTGGAAAATAAATCGAAAAAAAATTCATAACTCGAACAATTTTAGACCAAATGCTTATTTCTTGGTCAGAAATTAAAGAAGGATTATTGCTTTTCAAAATGTGACAATTTAAAATATTTTTAATAAATTTTTGATAGCCAGCGTCCCCACCCGCCCGTATCAGAAAAACGAAAATTGGATAATAAATCGAAAAAAAATTCATAACTCGAACAATTTTAAACCAAATGCTTATTTCTTGTTCAGAAATTATTATTATTATTATTATTATTTATTATTATTATTATTATTTATTGAATTTTTGCAACGAGTTGCATTAAAAAAATTTTTTTTAAATAATTGAATTCTTTTGTGAAATCTTATTAAAATAGGAATATATTGAAAATAATTGAAAACGAATAAATTTTTTAATTTATTTCAAATTGTATTAAAAATAATTAAGGTCCAAAGAAGAATTTTATTATTTATGAAGATAATTGAATTCTTGCAAAGAATTTTGTTAAATTTTTTTTTTAAATAATTCTGTGAATTTTTTAATTTCTGTGAATTTAATTATTTAAATTATCTAAATTATTAATAAAATTCCTAACAGTAATTCAATTATTTAAAAGATATAATAAAACTCGTTGCAAGAATTGACTTATTTACGTAAATAATTAAATTTTGGTTAGAAAGTTCTAAGAGAATTCAATTATTTGAATGCAAAAATAAATAATTTAATGAAGAATTAATTATTTTTAAAAATGGAATTCTGATAATTTTTTTTAAATAATTTTTCGAGGAATTTATTTATTATACGAAAAATTTTATTATTTATGAAAATAATAGAATTCTTGCAAACGAATTTAATTAAATTTTTCTTTTTCAATAATTGAATTTCTGTGAAGGACTTTATTATACGTGAAAATAATTTAGTTTTTGGGAAGAATTTTATTAAATTGGTTTTACATATTATAATTGAATTTATATGAAGAATTTAATTATATTTGAAAATAATTGAATTAATACAAAGAATTTTATTAAAATTTTCTTTTAAAATAATTGAATTTTTGTGAAGAATTTTTTATTATTTGCGCTAATAATTTAATTATTACCAAAAATTTTATTAAAATATTCTAAAAGAATTTAATTACAATTGTATTGAATATATATGAATTTTTATAAACAAATTTTATTAAATTCCTCAAAAATAATTGACTTAATTCGGGGAATTTTATAAAAATGATTCTGAGTTACTAATTTCTTTCAACAAAATTAATAAAAATTTTATTTGAAATAATGGAATTTCTGTAAAAATTGAATTATTTATGAATATAATTGAATTTCTGTAAAAATTGAATTATTTATGAATATAATTGAATTTTCGGAAAGAAATTTATTAAATTTTTTTTTTAAAATTCTATTAATTTAGATTTAGAGAGGGAGAGAGATGAGTAAATGAGTAATCTATAAATTATCAATACACGTATCACTTCGGATGATGGGGGACAAAAAAGTAAAAAGTGAAAGGACCTTGAGAATTTACAGAACACGCGGTGTGTTGGCACTCCTGGAGGGTATATAAATATATATATAAACATATCTATGTGTATCTTAAAGCATTATCTTTCCTTTAACTTTGAGAGATGCGCGACGAGCCTCGCATTTCAATTCGCATGAAGATGCATACCTTTTCTTTTCCAGCAATCTGGACATAATGCGTTGTCTCCATGCAATTAATCTCGAGTGCAGTGCCGAGTGAAACGAAAGCGCGTCGCGTGAGGTCTGAGCATGTCCGATGAATAATGATAGTTTAATGTTATATGCCTCGTGTGGGCTGGCTTTAAATGCGAATTACGCGCGAGCGATCCATTTTCAGCAATAAAATAATAAGCAGACGCATTTTCTATATATTACATTGGACGTGCAACAAACTTGCGATCTAATTGGCGAGAGTCGAGGGAAAAAAAGAATTATCCAACATTTGTTATAGTTTGTAGGAAATTGCCACTTTTCTTACACAATTCGTGTATATAGATACGTTTCGAAAATAATTGACGGGGGAAAAAAACTGTAATTTTCATGAGACTGTACGTACAGTCGAAGTGACATCAAAAATTACGAAATGAAGTTTCGAGTTTTTCCCGGTAATCAAGTCCGCCTACTTAAATGGAAGAATATTAGGGAGAAGAGAAAGGTTAACGGTGCTGATTTCAGTTTAACAGGAAATCAATGATTATCTTTTGAATTTAGATGAAAAAAAAGAATAAATTGTTCGGAAATATTGATTTTCTGTTCTTTTTTTCTTCGGGTAAAAATTCACTTTGTATTAACCGTTATGGGTGAATTTTTCAATATTCATTAATGCTTAATCGAACAAATATGGGGACGATGTTATTTATTTTAGATTGCGATGCAATAAATCCTTCTTTTTACAAGTCAAAGGGATTTTACAATTTATTTCACTGATACTGCTTCGTTTAGACACTAGTTTTAATTTTTAAATTTTACTACTATTTTTTTTTATTTTTGTATTTTTCCTTTATTTTACTCTATTTCTAATTTAGCGTACAATTTTTTTTTATTAAAACAGGGATGTTACAAAAATTTAATTTTCTTTTTCCCTGATATCTGGACAAAAAATTTAACTTTTTCCCTGACCCGAAAAGAATATTCTACTTCACTCTAAAAATGATTGTTACTGTAATTTCTTCAAAATAATTTCCATCATTTAAATTCAATTATTATTTTCAAGAATTTTTAACTAAAATTATTCTTTAAATAAATTATCTTTACAAATTTTTGGAAAAGTTCTTTGAGAATTTTCAAATCCATTATCTAAAAAACATTATTATCTAAAACTTTAATTTCACTTTTAAATAATTGAATTCCTGTGAAATTTTTATTATTTATGAAAATAATTAAATGTTTGCGTGGAATTTTAATTAAAATGTTTTTCAAATAATCGAATTTCTGTTAAGAATTTTATTAATTTGTAAAAATAATTGAATTTCAGTTATATGTATTTTATTATTTGCGAAAATAATTGAATTCTTGCAAAGATTTTTATTAGAATTTTTTCAAGGAATATAATTGTATAAAAAATACATAAATTCTTATAAACAAATTTTATTAAAATCCTTAAAAATAATTGACTTCTTTCGGAGAATTTTAAAAAAATTATTTGAAATAATTCATTTCTTTCAAAAAAAAATTATGAAAGTTGTATTTTAAACAGGTAATTGAACTCTTGTAAAAATTGTATTGCGAAGAAATTTTTAAAAATAATATTATAACTACGGTGACAAACTTCCCTTGATTATTTTCGAAAAATTTAAATAAAATTGTTTAAATTAATTTAATTATTTTTAATAGAATGTAAAGAAATTTCAATTATTTGTTTATAAAAATTCAATTATCTTGAAACAATAGAATTGAAAAATTTCAAAAATCTTATTTTTCAGAATTTTCAAAAAAAAAACTTTGTAAAAATTCAATTTGAGTAGACACCCTGAAAAAATATTAAATTTCTAGAATGGAAAAAAAAATTGATGTAATTGAATTTATTTTAAATAACTTAATTCGTCATGTACTTTTAAATAAAAATAAATGGAAAATACCAAAAAGGTGTCTTTTTCCCAAAGAATTAAAAAAAAACCGAATTCTCGAAAAAAGCGAATACTTTAATAATATGTATACATAAAGGGGAGAAGAGAATTAATTTAAACTTTCGTATCACGTCGGATTTTATTTGTTCCTTTGTTTGGACTTTCGCTGAGCCATGGCGGCGGAAAAGACGCAGCGCAGCGGTCACACAACTATAGCCGGCGGCCAAGGATAATAAGGTGTCAACGTTAGGTACAAGGTATATCCTACACGGGATATCGGTATCAAACAGTTTCCGGGTCCAAGCTCGTGCAATATAAAGCTTATATATATACGCTATTCGCATCGTGGCGAATCCCATCCAAGAGACTCGTGAAGGCCCACAGGCCATGAAAATCAAGTCAGCGTAATGTATATAAATATATATCTATATATATTTATATGAAAACGTCGTTATGCCATCGCGCACGTACTTCACCGAGACGCAAAATTTATATCCACTTTTCGCGCGATTTCATTGTTTTATCGTCCCTAAAGATTATTTACATTTAACACTTATATGCGCGTGTGAAACGGATCTGACGTTAATTGTCCAAACAACATATTGCATTAATAAAATCCGACAACTGCCATATAACGTTGGGAATGAGGAGAAATAAACTGTCATTGAAATTTTTAAAAATAAAAATTCTTTTTTTTTTTTTTTAAAGTATAGAGACGATGAAACTGTCAATGAAATTAAAAAAATAAATAACAAAAACGATGAAACTGTCATTAAAAACGTAATATATAAAGAAAGGTCATGTAATCGTTATTGTCATCCTATTTTTTTCCATATTAAAAAAAATAATCTTGAAAGAAAATTAATTTTGAAGTTCAAATTTAAATCTTGCTACAATAAAAGTAAACACAAAAATAAATAATTTGACGATTAATTGATTTTTTCTAAAATTGCGAATTCTTACGCAGAATTTTGTCAAAAATTTTATAAATAATTGAATATTCTTCCAAGGATTTTTATTATTTGTGAAAATAATTGAATTCTTACAAAGAATTTTAATCAAATTTTTTAAAGAATAATTGCATTTTTCAAAGAATTTTATTATTTGAGAAAATAATTGAATTTGTTATTTATGAAAATAATTGAATTTGTTATTTATGAAAATAATTGAATTCTTACGCAGAATTTTATTATTTGTGAAAATAATTGAATTCTTACGAACAATTTTAATAAAAAATTTTAGGAATAATTGCATTTTTCAAAGAGTTTATTTTAAAATGGTATTAAAAATAATTGAAGATCTGCGAAGAATTTTATTAATAATGAAGATAATTGAATTCTTGCAACAATTTTTTTTTGAAACTTTTTTTTACAATAATTGAATTATTGAAAAGAGTATTATTAAAATAGGAAAATATTGAAAATAATTGAATTTCCATGAAACATTTCCTTTAAATTTCTAAAAATAATTGAACTGTTTCAAAGAATTTTATTTAAATTTTTTGAATTGTCTTTTAAGAATTTTATTAACATTTTTTTTGTACTATAACACTTCTAATATTGAGTTATCTAAAATTTGAACTGAAATTCATTTCAAAATCAATTCTGGTCAGAAAGTTTTAAGAGAATTCCATTATTTATATAAAAAGATAAATAATTTATTGAATAATTGATTATTTCTTAAAATTGAATTCTTATAAAGAATTTTGTCAAAAATTTTATATAATTGAATTCTTTCGAAGATTTTTGTTATTTATGAAAATAATTGAATTCTTACGTAGAATTTTGTCAAAAATGTTTTGTAATTGAATTCTTTCGAAGATTTTTGTTATTTGTGAAAATAATTGAATTCTTACGTAGAATTTTGTCAAAAATTTTATATAATTGAATTATTTCCAAGATTTTTGTTATTTGTGGAAATAATTGAATTCTTACGAAGAATTGTAATAAAATTTTTAAGAATAATTGCACTTTTCGAAGAATTTATTTCAAATTACATATTAAAAATAATTGAAGTTCTGCGAAGGATTTTATTTTTTATGAAAATAATTGAATTCTTGTAACGAATTTTGTTAAAAACATTTTTTTTTTTAAATAATTGAATATCTGTGAAGAATTATTGCATAGGGATTTATTAAATTTTTTAAAATAATTGAATTCTTTTGTTAAATCTCATTAAAATAGGAGAATATTGAAAAGAATTGAATTCTCACGAAAAATTTTCATATTTCTGAAAATAATTGAATTGCTTCAAAGAATTTTATTTCAATTTTTTGAATTCTTTCTAAGAATTTTATTTAAATTTTTTTATACTATAACGTATCTAATATTCAATTATCAATTTAATATTTAATTGAAATTGATTTTAAAATCATGTCTGGTCAGAAAGTTTTAAGAGAATTTAATAATCTAAATAAAAAAAAATAATTTTCAATTTTCCTAAAATTAAACTTAAATTAAACTTAAACATTAATGTTGAAAATATTTTGCTGAAATAGAAGCTAAAGAATAATTTTCTAAAGACTCTTCAAAAAGCCACGTTTATTTATTTCAAGTTGAAATTGAAACATCGACCTCAAAAGATTTTAGAGACATTTTGAATTCTTAACAAAGTTGTTTGAAATTCTTGATAATTTACAGAAAAATAACGTTGATGTTTTCTTATCACCTTTGTCGTTGTGTTATTCATTAAATAAAATACATTTCGTTCAAAATATCATTATTTTTATAAGATATGGTAGGTTCCTTTTTTGATAAAAGTCTATAAATATTAATTAGGAAACGTTTTTGAATGTTTAGGGAGTTGAGAAATTTAAAGAAGTTGAATAAATTGAAACTTCTCTATGTCGGTGAATGAAGTTTTTATTTGAAGTTCAAGGTGAAGTCAAATGACTGTTTTTCCCGTTTTTGACACTAAATGCGTGTCAAAAACGGGAAAAAAGAAGGAATTAAAAATTTCGTATCTGATGGAGAATTTTATATAAAATTTCATAATTACTCACTAATTGTTTCACTAATTGTAAAATTTTAATTATTTACAATATATTTACAATATATTTACAATTATTTAGTAAAAATTATGAAGTTTAATTAAAATTTTATTATGACTTTAAGAGTAGCACGTCCGCAGTTTGAAAATGAAAGATAACTTTATCATTGGACATAAAAAAGTATTATAGAAATGCAAGATGGGAAATTGTTCTGAGGAACATCGAATACTGAATGGTTGTTCAATAATATGTAGATGAATAGATAGATAAATAGAAACTTTATTAGTGCAGACAATGTAATCTTACTGAATATCCGATTTGTACGGATATCACGTGACATTGTTAGATAGAAAATATCTCGAAACTAAAGAAAAAAAAAAACAAGAAGGGAAATAAAACTTGAATTTTTCTATTTTCTTTTGAATCATTTTATTATATGCCTTACTTTCACCTTTGTTTTAATCCGCAATATAAACACTGACAGATCAAAAGCATTGATTCATTTGAATTTAAATTATTTTCTAAATGCGGGCATATGAAACTTACTCTCATATATATATATATATGAATAGAAGTGACTTGAAAATCATTTCTGAAAGTGTGCAACTTTTTTTATGAATTTTCCTGTAATTTTAGAAAAAATTAGAATTGAAGTTAGATAGTTCTTGAAGTCCTGGAATTTGAAAAAATGTCCTGAAATGTCCTGAATTTGGTACTTTTGTCCTTGAATTTTCCATATTTTACTTTTCAACATTCAATAATTTTAAAATTTTACTCAATATTTAAAAAAAAATAATTTTTTGATTCATCAAAAAATAATTTCAATTTGTCATTTGATTAAAGAAACTGGTATCTACAATATTGATTTTCAATTCTTTTTATTATAAAATAAATATTTTTGTTCAAGTAGGTTAATTTAAATTATGTTAATAGTAATATGAAATAATATTACACAGGGTTGACATAAAATTTTATTTTTGTTTTTCCCTGATTTCCAGACAAAATTTTCACTTTTTCCCTGACCCTGAAGAACATTAATAACTTCTTTTTTAAATAAACATTTAATCATTATTATTTTACTATAAAATTCTTCTTTTTTAAATAAATATTTAATCATTATTATTTTTCTATAAGAATTATTATTCTCAAATTCAATAACTTATGAGAATATTTATTATAAAACATGAGAAAATTTAAGATGACAAAGTAATAAAATCATTATTTTATTTCATAAGAATATTGTAACTAAAAATTCAAATTTACAAAGATTTTAATTTTAACCCTTTTCAAAATTCAATTATTTCTGAAAAAATTCACGCTATAATGTTTTTAATATTCAATTGTAATTTAAAATTTTAAGTGAAATTCATTTTTTAATCAATTTTTATTAGAAAATTTCCGGAGAATTCAATTATTTGAATATAAAAATAAATGATTTATTCAGTAATTGCATGTTTTTTAAAATTGAATTTTTATGAAGAATTTTATCAAAATTTTTAATAACAATTGAATTCTTTCGGCGAATTTAAAAAAAAATTGTAAGGATAAATTGCAATTTTCTCTCATTTTATTAAAAATTCTATAAAAATAATTGAAATTCTGCGATAAATTTTGTTATTTATGAAAATAATTGAATTCTTGCAACGAATTTTATTAAAAATTTTTTTTAAAGAATTGAATTCCTGTGAATAATTTTATTTGTAAAGATAATTGAATTCCAGAGAAAAACATTATTATTTATGAAAATAATTAATTTCTTGTGAAGAATTTTATTCAAATTTTTTTTAAATAATTGAATTTTTCAGAATTTTTAAAAACTTTTTATTTTTAATTCCATCTAGAAATTTCAATAAAAAATCGAAAATAATTGAAATCTGACAAAGAATTAAAAAAAAATTTTTCTTTAAATAATTGAATTTCTGTGAAAATGTTTATTTTTGAAAAAAATTGATTTCTTGGGAAGAATTTTATTAAAATTTCTTAAATATAATTGAATTGCTTAGAAGAATTTTATTTTTTACGAAAATAATTGAATTTCGAAGAGTTTTACAAACATTTTTGACAATAATTGTATTTCTAGAAAAAATGTTGTATTTTACGAAAATAATAATTGTATTCTATGACCGATTTTATTATAATTTTTCAAATTTATAAAGTATTTTATCAAAATTTTTCAAAATAATTGAATTCTCAAGAAAGAAAATAATTGATTTCTAGCGAAGAATTTTATTCGAATTCTTTTAAATAATTGAATTTCCATAAAAAAGTTATTTGTGAAAATAATTGAATTCTTAAGAAGAAATGTATTGAAAACAATTTAATTGTATAGGAAAATTTTATTAAAATTGCAATTTAATGAACTATATCTTGTAAAGAATTTTGTCAACATTTTTTTAAATAATAGAATTATTAAAAGAATTTTATTTAAATTTTTCGAAATTGAATTTCTCTGACTATTTTTTTTTTCAATTTTCTTTATATATTTTAATTCTTTCGAGAAACTAGTGAAGCTTCATTAAAAAATTTAAAATAATTGAATTGATGTGAAGAAATTTATAAAAGAAATTGATAAGTAATTGAATTCCTGTTAAATTTTTATTAAAATTTTGTTTAAATAACAGAATTCTTTTGGAAAATTTTATTAAAATAGTAGATATCAAAAATAATTGAAATGAGGAAAATGCATTTTATTTTTGAAAATAATTGAAATTTTGACATGAATTTTAATAAATTTTTTGAGTAATAATTGAATTTTAGAGAAAAATTTTATAAAAAATTTTATTTATAAAGATAATTGAAATTTTGACGAGAATGTTTAAAAATTTTTGAACATAATTGAATTTATGCGAAGTTATTTAAAAAGAAATATTATTGTCAAAAATAGAAAAAATTGAAGGGTTTGATATTAGAATTGAAGTTAGATAGAAAAAAAGTACGTAAATTAATTTATATTTTTAAATTTAGAATTTTTTCTTAAAAATGTTTATATATGACAAAAGTAGAAAAAGGAGAATATAACTGAAATCTTTCATGGAATGCACATCGAGAAACCAGAAAGTAAAATCTAGAGAAGATATAAGTGAAGGATAAAACTCGCGCACGAGGGGCAATAAATGTGTCTGTAGAATGAAGAAAAATATAGTTTTTTTTCTGGTTCACTCGGATTTTGTGTGTATTATAAGTCAGCGGCACATTTTTGCCAGCTCGTTGCAGGTGAAGAGTCGCAATTCCGAATTGCCAAAGAAGGCGGTTGACTATAAAGAACAGCGAGAGACGTCAAATGTAAAACCCACATTGCTTGGCTCATGGTGTCGCATTACCATCGCACGCGATTCACTTCCCTTTGGTATGGAAAAAAAAATTAATTCCTTAGGTTTTGAAATGTGGGCCACTCGAATGTTTTTTTTCGAATTTTTCTAGTGAGGGAGAATGGGAGAAAATTAAAATTTGAAAGGATTAAAATTTGAATCGAATAAAATTAAAGGATTAAATTGTAAAATTTTAATAAATTTTAATTTTGATAAATTTTAATTTCGATAAATTTTAATTTCGATAAATTTTAATTTTGATAAATTTTATTTTCGATGAATTGTAATTTGGATTAATTTCAATTTGAATAAATTCTGATTGATCAAATTCTACTTTTGATAAATTGTAATTTGAATAAATTCTAGTTTCTATGAACTATAAATTAAACAAATTGAATTTTAAATTAATTGAAGTCAAACGTTAAGTCGTTAAAAAAATTTCTCTAATAAGTTTACTTCATAACGACAAATTTCGAATCAACGAGTAAAAAAAAAGGAAAAAAATTCCTGAAATATACTATTTTAATAAAAAATTTCCCAAAAGAATTAAATAATTAAAAAAATTTTTTTATTATAAAATTCTTCACAAACATACAATTAATTTCATAAGTAAAAAATTTTCACAGAAATTGAATTATTTAAAAAAGAATTTTCCTAATATGTTTCGAAAAACATTAATAATTTAAATGGATTTTTACAAAATTCTACGCAAGAATTCAATTATTTTTATAAATAATAAAATTCTTTTCAGGAATTTAATTATTTCTTTAAATTTTAATAATAATTGTTGCAAGAATTCAATTATTTTTGTAAATATTAAAACTTATCGGCGGATTTCAATTATTTTTAATACAATTTTAAATGAATTCCGCGAAAAATTCAATGATTTAAAATGAGCTTGATATAATTTTGTTTATTGTAATTTAATTTTCAATTTCATTTTTAATTATTTTCAAAAATTTTAATGAGAAATTCTTCGGATAAATTCAATTAGTTTAAATACAAAAATAAATTATTTATTGAATAATTGCGCATGTTTCTTAAAATTTAATTCTTATAAAGAATTTTTTTAACAAATTTTTAAATAATTGAATTCTTTTGACGAATTTTAATAAAATTTTTTAGAATAGTTACATTTTTCGAAGAATTCGATTAAAATATTGTATCAAAAATAATTGAAA
This sequence comes from Leptopilina syphax, assembly GCA_032872505.1. Taxonomy (NCBI): domain Eukaryota; kingdom Metazoa; phylum Arthropoda; class Insecta; order Hymenoptera; family Figitidae; genus Leptopilina; species Leptopilina syphax. Next base: position 6,378,170 of record CM065476.1, on the reverse strand, counting down.
TTCTACAACGCTCTAATACTTTTAATATCCAATTATCATTTAAAATTTTAAATAAAAAATTTATTTTAAAATCAAAAAAATTATTTGACCTTTTTTTGAAAATAGTCGGAAAAAAGTCCAAACGGTCAAAACTATCCGAGGCGACCTGATATTTATATATTTAATATATATTTATATATTTTGTATAAATTTATATATTTTGTATAAATTTATATATTTTATAGATTATTTATAACCATAGAGTTTTGATTTAAGAACCAACGTGTATGTGCCGTTCCAAATGAAATTTAGTGCAGAGCGCACTTCATCTTCACGGTAAAACACGAATCGTTATTGTAATAAATTTCTCAAAATAAATTCTAATCCTTCCTGTTTCTGCATCGTGTATACCGGGACACAGCAGTACGACATCCTTCCTCATCTCATAAAATATCTCAAGAAATCGTGTATAACCCTTCCGAGGTCTCGAACCCAAGGATACATATACACTAACGGGATTTTCTTTCGCAGGGATGAATGGAGGACTGTGTGTGAGCAGCTCGGGTTATATTCCAGATCGAGAATCAAAATCATCGTCCAGTATTATATCTATATACAATAAAAAAAAAAAAAAAAGAATCTTGAAAAAATTTAACAAAACCAAAAAAAAAGAATGGGGAAAAAAATCGATGGTAACGCGTGTACGACACGAGAATGTTGGTGGGGGTGGTTAACATATTTTTTTTCAGAGTACAAACACGCGCCCACCTACGACAAGACTTGAAGAGAAATGGTAACGGTTTACTCATCGGGTTACGTTTTCTTCATCTCTCTCTCGTGAACCTTTTTCAGAAATTGACCCTATTTGTGGTTATTTTAAATGTGTGCGGAATTTTTTTTTCTAATCCCGTGTAAAAATTTTAGGCTTCGTACTCGACACTGAAAGAAAAAGTACCTTATAATTTTTTTTAACTAATATTGATTTCTTTTAGGAATTTTTATTAAAAGTAGTAGATATTCAAAATTATTAAATTGAGGAAAGTTTTTGAAAATAATTAAAATTTTGCCAAGAATTTTATTAAAAATTTTTGAAAATAATTGAATTTTTGAGAAGAATTTTACTAGTTTTGAGAATAATTGAATTTCTGCAATCATTTGTAATTGCTTTAAAATTCAATTTTTTTTAGTGTTTTTAACTAAAATTCTTTTATAAATCCATTATTTTTAATAAAATTGAATTTTTGCAAAGTTTTTTTTTTTTGAAAATTCTGAAAAATAAGATTTTTGAAAATTTTCAATTCTATTGTTTCAAGATAATTGAATTTTTATAAACGAATAATTGAAAATTTTTGTAATAATTGAAATTTCTTTACATTCAATTAAAAATAATTAATTTTAAAAATAATTCTTTTTTCAAAAATAATCATTCAATTTTGAAAAATTTCTTCGCACTATATTCAATTATTTTCATAAATAGTTAAACTCATTGCAGAATTTCAATTATTTTTAATTCAATTTTAATCGAATTCCTTGAAAAATGTAATTATTCTTAAAAATTTTATTAAAATTCGTCGAAAGATTTCAATTATTTCTAGAAACTGTAAAAAAAATTCTTTTCAAGAATTCAATTATTTTGATAAATAGCAAAATTCTTCAGAATCTTTTGAATATTATTTTTTTAAAAAATTAATTAATTTCTTTAAAAATTATTTTTTAAAAAATTTTTTAAATATTTAATTATTTTCATAAATTTCCATAAAATTCTAAAAAAAACAATTCAATTATTTTCAAAAGTAATAAAATTCTTTGCAGAAATTCAATTAGTGTGATACTTTTTAATAAAATTGAATTAATCAAATTTTCAATTATTTAATTTCTGTGAAGAATTTTTTTACTTTTGAAGATAATCGAATTTTGCAAAAAAATTTATCAGAACTTTTGTAAATAATAAAATTTCCAGGATGAATTTTATTATTTATGAAGATAATAAAAATTTTTAGGAGAAATTTAAAAAAAAAATTTGAAAATAATTTAATTTCTGCGAAGAATTTTATTACTTTTGAAAATAATTGAATTTCTAGGAAAAATTTTATTATTTATAAAGATAATTGAAAATTTGACAAGAATTTTACTAAAACTCTTTGCAAATAATTTAATTTCAGAGAAGAATTTTATTACTTTTGAAAATAATTGAATTCCTGTGAATAATTTTATTAATTTTGGCAAATAATTAAATTTCTGTGGAGAATTTTATTAAAAGTTGTGAAAGTAATTGAATTCTTGCAAAGATTTTTATTAATATTTGCAAAAAAATTTATTTATCGTAAAAAATTCAATTGAATTTTGAAAATAATTGATTTTTTTGCGAAGAATTTTATTAAAATTCCTTAATAAAATAATTCAACTTTCGCGAAGAAAATTTTGTATTGAAAACAATTCAATTCTTATAATTAATTTAATCAAAATTTTTCAAAATAATTAAATTTCTTGAGAAGAATTTTAGTAATAATTGAAAATAATTGAATTCTTACGATAAATTTGATGAATTTTTGAATTCCTTTGAAGAATTTTATTAATTTATAAAAAAAGAAAATTACTGTCAAGAATTTTCAAGTTTTTAAAAAATAATTGAATTATTGTAAAGAATTTTATTAATTTTAAAAAAATAATTGAATTCCTGTGAATAATTTTATTAATTTTTGGCAAAGAATTGAATTTCTGCGTAAAATTTTTTTTTAAACGTTTTGAAAATAATTGAATTATTGCAAATATTTTTATTAATATTTGAAAATAATTGAATTCATAAGAAGAATTTTATTTCAAAATTTGTGAAAATAATTTAATTTTTGCGAAGAATTTTCATTACTTTTGAAGATAATTGAATTTCTGCGAAGAATTTTCATTACTTTTGAAAATAATTGAATTTCAGAGAAGAATTTTATAATTTATAAAGATAATTGAAATTTTGACAAGAATTTTATTAAGATTTTTGTTAAATAATTGAATTTCTGCGAAGAATTTTCATTACTTTTGAAAATAATTGAATTTCAGAGAAGAATTTTATAATTTATAAAGATAATTGAAATTTTGACAAGAATTTTATTAAAATTTTTGTTAAATAATTGAATTTCGGAGAAGAATTTTATTATTTATAAAAATAATTGACATTTTAAAGAGAATTTTTTAAAAAAATGTTAAAAATACCTAATTAAAATTTTGCTACATGAATTTCATTTAATTTTTTAAAATTTTGTTCCTGATTGTGTGATATTAGTGTATCTGTTGTCGAGAAATGTGATTTTTTTTACAATTTTGACAATTTCGTGTTTTTTTTCGTTTTTTCTAAAATTTCATGCGACTTTTTTGGAAATTTTATGCGACTTTTCGTGACTTTTGTTGTAAATTTATGCGACTAAAGCGACTTTTTTTTTGGCCATGGTGGCCACTATTTATTTTGACGATTCTTTTTATCGAATTGACTTCTTATTTAATTTTTTTTAATAAAAAAAAACTACTCAAAAGAAAAAAAATTTGTGCAAATTTACCGGCCCTCTAAAGGTTAAAGAACAAGAATATTTCAAGATATAGAGCGTAAGGTAAAGGATAATAATTACGTTAACTCCACAGGTTGCTGATCGAAAGCAACACACATGTGGAAAGAAACGATCTACAGACGACTCGGTTTAGGATTATAATCAATTCTAATATACGTGCGTATTAAACGCCACGTGTGGTAAAGCCACATACAGGGCTTTTCTTTCTTTTTTCTTTTCTTTTTTTTTTTTTCTTGCTACGTACATGGTGCACTGCAGTGCATTCACCATATTCTGCGACCACATATTCATGCACGAGTTGCGAATTAAATTTGATGCTGTGAGAGCCACGCCACCTTCACGCACAGACAAACACTTATGATATAAATACGGAAACATACGCGTTCAATCTAATCAGTTGGGTTTCGTGACAAGCGCCACTTTATTCGATGATTTAATGCAATTTCATATAAACCAAATTGATCCAATAAACTAGAAAGCTCATAATTTTTTTTTCCTCTTCCACTCTTTGCGCCTGTATGCACTGATAATAAAGATCACATAATGTCAGTTATTTATTCTTTAGACACTTTCTCTGTATTATAATTAATAACATTATGAAAATTTGAAAGCTGAAATATTTACAAGTTAGTTCTTAAATTCTACGTAGAATGAGGTAAAAATTTATTTTAATCAAATTACTTTTGTATACAAAATAATGTAATATAATACAAAAGTATTATTACTAACGAAATTCATTCTTCGAACGTATTTATTAAACTAAATCAAATGCAGACTTCGTACTCGATAAACAATTTTGAAAAAGTAGCAAAAAGTAGCTTAAAGAAAAAAGTATCTATCGATATGATTAAACTTGAAAACTCTATTTTTTTATTATTTTTTTAATTACAATCAAAAATAGAATAATTTTTCAAAATAAATAATTAAATACCTATTTATTTTTAAATACCTAATTTTTAAATACCTAATTTTTAAATACCTATTTATTTTTATTTATTTAGGAATTAAAATATTTCAAATGATTTTAATGTAACGCATTTTTGAAAAACTATTTCTAAAAATTACAAAAGTAATTCTTTCAAAATTAAATCATTTTTTCTTGAAATTTATAAATAAAATTATTCAAAACTATAATAATTTTATTTTATTCAATTCTAAATCAATTCTTATTAGAATGTTCTACGAGAATTCAAAAAATACAAAAATAAATAATTTTTTGAATGATTGAATATCTCTTAAATTTGAATTCCTGTAAGGAACTTTATCAACAGTTTTTAAAATAATTGAATTTTTACAAAAAATTGCATTAAAATTTTTGATAATAATTAAATTCATTTTCAAGAAATGTAATAAAAATCGAATTGAAAATAATTATTACACTAAGAAGCAAAATATATATCGAATTTTTTTAAATAATTGAAATCCTGGGATGAGTTTTATTATTTATGCCAAAAATTGAATTTTTGTCACCGAACTTTAATAAAGTTTTCGAAGTTACTGCATTCTTGAGAATTTAAAAAAAACTTTTTAAAGAAATAATTTTTTTCAAAATATTTTATGAAAATTGTGTTTTAAATAATTGAATTTCTTTAAAAATTGTATATTAGTTATGAAAATAATTAAATTCTTTCAAAAAATGTTATTAAAATTATATTGGAAACAATTCGATTACTATAAAGAATGTCATTAAATTTTTTTAAAATAATTGAATTCTTTTAAAGGATTTTATTAAAAGTTTTAAAAGTATTGTTGCGTTTTTCGCAGAATGTACTTTAAAAAAATTTCTTAAAATTATATTGAACGCAATTCAATTATTATAAATAATTTTATAAAAATTGTTTAAAATAATTGAATTCTTTCAAAGGATTTTATTAAAATTTCTAAAAGTATTGTTGCGTTTTTCGCAGAATGTACTTTAAACAAATTTGTTAAAATTATATTGAACGCAATTCAATTATTATAAATAATTTCATAAAAATTGTTTAAAATAATTGAATTCTTTCAAAGGATTTAAGTAAAATTTTTAAGAATAGTTGCATTTTTCGCTGAATTCGTTTAAATTTGTATTAAAAATAATTGAAATCCTGCGATAAGTTTAAAAATTTTTTAAAATAATTGAATTTTTGCAAAGAATTTTGTTAACACTTGTAAAAAATAATTGAATTCCTGAGAAGAATTTTATTATTTAAAAAAATATTGAATTCTTGGAAGTTTATAAATTTTTTGTAGAAATTGAATTTTTGCGAAGAATTTTACAAAAATTTTATTTATTTTACGAAAATAATTGAATCCCTGTAAAAAAAATTTTATTATTTATGAAAATAATTGGATTTTTGCAAAGAATTTTGTTAAAATTCATAAAAAATAATTGAATTCCTGAGAAGAATTTTATTATTTAAAAAAAATTGAATTCTTGGGAAGTTTATTAATTACTTTTAGTAATTAAATTCTTGTTGAGAATTTTACAAAAATTTCTTTAAATAATTGAATTCCTGCGAATAATTTTATTATCCGTGTAGATAATTGAATTTTTCCGAAGAATTTCATTAAAATTTTTGAAAATAATTAAATTCTTTGAAGAAATATAATTAAAAATTATATCAAACTCATTTTAAATAATCGCATTTTTCGCGGAATTAATTTAAAATTGTATCAAAAATAATTGAAATCCTGCGATGACTTTTAATATTTATAAAAATAATTGAATTCTTGCAACGACTATTATTAAAATTTAAAAAAATAATTGAATTCCTGAGAAGAATTTTATTATTTATAAAAATAATTAAATTCTTGCGAAGAATTTTATAAAAATCTATTTAAGTAATTGATTTTTTTGAAAAATATTAGGAAAATTCTGTTTTAAATAATTGAATTCCTGTGAAAATTTTTTTATTTTTGAAAATAATTGAATGTTTGCGAAGAATTTTACAAAAATTTTTTAAAATTATTGAATTCTATTGGTAAATTTTTAATTAAAATAGAAAATATAAAAAATCATTGAATTACGAAAAATTTGTGAAAATAATTGAATTGTTTTAAAAAGTTTTATTAAAAGTTTTTGAAAATTTTTTTGAAGAATTTTATTCAAATTGTTATGAGTAATTTTTTTATTTCAACTATAAACAATTATTTGATTCAAACTTAATTTTTTCCTTAGTGAAGTCAAAGAAATTTTACTAATAATTTCCGTATTTGAATCAAATACCAATTAAAATCGATATTTACCAAACGAAAATGTAAATTAAAATTGACTTAAATAAAAATTCATAAATAGTTTTTCCTTCCATTTATTTATAAAGACATTTTTTTCGATTTTTGTAAGATGATGGAAAAAATTAAAAAAGAAAAATGTCTTTCTTAATATAAAGACGACGTTTCGGAGGTTTGGTTCGCCACGTCGTCTTATATTAGAAAAGATAATTATTTTTCGTTTTTAATTTTTTCCCTCATCTTCCAAAAATCCGAAAACAAATTTCTTTACAAAAATTTATAAATTTGACTAAATTTTGGAAATATGGGAGGAATTGAAAATTTTTTTTTTTTTGCTCAAAATTAATTTCTCCTTGATCCTTATCACGAGCGAGAAGAAATTATTTTTTCTTTGTCGGGGAAAGTGTTTTATTTTCCGGGAGGTCTTTAATTTAATATATTAATTAGAATTTATTTTCGTGAGATTTTTTAATTATGAGTGTGCCAATCAGGGAGAAATGGCCTTTTGCCCTTCCGCAGATGAATATTGTGAATTCTTAGGGAGAAAGTGATGAACTTCAAGTAGCATACAGAATCCGTGATCGCTATCTTTGTGATGATTCTCTTCACGTCATATAAATATATACGTATAGAAAATGGGGAAGATTTTATATTTCCTGCACGCTGTCAGTCTTAACTTGAGGGAAAAAAATCTTTTTCGAAAACTACATTACGATGTTGTAGATTACATAAGGTCAATTATAAATAAATAGCTATAAACAAAAGTAGTATATTAAAAATTAAAAATGTGTATATAAATGTGCATACAAACTTATTTATATAATTGTGTGTGTGACGATGATAATTATTGGAATAAATATAATAGCTTCTTTGACAATGTAATAATATATAATATTTGTGGGATAATTATAGAATATCGTTGGCAAATGGCAACAATATATAACAATATATAGTTGTAATTGGTGTATGTACAGTAAGAGTAAAATATTTTTGACATTATGGTGTATAATATAATAATTATAATAATTAGTGGTTGAATTTTAAATACAGTGATGGTTACTATTCTTTACTGTGTTATACAATTATTGTACTTTACATGCTTTCCTGATTTATATAGAAATTTCTTTTTCTTTGTTTCAGGTGAGTACCTTCTACAACAATCTTGATGCTTTTTCTCCTTCGAAAACTATTTCTGTGAGTACAGATTGTAATTTTTTAATTTGAAATTTTATATTAAGTAGGTAAACTTAAAAATTAGTTTTTGGTATTTAGTTTAATATCAAAAAGGAAAAATTGCCACTTTAACTATTTTCTCTGAATTAATATTTTGAGCCAGAGAAAAAATATTTTTGCAAAATTTGAAAATTGTAGTTAGTAACTAGCAACAATTCTTACTTAAATTCTTACCTTTTTTTAAATAAAATTAGCAAAATTAAAAATAATGGAATTAAAAAATTTTCTAATTTAAATTTTTGTTGAAAACACTAAAAAAAATTCAATTTTGGAGAAATTGGAAATAATTGCAGAAATACAATTATTTAAAAAGAAAATTAAAATTCTTCTTATAAAATTCAACTATGTTTCAAATTTGAAAAAAATGCTCATAAATATCGCAATTATCTTTATAAATAACAAAATTCTTCTCCAAAGTTCAATTATTTTCATAAATGGCAAAAAAATTCTTGGTAAATTTTAATTATTTTCAAAAATAAAATGCATTTTTCTAATTTCAAAGATTTTCATTATCTAATATTATAATAAAATTTACCAAAAAGAATTCTATTATTTTAATAAAATTGTATGAAAACATTTAATTATTTTCAAAAATAATAAAAATTTCACAAGAATTCAATCATTTTCAAAAAAAATTAAAATTCTTCTTATAAAATTCGACTATGTTTAAAATTTGAAAAAAATTCTCTAAAAAATCCCAATTATTTTTATAAATAACAAAATTCTTGTTCAAAGTTCAATTATAAATGTCAAAAAAAAATTATTGTCCTAATTTCAATTATTTTCATAAATAAGATATTTTTTTTAAGGAATTCAATTATTATTTTCATAAAAAATAATTTTAAATTCTAGAAAATAATAATTGAATTAAAATGATGAAAATAATTTTGATGAAGTCACAGTAACAATATGATTATAATATAAAATAATGATTTTATCTCTCGGTCATTTTTAACTATTATAAGTTGTTTAATTTAAAAAAGGTTTGAATTAAAAATTTTTGAATGTCTTAATTTCTGTGGGAAAAACCTGTTTCAAAAATAAAATTAAAAATAGGAATTTTTCAAATATTTTTCTTCTTTTTCCAAAACAAAATATTAATTTTGTTAAAAAAAATTGTGATTCATAAACAAAAATAATGCAAAATAAATGAATTTTCTATTTCTTAATCACAGTTCTTTAACAATTATTTATTATATTTCTTTCTTTTTTCTTCTTTGAAAAAAATGTTAATAAAACTGTTTGAAAAAATTAAATTATTCTCAAAAAGTTTCAAGAAAATTTTTTGCAAGAATCCACTTATTTTGAATATCTACTATTTTAATAAGATTTCACAAAAGAATTCAATTATTTAATGAAAATATTTAATAAAATTCTTTTCTAAAATTTAATTATTTTCATAAATAAAAGAATTTATAGATAAAAATTCAATTATATTTAAGGATTTTAATAAAATTCGTTTATAAGAATTTAAATATTTTTAATACAATATTCTGACTAAATTCATTGAACAAATTTTAATATACTTTTTTGCAAACATTCAAATATTATAAAAAAAAAATATTAAATTCTTCCCAAAAGTTCAATTATTTTGAAAATTTGAAATTTAAATTGAAATTTTTTAAAGGAAATTCAATTATTTAAAAATTAAAATAAAATTTTCATAAATTTAAAAAAAATTTTTTCTAAGAAATTAATTACTTAAAACAATTTTTGTAAAATTCTCCGAAAGAAGTCAATTGTTTTTAAGGATTTTCATAAAATTTGATTATAAGAATACATGTATTTTTAATAAAATTGTAATTGAATTCTTAGAAAAAATTTTAATAGAATTCCTTGCAAAATTTCAATTATTTTCCCAAATAATAAAATTCTGCACAGAAATACAATTATTTTAAAAAAATGTCAATAAAATTCTCTGCATGAATTCAATTATTTTTTTCAAATAATAAAACTCATCACAGAGATTCAATTATTTAAAAAAAAATTTAATAAAATTCTTTGCAGCAACTCAATTACTTTCATAAATAATGTATTTCTTCCCAGAAATTTAATTATTAAAAGAATTGCATTAAAATTCTTTATAAGAAATGATCTATTGTTCATATAATTATTTTTTGTTGTAGTTAAATAATTGAATTATCTTAAAACATTCTGACCAGAGTAGATTTAAAAATGAATTTTAGCTACGATTTTAGATTAATAGCAAAGTTATAATTTAAATTTTAAGAAGTTATTGGATTTGCGATTAGTAGACACCCTGAATAATTCTATCAAAAAATAGGAGAAAATTTTTCTTTAATTTTCTCAGTGAGAAAAATTACCATCAGCACATAAAAAAAAAAATTGTACTCGCGCAGAAATACAAGAAACAAATGAAAAACCATTAAAACGCAACCGAATGTGACTTGGAACATTAATTAAAAGTCCGTGACTTAATGTCATTCGAAGACAGTAAAGAAAGGATTTTCGCAAATCACGATCATCACGAAATCACAAAAGGACCCCAGCCCAATGGTTCCTTACAAAGAGTCTTTCTCTCTCTCTATATATATATATAAACACTATCACTTTCTCCTGCATATCCGATCCTCCTCTTCCTGAATATCCATGGAACCAAAAGAAAATAAGAGTTCATGAGAGACATCAAACAATATTCCCTGATTTATTAGCTGAATTCAAAACAACATTGTTGTGTACCTAAGGCTGATTTCCTAATCGATAATTTATTGGGTCACTTATAAGGGAAATGTGACATTACTAGAAATTCGATTTGATACCACCTCCCCCCCTTTTTTTCTGCTATCTATTACGTCATAATTTTCCCACAACGGAAATATGTTTTCGTTTTTTTTTTTTTTATCAATATAAACGAATGTTTTATGAAGTTGGTGAGTTATATATTTAACTCGACATCCTGCGATTTAAAGTGACGTTACACTGACGGCAATTATGACACTTAATGGTATCGCTTTTAAGATAAGAAAAAGGTATGAGTACAATACGGGTCTTGAGAACAGATTGGGACTGTCAACATGTATATGCAAGTCGAGACATTGTTAGAGTAGAGAGAGAGAGAGAGAGAGAGAGAGAGAGAGTGATTACTCAAGATAATTCTTATCAAAAATGCACTCGTCTACAGGGAATTCAACTATGGGATATAATTTTTTTTTTGGTTGGTATTTTTCGGTCCAAATATTGTATATATACTTTGTTAGAAATCAGGGAGGTAGGAGTGTTTCAGAAAAATAAGTTGGAATAAAAATTCAAATAATTATGAAGATTAACTACTCTCTAAATTTGAATTAGTATAAAAATGTTTACTAATTTGAATTAGTGACTGACTTTTTGCTTTTAAATTAGTAAATTTTACTAATAAATAGTAATTTCTACTAATTTATTAGTAAAATTCACTAATTCAGAAACAAAAAGTCAGTCACTAATTCTTTCATTCGTTCATTCACTTTTTCTGTCCCTCACACTATGAAGCGAGCTCTGAAGTTGTCTTTTGTTTATACTTTTGTTTTTTGTCATCTTTTAGATAGATTGTATATTATATTATTAGATTACAATTATTTTTATTTTTATAATTAATTCAAAATTGTAATGAAAAATAGAAATCATCAGAATTTTTTTCACTTCTTTTCATTAAAAGACTAAAATTTTCTTAAATATTATGTTTTGTCAAATTGAAATTATTTTTGTTCTTTACTTCTAAAGAAAATTAGAAAATTGTTAAAGATTAAGAAATAGAAAATTGATTTATTTTGTATTTTTCTTTATGAATCACAATTTTTTTAACAAAATTAATATTTTGTTTTAGAAAAAGAAGAAAAATATTTGCACAATATTCCTATTTTTAATCTTATTTTTGGAACAAGATTTTCCACAAGAATTAAGAAATTCAAAAATTTCAAATTCTAACCTTTTTTTAAATGAAACAACTTATAAATATATTTTTTATAAAACATGAAGACACCGATTGCTCCGAGTCTAAGACTCGGAGAGATCGATTTCTTCATGTTTTCTAATAATTAAAGATGATCGAGAGATAAAATTATTATTTTATATTATAAGAATATTGTTACTGTAACTTCATTAAAATTATTTTCATCATTTTAATTCAATTATTATTTTCTAGAATTAAAATTATTTTTTATGAAAATAATAATTGAATTCCTTGAAAAAAATTTTTTCATGAATATAATTGAATTTGTGTGAAATTTTTATTATTTATAAAAATAATTAAATGTTTGCATAAAATTTTATTAAACTTTCTTTTTTAAATAATTGAACTCTTTTTGGGAAATTTTATTAAAATTGTAGATATTGAAAATCATTAAAATTAGAAAATTTTTTGAAAATTATTGAAAGGAGAAAAATTTTGTTACTTATAAAGATAATTGAAATTTTTACGAGAATTTTTTTTTTGAAATTTTGAACATAGTTGAATTTTATAAGAAGAATTTTATTTTTTCTTCAAATTATTGAATTTTTGCAATTATTTGAAAATTCTATTATTTTATTTTAAAATTTTTTCGAAAAAAATCCATTTGATTAAAATCTTTGAAATAATTGAAATCCTCACAAGAATTTTCTTACTTATGAAAATAATTGAATTTTTATGAAGAATTTTGTTAAAATTTTAAAATATAATTGAATTCCCATAAAAAATTTAATTATTTATAAAAAAAAAATTGAAATCCCCTAAAAAATTTACTTATTTATAAAAATAATTGAATTCTTTACAAGAATTTTATTATTTTTTGAAATACTTGAATTTGTCAGAAGAATTTTGTTATTTATGAAAATAATTGAATTTTTTTGAAGAATTTTGTTAAATTTTTTGAAAAATAATTGAATTCCCCTAAAAAATTTAATTATTTATAAAAAAAATTGAAATCCCCTAAAAAATTTACTTATTTATAAAAATAATTGAATTCTTTACAAGAATTTTATTATTTTTTGAAATACTTGAATTTGTCAGAAGAATTTTGTTATTTATGAAAATAATTGAATTTTTTTGAAGAATTTTGTTAAATTTTTTGAAAAATAATTGAATTCCCCTAAAAAATTTAATTATTTATAAAAAAAAAAATTGAAATCCCCTAAAAAATTTACTTATTTATAAAAATAATTGAATTCTTTACAAGAATTTTATTATTTTTTGAAATACTTGAATTTGTCAGAAGAATTTTGTTATTTATGAAAATAATTGAATTTTTTTGAAGAATTTTGTTAAATTTTTTGAAAAATAATTGAATTCTCCTGAAAAATTGAATTATTTATAAAAAAAAATTGAATTCTTTACAAAAATTTTGATTAAAATCTTTGAAATAATTGAAATTTTGTAATGAATTTTATTATTTTTTGAAATAATTGAATTCTTACGAAAAATTTTAATATTTTTTATATTAATTGAATGTTTGAGAGGAATTTTTTAACATTTTTTTTTAATAATTAAATTGTTTTAAATTTAAATTTAAATTAGATAATTTTTAAAGATTATTGTTTTTAAAATTACTAATTATATTTAAAAAAGGGAGTAAGAAATTAGCCGCGCGCTTTGGCGCGCGAATTGTTGCTAGTTAACTATAATAATTTGAATTTTCTTTCATTCTTTCACTTTTTCTGTTCCTCACACTCTGAAGTTGTCTTTTGTTTATACTTTTGTTTTATGTTATTTTTAGATTGATTGTATATTATATTATTGTTACAAATATTTTTATTTTATTTTAATTTTAATTAATTTTATTTTAATTAATTCAAAATTGTAATGACAAATAGAAATCATCAGAATTTTTTGTCTCTTCTTTTCATTAAAAGATTAAAATTTTGATAAATTTTATGTTTTGACAAATTGAAATTATGCAAATTTTTGTTTTTTACTTCTAAACAAAAATAGAAAATATAACAGATAAATAGTAAATACAGGAAATTTTAGAATTAGCTAGAAAAAAAAATTTTTTTGCATAGTTCTGAAAAGAAATTCAGAAATGAAGTAAAATTTTTTTTTTTTTGTTATGATATAGAGAGGTGAAAAAGGTCGGGTCTCCTCCGCTCGTAACGAGACCGCGTGCCGCGAATGACAGTCCCGTATTAATAGTAAAGTGTCCATACGCGTTTGAAAATCACTAGTTTCTAAGCACGGTTAAGATAATGGATGGTTATTATTTTCATGACGTGAGTGTCCTCAGGGTTCGTGATCCTCCCACTCTCATTCGACAAAACAACCACGAAAGTTTGTTGCATCTTCCGCACAGGGAAGAGACATCACACCCATTGAACTGACCCATATCCCACGAGAGTCTGTCACGTCTTCGATTATTATTATGACCATGAGAATTACAAATGTTTTCCTAGTCGTCATCTTCGAAAAGAAGGGAAAAAAAAATTCTGTCACTCATTCGACAAGAAATTTTTTTTTCTTTTTTAGAAATTCTTTTAAAAGATAGTGCTGTAAATTATTATTATTATTATTGATCGGGACATACTTAAAAACACTTTTTCATTTTCATATTAAATTATATTTTGAAAATAAAAGTAAAAATTATTATAAGCAAAAAAAGGTTTTAAATGCACACATATGAAAAATTTGTTAAATTTGTTAATGTATATTTCATTAATTATTCAAAATAGTGGATTTATAAACGAATTTCACTCAAAAAGTCTTTAAAAAATTGAATTTTTGAAAAATTATACACGGATAGTAAAAAAAAATAAAGAAGTAGTTTAAAAAAATCGACGTAATTTTAGAATTAGTTTAAAGTGTAAGTTTTTTTTTTTGGTCAACAAACATCAGATTAGATAATAGGGGAAATTCTGTAGGGAATGAAAGCAGTCTGATGGGAAAATTTGTTGAAGAGAAGACTGTATACTGGTAGGAGAAACGAGACGATAAGCCTCTAGTGATTCTTGTGAATGATGCAAAAAGAGGTACCAAGCACATATACCCTCGATGGTATTTACCAAAGTACAACAGGCTTCGTAACTGGTCACCTATATCTAAGGCAGATAATGTCACCCGATAACTAAACGAATATCCGCAAAAACGAACCCAACTCACTCCAGATTTGAAAATTACTCTCTCGCGCGTTCGAGCAAAATCTAGAAAGTTCATTTCATCACTCAAGATTAGTCTATATAATACTAGATAGATAAATTTTCCACACAACACCCTGTGTGTATAAATCTATTCAAAAAACCTTCACATTACTGTATTAAGCCAAAATCAAAGAATCAAATCTAAAAATAATAAAAAAAAAATAAAAAAAAAAATAAACATCTAAAAAAAATCTACTAATAATTAGTAAAATTCCACTATTTGTTAGTCAAATTATTACTAAATCATTTGGTGAATGACTTTTCGTCATTTCATTAGTAACTTTCTACTAATTCAGATTTAGAGAGTTTAGGACTCGAACTAGGTCCGTAAATCCCGTAAAGGTCCGTAAATTTGCTTCAAGTCTGTATAAGTCAGTTTTTTTTTTAAAAAAAAAGGTCCGTAAACGATTGCAGAAATTCAATTATATTCAAAAAATACTAATAAAATTCTTCGCAGAAATTCAATTATGTTCAAAAATTTTTTTTAAATTCTCGTCAAAATTTTAATTATTTTTAGACATAATTAAATTCTTCTCCGAAATTCAATTATTTTCGAAAATTTTAATAAAATTCTTGGCAAAATTTTAATTATTTAAATTTAAATCTCATAAATAATGTTATAAAAAAAATTTGTAAATAATTTAATTCTTTTAACGAATTTTAATAAAATATTTAAGAATAATTACATTTTTCGAGTGATTAAAATTGTATTAAAAATAATTGAAAAACTGCAATGAGTTCTACTATTTATGAAAATAATTGAATTCCTAAAAAGAATTTTATTATTTATGAAAATAATTGAATCCCTGTAAAAAGTTTTATTATTTAATTATTTATGAAAGTAATTGAAATTTTGCAAAGAATTTTGTTAAAATTTTTACAAAATAATTGAATTTCTGAGAAGAATTTTATTATTTAAAAAAAATTGAATTCTTGTGAAGTTTATTAATTTTTTTTAGTAATTAAACTCTTGTGAAGAATTTTACAAAAATTTCTCAAAATAATTGAATTCTTGCGAAGAATTTTATTATCCGTGTGGATAATAAAGTCCGAAGACTTTCATTAAGATTTTTGAAAATAATTAAATTCTTTGAAGAAATATAATTAAAAATGAAATTGAAAATAATGATAAAATTCTAATAAACCAATTATATCAAACTCATTTTAAATAATTGAATTTTTCGCGGAATTCATAAAAAATTGTATCAAAAATAATTGAAATCCTGCGATGAGTTTCAATATTTATAGAAATAATATTGAATTTTTATATCGATTTTAATTGAAAAAAAAAATTAAATTCTCAAGAAAAATGTTATTATTTAGAAAATTAATTGAATTCTTGCCCCAAAAATTGATTAAAATCTTTTAAATCATTCAAATTTTGCAACCAATTTTATTATTTTTGAAAATAATTTAATTTCTCAGAAGAATTTTATTATTTTTATGAAATTAATTGAATTCTTTCCAAAAAAATTGATTAAAATCTTTGAAATAATTGAAATCCTCACAAGAATTTTCTTACTTATGAAAATAATTGAATTTTTATGAAGAATTTTGTTAAAAAATTTAAAACATAATTGAATTCCCCTAAAAAATTCAATTATTTATAGAAAAAAAATTGAAATCTCCTAAAAAATTTACTTATTTATAAAAATAATTGAATTCTTTAGAAGAATTTTATTTTTTTTTAAATACTTGAATTTGTCAGAAGAATTTTATTATTTATGAAAAAAATTGAAATTTTGCAAAGAATTTTGTTAAAATTTGTAAAAAATAATTGAATTCCTGAGAAGAATTTTATTATTTAAAAAAAATTGAATTCTTGGGAAGTTTATTAATTTTTTTTACTAATTAAATTCTTGTGAAGAATTTTACAAAAATTTCTCAAAATAATTGAATTCTTGCGAAGAATTTTATTATCCGTGTAGATAACTGAATTTTTCCGAAGACTTTCATTTGAAAATAATTAAATTCTTTGAAGAAATACAATTAAAAATGAAATTGAAAATAATGATAAAATTCTAATAAAGAAATTATATAAATTTCATTTTAAATAATTGCATTTTTCGCGGAATTCATTAAAAATTGTATTAAAAATAATTGAAATCCTGCGATGAGTTTTAATATTTATAAAAATAATTGAATTTTCGTCACCGTACTTTTAATAAAGTTTTTAAAATAATTACATTCTTGAAAAGAATTTAAAAAAAAATTTTTATAAAGAAATTATTTTTTTTTAAAAATTTTATGAAATTTGTGTTTTAAATTTAAATAATTGAATTTATTTGAAATTTGTTTATAAGTTATAAAAATAATTGAATTCTTGCAACGATTATTATTTAAATTTAACAAAAAATAATCAAATTCCTGCGATGAATTTTATTACTAATGAAAATAATTGAATTTTGTTAAAATTTGTATAAAATAATTGAATTCCTGAGAAGAATTTTATTATTTTGAAAATAAATTGAATTTTTGGGAAGTTTATTAATTTTTTTTAGTAATATTGAATTCTTGCGAAGAAATTTATAGAAAATTTCTAAATAATTGAATTCCTGTGAAATTTCTATTATTTTATGCAAATAATTAAAGGTTTGTCAAGAATTTTATTAAAATTTTTGAAAATAATTGAATTTCGTATAAGAATTTTATTATTTCTAAGAATAATTCAAATTTTGATGAGAATTTTTAAAAATTTTTTGAACCAAATTCCAGTAGTTAAATCAAATATAAAATTCCACCTTTAATTATTAACTTTTTCTGAAAACCTTTAAAATTTAATTGAGTTAAATAAAAATGCGTTGATACTAATAATTATTTATTTGACAATTGGACAAGTTTAATTGAATCAAATAAATATTTTTCCAAGTGCAACAGATATCATTTTGTACTGAACTGTTCTTTAACGTGTATTATATATTTGAATAAGAGAACCGTTATTTGTATAAAAGGTTTGTGTGTTCTGAAATCATTAAATATTTCCTACCACACACGTGACAAGGCAATTTCATTGCAGAGTGCAATTTCCGTATTTTTCACAAATTTACAGACAAATATAATAATGTATTTAGGTGTTTATATATGTATACTTTCTTGTATATATTGTTTATTTCTTACTCTCACGATGTCTTGTGTTGTAAACGTTTTTACGATGACAGTTGAAAGCACATACACACACAAATGCGCGCAAAAGAAACATTAAAAACTTTTGCAAAATGCCTGAGTGGAAAAATGAAAATGAAAGTTTTCATAACGGAATCTTCACGCGCAAAACGAACTCCAACTCACAAGAGAGAGAGAGAGAGAAGTGTGCCATGATGTGACGAGTCGTTAAAATATACTCCTGCGGAAGCAGATAACCTTACAAAATGATCGGTTATTTTTCGCATCGTTGTCAACTTTATTAAAAGTTAATTATGAACGAAATTCTCAAGGTTCGCGCAGATGATTAAGAGGATAAAAAATAAATGCCACGCGATCATTATATCTTTATATGTGAGATGTCAATTTTACAGCCGACTAGGAAACTTTCTTATCTTCTTTTTCTTCTTCATCATCGTAAAGGATGAAATAAGATAGCAAATTATTTATTCAAAGGAAAAAGTTCATGTGTCACTTTTAACTAATTGTAAAGTTGGAAGTTAATTAGTGACAGGTTGATGAAAGTGTTGGGCTTTTTTTTCTGGTACGAATAAACACGACAGATGTTTATTTTTTTTTCGCGCGCGGTTAATTTTTGCACCTTGTGAAATTCATGTAAACCTACGTCTGTAAATCAGGAGAAATTAAATCTTCACTCTCGTTAAAGAAATATGACAACTTGTTTTTTACTCGTTGGCAAATTGTTTGAGACAATTGATGTGGCTTATTTTGCAAACTGGTTCTCTTTAGAATGTGAAATTACTCTTAATTTTATTCTATTCAGATAATTAATTTATTATAATTATAATTACAATTACAATTATAATTACAATTATAATTACAATTATAATTACAATCACAATTACAATTATAATTACAATTATAATTACAATTATAATTACAATTATAATTACAATTACAATTATAATAAAATGAAGTCTACTGGGATTAATATCCAGAAAGTTAATTCTCAAAAGTCAAAATTTTCACCTCTCCGTATATAAGCATTAAATTCACTAATTAACATTTAACCGTAAGTAATTAGAAAAGACTATAGTCTACTATAGGAAAAATTTCTTTGATATTTTCTGCAAAAACACGAATACGAGTGAGAGTGATATTTCTTTTAATTTCAATGCTATGACCTGCACGACTTTTGGTTCTGGTTGTTTAAAGAAGAAGCATAAGAAGAAACCTCGGCTCTCTTGAAACCGGATTAAATTGTCTAAAATTGAACATTTAAGAAACAGTTGGAAAAGAAAAATCTTACGAGGAACTTTAATAAAGTGAGACATTCACTGTCTTATGCACTGACGGAATACAAGCGTTACTAAAGTGTATATAATATATTTACAATGATTTCCAATTCCAACACACAAGGGTTCAGGAACACATCGTCAGTTTCTGATGTCAAGTTAACTTTCCATGAATATATCCCCCGAGACATGTACCTGTCTTCTATCGATTTACCATCGCCAATGAAAATTCAAGTCTTTCGCAATAGTCGTATATAAATATAGTAGCAATTACGTCGACTATTAATAATTACACAATTACAATTATCCAATAGTTTTTTTCTTATTTTCGAACTAAAAACTTAATAATTCTTCTATTATCAAAGAGCTAATCAGTCCTTTATTATCAAACAAAAAAACTGAATAATTTTTCTATTTTCGAAGAAAATTTTCTTTGGTAAAAATTTAGAGCCGTAAGTGTAACATTCAGCCAAGATTTTTAATAGAAAATATGTAGAGCTCGAACCGTAAATGGTCCGCAATTTTTGATCCGTAAAGTCAGTATTTTTGATTTTTGGTCCATAAAGTCCGTATATTTTTGAATACTATCACTGGTTCGAGCCCTGACCTAATTTTTTAGTTTTCGGTCAGTTTTCAGTTTGTTCGATAATAATGTGAGCGATTATTATACATTCGTGCGTGCGTAAGACACACCGACCCCATCTCGGTAATAAAAGGGAAGTTGAGGAAAGAAAAGCAAAAAAAAAAGAAGTGGAGGTGATACTCGGAAACCATGAGAATCCACCCACGCACACGATATGCAGATACGTCTGTTTTAAAAGGCACCGCCTGTAGGCTCTAAACGCCGGCCGGCAAATGGCAGAATCAGCATCAGCAGCAGCAACAGCAACAGCGGTTTACTGTGCTGTCGTCCGATGCACAATGCATACACACGGCTTAAGGTTTTTATCACTAATCTCTTCTCTCCTGGCCTCACATATAACCAAGGCCTAGGGGCATATCGCATTTTGCTGCTATGTACCTTTACCACCATTACCATTCCGTTATTGAACTTGCTCTTCCGCCTTTTGGGTGCTGCGCGCATTACATTTTCCACCTACACGCAACGGATGTTGTAAGCATCCCCGAAAAATCAATCCGTAGGAAAGGAAAGTTCCTTCCTTTCCCAATCTTATTAATTTTTCGGTTACACGGTAAAAAAAAGGTTCTAAATAAATAAATGCTGATTTCGGTATTAAAATAGAACCAAATTACGATTTAGTACCAAAATTGGTACTAAATTAGTACCATTACTTTAAATCGTGTGTTTTGTTCTCAATTGAATTCAGTTTGGGGTATTTTTTTCTTCTAATAATTTTTTACCCTTTTTCGTTAGATTAGTATCCGTTTTGAAGTTGATTCTTATTTTTAGTGTGTAAATTTTAACTCCCTTCGCCTTTACTCAAAAGTCGCACCCAAATGGGTGCGACTTTTATAGAATCCCCTGGGGTGTTAAAATTTAACTCCCTTTTTTTACAGTATAATTTTACAGGTATACTTCCTCAATGATTAGCAATCACAATTTCATGTTATCCGTCGCAAAATGAAAACTCAACTTTATTATTCAACTAATTAGCAACTGTTTCATAAAATAAATATAAGCACACAGTCAAACCACTTGAATTTTTGATGGATTCGGAATTTTAATAGACATAGCTGTATAATGTAAACTCTCTGGAGTGGAATAGTTCTTATATAGGCCTGCGGAGGCGTATTATATGCGTAAATCTAGTGCGAGATGAAAGAGCAAAAAAGAAAAGAAAAAAAAAATAGGGGAAAACGGCCAGTTTATATAGGTTGAGTGGTTTATTTTACAAGCGGCGAACGGATAACGACGCGACGTGCCAGTGCAGTGAGTATGCCAAGTCTATCGCGCGAATAATTAAGCGGCACCATATAGGCACCACCCAGGCAGCGTGTCTCGAGTTCCTAGCGCACCTATCAGCGCGTGTCTTTAGCCAAGGATATTAATCAACATCCTCGGGACTTTATATATATACATATATATTGTCTACACATATTTATTGTGTATATACTGGAGCAGATCGTGCCAGCGCAAAACCATGATAAATCCCAATGGCAAAACTGACACGTTGCTTTGCCCGTGTGTCGAACATGGGAATTGAAAGGAGATTTTTTTTTTAAAAGTCTTTGTTCTGTAAAGACAATAATAATAATCTGAATATTTTTAGTTTTGGCAAAATAACCGAAATTTTCGGTAGCTAATTCAATTAGTTTGATTTACTAATTGGATTGTAATCTACTAATTAAATAGTAATCTTTCGATTAAATTATCAAAAATACCGCTGTAAAGAATATTTTTTCAAAAATTTAAATTCTTAGATCGGAATTCAGCATTTGTGAAACAATTGGTAGTTTTATTATTAAAATCCATTGCTGCATGCAGAAATATAGTTATTTGACGAAGAGGGAAGAACACGCAGTTTCGAGTGCGCTGCACAGACTTCAGTATGTGCTGAACACGGAAATATTTTCATTTAACTTCTCGAGTGTATTGACATTCAACTTGAAAACAAATACAACGAGAAATCTCCCCCTGCAATTCAGTAAATAAAAAATCTCATATTATTCTTCTAATACTACTATTTAGTTCCAGAACTATCATCTTCTTTTTTATATGTTTTTTTTGTCATCGTTTCGTATATTTTGAAAATAAATGGCTTATTCAGGGTTGCCATGCAACCTGGAAACCTGGAAAACCTGGAAATGTCAGGGAATTTTTATAAACCTTGAAAAAACCTGGAAAAGTCAGGGAATTTTGATTGGAATCCTGAAAAATTATTGTTTTCTAAAGTTATTGTGCTTATTCTTGAAATTTAATTTTTCTTTAATTCAATTTTCTTAATTCAATTTTAAAAGAGTTTCCTTTACAATTTTTCTTCGCAATAATTCAATTATTTTCATAAATAATAAAACGCATCGCAAAATTTCAATTATTTATTTATTTTTAATACAATTTTAATGGAATTTCTCGAAAAATGTATAATTATTCTTAAAAATTTTATTAAAATTTAAAATTCATCAGAGAAATTTAATTATTTTCAAAAGTTATAAAATTCTTCGCAAAGATTCAATTATGGTGAAAAGTTTAAAAAATTTATTGTCAAAATTTCAATTATCTTTATAAATATCAAAATATTTTTCTCCAAAATTCAAATTATTTTCCAAATATTTTAATGAAATTCTTTTTAACAAATTCAATTTTATTTCAAAAATTCTCCTCCAGTCAATGATTTTCAATATCTATCAGTCAATGATTTTCAATATCTATTTTTAAAAAAAATTTCCAAAAGAAAAAGAATTTTTTTTATAAATTTCTTCTCAATAATAATTATTTTCAAAAATATTAAATTTATGTTTACAGAGATTCAATTATTATTTTCATTGATAATAAAACTCATTGCAGAATTTCAATTATTTTTTATACAATTTTAATCGAATTCCTCGAAAAATGTAAAATTATACTTAAAAATTTATTAAAATTCGTCAAAAGAATTCAATTATTTAAAAATTTGTTAATAAAATTCTTTATGAGAATTCAATTTTGAGAAACATTCAATTATTCAATAAATTATTTATTTTTGTATTAAAAATAATTAGGTATTTAAAAAGAAATATTATTAAAAAATTCTTCTCAAGAATTCAATTATTTTCAAAAAGTATAATAAAATTCTTAGCAGAAATTCAATTATTGTTAAAAGTTTAATAAAAGTAATAGTCAAAATTTCAATTATTTTTATAAATATTAAAATTTTTCTCTTAAATTCAATTATTTTCAAAAAATTTTATAAATATTAAAATTTTTCTCTAAAATTCAATTATTTTCAAAAATTTTAATAAAATTCTTGGCAATATTTCAATTATTTTCAAAAATTTTAATAAAATTCTTGACAAAATTTCAATTATTTTACTTTTCTCAATTCAATGAAATTTTTTTTACAGAGATTCAATTATTTTTAATACATTTTTAATCTAATTTCTCGAAAAATGAAATTATTCTTAAAAATTTTATTGAAATTCGTCAAAAGAATTTTAATTACCTATTTAAAAATTTTTTGATAAAATTCTTTAAATGAGAGTTGAATTTTAAAAAACATTCAATTCTTCAATAAATTATTTTTTTTGTATTTAAATAATTGAATTATCGTAGAATTTTCTAATAATTGATTGAAATATGCGAATTTCAGTTAAAACTTTATATAGATAATAATTGAGTTTTGAAAAGGTTTCAAATTATAATCTTTGAATGTTTGATTTTTTTATACTTTTAATTTAAAATTGTGTAGATTTAATTTTTTTGTAAAAGTTGAATTGAATTTTTTTGAAGTTATTTCAAGTTTTTATTTTCTAATATATATTTGATTGAAGAATTTCCGAATATCTGAATAATCGATGAAATTTCGTAAAATTGAATTGTAAACAAAAGGATTTGAAAATGTTGAAAGAAATTTTTCAGAAATTATTAATAATAATTAATTTACACTTTATAAAGAAGAATTTTAGTTAAAAATTGTGGAAAACAATAATTGAATTAAAATAATGAAAGTAATTATTAAAATGAATGAATTATTTAAAAATTTTTATAAAATTCTTCGCAAGAATTAACCTATGTTTATAAATATAATTTAAATTCTTTCATGAATAATAAAATTCGTAGCAGGAATTCAATTTATTAGCAGGAAAGGAAAAAAATAAATATTTTTGATGAAAATTAGGAAAAAGTCAGGAAAATAAAAAATATGGAATGGAATTTTTGTCAATTTTGTGATGTAAATAAAATGAGTTTTTTTTTTTGGTTTTTTTGACAATAAAAAAATGACAATAACCCACAAAAATTAATTTTCAAAACAAACAAATGAATGCAGAGAATTTGCTAACGGAAAGGAAACTTACGATTATTATAAACTATATTTTTATTATTATTATTATTATTATTATTATTATTATTATTATTATTATTATTAAAAATAAATATTATTCTCTCAACGTGCGGAAGTGCAAAGTATAACTGAGTTTCGTGTCGAGAAAATTGCGTTTGGCAAAACTTTCTCATCAAAGCAATTTTTGCCAATAAATGATTTCTCTATTATTTAATTTTCAAAGAAATATATAAAAGATATAATTTCAACATATTTTTTCTTTCTTTCTTTCATTCTTCTCTCTGAAAACAAGAAACAATTTATTGAAAAGTCGGACATTGAAAGAATGGGAATTATTAATTGAGAAAAAAAAACTTTTGAATTTCAAAGAACTTTAGGCGATAAAAAAAAAATAAATTTCCTTGTTTCAACTAATGGACTACGTGACTAATAATAATTTAAGTACAAATATCTATACGTGAATCATTTTTACCAGAATGACACAATTTTGCCAAATTTTTTGTTGTAGTTGATTTTTAGGATAATTTTTTTTACTAATTTTTAGCAGGATAATTTTTTTTTGTTCTTGATAATTTTTGCTTTGGCAAAAATTATCAAGAACAAAAAAAATTATCCTGATAAAAATTAGTAATTACTTTAATTCAGATTTAGAATGAGATTAAGGAAGAAAAATGGAATATAACAGTAAGCCTTCACTTTCACATTAATTTTAATTTTAATGAGGGAATGAAAGAAAGCTCTGCAAATAAGAAGAAAAAAAATTGTTTGCGAGTCTATGGTTTGATGAGTCAGCAGCCAAAGCAAAAGGCTTGTCTCTCTTTCTCTCTCTCGCTCTGCATTATAGATAGTTGAAGTCAGCAGCGCGGCACATTGTCAATGGATCGCGTGACCTCTTAAGTGGCCAGTAGATAATTTCAATAATGAATCCCTGAAGTCCCTTGAGGGTTATTCGTGAAACGTATATATACATATACAAAAACGGTGAAACATAATATCCCCTGCACTTGACCTTCGAAATTATCTAAGCGTAACTTCCTCTCACTAATTGTCCATGAGACCAAATATATATAGGAGTCTACGTTTTTTCCGAACCCAATTTTCCCTAATTAGAACTATTTTCTTTCTTTTCCATATCAAAATTTTCTATTTCCAAGGCTCGCATTCATTTAAAACTGTAAAAAAAATTATTTGATTCAAATAACTGACTATTATCAATTAAATATTTAATTTAATCAAAAAATATTTATTAATGGCAATTAAATGGTTAAATTCATATTTGCTTCAAATACTGAAATTTGTGGTTCAATTAGAAAATTAAAATTATTAATAATAAGTCAATAATTAAAATTATTGACTCCAATAAATATTATTTGAGTCAATAATTAAAATTATTGACTCCAATAAATATTATTTGAGTCAATAATTAAAATTATTGACTCCAATAAATATTATTTGATTCAAGTAAATATTTAATTGATAATAGTCAATTAATCAGTTATTTGAATCAAATAAATTTTTTTTTTTCAGTGTAAAGAAAAGAAAAAAAGTTAGTAGTGAACAATAATAATGTAATAAATAAAAACGAAAAAAAGTATATAATAAATAAATATCTTTGTATTTGTTGGAAATTTTTGCTTTTAATTTCTAAGAATAAATTCGCATGCTTCTTGATTTATCGCTAACATAAAAATTAAAAATGTAACTAGCTTAAATTAAATGCACCCCATGCGCTTTGATACAATAGTCACGCGAATATTGTCGCGTGCAGGACAAATTAAGTATACATATTATTAACTAATTACTAATATAACGTAGTTTCTCGATAAACTCTCGACTTTTACTTTTTTTTTTATTTCTTTGAATGCTTGCAAGTTTGCGTTTAAAAGAAAAATATTTTAGACTTGCTATTTTATTTTATACTTTGTATATATATTAAGAACGAAGTGCAGTAAAAATTGAGAACTCAATAGAAGGAAAAAGAGAAAAAGAAAAAAAAAAGAAAAAGAGAAAAAGTTTGAGAAAGGGGGGGGGAGAAGAAAAATATATGTGTAGTATAAGAATGAAGAAAAAAAATTGAAAAGAAAGAAAGTTCACGACTCTTGGGTGAAATGAAACTGAATTGTAAAGCGGAAGGAAACCCACTTTAGTAAAATTGCCTGAGAGAGGGTTTTGAACCCTAAAGGATTCAGAGAAAGTCCTGTCGGCAAAGACTTGAAAATTGATTATTTTCTTAATGGAGTTTTAACAATTAAGGGTTATATTGTTCAAAAAGAAAAAAAAATGAAGGTAGCTTTTTTAATAATTTTTTTTTCCTCGAGAAAATTGTTCTCATTGTTGTTATTGTTTATTTCCTTTTGTTATTTTCGAAACATTATTTATTAAATAATTTATTAAATAATCTAATTATTCTATTTATCTATATTTAATTAATCTATTTATCTATTAAATAATCTATTTATCTATTAAATAATCTATTAAATAATCTATTAAATAATCTATTAAATAATTTATTAACTAAATTAATAATAATGATTAATTAATCATGATAAATAAAGAAATATTTATATAAATAAAGAAAAATTAATAAACAATATTTATTTTCAATTTTCAACAACTCAATTTCCAAAAAGTTTTAGTTATAATTTTATTTCTTCAAAACTCAAAAGACTAATTATTTTCATAATTTTTAAATTATTCTATTCAACACTTGAATAATTTTTGTTAAATAAATATTTACATTGATAATTTAATGTTTTTAAAATAAATAATTAAATATTCTTAGTTTTACAATAATTAAAATTTTCACAATTCTTCAGTTTAAAAGTCTTAAGAAATTTAATTATTTCTAAAAATTTATACTATAACGCTATTCTAATATTCAATTATTATAAACTAAAATTTTAACTGTAGAATTATGTTAAAATCAATTCTGGTCAAAAAATTCCAAGAAATTGAAATATTTAAATACAAAAATAAATAATTGAATGAAAAATAAATAAATGAAATGAATAAATAATTGATTTCTTAAAATTGAATTCTTATAAAAAATTTTTTAAAAAATGTTCTAAATTGTCATAATTGCATTACAAATATTTGAATTATTCTAAACAAATTTTATTAAAATCTTTAAAAATAATTGAATTTCTAGAGAAATTTTTAAGATTTATGAAAATAATTGAATTTTGGGAAAAAGTTACAAATGATTCCAGAAATTCAATTATTCAATTATTTGTTCAAAAATTTTTTTAAAAATTCTCGTGAAAATTTCAATTATCTTTATAAATAATAAAATTCTTCATCAAAATTCAATTATTTTTAAAAACTTGAATAAAATTCTTGTTAAAATTTCACAGGAATTCAATTATTTAAAATACAAAATTTCATTAATTTTTTCGAAAAATATCAATTATTTAAAAAGATTTTTTATAAAATTCATCGCAAGGATTCAATTATTAAAAAAAATTTAACAAAGTTTTTTTCAAGAATGCAATTATTTTATAAATATGTAATAAAATTCTTCACCGAAATTTCAATTTTTTGGAAAAATTTTAATAAAATTCTTGGGAAAATTTTAATTATTTTCAGAAATAATAAAACTCATTTTAATCGAATTATTCGAAAAATTGTAATTATTCTTAAACATTTTTTAAAACAATTTTAACAAAATTTTTAAGAATAATTTCATTTTTTCAAAATTCAATTGAAAAGAATTCAGTTTTTTAAAAATTTGTCGATAAAATTCTTTATGAGAATTTAATTTTAAAAAACATTCAATTATTTAATAAATTATTTATTTTTCTATTTAAATAATTGAATTCTGGTAGAATTTTTTTTAACAAAAATTGATTTAAATATTATTACTGAATAATCGATTTATTATTTATGAAAATAATTGAATTATTTTGCAATAACGAATTTTATTACATTTTTTTAAATAATTAAATTAAATATTGATTTAAAAATTTTAATTCCTTTGAAAAAATAATAATGATTAAATATTTATTTAAAAAAGAAGTTATTGATGATTTTGAATAATATTACAATTAAATAAAATTTATTAATAAATGTAATAGTACATTTTTTGAGTATCTAATAATTTTTAGAGTGAATTTATTATTTGTTAAAATAATTGAATTCTTGTGAAAGATTTAAAAAAAATTTTTGAAAATAATTGATTTCTTACGGAGAATTTTACACTTTTTTTTAAATAATTAATTTCATTAAAAAAATTCTATGTAAATTGTATTTCAAGTAATGGAATTTCTATGAAAATTGTTAAAATCCTTAAAAAATTGACTTCTTTCGGATAATTTTATAAAAATTGTAAATAATTAATTTATTTCAAAAAAATTTCTGAAAATTGTATTTTAAATAATTGAATTTTTGTAATAATTTTATTATTTATGAAAAGAATTGAATTTTTAGAAGGAATTTTATTAAATTTTTTTTTTAAATATTTAAATATTTCTTTATGTTTTATAAGAAGATTATTATCTTCTTATAAATTGTTGAATTTCAAAAAGGTTTGAATTTGAACGCTTTGAAGAATATGAATTCCTACAGAGAAATAATAATGATTAAATATTTATTTAAAAAAGAAGTTATTGATTTTTT
This sequence comes from Leptopilina syphax, assembly GCA_032872505.1. NCBI lineage: Eukaryota > Metazoa > Arthropoda > Insecta > Hymenoptera > Figitidae > Leptopilina > Leptopilina syphax. The sequence continues at coordinate 6,349,139 of CM065476.1, read as the reverse complement.
TGAATAAATTACAATTAGCGAAAATACTAGGGGTAAATAAAACTAGTGGAAAACACTATTAGTGGATAATAATACTATGTGTTAATATTACTAGGAGTAAATAAAATTAGTAGCAAAAGAAACTCCTAGTGATCGATATCTTATTATTTTATTCGTAAATGAATGTAATGGAACATTTTTTTGAGTGTAATTTTTTTTTAAGTGAATCAGAATATTCTTTAAGAAACAGTGAAAATTTTGTCTGGAAATCAGGGAAAAGTAAGGGGAAAATAAAATTAAATATTTGTGCCAATTTTAAATAATGTAAACGGGATTTTATTTTTTCTATAAATAAAAATCGAATTCAAACAAAAGCATAGAAGAAATGTATCGTATTAGATAATAATTTTCTCAAAAGAATAAACGATAAAGATAAAATTTTCTCAAAAGAAAAAAAAACAATAACAATTTAGATTGAAAGAAACGAGCAGTATATATGATTGAATTATTAACAGGTATATCGCTTTGATTCAATCGAAATTTTCAATTAACAAAAACATTTCTCCCTCGCATCGTTGGGTTGAGTGCATATAGTCAAGTCACGGATTAGGTAATGCATCTGATTGACTTGCCTCTATAACGGTTCTCTTCGATTCTTTTTTTCTATCTCATTTTATAATTAATTAAACGTTCGAACAGTAGCGAAATAAAACGTGCACACGTGCAATGAGATATAAAATACACATTTTATTTATTGTATTATACATAAATGTATATGTGAAATGAGAGTATACACATATATGCACACTCGTGCAATAGGAAAACAATGAATAGTCGTTCTGATTGGGTTTATTCAGTAAATAATGGACGCGATATTACAGGCAATTTGCAAGGTATTGCGTTTACACGACAGGAGTTAGCAGACAGGCATGTGGAACTATTTACATCTTTATTCTTGTCTCTCTTACATAATAGAAACATGTTTAAATTGTGTATGTAGAAAAGCTTGACAGTAATGCAATCGGACTAATCAGAAACTCACACCTAATATCTACTTTTTTTTTTTTTTTCTTTTTTTTAGTTTCTCGATATAGTTTTTATCGTGAAACTTCCAGAAATGACAATATTTACGTTTGTGGGGAATTTTTTTTCTTGTTGCCAGTGTTGGGCCAGGATTGGGAATTTTTAGCCTTGAATCTAATATTTTTTATTTTTTTTTAGTTTCTCGATATTATAGTTTATCACGAATGTTGAATGTGGTTCAGAAATGGCAATATTTACGTTTATGGAGAATTTTTTCTTATTGCCAGTGTTGGACCAGGATTGGGAATTTTGAGCCTTTAATCTAATACTGTAGGAAAATTGACCAAATGTTTTCTACGAAATATTATTTATTTATTTTTTATTACTATTTCATTACTTTTAATTTCACTTTATTATTTACTTGCTATTTGCATTTATTTATTATTTCTTAAATTTATTTCTAATTTTTCGACTAAATACTAATTTTACTAACAACTACTATTTAGTAGTTTTCTACTAAAAATTAGTATTACTAAAAATTAGTATTACTAAAAATTAGTATTTGGATTAAAATTAATAGAATATTTACTATTTAATGATTAATAAAAACGCACTATTAGTTGTTCAAAACTACTAACCGGATAGTAGAAAATTACTAATTCTTGGTAGAAAATTAATCATTTTTTTGTAAAAAGCTACTAATTTCATATTGGAAAACTAGTAATTTAATTTAATTTAATTTTAATGTAGCAAATTACTAATTCTTAGAAGAAAACGACTAATTTAATTTAATAGTAAAAACGGTAGTAACTTTTTTTTTAGTAGAAGACTACTAATTTAATAGTAGGTAGAAGTCTGACTTTTTAATAGAAAGCTTACTAAATTAATAGTAGGAAATTACTAATTCTTAGTAGAAACCAAGTAATTAATAGTAAAAAATAATTTTTTAGTAGAAAGCTCCTATATTTCTGGAAAAATTAATTTAATAGTAAAAAACTTCTATAATTAAATAGTAGAAAAGTACTACTTCTTAGTAGAAAACTACTAATTTAATTGTAAAAAGCTAGTAATTTTTTATCGTAGAAAGTTATTATTTTAATAGAAAATAACTACTAGTAAACAGTAAAAATTGCTAATTCATAATAGAAAACAATTTAATAGTCTGCTAATTGGCGGATGGAGTATTTTGACTAGTAGTTTTGCCAAAATTATTTTACTAAAGAAAATTCTTATAAATAAACATCTAATGATCAATAGGCAACATCAAAATTAATTGTTCATTAGATGTTTATTTACAAGAATTTCCTTAATAAAAATAATTTTGGCAAAATTACTAGTCAAAATACTCCATCCGCCAATTAGCAGACAATCGAATTTTCGTTTCGAATTCGTTTATTTTTAAAATTGCTAATTTTATTCTAAAAAGTTAGTCGCTTTTACTACTTTTATAGTAAAGCATTTCTGGTAATTTTTACTACTTTTGGAGTAAATTTTGCTACGTTCAAAAGTACATACATATTTGTAAAAATTAGTAAAATTTACTTCGAACGTAGCAAAATTTACTCCAAAATTAGTAAAAATTACCAGAAATGCTTTACCGGAAATTTTTTACTATAAAAGTAGTAAAAGTTACTTTATATTTTTCTTCGTATACTATTTTAGGGAAATGCTACTAATTTGTTAGTAAAACATCTACTAATCGACATATTGAATCTAGACTAGTCAGAACCAGAAAAACAAACGATCCAAATTACTTTCGCACTGGAAAATTAATTTTGACTAATCAACATGTGGATTGGTCAAAAATAAATATTATATGAATCGGATATTAACCTCGGCACGATTACCTTCCCTTTCGTGCGCGCACGTCTGTTTACTGCATAAGTTGTTTGAAACACACACACACACATCGACATTGGCGTTTGTAATGGACCTCGTTCGTCGCTCCTAGCGCCAAGCAGAGAGTCACAAAAGGGTATGGGAGCGACACACCCACCGGATGCATTTTATATGCTCGTTTTCTCGTAGGTAACCTGAAATGACGTCATCGCCCTATATAAAACAGAGTGTCACATAGCCGTGACCTGTAGATCGACATGCGACCGGTTTTATCGCCGTTAACTATCAGGTCGTCATCCTTTTGCGGTTAAATTGCAAGCGCGCGCCGCGATACACCCACACATTCACTCTCTCACGTGAAATCAATTTCATTTGCCGGAAAATGCATGCGCTCCACTATAGGTATATACCTACGAAAAGAGAAACCGAAAGTTTTCAACTCTGATTACTGAACACTATCCCGATCAATCGCTAAACTATCTTTCTTGTTCAAACTGGTTCAGGACTATTTTTAGGTGCTAGTTCCGTACTATTTGTCCGTGATGGTTCCATAATTTTTGTGATAGGTCCTTACTATTGTTGGTATTGTTCTGTAAAAAAAATAATGATTAAGTATTCATTTAAAAACGATGTTATTGATGTTTTCGAATAATTTTACAATTAAAAAAATTTGAAAATAAATGTAATAGAACAGGGAAAAATTCAACAATTTGTTTTGTCTGGAAATCAGGGAGTTTTAAAATTAAAAATAAAATTTGGTAAAATATAAATGGAATTGGAATGTATATATCAAAGACAACAAAAAACGTCTTTCGAATACTATTGCATATTGTTTATATCTATTCGCTCGCATGATATATTACAGAGTACTAAAACATTTTCAATTCATCAAAACCATACAGTACTTGAACTCTCAAGGTACATCAAGTTTGTTCCTAACATGAAAAATGAATAAACTAATAATAATAAATCTTTTGAAATTTCTCATCGACAATCATACAGATTGAGTAATATGCGAGCAAGTGAACTGCGTTTTATAATAATATTCCCCTTTTGAAAGATGATTATATTTTTCCAAACAGATAAACAGAAATAGAGTCATCGACAGTCATTTTAAGAATTTAAATTCATAATTCATTCTTCTCTGAGGAAATTAAAATTTCATCGCTATAGAGAGAACTATATGTATATAATGAAGAAAACGATTTCTCGTGAGCTGGCAAAGAGAAGCTGGCAGTTCATCTAAGGCACGTTTATATACACACGGTTTCGACGTTGGGAACTCTGATTAATGCGCGTTTTCATCGTGTCTCTCGGTTAAACTCTCTCTCTTATACTGTTTTGCCCCCGCGGTGGTCCACCATATTATCCTTAACCGAATCGCAAAAGCATTGATGGATAATGCCAGTAAAGTCCTTCCTGTGGCATTTCTGTGTTTGTATATTGTGTAACTCCCCAACAGTTTCCTCGCTTTATGATATTAACTGTATGTTGTTTGTATATCCGCCGTTATATCCTCTATGCAAAACTACCCATAATCCAATTAACTGTATACCCCATTTCATATCTTATATAATTGTTTTGTAACAAGTAGGATTTGTGTATGTTGGAAATATTTTTCTCTATTCTTTTCGAGAGAGAAAAAAAACATGTTTTATCGCTTTTTAATCCGCTATAAAGCCTTGAGGGGGATACAAACGCATTTTGTTCTTTAGTCTTATTCAATCAGACTGTGTAATTATTTCTTGTTCTCTGGAGCAGGGGAAATTTTATGACAAATGCGTTTGTCGAGTATTGTGTTTATCTGATGGAATTGCTAATTTAATTCCTTTAAATCTGAAATATAGTAAAAAATATGAGCTATTACTGAGAAAACGATTTGATTCGAAAACAAATTATCTTTGTATTTTAAAATATTTTTGCTATACAGTCAAATTCAAGTTTAATTAAAACATATTTTTCAACATTTAAAAAAGTAATGTATTTAATTCAAAACATAAGTTATGATTGATTGAAAATTATTTATAATCGACTAAGTTTGAATCAATAAAATAAATAAAATCATCTGAAATTCACCAGAGTTCTAGTAGGGATTAAGCCGTAAACCATCCTGAAGAATAAAAAATTTTATTTCAATTTTTAAGTAGTAGCAGGTCCACCCGTACGCCATCAGACAATGAAAATTTCGTAAAAACGAAAATAAAAATTTATTGCTTTCAAATTTAATAATTATAATCATCTGGAAATCTCCAGAGTTCTAGTAGGGACTGAGCCCTACCCAATCCTGAAGAATAAAAAATTTTATTCCAATTTTTAAGTGTTAGCAGGTCCACCCGTACGCTATCAGACAATGAAAATTTATTAAAAACGAAAATAGAAATTTATTTCTTCCAAATTTAATAATTATAGTCATCTGAAAATCACCAGAGTTCTAGTAGGGACTGAGCCCTACCCAATCCTGAAGAATAAAAAATTTTATTCCAATTTTTAAGTAGTAGCACCTTCACCCGAATGCCATCAGACAATCAAAATTTGGTAAAAACGAAAATAAAAATTTATTTCTTCCAAATTTAATAATTATAATCATCTGAAAATCACCAGAGTTCTAGTAGGGACTGAGCCCTACCCAATCTTAAAGATTAGAGGATTTTATTTTAATTTTTAAGTAGTAGCAGGTCCACCTGTACGCCAACAGACAATTAAAATTTGGTAAAAACGAAAATAAAAATTTATTTCTTACAAATTTAAGTATTTTAATTATCTGAAAATCACCAGAGTTCTAGTAGGGACTGAGCCCTACCCAATCCTGAAGAATAAAAAATTTTATTCCAATTTTTAAGTAGTAGCACCTTCACCCGAATGCCATCAGACAATCAAAATTTGGTAAAAACGAAAATAAAAATTTATTTCTTACAAATTTAAGTATTCTAATCATCTGAAAATCACCAGAGTTCTAGTAGGGACTGAGCCCTACCCAATCCTGAAGAATAAAAAATTTTATTCCAATTTTTAAGTAGTAGCACCTTCACCCGTACGCCATCAGACAATGAAAATTTCGTAAAAACGAAAATAAAAATTTATTTCTTCCAAATTTAATAATTATAATCATCTGAAAATCACCAGAATTCTAGTAGGGACTGAGCCCTACCCAATCCTGAAGAATAAAAAATTTTATTCCAATTTTTAAGTAGTAGCACCTTCACCCGAATGCCATCAGACAATCAAAATTTGGTAAAAACGAAAATAAAAATTTATTTCTTACAAATTTAAGTATTCTAATCATCTGAAAATCACCAGAGTTCTAGTAGGGACTGAGCCCTACCCAATCCTGAAGAATAAAAAATTTTATTCCAATTTTTAAGTAGTAGCACCTTCACCCGTACGCCATCAGACAATGAAAATTACGTAAAAACGAAAATAAAAATTTATTTCTTCCAAATTTAATAATTATAATCATCTGAAAATCACCAGAATTCTAGTAGGGACTGAGCCCTACCCAATCCTGAAGAATAAAAAATTTTATTCCAATTTTTAAGTAGTAGCACCTTCACCCGAATGCCATCAGACAATCAAAATTTGGTAAAAACGAAAAAAAAATTTATTTCTTACAAATTTAAGTATTCTAATCATCTGAAAATCACCTGAGTTCTAGTAGGGACTGAGCCCTACCCAATCCTGAAGATTAGAGGATTTTATTTTAATTTTTAAGTAGTAGCAGTTCCACCCGTACGCCATCAGACAATGAAAATTTATAAAAACGAAAATAAAAATTTATTTCTTCCAAATTTAATAATTATAATCATCTGAAAATCACCAGAGTTCTAGTAGGGACTGAGCCCTACCCAATCCTGAAGAATAAAAAATTTTATTCCAATTTTTAAGTAGTAGCACCTTCACCCGAATGCCATCAGACAATCAAAATTTGGTAAAAACGAAAAAAAAATTTATTTCTTACAAATTTAAGTATTCTAATCATCTGAAAATCACCAGAGTTCTAGTAGGGACTGAGCCCTACCCAATCCTGAAGAATAAAAAATTTTATTCCAATTTTTAAGTAGTAGCACCTTCACCCGTACGCCATCAGACAATGAAAATTTCGTAAAAACGAAAATAAAAATTTATTTCTTCCAAATTTAATAATTATAATCATCTGAAAATCACCAGAATTCTAGTAGGGACTGAGCCCTACCCAATCCTGAAGAATAAAAAATTTTATTCCAATTTTTAAGTAGTAGCACCTTCACCCGAATGCCATCAGACAATCAAAATTTGGTAAAAACGAAAATAAAAATTTATTTCTTACAAATTTAAGTATTCTAATCATCTGAAAATCACCAGAGTTCTAGTAGGGACTGAGCCCTACCCAATCCTGAAGAATAAAAAATTTTATTCCAATTTTTAAGTAGTAGCACCTTCACCCGAATGCCATCAGACAATCAAAATTTGGTAAAAACGAAAATAAAAATTTATTTCTTACAAATTTAAGTATTCTAATCATCTGAAAATCACCAGAGTTCTAGTAGGGACTGAGCCCTACCCAATCCTGAAGATTAGAGGATTTTATTTTAATTTTTAAGTAGTAGCAGTTCCACCCGTACGCCATCAGACAATGAAAATTTATAAAAACGAAAATAAAAATTTATTTCTTCCAAATTTAATAATTATAATCATCTGAAAATCACCAGAGTTCTAGTAGGGACTGAGCCCTACCCAATCCTGAAGAATAAAAAATTTTATTCCAATTTTTAAGTAGTAGCACCTTCACCCGAATGCCATCAGACAATCAAAATTTGGTAAAAACGAAAAAAAAATTTATTTCTTACAAATTTAAGTATTCTAATCATCTGAAAATCACCAGAGTTCTAGTAGGGACTAAGCCCTACCCAATCATAAAGATTAGAGGATTTTATTTTAATTTTTAAGTAGTAGCAGGTCCACCCGTACGCCATCAGACAATGAAAATTTATTAAAAACGAAAATAAAAATTTATTTCTTCCAAATTTAATAATTATAATCATCTGAAAATCACCAGAGTTCTAGTAGGGACTGAGCCCTACCCAATCCTGAAGAATAAAAAATTTTATTCCAATTTTTAAGTAGTAGCAGGTCCACCCGTACGCCATCAGACAATTAAAATTTGGTAAAAACGAAAATAAAAATTTATTTCTTACAAATTTAAGTATTCTAATCATCTGAAAATCACCAGAGTTCTAGTAGGGACTAAGCCCTACCCAATCTTAAAGATTAGAGGATTTTATTTTAATTTTTAAGTAGTAGCAGGTCCACCCGTACGCCATCAGACAATGAAAATTTATTAAAAACGAAAATAAGAATTTATTTCTTCCAAATTTAATAATTATAATCATCTGAAAATCACCAGAATTCTAGTAGGGACTAAGCCCTATCTAATCTTAAAGATTACAGGATTTTATTTTAATTTTTAAGTAGTAGCAGGTCCACCCGTACGCCATCAGACAATTAAAATTTGGTAAAAACGAAAATAAAAATTTATTTCTTACAAATTTAATAATTATAATCATCTGAAAATCACCAGAATTCTAGTAGGGACTGAGCCCTACCCAATCCTGAAGAATAAAAAATTTTATTCCAATTTTTAAGTAGTAGCACCTTCACCCGAATGCCATCAGACAATCAAAATTTGGTAAAAACGAAAATAAAAATTTATTTCTTACAAATTTAATAATTATAATCATCTGAAAATCACCAGAGTTCTAGTAGGGACTGAGCCCTACCCAATCCTGAAGAATAAAAAATTTTATTCCAATTTTTAAGTAGTAGCAGGTCCACCCGTACGCCATCAGACAATGAAAATTTCGTAAAAACGAAAATAAAAATTTATTTCTTCCAAATTTAATAATTATAATCATCTGAAAATCACCAGAATTCTAGTAGGGACTGAGCCCTACCCAATCTTAAAGATTAGAGGATTTTATTTTAATTTTTAAGTAGTAGCAGGTCCACCCGTACGCCATCAGACAATGAAAATTTATTAAAAACGAAAATAAGAATTTATTTCTTCCAAATTTAATAATTATAATCATCTGAAAATCACCAGAATTCTAGTAGGGACTAAGCCCTATCCAATCTTAAAGATTACAGGATTTTATTTTAATTTTTAAGTAGTAGCAGGTCCACCCGTACGCCATCAGACAATTAAAATTTGGTAAAAACGAAAATAAAAATTTATTTCTTACAAATTTAATAATTATAATCATCTGAAAATCACCAGAGTTCTAGTAGGGACTGAGCCCTACCCAATCCTGAAGAATAAAAAATTTAATTCCAATTTTTAAGTAGAAGCAGGTCCACCCGTACGCCATCAGACAATGAAAATTTCGTAAAAACGAAAATAAAAATTTATTTCTTCCAAATTTAATAATTATAATCATCTGAAAATCACCAGAATTCTAGTAGGGACTGAGCCCTACCCAATCTTAAAGATTAGAGGATTTTATTTTAATTTTCAAGTAGTAGCAGGTCCACCCGTACGCCATCAGACAATGAAAATTTATTAAAAACGAAAATAAGAATTTATTTCTTTCAAATTTAATAATTATAATCATCTGAAAATCACCAGAATTCTAGTAGGGACTGAGCCCTACCCAATCCTGAAGAATAAAAAATTTTATTCCAATTTTTAAGTAGTAGCACCTTCACCCGAATGCCATCAGACAATCAAAATTTGGTAAAAACGAAAATAAAAATTTATTTCTTACAAATTTAAGTATTCTAATCATCTGAAAATCACCAGAATTCTAGTAGGGACTGAGCCCTACCCAATTCTGAAGAATAAAAAATTTTATTCCAATTTTTAAGTAGTAGCACCTTCACCCGAATGCCATCAGACAATCAAAATTTGGTAAAAACGAAAATAAAAATTTATTTCTTCCAAATTTAATAATTATAATCATCTGAAAATCACCAGAATTCTAGTTGGGACTGAGCCCTACCCAATCCTGAAGAATAAAAAATTTTATTCCAATTTTTAAGTAGTAGCACCTTCACCCGAATGCCATCAGACAATCAAAATTTGGTAAAAACGAAAATAAAAATTTATTTCTTCCAAATTTAATAATTATAATCATCTGAAAATCACCAGAGTTCTAGTAGGGACTGAGCCCTACCCAATCTTAAAGATTAGAGGATTTTATTTTAATTTTTAAGTAGTAGCAGGTCCACCCGTACGCCATCAGACAATGAAAATTTATTAAAAACGAAAATAAGAATTTATTTCTTCCAAATTTAATAATTATAATCATCTGAAAATCACCAGAATTCTAGTAGGGACTGAGCCCTACCCAATCCTGAAGAATAAAAAATTTTATTCCAATTTTTAAGTAGTAGCACCTTCACCCGTACGCCTTTAGACAATAAAAATTTGGTAAAAACGAAAATAAAAATTTATTTCTTACAAATTTAAGTATTCTAATCATCTGAAAATCACCAGAATTCTAGTAGGGACTGAGCCCTACCCAATCATGAAGAATAAAAAATTTTATTCCAATTTTTAAGTAGTAGCAGGTCCACCCGTACGCCATCAGACAATGAAAATTTCGTAAAAACGAAAATAAAAATTTATTTCTTCCAAATTTAATAATTATAATCATCTGAAAATCACCAGAATTCTAGTAGGGACTAAGCCCTATCCAATCTTAAAGATTACAGGATTTTATTTTAATTTTTAAGTAGTAGCAGGTCCACCCGTACGCCATCAGACAATTAAAATTTGGTAAAAACGAAAATAAAAATTTATTTCTTACAAATTTAATAATTATAATCATCTGAAAATCACCAGAATTCTAGTAGGGACTGAGCCCTACCCAATCCTGAAGAATAAAAAATTTTATTCCAATTTTTAAGTAGTAGCACCTTCACCCGAATGCCATCAGACAATCAAAATTTGGTAAAAACGAAAATAAAAATTTATTTCTTACAAATTTAATAATTATAATCATCTGAAAATCACCAGAGTTCTAGTAGGGACTGAGCCCTACCCAATCCTGAAGAATAAAAAATTTTATTCCAATTTTTAAGTAGTAGCACCTTCACCCGAATGCCATCAGACAATCAAAATTTGGTAAAAACGAAAATAAAAATTTATTTCTTACAAATTTAATAATTATAATCATCTGAAAATCACCAGAGTTCTAGTAGGGACTGAGCCCTACCCAATCCTGAAAAATAAAAAATTTTATTCCAATTTTTAAGTAGTAGCACCTTCACCCGAATGCCATCAGACAATCAAAATTTGGTAAAAACGAAAATAAAAATTTATTTCTTCCAAATTTAATAATTATAATCATCTGAAAATCACCAGAGTTCTAGTAGGGACTGAGCCCTACCCAATCTTAAAGATTAGAGGATTTTATTTTAATTTTTAAGTAGTAGCAGGTCCACCTGTACGCCAACAGACAATTAAAATTTGGTAAAAACGAAAATAAAAATTTATTTCTTACAAATTTAAGTATTTTAATTATCTGAAAATCACCAGAGTTCTAGTAGGGACTGAGCCCTACCCAATCCTGAAGAATAAAAAATTTTATTCCAATTTTTAAGTAGTAGCACCTTCACCCGAATGCCATCAGACAATCAAAATTTGGTAAAAACGAAAATAAAAATTTATTTCTTACAAATTTAAGTATTCTAATCATCTGAAAATCACCAGAGTTCTAGTAGGGACTGAGCCCTACCCAATCCTGAAGAATAAAAAATTTTATTCCAATTTTTAAGTAGTAGCACCTTCACCCGTACGCCATCAGACAATGAAAATTTCGTAAAAACGAAAATAAAAATTTATTTCTTCCAAATTTAATAATTATAATCATCTGAAAATCACCAGAATTCTAGTAGGGACTGAGCCCTACCCAATCCTGAAGAATAAAAAATTTTATTCCAATTTTTAAGTAGTAGCACCTTCACCCGAATGCCATCAGACAATCAAAATTTGGTAAAAACGAAAATAAAAATTTATTTCTTACAAATTTAAGTATTCTAATCATCTGAAAATCACCAGAGTTCTAGTAGGGACTGAGCCCTACCCAATCCTGAAGAATAAAAAATTTTATTCCAATTTTTAAGTAGTAGCACCTTCACCCGTACGCCATCAGACAATGAAAATTACGTAAAAACGAAAATAAAAATTTATTTCTTCCAAATTTAATAATTATAATCATCTGAAAATCACCAGAATTCTAGTAGGGACTGAGCCCTACCCAATCCTGAAGAATAAAAAATTTTATTCCAATTTTTAAGTAGTAGCACCTTCACCCGAATGCCATCAGACAATCAAAATTTGGTAAAAACGAAAAAAAAATTTATTTCTTACAAATTTAAGTATTCTAATCATCTGAAAATCACCTGAGTTCTAGTAGGGACTGAGCCCTACCCAATCCTGAAGATTAGAGGATTTTATTTTAATTTTTAAGTAGTAGCAGTTCCACCCGTACGCCATCAGACAATGAAAATTTATAAAAACGAAAATAAAAATTTATTTCTTCCAAATTTAATAATTATAATCATCTGAAAATCACCAGAGTTCTAGTAGGGACTGAGCCCTACCCAATCCTGAAGAATAAAAAATTTTATTCCAATTTTTAAGTAGTAGCACCTTCACCCGAATGCCATCAGACAATCAAAATTTGGTAAAAACGAAAAAAAAATTTATTTCTTACAAATTTAAGTATTCTAATCATCTGAAAATCACCAGAGTTCTAGTAGGGACTGAGCCCTACCCAATCCTGAAGAATAAAAAATTTTATTCCAATTTTTAAGTAGTAGCACCTTCACCCGTACGCCATCAGACAATGAAAATTTCGTAAAAACGAAAATAAAAATTTATTTCTTCCAAATTTAATAATTATAATCATCTGAAAATCACCAGAATTCTAGTAGGGACTGAGCCCTACCCAATCCTGAAGAATAAAAAATTTTATTCCAATTTTTAAGTAGTAGCACCTTCACCCGAATGCCATCAGACAATCAAAATTTGGTAAAAACGAAAATAAAAATTTATTTCTTACAAATTTAAGTATTCTAATCATCTGAAAATCACCAGAGTTCTAGTAGGGACTGAGCCCTACCCAATCCTGAAGAATAAAAAATTTTATTCCAATTTTTAAGTAGTAGCACCTTCACCCGTACGCCATCAGACAATGAAAATTTCGTAAAAACGAAAATAAAAATTTATTTCTTCCAAATTTAATAATTATAATCATCTGAAAATCACCAGAATTCTAGTAGGGACTGAGCCCTACCCAATCCTGAAGAATAAAAAATTTTATTCCAATTTTTAAGTAGTAGCACCTTCACCCGAATGCCATCAGACAATCAAAATTTGGTAAAAACGAAAATAAAAATTTATTTCTTACAAATTTAAGTATTCTAATCATCTGAAAATCACCTGAGTTCTAGTAGGGACTGAGCCCTACCCAATCCTGAAGATTAGAGGATTTTATTTTAATTTTTAAGTAGTAGCAGTTCCACCCGTACGCCATCAGACAATGAAAATTTATAAAAACGAAAATAAAAATTTATTTCTTCCAAATTTAATAATTATAATCATCTGAAAATCACCAGAGTTCTAGTAGGGACTGAGCCCTACCCAATCCTGAAGAATAAAAAATTTTATTCCAATTTTTAAGTAGTAGCACCTTCACCCGAATGCCATCAGACAATCAAAATTTGGTAAAAACGAAAAAAAAAATTTATTTCTTACAAATTTAAGTATTCTAATCATCTGAAAATCACCAGAGTTCTAGTAGGGACTAAGCCCTACCCAATCATAAAGATTAGAGGATTTTATTTTAATTTTTAAGTAGTAGCAGGTCCACCCGTACGCCATCAGACAATGAAAATTTATTAAAAACGAAAATAAAAATTTATTTCTTCCAAATTTAATAATTATAATCATCTGAAAATCACCAGAGTTCTAGTAGGGACTGAGCCCTACCCAATCCTGAAGAATAAAAAATTTTATTCCAATTTTTAAGTAGTAGCAGGTCCACCCGTACGCCATCAGACAATTAAAATTTGGTAAAAACGAAAATAAAAATTTATTTCTTACAAATTTAAGTATTCTAATCATCTGAAAATCACCAGAGTTCTAGTAGGGACTAAGCCCTACCCAATCTTAAAGATTAGAGGATTTTATTTTAATTTTTAAGTAGTAGCAGGTCCACCCGTACGCCATCAGACAATGAAAATTTATTAAAAACGAAAATAAGAATTTATTTCTTCCAAATTTAATAATTATAATCATCTGAAAATCACCAGAATTCTAGTAGGGACTAAGCCCTATCTAATCTTAAAGATTACAGGATTTTATTTTAATTTTTAAGTAGTAGCAGGTCCACCCGTACGCCATCAGACAATTAAAATTTGGTAAAAACGAAAATAAAAATTTATTTCTTACAAATTTAATAATTATAATCATCTGAAAATCACCAGAATTCTAGTAGGGACTGAGCCCTACCCAATCCTGAAGAATAAAAAATTTTATTCCAATTTTTAAGTAGAAGCAGGTCCACCCGTACGCCATCAGACAATGAAAATTTATTAAAAACGAAAATAAAAATTTATTTCTTCCAAATTTAAGTATTCTAATCATCTGAAAATCACCAGAATTCTAGTAGGGACTGAGCCCTACCCAATTCTGAAGAATAAAAAATTTTATTCCAATTTTTAAGTAGTAGCACCTTCACCCGAATGCCATCAGACAATCAAAATTTGGTAAAAACGAAAATAAAAATTTATTTCTTACAACCCAAGTGCGAAATGCCAAGACTGCAAAAACGGCCCATCATTGGTCTAGTAATGTCTGCCGAGAATTGGCAGTAGTTACTGGGCCATTACTGGTGTTAAAAACGTCCCATTGATGGGCCAATGATGGCGCCGATGGTCAGATTTTCAAATTTTTTAAGACTGGGCCAGCTCTCGGCCCAATAGTGGCACATTCGTGGCAAAGTTGATCAATCTTTAATGGCAAAAAGCAATTGCCAGTGATGTGCCGACCATCGGCCCATTAATGGCACTTTAATGGCAAAAATTTTGTATCTTTGATGGCAAATTATAATTGGCAGAATTGGGGCGTAGCTTGGCCCAATAACGGCACATTATTGGCAAAGTAGATAAATCTTTAAAGGAAAAATTCAATTGCCAGTGATGTGACGAAGATCAGCCCATTAATGATACATTAGTGGCACTTTAATGGCAAACATTTTGTATCTTTGAAGGCAAATTATGATTACCAGTATTGGGGCGTAGCTTGGCTAATTAATGGCACATTCATGGCAAAGTTGATCAATCTTTAATGGCAATATTCAGTTGCCAGTGATGTGATAAAGATCGGCCCATTAAAGGCACATTAGTGGCACTTTAATGGAAAACATTTTGTGGCAAATTATAATTGCCAGAATTGGGACGTACCTTGGCTCAGGAATGCCATATTAATGTCTATCATTTTGTATCTATGATGGCAAATTATAATTGCCAATATTGGGACGTAGCTCGGCCCAATAATGGCACAGTATCGGCCAGTGTAGTGTAGCTTATAAAAACCCTTTTGCATTATCGACTTCACGTCAGAGTAGCAGAGTGGTCAGAGTGTTAGGCTGTGGTGCGTCAGGTTCAGGTATCGATCCCCGCGAGCGGTAAGAATTTTTCAAATATTTGTAAGTTTGCGATTAATTCAGGGAAATAAACTGTATAAATATTATGAATTAATTAGTTAATTAAATAAAAAATATATATTTTTTTAATTTTTTCAACACTGGGGAGTAATGACAGCCAATAATGGGCCATTAATGTTTACCGAGAATCGGCCGATGATTGGCTGCCGACGGCCTACCGCGGTTAACCTCCCGACAGTCGGGCCACTATTGTCTGCCAAGAGTAGGCACTGACTATGCCGTCACTGGGCCAGTTTTGGGCCGTTTTTAATTTCGCACTTGGGAAATTTAAGTATTCTAATCATCTGAAAATCACCAGAATTCTAGTAGGGACTGAGCCCTACCCAATTCTGAAGAATAAAAAATTTTATTCCAATTTTTAAGTAGTAGCACCTTCACCCGAATGCCATCAGACAATCAAAATTTGGTAAAAACGAAAATAAAAATTTATTTCTTACAAATTTAATAATTATAATCATCTGAAAATCACCAGAGTTCTAGTAGGGACTGAGCCCTACCCAATCCTGAAGAATAAAAAATTTTATTCCAATTTTTAAGTAGAAGCAGGTCCACCCGTACGCCATCAGACAATGAAAATTTATTAAAAACGAAAATAAAAATTTATTTCTTCCAAATTTAAGTATTCTAATCATCTGAAAATCACCAGAATTCTAGTTGGGACTGAGCCCTACCCAATCCTGAAGAATAAAAAATTTTATTCCAATTTTTAAGTAGTAGCAGGTCCACCCGTACGCCATCAGACAATTAAAATTTGGTAAAAACGAAAATAAAAATTTATTTCTTACAAATTTAAGTATTCTAATCATCTGAAAATCACCAGAGTTCTAGTAGGGACTGAGCCCTACCCAATCCTGAAGAATAAAAAATTTTATTCCAATTTTTAAGTAGTAGCACCTTCACCCGTACGCCTTTAGACAATAAAAATTTCGTAAAAACGAAAATAAAAATTTATTTCTTCCAAATTTAATAATTATAATCATCTGAAAATCACCAGAGTTCTAGTAGGAACTGAGCCCTACCCAATCTTAAAGATTAGAGGATTTTATTTTAATTTTTAACTAGTAGCAGGTCCACCCGTACGCCATCAGACAATGAAAATTTCGTAAAAACGAAAATAAAAATTTATTTCTTCCAAATTTAATAATTATAATCATCTGAAAATCACCAGAGTTCTAGTAGGGACTGAGCCCTACCCAATCCTGAAGAATAAAAAATTTTATTCCAATTTTTAAGTAGTAGCACCTTCACCCGAATGCCATCAGACAATCAAAATTTGGTAAAAACGAAAATAAAAATTTATTTCTTACAAATTTAATAATTATAATCATCTGAAAATCACCAGAGTTCTAGTAGGGACTGAGCCCTACCCAATCCTGAAGAATAAAAAATTTTATTCCAATTTTTAAGTAGAAGCAGGTCCACCCGTACGCCATCAGACAATGAAAATTTCGTAAAAACGAAAATAAAAATTTATTTCTTCCAAATTTAATAATTATAATCATCTGAAAATCACCAGAGTTTTAGTAGGGACTGAGCCCTACCCAATCTTAAAGATTAGAGGATTTTATTTTAATTTTCAAGTAGTAGCAGGTCCACCCGTACGCCATCAGACAATGAAAATTTATTAAAAACGAAAATAAGAATTTATTTCTTCCAAATTTAATAATTATAATCATCTGAAAATCACCAGAATTCTAGTAGGGACTGAGCCCTACCCAATCCTGAAGAATAAAAAATTTTATTCCAATTTTTAAGTAGTAGCACCTTCACCCGAATGCCATCAGACAATCAAAATTTGGTAAAAACGAAAATAAAAATTTATTTCTTACAAATTTAATAATTATAATCATCTGAAAATCACCAGAGTTCTAGTAGGGACTGAGCCCTACCCAATCCTGAAGAATAAAAAATTTTATTCCAATTTTTAAGTAGAAGCAGGTCCACCCGTACGCCATCAGACAATGAAAATTTCGTAAAAACGAAAATAAAAATTTATTTCTTACAAATTTAATAATTATAATCATCTGAAAATCACCAGAGTTCTAGTAGGGACTGAGCCCTACCCAATCCTGAAGAATAAAAAATTTTATTCCAATTTTTAAGTAGAAGCAGGTCCACCCGTACGCCATCAGACAATGAAAATTTCGTAAAAACGAAAATAAAAATTTATTTCTTACAAATTTAATAATTATAATCATCTGAAAATCACCAGAGTTCTAGTAGGGACTGAGCCCTACCCAATCCTGAAGAATAAAAAATTTTATTCCAATTTTTAAGTAGAAGCAGGTCCACCCGTACGCCATCAGACAATGAAAATTTATTAAAAACGAAAATAAAAATTTATTTCTTCCAAATTTAATAATTATATTCATCTCGAAATTACCAGAGTTCTAGTAAGGACTGAGCCTTACCCAATCATGAAGAATAAAAAATTTTATTCCAATTTTTAAGAAGTAGCACCTTCACCCGCACGCCATCAGACAATCAAAATTTTGTGGAAAGGTAATTAAAAATTTTTTTCTTCTGAATTTAGTGATTCTAATCATCTGTTGATGGATTTTGATAAAATTTTTTTGTTGTATTATGGTCGTATATTCGTATATATTTTTTTGAGGAAGCTAAATGATCATTAAATGAACAACTTGTTTGTTTAAAGCAAAACAGAAAATATGTTTGAATTAAGTAGAATATTTTTTCAGTGTAATTGACATTAGTAATAATATTCAATAATTATTAGTAAAATTAAAATAATTCACTAGTAAAAAGTTTTACACTCTCTAAATTTGAATTAGTAGAAAGTTACTAATGAAATGACGAAAAGTCTTCCACCAAATGATTTAGTATTAATTTTACTAACAAATAGTTAAATAGTTCAATTCTTATCGTAAGTAATAAAAAAATTTCATCAATTCAATTATTTAAATTGAAAATAATTCTTGACCGGAAAACGACAGTAAATTTTCTTTATGAAAAAAGTGTCCACCCTGTTTTACTTGGATCAGCGATAAAATTCTCCAGAATTAGTAAAACTAATTGTTAGTTGAAATATTTTATTGAATTAATAATTAGTTATTTTCTTCTAATAATTAAGTTATTTCTACTAATTACTGAAGCAATTGCACCCGAATATAAGAGAATATTTTATTCTAAATTGAAAAATTGATTTAGATGTAAATATGAGATTTCCAATTTGAAACCACAAAAAAGAAAACGAAGGGAAATGGAAAATAATCGACGTTGAATAAAATCCGTCTCCTTTCGCGGGAACATCAAACGTGTATTAAATTGTAATTGAATTTTGTCAAATCCGTTTGTGGTGATTCATTCACCCTTTTCTTTTTTTTTCGTGAATTTCTATTCAATTTCGCCCCTAATGCAATTTGACATTAAAATTGAATTGTAGAAACTTCCACTTTTTTTTGGTTTCATTTTGTGTTTTATGTAAAAAAAAAAAATGTTTGAAAGGGCAAAGAACTTTTTATCTTTTCTTAATTCGCTTCCTTTCTCGCTTAATTATTAACGCTCCTCGCTTGCCAACATTTTTAATTAGCAATCTAACTTGTAATTTCGTGAATATAATTATACCGTAAGAGGAGACAAATAAAAAATCGTCAAGTGCAGACAGTTTAATTTCAAATCTACAGTTTTTTTGAAAGGTTTTTTCCTTTGAGATTTTTTTTTTTGTATTTTTTAAAGATCGTTTTGTTCTTCTTTTTAAGATCGTTTTGTGATTTATTTTACAGATCTTTTTGTAATCTTTTCAAGATTCTTTTGTACTTTCTTTGTACTTTTTTTGTGCTTTTTTTGTACTTTTTTTGTACTCAGAGAGAAGTTGGTTTGAAACAATAAAATAATTTTATTTGAAATAAACAAATTTTTGTTGAATCAATCAAATAAATTAAAATTTCGAATATAATTTTTTCCTACGAGTGTAAGAATTTTTTTTAAAATCTTTTCAAGATTTCCTAAAAGTAGAAAAAATTTCCAACCGTTATTTTTATATATTCGATGAAAAATTTCACAAATATCTGTCGATTGGTATTTTCTTTTTTTTACTTTTTGTTCTTTCCTTTTTGAAATTCATGTCAAAAGTAATTCTTCAGTTGAAGGGGAAAATTTATTGACTATCAAGTGTCGAATGTGCAAAAAAAAAAAGAAATGAAGGGGGAAAAAAAATTCCCTCGTTGCTTCTTTTGATACTTGTGCGAAGATGAACTTTTGTAGACTTGAACATAAATCTCCATTCTGTCAGTAACCTCATTGATTTTCTCCCTTCATAGTGAAACCGACGCCTGAGGGCCTCTGTCAGGACAACTTTGAATTATCAAGCTACTACCACCATCATGGATTAATTTAATTATTATTTCATATACGTATTTACAGGAACAAAAAAAAATAATTGAATTTATTTCAATAATTTACAACGTCAATCTATATATATTTATTCATTTATATACTCTTGTATGTACGATTTAATTGAATTTCAATTTCTCGATTCACTTTCTAACAATTTTTTAAAACAGACTTTTTTCTCTAGAGAATATTTTCAAAAGATTTTTCTTTCTCTAAAAAAATTTCCAGACGAGATTTTCTTTTTTTTTAAAATTATAGATTTTTTCCTTAAAGAATCTTTTTGATTGATTTTTTTCAATCTGAATTTGGATTTTAAAAGAATTTAGTAGAAAATAGCTAATTAGTAATAGAAAGAAACTAATTAAATAGCAAAAAAAAATAGCTAATTAGTAGTAAAAAAACGGTTAATTAATAGTAGAAAGAAACTTATTTAGAATTAAAAAAAATTGCTAAAGTAAAAAGA
This sequence comes from Leptopilina syphax, assembly GCA_032872505.1. NCBI lineage: Eukaryota > Metazoa > Arthropoda > Insecta > Hymenoptera > Figitidae > Leptopilina > Leptopilina syphax. The sequence continues at coordinate 6,328,775 of CM065476.1, read as the reverse complement.
AACTAATTATTGATAGAAAATAACTAATTATTATTTAAAGACTAGCAACAGTTCGCGCTAAAAAAATTAACTTTTTAGGATAAAATTAGCAATTTTAAAAATAAACGAATTTAAAAATTTGTAATTCAAATTTTTGTTGAAAACACTAAAAAAATTCAATTTTGGAAAAATTACAAATAATTGCAAAAAATCAATTTCATTTATTTTCAAGAGTGATAAAATTCTTCTCATAAAATTCAATTTTCTTTCAAATTTCAAAAAAAAAAAAAAAATTCTCGTCAAAATCACAATTATCTTTATAAATAAAAAATAACAAAATTCTTCCCCAAAGTTCAATTATTTTCAAATCAATTTAAAATTCCCAAAAATAGTACGCAAACATTTAATTATTTTAATAATTAATAAAAGTTTCTCAAGAATTCAATTATTTACAAATTTTTTAATAAATTCCCTCGCAATAATTCAACTATTTTCATAAATAATAAATTTTTTTTTAAGGAATTCAATTATTTTCATAAAAAATAATAAAAAATTGTAGAAAATAATAATTGATATTTAAATTATAGAATTTGCATAAAATTATTCAAAAGAAATGAATTATTTAAACATTTTTATAAAATTCTTCGCAAGAATTAAATTATTTTTTATAAATATATTTAAATTCTTTCATGAATAATATTCGCAGCAGAAATTCAATTTATTAGCATCAGGATAAGAAAAAAGTAAATATTTTTGATGAAAATTAGGAAAAAGACAGGAAAATAAAAAATATGGAATGGAATTTTTTTCAATTTTGTGAAGTGTATAAAACGAGTTTTTTTGTTTTTTTTGACATTAAAAAAAACAATAAACCACAAAAATTAATTTTTAAAACAAACAAATGAATGCAGAGAATTTGGTAACGGAAAGAAAACTTAAGATTATTATTAAGTATTTTTAATTTTAAGTAGAAATTAATGAATTATTATTATTTAATGAGTAACTAAGAAAATAGTCAAGTTCAACTATAATTAAACTTGTGACAAAAAATTTCAGTTATTTTTTTGACATTAAATAAATAAAATTTCCCAAATAAATTTGAATTCCACAGACAATCTATTGATTAAACAATAGAGAAATTCCCAACGATATTCGATGCAAATGTAACTGGACTTAAAGACCATCAGAAAAGTTCGCTCCTTCCCAGTCGCATATAAATCACCATACATTAGCACCCGTTCCCATATGTGCGTACACATACGTGAGAGGGTGCCATAAATCAAGGTCGACGCACGGCGAAAACGCATTAATAAACAAACGACTGCCCATAAGGCGGTCGATTAAAATTGTCTTCGTGAATCGCGAACACTTAATTTATGAGTATTCTCTAGTTAAGCATTACATGCTACCCCATAATAAGACACACACACAATGGGGTTAAATAAGCGCGCACCCTTTGACCAAACGCTTTTTTTTTCTTTTTTGCTTCTTTCATCAGTCGAAATGTTTTCCTTCTTTTTTTGTTTTGCTACTTAAAATTTCCCCCATTCTTTTTTACCTCCCATTGAAAACGTAAATATCCGTGAACAAATATTGATGTTTGCTTATTTGCTCGGTTTTTATTTGAAGTGCATATAATAATAGTGCTCTAGGGAGATCTATGAATTCGAAGTTCTTTAAAATAAAGGGGTGACTTTTTTCAACAAAAAAAAAAAATTCGACACTACAAAGCCAAAGAGTATTGGAAAATACTGTTTGGCTTTGTAGTGTCGAATTTTTTATTTATATGAGTGAGTAGAAATTTGTTTATTATTTAATTATCTACAGGCCTTGCACGCATATAATAAAACCTAATATTTACTACTTTTTTTATGATTTGCTACTATTTTAAACATTTTTAATAAATAAGTTATTGGAAAAAATTCAAAAAATTCAAATAAAATTCTTTAAAACGAATCAATTATTTTCACAAATTTTTCCTAATTCAATGATTTTTAATATTTACTATTTTAATAAAAAATTTCTCAAAAGAAATGATAATTAAAAAAATGTTTATAAAATTCTTCGCAAACATTCAATTTCTTTTAACCTGATCCTTAAAGCCAATGAAATATTACAACTAATTATTATATAAGAGGATCAATAAAAATAAAAATGAATAGAATTATTTTCATAAATAAAAAAATTTTCACAGGAATTGAATTATTTAAAACAGAATTTACCTAATATTTTTCGAAAAAATCAATTATTTAAATAGATTTTTAAAAAATCCTCTGCACGAATTCAATTATTTATATAAACAATAAAATTCTTCTCAGGAATTCAATTATTTTTTGAAATTTTAATAATAATCGTTGCAAGAATTCAATTATTTTTATTAATATTAAAACTCATCGCAAGAATTTAATTTTTGAAAAAAAAGTTAATTAACTTCCCAAGAATTCAATTATTTCTAAAAATAATAAAATTCTTCGCAATAATTTAATTATTTTGAAAAATAATAAAATTCTTCGGAAAAATTCAATTATTTTCACTAATAATAAAATTATTCGCAAGAATTCAATTTTTAAAAAGAAATTAATAAACTTCCCAAGAATTCAATTATTTTTCAAAATAATAAATCTCTTCTCAGGAATTGAATTATTTTTTAGAAATTTTAATAATCTTCGCAAAAATTCAATTATTTTTAGAAATAATAAAAATCTTCACAGGAATTCAATTTTTAATTATTTTAGAAAAATTTTAATGAAATTCTTCGGAAAAATTCAATTATTATTACAGAAAAAAAAATTATTTGCATGAATTCAATTATTTTCAGAAAGTTTTATTAAATTCTTCGCATGAATTCAATTTAAAAAAACTTTAATAAACTTGCCATGAATTCAGTTATTTTTAAAAATTATAAAATTCTTCGCAGGAATTCAATTATTTTCAAAATATTTTATAAAAGTCTTCGCAAGAATTTAATTTTTTTAGAAAAATTAATGAACTTCCCAAGAATTCAATTATTTTTTAAAAATTTTAATAAAATTCTTCGGAAAAATTTAATTATCCTCACGGATAATAAAATTGCTCGCAGGAATTCAATTATTTTGAGAACCTTTTTATAAAATTCTTCGCAAAAATTCAATTATTTTTATAAATATTATTAAAATTCAACACAGGAATTTAATTATTTAAAAATTTTTTAATAATAATCGTTGCAAGAATTCAATTATTTTTATAAATACTAAAAACTCATCACAGGATTTCAATTATTTTTAATACAAATTTTAAATGAATTCCGCGACAAATGCAACTATTCTTAAAAATTCTAATAAAATGCTTTCGAAGTATTCAATTATTTTAAAAAAATTTAATGAAATTCGTTATAATAGTTGAATTGTTTTCAATATAATTTTAATAAAATTTTTTGAAAGAATTCAATTATTTTCTTAATTAATATACAATTTTCAATGAAATTCAATTATTTCAAAGACAAATTTCATAAAAGTTTTTGAAAAAAATCATTTCTTTAAAAAGAATTATTTTAAATTCTTCTCAAGAATACAATTATTTAAAAAACTTTTATTAAAGTTCGGTGACAAAAATCCAATTATTTTCTGAAATAATAAAACTCATCGCAGGATTTAAATTATTTTGAATATAATTTTAAATTAATTCCGCTAAAAATGCAGTTATTCTTAAAAATTTGAATAAAATGAAATTAATTTAATTGTTATCAAAAACTTTAATGCAATTCTTTGTAAAAATTCAATTATTTTAAAAAATGTTGATAAAGTGCTTTATAGGAATTCAAATTTATGAAATATTCAATTATTTAATAAATTATTTATTTGCATTTTATTTGTATTTAATTTAAAGAATTGAATTCTCTTAGAACATTCTAATAAGAATTAATTTAGAATTGAATAAAATAAAATGATTAAAGGTTTGAATAATTTTATTTATAAATTTCAACGAAAAAAATGATTTAATTTTGAAAGAATTACTTTTGTAATTTTTAGAAATAGTTAAATTTGAAAAATGCGTTACGTTGAAATCATTTGAAATATTTTAATTCCTGTAGACAAAATAAATAGGTATTTATATATTTATTTAAAAAAATTATTCTATTTTTGAATGTAATTAAGAAATTATAAAAAAAATTGAGTCAAGTTTAATTTTTCGATAGGTACTTTTTTTCTACTTTTTTATGTCTTTAAGCTACTTTTTGTTTCTTTTTTAAAATTAATTACGAAGTCTGTATTTAGTAATTACACTAGAGCCTAAGTTGGGTCCCGATTGTGCCCTATTTCTATAAACAATTGGCCCCATTTCCGGTCAAAATTTGATCAACAATTATCAAAAATTAGAAGAAGTGAAATTAGTTGTATAAGATCATTATTAGCATTAATTTTATTTTTATATTTACAGTTTAGAATTAAAAAATTGGTTTTTTTTCTTTGTAACGACACGCGCATGGTATAGGTAAATGTGACGTTTTATCGGACAAGGTCGTCAGTCGCTTCTATTATTCGTCACTTGTATCCGGTTACACCCTCGAGCACACCTTTTGAATCTTCACGGCCCGCTAACGCATCCTTACGCCAACACACATGGCGCCCACCATTATCCCAATGCTCTTTTTAATATTATCCTTCTCTACTCTTTTTTCCCCATACACAACATTACTACATTCTTGGAGAAAACACGAAATATCGAGAGTGAAATTCAATACTTTTTTTTTTGGTGGAAAAAAGAATGTTGATACACATTGAAACTTTATTCAAAAATTTTTTTTTGGGTAATTTCGATAATAATCTATCGAATTTCTGAGACTCTATTTTTTTTAACTATTTTGAATAAAGTAAATTTTACTAATTTACAGTTTTACACAAAAATTGATATAAAATTTACTCTGCTCTTCAAAATCTGAATGAATGAAAAGTCTAAATAGTTTAAATTACAGTAAAAGTTCATATTACTAATTCCTATTAGTAACTTTTCTATTAAGATTTTGGTAAAAATTTGATTCGGACAGTGATGAGTTTCAAAATTTTAATTGGCGGATCCAAAATCGAAGAAGTTCAAAGTACATTTATTAAGTGTTATAATTATGAACATTAAGAAAATTGTTTAATTTAAAACCGTTTGAAAATGGCTCCTCGGGGGGGTTTTCTGGGTCACTGATCATACGAAAACGTTATATTCAATTTGTAAAATTCAAATTACCAGATCCAATTTCATGGGACTAGGCTTTTTTTTAATTCCGATAAAACAAGATAAAATCAAATTGGCACAAATTTTCAAGAATCTCATATGGCTAAAATACGATTATGTTAATTTTGAACAAGAGGTCACGTGTATATAAATATTTAATATATACAAAACAACAATATAAAATCTAATTTCGCCTTACACACTTATATACGAATAGTCGCACAAATTTTATCGATGGATATCTCTGAAAATTCCGTTAACCCAAACCAAAAGCAAAAGATTACTTCATCTGTGATCTTTATGGGCGTTCGATGATCAACGAAGAATGTTAATTTTCCCTGGCAACTCTCTGCAAACACGATCTTATAACAACATTCGAGCAGCATCGTCGTCGTCGTCGTTTCTCTCTCTTATATTTGAACTAGTTGCTATTTCATTTCCTAACATATTGGCCTAATCCCTCCGATCGTTGGGTAATGTTGTATATACTCGTTTTACAGGTATTTGTTATTGGCATATTTGCTCTCTCCTCAAATGATACAGCTATTGCTCTCTTGCACTTTTTTGGATGAGGAGAAAAGAGAAAAATCTCAATCTTTTTTTTCTCTTTTGGGGCGAACAAGAAAAATCTTATTCGCTTCGCGCTCAATTCCTAAAACTTACTGTTCACTACTTTTTTACGATTTGCTATTGTATTTAAATAATTTTTTTTAAATTTGTAACACTAAAAGCTACTTTTTTCTTCTTTTTGAAAATTGACACTTCTTTAAATCCTCTAATAGTTGAAAAAAAATTATTCTCAAAAATATTACTTAATAAAATTCTCAGAAAGAATTCAAAAATATACATTATAATAATCGTAAGTTTCCCTTTCCGTTAACAAATTATCTGCATTTATTTGTTTGTTTTGAAAATTAATTTTTGTGGGTTATTGTCATTTTTTTTACTGTCAAAAAAACCAAAAAACTTGTTTTATTCACTTCACAAAATTGACAAAAATTCCATTCCATATTTTTTATTTTCCTGACTTTTTCCTAATTTTCATCAAAAATATTTACTAATTACTAAATTTCTAAATATCCTGATGCTAATTAATTGAATTCCTGCTACGAATTTTATTATTCATGAAAGAATTTAAATATTTATAAAAATAATTTAATTATTGCGAAGAATTTTATTAAAAAATTTTTAAATAATTCATTTCTTTCGAATAATTTTGCAAATTCTAATTTAAATTAATTGAATTGATGAAAATTTTTATTATTCATGAAAAGAATTGAATTCTTAGGAAAATTTTTACAAACCATTTTTTAAATAATTGAATTCTGTTTGGAAATTTTATGAAAATATATTTAAAATATATTTATATTGACAAATAATTGTCAATAATTGAATGTCTGTGGGAAATATTTATGAAAAAAATTGAATTCTTGCTAACGATTTATTAGAATTTTTTTAAACTAATGGAATTTCCAAGAAGAAATTTATTACTTTTGAAAATAATTGAATTATTGTGATGAATATTCTTATTTATGAAAATTGAATTTTGAAAAGAATTTTATTAAAATACCTCAAAATAATTGAATTTTCGGAAGTGATTTTCTTATTTATCTTTAATAATTAAATTCTTTCAAACAATTATTTATATAAATAATTGAATTCTTAGAAAAAATTTTATTTAAATTTAAAAAAATAATTGAATTATTCCAAAAAAAAAAATATTGTATTTAAAACAATTAATTTCTTTCGAACAATTTTATTAATTTTTTGAAAATAATTATTCAATCCTTCCAAAAAATATTAAAGAAACATTTTTTTAAATAATTGATTTTTTCAAGAAATTGAAATTAAGTTTTTAAGAATAATTACATTTTTTGATCAATTCCTGTAAAATTGTAATAAAAATAATTAAAATTCTGCTATGAATTTTATTATTTATGAAAATAATTGAATAGTTGCTAGGAATTTTATTATATAATTCTCAAAAATAATTGAATTACAGAGAAGAATTCTCTTATTTTTGAATATAATTGAATTATTGTAAAGAATTTTATTAAAATTTTTTTAAAATAATTGAATTCCTGAGAAAAATTTTATTATCCGTGAAGATAATTGAATTCTTGCGAAGAAATTCAAATTCAAATTTTTGAAAATAATTAAATTCTTTCAAGAAATATAATTAAAAATAAAATTGAAAATAATGTTTAAATTCTAATAAACAAATTACATCAAAATTATTTCAAATAATTACACTTTTCGCGGAGTTAATTTAAAATTGTTTTTAAAAATAATTGAAGTCATCCTGTGAGTTTTTTAATATTTATAAAAATAATTGAATTCTTGCAATGATTATTATTAAAATTTTAAAAATTAACTGAATTCCCGAGAAGAATTTTATTATTTATAAAAATAATTGAATTTCTGAGAAGAATTTTTATATTTATAAAAATAATTGAATTCTTCTGAAGAATTTTATAAAAATCTATTTAAATAATTTTTTTTCCAAAAATATTAGGAAAATTCGTTTTTAAATAATTAAATTCCTTTGAAAATTTTTTTATTTATGAAGATAATTGAATAGTTGCTAGGAATTTTATTATAATTTAAAAAAATAATTGAATTGCAGAGAAGAATTTTATTATTTTTGAAAATAATTGAATTATTGCGGAAAAGCTTATTAAAATGTTTAAAAAGAATTGAATCCCTGTAAAAAATTGTATTACATATTTAAAAAAATTATTGAATCTCTGTTTAAACATAAATTTAATATTTTTGCAAATAATTGAATTATTGCGAAGAAATTTATAAAAAAATTCTTTTTTTTGGAAATTTTTTTTAAAAATAGTAGATATTGAAAATCATTGACTGGAGGAGAATTTTTTGAAAAAAAATTGAATTTGTTAAAAAGAATTTCATTAAAATTTTTTGGAAAATAATTGAATTTTGGAGAAAAATTTTAATATTTATAAAGATAATTGAAATTTTGACGATAAATTTTTTAAGCTTTTGACCATAATTGAAACTTTGCGAAGAATTTTATTATACTTTTGAAAATAATTGAAATTCTTTGATGAATTTTAATAAAATTTTTAAGAATAATTATATATTTTTCGAGAAATTCCATTAAAATTGTATTAAAAATAATTGAAATTATTATTTATGAAAATAATAAATAAATAAATAATTGAATTATTGCGAAGAAAAATTGTAAAGGAAACTCTTTTAAAATTGAATTAAGAAAATTTTATTAAAATTTATGAAAATAATTGAATTCTTTCAAAAAATTGTATTAAAATTATATAGAAAATAATTCAATTATTATAAAAAATGTCAATAACATTTTTTAAAATAATTGAATTGTTTTAAAGAATTTAATTAAAATTTTTAAGAATATTTTCATTTTTCGCGGAATTCATTTAAAATAGTATTAAAAATAATTGAAATTCTTCGAAGAGTTTTATTATTTATAAAAATAATTGAATTTGTGTGAAATGTTTACAATTTTATTAAAATTTTTATAAAAGAATTGAATTCCTTTTGGGAAATTTTACACTGAGAAAACTGGAGAGTCAAATTCAGAGGTTCAAAAAGTGTATGTTTCCTTTGCTTATGAAGAGAGTTAAATAGTCCTTCTAAAATAAATTTTGAATTGATAATGGAAATATACTTGTTTATTCTCTCCCATTATATCTGAGGGTTAAAAGTTGCGCAGAAAATGTGTACGATCTGATGCGCGCGAAATTATTTTTCTGACATTTTATGTATTTAATTTAGGGGTTAGGTTGCCATATTTATTCATTTCGCGCCGGATAAAGAAGGGATTTCTCAAGATGGTTAATTTGTCCCTCTGTTAGAGAAATGGCACGAATATCTGTCAATGGTGTATTTGAACATTTAGATTGTTATCCAATAGCTAACTCTCAAATATGAACGATTTGTCTCTCCAGATGTTTAGTCCAATACTCCAGTTTTCTCAGTGTATTAAAATTGTAGATATTGAAAATCATTGAAATTAGAAAAATGCATTTTATTTTTGACAATAATTGAAAATTAGGAAAAGAATTTTTTTGTTGACATTTATGAAAATAATTGAACTTTGGAGCAAATTTCTTTTTGGAGCAAAAAAAAAATTCTTTTTCGGTTTTTGAGGAAAGAAAGAGAAAAATCTCGTTTACTCTCTTTTTCTCTTATTATTCAGAGAGAAAGAAGGGAAATAGGGATAAAAAAAAAATTCGCATTCTGAATCACAAGTGTACATTTATACGCATAATACATTTTCCATGTGGGTGTATTGTGTATCGATTGGCGAGCATAAAGTGCATAAACATCGTGGTTTTAGTGTGGCAGATTGGAGAGACCGCTTCTCCGATGTAACTATTATATTCGTGCGAGTTTTGTCTGCTCGTTGAAGTCTCTTTCTCTCCCTCTCTCTCTCTCTCTCTTACTCTCTTTCGCCCACGTGTATTTCCGCCCTCATGGTTGCGTGTACTGCGAGTTTGACCATAACATGAGACATATAAGAGAGTCTGGGCATACACACACGATGTGCGAAACTCGTCTCATCAACTTTTTTTTTTTCCTCCTTTTTTTTCTAACCGTGTACGCATCTCTGCACTAGTGCGCAATGATATGGGGAAAGTAGGAAAACAATCTTTTTTTTATGACCTTATAGAGAAATTAGGTTTTAGATGAATCCATTCACTTTATAGATAACTGGAGAGAGATAAGGCCAAGTGCCGAGCAATGTTGGAATGTCTACATAAATACTCGCGTTTTGAGTCAAAAAAAAAAAATGGACTTTTTTCATTAGGATTTGTATTCACAAGGTGACTTTATAATAGTTTGTGATTTCTTTTCTACCCTAATTTTCAAGTGAAAATCCCTTACGAAAAAAACAGGCCTCGCACTCATCTACTAAAACCTATTTACTACTTTTTTTACGATTTTCAAAAATTTTAATAAAGTTACTATAGAAAAAATTTTAAATGAAATTCTTTAAAACAATTCAATTTTTTTCACAAATTTTTCGTAATTCAATGATAATATAATATTTACTATTTTAATAAAAAATTTTCCAAAAGAATTAAATTATTTTTAAAAATAAGAAAATTTTCACAGGAATTCAATTATTTAAAACAGAATTTGATATCCTTAGAAAAAATGAATAAATATAATAATATAAATAAATAATAAATAAAATAAAAAAATAAATATAATATTAATAAAACAGTAAATTTGGTTTAATAAGTTCGTAATTAAAGTTAAATTTTTACTGAAATATTTTTCAAGGAAGAATTTATCAACTTGAAGAAAATTAAATTGGACCCTAATTGATAATCTCGAAAACATAATTATGTATGTTAATAGAAAATGAAAATTGCCATTTATCCATAATGTCAATTTACTATGGTCATAATATGAGTCTTTATTGCTATTTATGATAATTTGCGACAGTTTAAAATGTGATAATGTATTAAGAGAAAAAGGAAAAAAAAATTAATCGCTCACAATAATTCGTCACCACAATGTACTTATAAAATCACCGCCATAAACGACTCTAGGTAAGTGCGGTGACCCCTCGATTTAACTTAAACGTTTCTCCATCTTCCGGTTTCCGTTCTCGTGTCACTAACACGTGACGTTTATGACATTTCAACCTTTCGCTCAATTTTCTTCTTCATCTAAATTTAAAACCCTCTGTTATTTTATTATTACATACTGGAAATTTTATTTAAATTTCGTATTGTCAGTAATTTTTTTGTTATTTCAAAATGTATTTTCTATAATTGAAAAAAAATGGTTAATTATTGTCAATTTTGTTTGAATTCTTTATTATTTTCTTTAAAATTTTTTTTATTTTTCTTTCTTTTTGTTTTGACTGTTTTATTTATCTTTTATAATTGTTTCATTTTTTTTCATTCTGTTTTATTTTTGCAATTTTGATCCATTTTGTTTTATCTTTAATGCAAATTGGTTTTATTTTGTTTTAATTTTTGTTTTATTTTCGTAACATTTTATCAACAATTCGCGCGCTTTAGCGCTCGGCTAACTTTTTACTTTATTTCTTAAATAAAATTATCAATTTTAAAAATAATAGAATTTAAAAATGTTAAATTCAAATTTTCGTTGACAGCACTAAAATAATTCAATTTTGGAAAAATTGCAAATAATTTATTGCAGAAATTCAATTATTTTCAAAAGTAATAAAATTCTTCTCATAAAATTCAATTATGTTTGAAATTAAAAAAAAATTCTCGTCAAAATCCCAATTATCTTTGTAAATAATAAAATTTTTCCCCAAAGTTCAATTATTTTTAAAAATGGCAATAAAATTCTTGTCCTAATTTCAATTATTTTCAATATCTACTATTTTAATAAAATTTTCCGAATTTAATTATTTGAAAAAAAATTAATAAAATTGTACAGAAACATTTAATTATTTTTAAAAATAATAAAAATTCCACTGGAATTCAATTATTTACAATTTTTGAAATTAATTTCTTCGCAATAATTCAATTATTTTTGATAAATTTTTAATTATTATAAATTATTATAAAACAAGAAGAAATCGATCACTCCGAGTCTTCGACTCGGAGCAATCAATATCTTCATGTTTTATAGCAAATTACTTTTATAAGTTGTTTAATTTCAAAAAGGTTTGAATTTGGAATTTTTTGAATATCTTAATTCCTGTGGGAAAAATAATAATAATTAAATATTTATTTAAAAAAGAAATTATCGATGTTTTTGAATAATTTTACAATTAAAGAAATTCGTTAAAATGTAACGGAACATTTTTTTTTGAGTAAAATTTTTCCCTTTACTTTCTAAAAATTCAAAAATTTTCAATTTCAATAAAATCGACATATGAAAGAATTTCAATTTAATAATTGAAAAAAATTGAATTTTACAAACAATTTTACATGAAATCGATTTTTTTTAGAATTTTAATTTTATAAATTGAAAAGAAATTCAATTTTTTAAAGAATTTTCCAAAAAATTGAGTTTTGAGAGAATTTTAATTTCATAATTGAAAAATAATTGAATTTTACATCCAATTTAAAAAAAATTGAATTTTCAAAGTATTTTAATTGAATTAAAATTTCCAAAAACTTTTTTTCTGAAAAATTGATTTTTCAATGAATTTTAATTTAACAATTGAGAAATAATTGAATTTTAGAAAAAAATGTTCAATAAAATCGACTTTTGAAAGCATTTTAATTTAATAATTGAAAAAAATTGAATTTTACAAACAACTTTACATAAAATCGATTTTTTATAGAATTTTAATTTAATAAATTGAAAATAATTGAATTTTTTAAGGATTTTCCAAAAAATTGAGTCTTGAAAGATTTTCAATTTCATAATTGAAAAATAATTGAATTTAACGAATAATTTTCTTAAAAAATCGATTTTTTGAAGAATTTTAATTTAATAGTTAAGAAATAATTGAAATATTCCAAAAAAATTTTCTGAAAAATTTATTTTTCAAAGAATTTTAATTAAATAATTGAAAAATAATTTAATTTTAAAAAAAAATTCACAAAAAGTCGATTTTTGTAAACATTTTAATATAATGATTGAAAAATAATAGAATTTTAGAACAAAATTTTCAATAAAATCAATATTTGAAAGAATTTAAATTTCATAATTGAAAAATAATTGAATTTAATAAATAATTTTCTTAAAAAATCGATTTTTTGAAGAATTTTAATTTAATAGTTGAGAAATAATTGAAATTTCCCAAAATTAATTTCAAAAGTTTGAATTTTGTTCCAATTTACTTTTTTTTGTTTTATTTTCATTGTATTTTGTTTTAATTTTCTTCCAATTTGTTTTGTTTGTTTCAATTTTGTTTTATTTTGATTATAATTTGTTTTGTTTATTTCATTTTTGTTTTATTTTGTGTTATTTTTGTTGCAATTTGTTTTGTTGTTGTTTCAATTTGTTTCGTTTATTTTATTGATGTTCCATTTTATTTCATTCTCCATCCATATTGTTATATTTTTATTACATTTTTTTGTATTTGTTTGTTTTATTTTTGTTTCAATTTTGTTTTATTTTTGTTTTAATTTGTTTTATTTGTCTTATTTGTTTCATTTTGTTTTAATTTCGATCCATTTTGTTTTGTTTTATCTTTGTTGCAAATTGGTTTTATTTTGTTTCAATTTTTGTTTTATTTTTGTAACATTTTATTATATTTTTTTGTTTCAATTTACTTTTTTTTTGTTTTATTTTTATTGTATTTTGTTTTAATTTTGTTCCAATTTGTGTTGTTTGTTTCAATTTTGTTTTATTTTGGTTCCAATTTGTTTTGTCTATTTCATTTTTGTTTCATGTTGTTTTGTTTTTATGTTTTATTTTTGTTACAATTTGTTTTGTTGTTGTTTCAATTTGTTTTGTTTCTTCTATTATGTTTCAATTTTAGTTTTATTTTTGTTAAAATTTTGTACCTTTATTCCAATTTGTTTGGTTTCTTTCATTTTTGTTTCACTTTGTTTTATTTTTGTTGCCATTTTTTTATTATTCTGTTTTATTATGTTTTAATTGTGTTTCAATTTGTTTAATTTGTTTTACCGTTTTTTACATTTCGTTCCAGTTCCTGTGTGTCTGTCCCATTTTTTTTTTAATTGTATTTCTTTGTTCTACTATTATCCTTTCGAAAACGTATATAATGCAATAACTGAAAGTATAAATACACATTAACAATCCATAAATAACATTAAAGCAAAAATGAAATTATACACGGTCGCATCAAACGTGAAATATTTTCTTTTTTACAAAACTGATATTATGCGCTTTCACTTATAAACACAAAAAAAACAAAAAAAAAAACAGAAAAATAATTGATAAATATATGTTTCAGACTCGGGGAGACGCCGCCTCATTGGTGCGCATTTATCTGGGTCCAATTTACGGTGAAGATGTGCTCGACCTTTTAACGAGACAAGCTCGGGATATTTTGGTGTGTGCATATCATGGAAATCTCGAGAACTTTGTCAAGAGTTACCTGTCACCTGCAGCCAATCTACTCGAGGAAGTGAAGCGGATTGCAGCCGAAAGGGTGAGTAAAGGCAATATAATTAAAAATCAAATTTACAAAAACAAAATAAAAAAATAAAAAGGAGACAGAAATTCCTCACTGTGGGAAAAATATTGTATTTTTAATTTTTTAATAAGAATTTTGCGTGGCAATGCTTGGATTTTTTTGGGCGCCAACATTGGCCCAAGAATGAAAATGTGATCGAGAGGGAAAAATAGTATCAAAAGGAAATTAATTTTTACATTCGTAATAATCTAGGCCCAATATTGTTTAAAAATAATAAAACTCTTCTCCGAAATTCAATTATTTTCAAAAATTTTAATAAAATTCTTGACTAAGTTTCAATCATATTTCCAAGCTTGGCGCAATATTGGCAAATACAATTCGCTTCAATATTCAGCAAATCCCATACAATTCTTCCAATTTCCCACCAGATAATTAGTTAATGAAGTTAATGAAGTTAATGAAAGTTAATAAAGATAAAAAGTACTTATTTCATTTGTGCCCCTTTCTGTCTTACAATGAAAGCCTAATGGGACAAAAACACAATAATAAATAGAAGGGAACAAAGAAATCGTATAACATATTGAAAAAATACAAGTGACTTTTATTATTTGTGTATGTGTGTGTGGTCACGGTACGGGAAAAGCGTATGCGTTACGCTTTAAGGCACAAAAGGTTAAGTGATTTGCAAAGTTTTTCTTTTTTTTTTTATTTCATTTCATTTAGTGATTCTGTTTTGGTTTGTGAGCGCATATAACAGAAAATCCACAACCTGAACATACGCGCTTAATGCGCCTCGGAATTGTTAGAAGTGTAGATGGAACTGATAGGTAAACGTATTTAAGAGTCACGGCTTTTACAAAAGAGGCGTGTCATATAGGAAGAGGGAAGATATATTGCCACTATTCTAATTTATTTTTATTTTTTTTTCTTCTTGTCGTCATTTTTTACTTTCTCGTCTTGTGAAAAGTGCAAAGAAAGTAGGAAGAGTATTGTCTATTCGCATTTTCGAATTTCATGTTTCAAACAGTTTTAAGCCAAGCTTGTAAAAATATTTTTCCATTTCATCAAGAGAGGGAAAAGACTTTTTCCTTTTTTTGAATTCTACTCACCCTTTTTCTCTTTGTAGGACCCTTTCTCCTGTTTTATACAAACAGTTAGCACTTGATTCATCTGACAATGAAAGTAAAGGGGGGGAATAAAAATAAATGAGCAAAAAAAAAGAAAAGTCTCAACTTTCGATTGTTTGTGTCTTCCTTTTTCTTTCTTTCAATTTTTTTTTTCTGTTTGTGTTTGTTTTTTTCTTTGTCAAACTGAAACTTCAGTCGGGACAATTCTTGTCGCGATTAAAAGCGAAGGAGAACCACCCATCCACCCACAAGGGTAATAAATCTTGATGTGCCTCGAAAAAGGCAATGCGAAATACTTATATACGCGTCATGTCGCGTATTCGCGACATTTTGGCAGATATAGGGCACTGAGCGCGACATCTTCGATGGAAAGCGGAGCACACACACACACACACATTGCCGCATTCGTTTTATATTTATATGTGTATTTCGCATATAGACATGTGCACATGTAGAAATATACACAGGTAGATATATGCACATATAGATTTTCTTAATTCAATTTTAAAAGAGTTGCCTTTACAATTTTTCTTCGCAATAATTCAACTATTTTCATAAATAATCAAATTTTTTTACAGAGATTCAATTATTTTCATAAATAATCAAATTTTTTTACAGAGATTCAATTATTTTCATAAATAATCAAATTTTTTACAGAGATTCAATTATTTTCATAAATAATCAAATTTTTACTGAAATTCACTTATTTTCATAAATAATAAAACTCATCGCAAAATTTCAATTATTTATTTATTTTTAATACAATTTTTATGGAATTTCTCGAAAAATGTATAATTATTCTTAATAATTTTATTAAAATAATTCATCTAAGAAATTCAATTATTTTAAAAATCCTTCCTATAATTTATTTATTAGAATATAAGTATTATTTTCAATACATTTTTAAATTGAATTTCTTCAAAAAAATTGAATTATTTTCATAAATAATTAAATTCTTTGTAACAATAAAATTTTTTTTCAAAATAATTTTAATAAAACTCTTCGTAGAAATTTCATTAATTTCTATAATTTATCAAAATTCAATTATTTTTAATATCTAATATTTCAATAAAGCTTCACAAAAGAATTCAAGTATTTAAAAAAAATATTTAATAAAATTCTACGCAAACATTTAATTATTTTCAAAAGTAATAAAATTCTTCGCAAAAATTCAATTATTTTTTAAATTTTTAAAAAAAATTCTCCACAATAATTCCATTTTTTAAAAAAAAATTTATAAACTTCCCAAGAATTCAATTATTTTTAGAAATAATAAAATTCTTCGCAGGAATTCAATTAGTTCTTAAAAATTTTTAATAAAATTCTCTTCAAAAATTTAATTATTTTCACAAATTTTTCGTTATTAAATGATATTTAAAACTTACTGTTTTAATTAAAAATTTCCCAATAGAATTCAATAATTTAAAAAAATTTTTGTAAAATTCTTCGCAAACATTCAATTATTTTCATAAATAAAAAAATTTTCAGAGGGATTCAATTATTTAAAACAGAATTTTCCTAATATTTTTCAAAAAAAACCAATTATTTAAATAGATTTTTTATAAAATTCTTCGCAAGAATTCAATTATTTTTAAATAAATATTCAAACTCATCGCAGGATTTCAATTATTTTTAATGCAATTTTAAATGAATTCCGCGAAAAATGAAACTATTCTGAAAAATTTTAATTAAATTCTTTAAAAGAATTTAATTATTTTAAAAAATGTTATTGACATTTTTTATAATAATTGAATTATTTTCTATATAATTTTAATAAAATTTTTTTAAAGATTTCAATTATTTTCATAAATTTTAATAAAATTCTCTTAATTCAATTTTAAAAGAGTTTCCTTTACAATTTTTCTTCGCAATAATTCAACTATTTTCATAAATAATAAAACTCATCGCAAAATTTCAATTATTTTTAATATAATTTTAATGAAATTTCTCGAAAAATGTATAATTATTCTTAAAAATTTTATTAAAATTCATCAAAGAATTTCAATTATTTTCAAAAGTAATAAAATTCTTCGCAAAGGATTTAATTATGGTCAAAAGTTTAAAAAATTTATTGTCAAAATTTCAATTACCGTTATAGATATTAAAATTTTTCTCCAAAATTCAATTATTTTCCAAAAAATTTTAATGAAATTCTTTTTAACAAATTCAATTTTTTTTCTAAAATTCTCCTCCAGTCAATGATTTTTAATATCTACTATTTTTAAAAAAAATTTCCAAAAAAAAAGAATTTTTTTTTTATAAATTTCTTCGCAATAATTCTATTATTTGCAAAAGTATTAAATTTATGTTTAAACAGAGATTCAATTATTTTTATAAATATGTAATACAATTTTTTACAGGGATTCAATTATTATTTTCATTGATAATAAAACTCATTGCAGAATTTCAATTATTTTTGATACAATTTTAATCGAATTCCTCGAAAAATGTAATTACATTTTATATTCTTAAAATTTTATTAAAATTCGTCAAAAGAATTCAATTAATTAAAAATTTGTTAATAAAATTCTTTACGAGAATTCAATTTTGAGAAACATTTAATTATTCAATAAATTATTTATTTTTGTATTAAAAATAATTAAATATTTAAAAAGAAATATTGTTAAAAAATTCGTCTCAAGAATTCAATTATTTTCAAAATTAATAAAATTCTTAGCAGAAATTCAATTATGGTTAAAAGTTTATTAAAAGTTATAGTCAAAATTTCAATTAATTTTATAAATATTAAAATTTTTCCCTAAAATTCAATTATTTTCAAAAATTTTGATAAAATTCTTGGCAATATTTCAATTATTGAAAAACATTTTAATAAAATTCTTGACAAAATTCCAATTATTTTACTTTTCTCAATCCAATGAAATTTTTTTTACAGAGATTCAATTATTTGCAATACATTTTTAATCTAATTTCTCGAAAAATGAAATTATTCTTAAAAATTTTATTGAAATTCGTCAAAAGAATTTTAATTACCTATTTAAAAATTTGTTGATAAAATTCTTTAAATGAGAGTTGAATTTTAAAAAACATTTAATTCTTCACTAATTATTTTTTTTGTATTTAAATAATTGAATTGTCGTAGAATTTTCTAATAATTGATTGAAATATGAATTTCATTTAAAACTTTATAGATAATAATTGAGTTTTGAAAAGGTTTCAAATTATAATCTTTGAATGTTTGATTTTTTTATACTTTTAACTTAAAATTGTGTAGATTTAATTTTTTTGTAAAAGTTGAATTGAATTTTTTTTGAAGTTATTTCAAGTTTTTATTTTCTAATATATATTTGATTGAAGAATTTCCGAATATATCTGAATAATCGATGAAATTTCGTAAAATTGAATTGTAAACAAAAGAAAGAAATTTTTCAGAAATTATTAATAATAATTAATTTACACTTTATAAAGAAGAATTTTAGTTTTAAATTCAGGAAAACAGTAATTGAATTAAAAGAATGAAAGTAATTTTGAATAAGTAGTAACAATATTCTTATGATAGGTATAAAATAATGATTTCATCAGTCCAACATTTTTAATTATTATAAAACATGAAGATATCGATTGCTCCGAGTCGAAGACTCGGAGTGATCGATATTTTCATGTTTTATAACAATTTTTTTATAAGTTGTTTAATTTCAAAAAGGTTAGAATTAAAAATTTTGTAAAATATAAATAGTTTTAAAAATCTGGAAAAATTCCGTTTTTTAACCTGGAAAACCTGGAAAAGTCAGGGAGCACATATAGAAATATTCACATATAGACATACACATATGCACATATACACATATAAATATATACACATATACACATATACATATATAAGTATACACATATTCACATGTACACTATATATACACAAAAATATATTTATATACGTATATATCTATATATACAAAATATACATCTGCTAATATGTGTATATGTGAATACATGTGCACATATACACATATACACTTATAAAGTTCGTATATATGCTCGTTAGCGCAGGATTTCTGAAAGTAGGTAGGTAGACCTAACCTAATATAGTCCACGTGCAGTTCCCTTAAGACTTTGACGAAGTGTGCTCGCCTTTAATTGAATTCCAACACAGGAAATTAACTCGATTTACTAAGAGGACAAAAAAAAAAAAAAATGCCAAAGCTCGATGACCCATTGAAATGGGAAAATGCTCGTTGTAACTGACCGTAATCGCCTTAAAACCCATTACGCAAACCATTCTCTTGACATGAAAGACATTTTTTCCTCTCAAATATTTTATATGGTTGCGAAAAATTTTTCCACCTTTATTAGGGTATGTACAACGTAATTAATTTTTCGAGAATACTACATTAAGTGTATCGCATTACACTGTAAAAAGAAAGGTACTAATTTAGTACCAAAAGTGGTACTAATTTAGTACCAAAAGTGGTACTAAATCGTAATTTGGTTCTATTTTAGTACTGAAATCAGCTCTAATTTAGAACCTTTTTTTTATAGTGTAAGATAGCAGAAAAAAATTGTACCTACGACAGCGAATATTTCCTGGACCAGAAAAATTAGAAAAAAACTTCTCCATAATTTTTTCTTATTTTGTATTTATCTAGCTTTATTTTGGTCCAAGGATCACTCATTTCGGTCCATTCTATCAAGAGATATTAGGGTTTGACAAAAACAAATGCAAAAAGTTCCACTGCCGCAGAATTTCTCCAATTGATTAAGTAAACTTAAATACCAGAGATAACCGTCTCCGACTTAAATCCGAGTTTAGTCGAGCATACTTTTGAAAATTGAATTTCTGTCGAAAGTTAATTCCGTATTTTGTATACTCTTGAACAAATAGTAACATCACACACACACACGCATACATACTCACCCCTTTTGACAAACTCTCACAAACTGGATTAACACTTCAAGTGCCACGTGCTCTCAATACGCCAACAAACTCGACTTTGAAGGGGGGGAGGGGAGAATATATATACATATATATATATAAGGTTAACCACAAGAAGAGATTATTATGTTTCGCGAAGGGGTTCTCACACCCCCGCACACAAGTTCGTCTCGCCAGGAAACGTTTTAATCGAACGTCGCTGCGGGGATATGATAAATCGAAGGCCCTCTACCGTCTTTCTTCTCTCATGTATACGAATATAATACTGAAATGAGACCTCTCGCATATACATGCATAGCAATGCAAAATAGAATAGTTCAACAACGTTAGAATGTTAGGATCGAGTCCAAATTATATTCAGCCAAACGGGAAATGCGCGGAGATAACCAGAGGGGCTTAATAACTGCACTCATATATGTATTTGTATACACGTATATATATTGTGATCTGAGGATGAAAACTTTATTAATTTAAATACAGTTATGAGTATTGTTCCGTGTGTCAGGATAACGGAATTTTTTTTTTTTAATTTAACCCTTCTGCAAGCATAAGGCGCAGATATTATTGCTGATAACTTTTAACCGAGGGTTGACACAAAAATTTAATTTTGTCTTTCTCTTATTTCCATAGATAAAATTTTTATTTTTTCCCTGACCCTAAAGAATATATTCTGATTCACTCTAAAAATTATTAGATATACTAAAAAAAATGTTCTGTTACATTTATTTACAAATTAGATTTATACATTTAACAATATTATTCTGTACATTTGGGGCCGTTCAAAAAATACGTAACGCTATTTTTCGGAAATTTGGACCCCCCCCCCCCTCCCCCATGTAACGCAATGTTGTATAAATAATGTTGTATTATTTTTTTATGTTGTATTAGCGCCATTTTTTCTGCTGACCGTAACAAATAGCTTGACCCCCCTCCCCCCAAAAAGCGTTACGTATTTTTCGAACAGCCCCTTTGTAAGAGAACAATGTTCTGTTACATTTATTTACAAATTTCTTCAAAAGTAAAATTATTCAAAATCATCAATAAATTCTCTTTTAAATAAATATTTATAGTCATTATTATTTTTCTGTAGGAATTAAAATTCTTCAAAACATTCAAATTCAAACTTTCTTGAAATTCAACAACTTATAAGATAATAATTTTCTTATAAAACATAAAGAAATATTTAAATATTTAAAAAAAATGTTTAATAAAATTCCTTCTAAAAATTCATTATTTTTATAAATAATAAGATTTTTTACATAAATTCAATTATTTAAAAAATAATTTTCAGAAATTTTGTTTAAAAAAATTAATTATTTACAATTTTTATAAAATTATCCGAAAAAATCAATTATTTTTAAGGATTTTAACAATTTTCACAGAAATTTCATTACTTAAAATATAATTTTTTGAATGAAATTAATTATTTAAAAAAAAATTGTGTAAAATTCTCCGTAAAAAATCAATTATTTGCAAAAATTTTTTTAAAATCCTTCACAAGAATTCAATTATTTTTACAAATATCAACATTTTTCACTAGAATTCAATTATTTATAGAATTTTAAGAAAATCTTTGGCAAGAATTCATTTTATTTTAACAAATAAAAAAAAATTTTTACTGGGATTCAATTATTTATAAAATTCTTCCTAAGAATTCAATTATTTATAGAATTTTAAGAAAATCTTTGGCAAGAATTCATTTTATTTTAACAAATAAAAAAATTTTCTTACTGGGATTCAATTATTTATAAAATTCTTTCGAAGAATTAAATTATTTGTATAAATAATTGATTTCTTTTCGTAAATTCAATTATTTTATGCAATTCTTTTAAAAAAATTCAATTATTTTTAATAAAATTTAAAAAATTCTTCGAAAATTGACATTATTTTAAAAATTCTCCGAAAGAAATCAATTATTTGCAAAATTTTTTAGAAAATCTTTCACAAGAATTCAATTATTTTTACAAATAATAAATTTTTTTACTGGAATTCAATTATTTATAAAATTTTAAGAAAATCTCTGGCAAGAATTCAATTATTTTAACAAATAATAAATTTTTTCACTGGGATTTAATTATTTATAAAATTCTTCTCAACAATTCAATTATTTTTATAAATAATAAAATTCTTTTCATGGATTCAATTATTTTTAATACAATTTGAAAGAAATTCTTTGAGAAATGACATTATTTTTAAAATTTTCCGAAAAAAAATCAATTATTTTATAAAATTTTTCATGAAATTCTTTATAAGAAATCAATTTTAAGAAATAATCAATTATTCTTTCAATTATTTATTGTTGTATGTAGCTAAATAATTGAATTCTCTTAGAACTTTCTGATCAGAATTGATTTAAAAACAATTTTCAGTTAAAATTTTGAATAATAATTGAATTTTGAAGCATTATAGTAAAAATTTTGAATAATAATTGAATTTTGAAGCGTTATAGTAAAAATTTTAAGAAATAATTGAATTTTAAACAATTTTTTAAATTCAAGTCTTTGAAACTTTTAATTATTGTAAAACTCATAATATTTAAATATTAATTTTTAAAAATTATTAAATTATTAATTTAAGTATTTGTTTAGCAAAAGTTATTCAATTTTTAAATACCTAGTTTAATTTAGAAATTATGAAAAAATTAGTCGTTTGAAAAATTGTAACTAAAACTTTTTGAAAATTTTCAATTTTTTTTTCAATATTGAAAAAGATTAAATAAAAATTGAATTAAATGGAAATTTTGTAAAATTTTATTGAAATCAATTTTATATTTTGAAGAATTTTTTTTTTATTATATAAGAATTTTTTTAAAAGAATTAATAATCATGTGAATTAATATTCCTTTGTTATTACAATCCTCAAAAGAAAATGTTTTTGTTCTTGTATTTTAATTTTTTTTTTACTTTCAAAAATGATTTTTATATATAATTGTATTTTGGAAGAATATTTGAAGCAAAAAATTGGAAAATATTTTAATTTTAGATTTAGAATTGGAATATTAGATGAAAAAAAAGTGAATATTTTTGATGAAAATTAGGGAAATACCAGCTAATCAAATTTTTGTGAATCGACACAGAAAAAAATAAAGTCTCAATCGATTTACATCTTAAAACCAAAATGATTGAAAAATAAAAAAAATTTTTTAAGCTGAAATTTATAGATTAAGTACATTTTACGATTTAAAATAATACTCTCAAGGCTGAAACTTAGTTAAAATTGTTTCTAATCTAAACGATTTTAGTCAAAAAGGGACTGAAAGTAAAATTTATTTTTTAAAGTCGACTAAAATGGATGGTCTTCAAATTTAATTTTTCGATTACTACTTTTTGCAATTTTTTTTTAAAATTAATTATCGAGTACGAAGACTGTAATTAAAATTTAGAGAATTATATTATAATTATATTATAATACAGATATTATAAATATAATATAGATATAATACAGACAATACAGATACAGATAATATAGTTAATTATACAGATAATACAGATAATTTATATAATTTATAAATATAAATAATTGAACATTATACATATACGGAGAAAGATTAATTTAGTGTCACTAACGAGATTACGCGTGTATGGCATAATGACAATAATTTCTCTTGCAATAATGCCAAGCGTAGATTGATCTCGAACTTGACTTGCTGTATACTGTTGTCTTTATGGAGAGTTGTGGCCGCGGTCTGCCTTCAAGCAACTCTTCTCTCTCTCTCTCTCTCTTTATTTTCTCCAGCGCGCTTCTTGTCACATATACACATGTAGTGTGTCGTTTCATTTTCTACATTGCCGTAAATTCCCTTTTTCAAACGATCAACTCGTGGACACTTTATATTGGCAATTATTGCTCACTCGGAGCAATTTTGTCAAATGGAATGGAAGAAAAAAGGAAAAGGGGGAAAAAGCAGATTAAAAATGGCATTTCTTCGCACTCTCTTGATTCCTATTTATTTCATTTTCCTCTACTGTCAATTATATTCGTTCGTTGGCTCTTAATAATTTCCCCCTCTTTTAAATTGCGGTTGGGTAATAGGTTTATTATAGTGTTGAGGAAGTTTTTTCAAACACAGTTCTTCTAAGGATAAATTGAGACAAAAAAACGAATCGCAACATTTTTTGATTCGTTTTTTTTGTCTCAATTTATCCTTAGAAGAATTAATAATAATGTGAATAAACCTTTGTTATTATAATCCTCAAAGAAATGTCTTTTTTTTTCTTGTATTTTTTTTTTTTAAATTCAGTTGTTGACCACACTATTTTCCATAAAATCATTTGACATATTCTACTTTTGCAGTTTCGAATCATATATACATACAGATAAAAGAGCGTGTGTTGTTAACGGCAGTTAAACTTCTTCTCGGTGTTTTGCATTTATTTATCTTTTTCTTCTTCTCGTAATATGCCTGCACAGCGATCGTCATTACATATATGAAAGAAAAGGTGTCACGGAGACAGCAGCCAAGTGAGGTTAC
The DNA here is from genome assembly GCA_032872505.1 of Leptopilina syphax. Taxonomy (NCBI): domain Eukaryota; kingdom Metazoa; phylum Arthropoda; class Insecta; order Hymenoptera; family Figitidae; genus Leptopilina; species Leptopilina syphax. The sequence goes on along the minus strand of CM065476.1, from coordinate 6,304,059 downwards.
TGTTACGAGAGTCGTTACAGTGAAAACGTAAAGTCTATTTGCCAAGAATAAATATCTTTCCTCCTTCTTCATTTGCCATTCTGGTCAATGCAACCAGTTGGTGGTCTCCATGGGTCATGGTCGAGGTTCAATTTTCTCTTCTCTTGCGCATATTCCATTTGAAAGGGACAAAACACTTTACTTCCTGATATATTAGGTGAAAGACAAAAATATGCATAATATTGGTTAGTGTGCCTGCTCTGTAAAAAAAGGGAGTTGGATTTTAATTCCTAATCGGATTTCATAATAGTCGCAGCATTACTTTGGAGTTGAAGCAAAAGAGTAAAATTTTGAGAGTTAGAATATTTTAAGCTGAGGCTAAACTGAAACCAAAAATTAAAAGCTAAATAGTGTCAAAAACTTGAAGTTATACTGAACCATGTACCAGAATTAAATGCTAAATAAAATAAAAATTAGAAACTAAAGTTGAGCAGAAAACAAAACATTATATGCTGTGCAGTATCAGAAATTACAAGCTAAACTGAATTAGCCACAAAAATTTAAAGCTAAACAGAAACAATAATTTTAAGCTAATGCTAAACAGAAACAAAGTATTCGGTGCTGTGCAGTAACAGAAAGTACAAGTTAAACTGAACTAGACACAAAAATTTAAAGCTGAACAGAAACAATAATTTTAAGTCGAACCCAAACTGAAATAAAAGTAACAAACTGAATGCAGAATTAAAAATCAGATTCTGAACAGAAGCAGAAATTTAGAGTTAATGTTAAACAGAAACAATTTTAAATTGAACCCAAACAGAAATAAAAGTAACAAACTAAATGCAGAATTAAAAATCTGATTCTGAACAGAAGCAGAAATTTAGAGCTAATGTTAAACACAAACAAAAAATTAGATGCTGGGCAGTAACAGAAATTACAAGCAAAACTAAATCAGACACAAAAATTTAAAGCTAAACAGAAACAATAATTTTAACTTGAACCCAAACTAAAATTTCCAATTCTGAATTATTTAAACAATTAAAACTCAATGCTACACTACACATCCCAAATAACAATTAAATGATGATAAAAGAAAAAATTTCAATCGAGTAAATTTTTGACCTGATTTCATCGAGTTTAGCTGGAAACATGAGAAGGTTTATTTTGTTTTGATGATGATGAGAAGGATTGTTAAAATGAAGTTGTTGAATTTATAAAATGTGTTGCTTTGAATGACGGTCAGATTTTTTTTTGTATACACGGCGGCAGTATATTTTTTTTTTTTATTTTAAAGATTGGTACAAAAGTGGCATTGTGGAAAAACGGGACATGGTTCATATGAGAAGCTGAGGAATGTTGTTAAAGAATAGTGTATTAGGCGCAGAAAATACATAAGCTGATCAACAAAGTCTGATGGTAGTAACGGTGCCTCGTACGAATTGATTGACAATGATTGAAACCTGCAAGGTCTCAAAGAACAATTCCCGCGAGTGTGAGAGTAAAATGTTTCATTCTTTCTCTTTCTTTTATTTATTTCTTTCTCTTTCTGTTGTGGCCGATGAAAATTATAAGCAAAAGAGAAAGGATTGTCTTTTTTTTATCTTTGGAATTTTCTATATTAGATGAATTATTTTGTTCGAAATTGGCAATTTAGAATTAGGTTCTAATTCTTGTTTGGCTTCTAATTTCTAAACTTTTAATTTTTTTGATTAATTTAATTTTTTAGCATTAGTATAAAATTCAGTTTCTAAATTTTAATTCTGGATTTACTTTGCTACTTTTATTTCTGTTTAACTTTAGCTTGAAATTTATGTTACTATTTAGCTTTTCACGTTGTGTTTCTTAGCTTTTCATTTTGTATTTCAATTTAACTTTTCATTTTGTATTTCTATTTGGCTTTTCAATTTCTGTTTCTATTTGACTTCGAATGTCTATTTTCATTCGACTGATAACCACGTGTCTCAGTTTTAAGGAATGGCGCATATGTGATGAAATATTTGTACAGTGCGCCTCTCTAGCGTCTTCACATAAACATTTCAAATATCCCATCCAGTCAGACAAGATTTATTTTCTCTTTCCAAATTACTCGGTGCATTAGAATTAATGTTATGTTTTTCTAACAGCATCTTAAATTACAAGAATTGCTGAATAGTCCAAATTGAACATTTGCAATTGGATTTTAATTACACTAAAGCTAAACTGCATTTTTTCTTAAGTGAACATTTTTAATATCGCGATTGATGCTTTATTCGAAAAGGTCATGAATAAAGGTAAGGAAACGACTGTTTAAAAATTAAAAACTCGCTGGCAGAGCCAATACTGCCGCCTTTCCGAAAGATGAGTCGATATTGAAACTCTTATTCAAGTGCTTGGTACAAATAATCCGTAGGTGCTTATTATAATCGTAATGGGGCTTCCGCGAGACGTTTTCATATACGAGAGCGTGTAGGAAGAGAGCGAAATTAAAGTGCGTTTAATAAATGACCGAGGGTGCCAATCATTCAATTAATAATCAATGCCGGTACCCGCACAAATGCTCAAAATGCTGCCGGAAATATTCCTTCTTTAGTTGAGACAGATAAATTAAACATTGTCGACATAAATTATTCTGAGAAAAAGAAATTAAACAAATTAAATGCTTTGTTAATTCAGTAACTATTGTCTTATTTCTCTATTGATTAATAAAACATAAATTAAAAGTAACAAACTAAATACAGAATTAAAAATCTGATTCTAAAGCTAAACATCAGCAGAAATTTAGAGTTAATGCTACACAGAAACAAGAAATTAAATGCTGTGCACTAACAGAAATTACCAGCTAAACAGAACCAGGCTCAAAAGTTTATAAACCATAATCAGAAATTTTAAACCAAAGCTAAAAAGAAAGAAAAATAACAAAATTAGAAGCATAATTAAAAATCTGATTCCAAGCAGAAGTAGAAGTTTTGAGTTAATAAATTTTACAGCTAATTATTCAGTGTCAATGACAATGCAGACAGTACACAGTTATAAATTCCCATATACCAGCAAAAAAATCCCCCTCGGATTAAATAAATTTCAAGTAAACGAGGAGAAATTATGCCTCTTTTTTGCCACATGATTTCAAGATTCATTTATATACTCCTTTCTTCTCGTGTATACACAATGTGCGCGCAAAAAAAAGTCACTCGCGCTTTTCTTCGGGTGTAGGTATATATACAAATTAAAAAAAAAATCAGCATAAAAAAAATAGAGAAACACTCTCCCAGCACGAAGTTGTATTCGCGAAAGTAAAGGATAGTTGAAATCAGCAAGCGAGATTTTCAATGTGCTACCGAACTTCACGATACTTTCCGATGACAACCGGCATTGATTATAATCTTATCAGGAATCTCCAATCGGTGGCAGTGTGCGTATAAGGTATTTTATGTGCCCATCAACGACTCACTAGGTAGAGTCTTTCTTCTACTTCTTCTTTTTCTTCTTTCTTCTCTTCCCTCTCGCTGGGTACATATACACAAAACCGTAAGAGATGTCAACAAACTTCCTTCCTTCATAGGGCCGAAGGTCAAACTTGTACCGTTATTCAAGAAACGAAATCAACTTCGACCTCGTGAATTTTTATACGCTTTTATCTGGAAATTTTTATATTTTTATCTTAGAGGATTGCTTTTTGAAAAATTGTATTGTTTTTGGAGAAGAGGATTTCTTTTTAGCTTTAACTTGAAAAGGTTATTCTTTGCAGAATTCTATTTTTGTTGCATTTATTAATAAATTTATGTATTTTATTAGGATTTGGTTTTGTTTAGCCTTAGCATCTAATTTTTGGTATGATTCAGTGTAGCTTGTAATTTTTGTTACTGCACAGTAATTTTTTGTTTCTGTTTAGCATTGCCTAAAAATTTCTGCTTCTGTTTAGAATCAGATTTTTAAATTCTGCATTTAGTTTATTACTTTTCTTTCTGTTTAGCTTTGGCCTAAAATTTCTGTTTCTGTTCTTTTTGTTTAGCATCAAATTTTTAATTATGCATTTATTATAGAATCAGATTTTTAATTCTGTAATTAGTTTGTTACTTTTAATTTAGTTTAGCTTCAGCTTCAAATTACTTTTTCTGTTTAGCTTCAGCTTAAAGTTACTGTCTCTGTTTAGCTTTAAATTTTTGTGTATGATTCCGTTTAGTTTGCAATTTTGTTACTGAACAGCATCTAATGTTTTATTTCAGTTTAGCATTAAATAAAAAAATCAGTTTCTGTTCAGCTTTAAATTTTTGTGACTGATTCAGTTTAACTTGTAGTTTCTATTACTGCACAGCATCTAATTTTTTGCTTCTGTTTAGCATTAGCTTAAAATTAATATTTCTGTTTAGCTGTAATTTTTGTATATGATTAAGTTTAGCTTGTTATTTCTGATGCTGCACGCTATCTAATGTTTTGTTTTAGTTTAGCATTAAATAAAAATTTCTGTTTCTGTTCAGCTTTAAATTTTTGTAAATGTTTCAGTTTAGCTTGTAATTTTTGATACAGCATATCATCTAATTTTTTGTTTCTGTTTAGCATTAACTCTAAATTTCTACTTCTGTTCAGAATCGGATTTTTAATTATGCATTTAGGTAGTTTGTTACTTTTATTTCAGTTTGGCTTCAACTTAAAATTATGGTTTCTGTCTATTTTTAAATTTTTGTGCCTGGCTCAGTTTACTTTGTACATTTTGTTACTGCACAGCATCTAATATTTTGTTTCTATTTAGCATAGCTTAAAATTAATATTTATGCTTAGAATCAGATTTTTAATTCTGCATTTAGTTTGTTACTTTAAATATGATTAGCTTAAAACTTTTGGTTTTGTTTAGCTTTAAATTGTTGTGTCTGATTCAGTTTAGCTTGTAATTTGAAACTTTTGCTTTTGTTTAGCTTTAAATTCTTGCGCCTGATTCATTTTAGCTGGTAATTTCTGCACAGCACCTAATTTTTTGTTCCTTTTCAGCATTAGCTTAAAATTACCATTTGTGTTTAGAATCTAATTTTCTATTCTACATTCAGTTTATCACTTTCTCTTTTGTTTAGTTTTATCCTCTAATTACTGTTTCCCTTGTACCGGAAAAGCAGAAAATTTTCAAAACTGTTGATTCAGAGAAAAAGTAGAATTTTGAAGCGGAATAGAACAAGTATTATTGAGTAGGGGATGGGCATATAGGAGAAAGAGACAAGAGGTCGTAGTTCGTCGCTGGAGTTAGCGGGGTTCCAATCGCGATTCTCGAATCACGTTTCTGGATTGCTTTGGTGTATACGACTTAGGTCCACGGAATCATTTTCCTTTGCAGAATCCTTCTTAATTGGCTCTGGCATCGTCGACCCAGTTGCCTGCATCTGCTCGTTTTATATTAGCTTACCTTTGCGAAGGTCGTATTATCCCACGCTCGTTGGTGGTAGGTGTGTCAAGACAACCAACAGGTAACAAGGTGCGTGCTGTTCTCGCCTGTTGAGAGACTTCGTATTTGATTGTATGTACCATCTATAAGTATTCAGAGTCATTCCTTTTATTCACATTTATAGTCAACGAGGTATGTGTCTATATATTTACAAAGGAGAAATTGTGAAAATTCACCTCTCTTTCTCTCTCCTTCTCTTTCTCTCTCTCTCTCTGCATACTTAATCAGATGATAATGATCGCTAGAGATTCTAGACCCCGGAAGATGGCTAATATTTTAATTGCCTGCGGTTTGTCACATTATATGTGCGCGCGAGCGGGCAACTATGAAGAATAATCTTGTTTAGCTAATGGTAGTTTGCTGATTAATTTGTCAACAGTGTTTCCTCCTTTTAGTAATTAATCAGACTTTAAAGAATTTAAGATTTTTTTCCCCTTTTTTTTTGCAAAGTCACGGTTTGTTTAGTTGTAATATTAATTAATCAAATTACCTTGTAATTCGTATTTTCCTGGTTTGTAATACTCGAGTGCATGTTAGTAATGGAAATTGTTGATGGTTTTTATTTTTAGATGGTTTTTGAAATAGTTGCAATTGTTGCATAATTACTTCAAATAATTCCAAGGAATTTTTTGTTTATTACTTTTTTTTTTGTAGGTTTAGCTCAAAATTTTTGTTTCTGTTCAGCATTAAATTTTTGTGTCTGATTCAGTTTAGCTTGTACTTTCTGTTACTGTACAGCATCTAATTTTTTGTTTCTGTTTAGCATTAACTCTAAATTTCTAACTCTGTTCAGAATCAAATTTTTAATTCTGCATTTAGTTTGTTACTTTTATTTCTGTTTGGGTTCAACTTAAAATTATTGTTTCTGTTTGATACTTTTCTTTCTGTTTAAGCTTTGGCCTAAAATTTCTGTTTAGCTTCAAATTTTTGTGCCTGATTCAGTTTAGTTCGTAATTTCTGTTACTGCACATCATCTACTTTGCTAACTTCCGTAACAAAAAAAAAAAGTTTTTTTTTCCCCAATAAAAAGCGTGAGAACAGACAACATGTGACATTTTTAATTGTCAATGGCATTTTTACGTCTTGACGAATATATTAAAAGGAGAATTTTTCATTCATTTTTCTCCTCTCGCAAAATGAATGAATCAAACACTCTAAAGTATCTCCATTACAATCTGAAGAGTTGAATATTTTCTGGAATGATATATTTCTCACATAAATCAGAATTTTTCATGGGGACTAAAGATGAAGAGTGAGTGAGAAAGAGAGAGGGAGAGAAAGAGTAATATTAAGTGTAGGCTTTAGTTGTACAATTAGAGTTATGATGGCATAGTTGGCATCCTGCTGTCGCGAGCTAAGAAAACCAGTTTAAGAATAAAAGCCTCTGCCAGTCATTGTTTGTACTTCATGAACCTTCGAGTTATTGAAAAGAGTAGGTGGCATAGGTTAGTGACATTAGTCTCACTGAATCCCGCATATGAATGAGTCGTGTGTGTCATTTCTTTTCAATTATTTAATCACACTGTTTTCTTCGTTTTAACTTCTTTTCAAAAAGTCGTTTATATGATTCCTAAATAGATTAGGGATTTGAATTTATAATTCTACTGACTCTTCAATGCCTTAAAATTTAGAATTTTGGAAAATTTCTTTTCAACTTCAAATTTTTCCTTTTTATACAGAATCTAATTTTTGATTCTGTATTTGAATCAAGTAGATTATATTTGAATCAATAATTTCCATATTAATTATATTTAACTAATTCGGATTTATGGACTAAAAGCTGAAAGACATTTTCTAGTAATACAAACAAAACGTTAAAAAGAAATGAAAACAAATTTAATTTACACTGCTCTCAATTCAAATGAAATAAAGACACATTAAACATCAGCGAGCAATTCTACTAATGTGCATAAAATTACGTAATGTACGTCAATGAACTCGTGTTTAATTGACACATTAAGTGACTTATAGGCGTTATAAACAAGCTCATTTATCTCTACATGTAAATTCAAATATAATCAATGAACACAAAACAAAAAAAAAAAAGAATCACCCGTTTCTTAATCGCAAAACCCTTGATGGCAATCAGATTTCCAATATTTTCCTTTTTCATTAATTATATTTATTTTCTTCTCCTTTTTTCAAAGTTGAGATAGAGGTGCTCGGCTTTACCACCTTTATATACCAATGAGGTCTTTGATATATGTTAATTTATTCTAATCGTACAGTCTTTTTCCTCACAGTGGAAGTGGTGATCAAGGAAGTGAATATAGCTCTGCACGTGTGTTGCCGCGCGCCATAGAAAACTTTTCGATACAGTCACTGGCGAGATGGCAAATGCATATAAAAGCCCCTGCGGTTAACCATGCTAATTAACGATTCCACCGATTCCGATTCCTCGTAATGAGTTAATTTACGGGGCAGGCGTATAAAGATGTTTTGTACGGGCGTTAGTAATTATAACGCGGCGCGACTAAACCCGTTATAGAAACAGGACGGTCGTGGGTGAGCCATCTAGGAGACCCTCCCTGGTTTGGTGTCGACTCTTAGGTATGTAAGATACTCGTGTTGTCAGCAGTAACAGGGTACAGGACGATTCATTAATGACTTGACTCGTGTGAAAGCTTGTTCCAACGGAACAGTCACATTTTTTTTTTTATTCTTTTTTATTTCTTTTCTTTTTCCCTTCTACATACAATTTCCACTATTTATATGTGTACACTGTTTATGTATGCTTATAAAATTTTTTAAAATTCGAAATCGAACCGTTGTCGTTAAATGACCATCACTGTTACTACTACTACTATCACTAGTATTGCCACTACTGCTATCACTATTCTTTACCACTACTGCTTTCACTACTATTACCAGTACTACTACTAATCACTACTACACTGAAACCATAAATCTGAAATTTAATTATTTTCAAAAATTCTAATAAAATTCTACGCAAAGCTTTAATTATTTTCATAAAATAATATACATTTCACAAAAATTCAATTATCAGGGTTGCCACGCTTTTACTCATTTCAAATTCCCCGACTTTTCCAGGTTTTCCAGGTTAAAAAATAAAATTTTTCCAGATTTTTAAAACTATTTATATTTTACAAAATTTTTAATTCTAACCTTTTTGAAATAAAACAACTTATAAAAAATTGTTATAAAACATGAAAATATCGATCACTCCGAGTCTTCGACTCGGAGCAATCGATATCTTCATGTTTTATAATAATTAAAAATGTTGGACTGATAAAATCATTATTTTAAGAAATTAATTATAATAATAATTAATTAATTATAAGAATATTGTTACTGTAACTTATTCAAAATTACTTTCATTATTTTAATTCAATTATTGTTTTCCTGAATTTAAAACTAAAATTCTTCTTTATAAAGTGTAAATTAATTATTATTAATAATTTCCGAAAAATTTCTTTCAACATTTTCAAATCCTTTTGTTTACAATTCAATTTTACGAAATTTCATCGATTATTCAAATATTCGGAAATTCTTCAATAAAATAAATATTAGAAAATAAAAACTTGAAATAACTTCAAAAAAATTCAATTCAACTTTTACAAAAAAATTAAATCTACACAATTTTAAGTTAAAAGTATAAAAAAATCAAACATTCAAAGATTATAATTTGAAACCTTTTCAAAACTCAATTATTATCTATAAAGTTTTAAATGAAATTCATATTTCAATCAATTATTAGAAAATTCTACGACAATTCAATTATTTAAATACAAAAGAAAATAATTAGTGAAGAATTGAATGTTTTTTAAAATTCAACTCTCATTTAAAGAATTTTATCAACAAATTTTTAAATAGGTAATTAAAATTCTTTTGACGAATTTCAATAAAATTTTTAAGAACAATTTAATTTTTCGAGAAATTAGATTAAAAATGTATTAAAAATAATTGAATCTCTGTAAAAAAATTTCATTGAATTGAGAAAAGTAAAATAATTGAAATTTTGTCAAGAATTTTATTAAAATTTTCTTCAATAATTGAAATATTGCCAAGAATTTTATTAAAATTTTTTAAAATAATTGAATTTAAGAGAAAAATTTTAATATTTATAAAAATAATTGAAATTTTGACTATAAATTTTATTAAACTTTTAACCATAATTGAATTTCTGCTAAGAATTTTATTACTTTTGAAAATAATTGAATTCTTGAGAAGAATTTTTTAATAATATTTCTTTTTAAACACCTAATTATTTTTAATACAAAAATAAATAATTTATTGAATAATTGAATGTTTCTCAAAATTGAATTCTCATAAAGAATTTTATTAACAAATTTTTAAATAATTGAATTCTTTTGACGAATTTTAATAAAATTTGAAGTATAATTACATTTTTCGAGGAATTCAATTAAAATTATATAAAAAATAATTGAAATTCTGCAATAAGTTTTATTATCAATGAAAATAATAATTGAATCCCTGTAAAAAATTGTATTACATATTTATAAAAATAATTGAATCTCTGTAAACATAAATTGAATATTTTTGAAAATAATATAATTATTGTGAAGAAATTTATAAAAAAATTCTTTTTTTTGTCACATTTTTTTTTAAATAGTAGATATTGAAAATCATTGACTGGAGGAGAATTTTTGACAAAAAATTGAATTTGTTAAAAAGAATTTTATTAAAATTTTCTGGAAAATAATTGAATTTTAGAGAAAAATATTTAATTTAAATATTTATAAAGATAATTGAAAATTTTGACGATAAATTTTTTAAACTTTTGACCATAATTGAATCTTTGCGAAGAATTTTATTACTTTTGAAAATAATTGAATTTCTTTGATGAATTTTAATAAAATTTTTAAGAAAACATTTTAAGAAAAAATTTTCTATAAAATTCGTTGCAATAATTTAATTATTTTGATAAATAATATAATTCTTAGCAAAAATTCAATTATTTTTTATACAATTTGAAATAAATCCATCGAAAAATTCAATTATTCTTAAAAATTTTCTCAAAATTCTTTCACAAGAATTTAATTATTTTCAATATTTGCTAATTTAACAAAATTTCCGAAATGGATTCAACAATTAAAAAAAAATTTAATATAATTTTTCCCAAATATTCAATTATTTTCACAAATAATACAATTTTTCACTGAAATTCAATTATTTATAAAATTTTAATAAATTCTTCCCAAAAATTCAATTATTTATAAAATACTAATAAAATTCTTCGTAAGAATTCAATTATTTCCACAAACAATAATTTTTTAAGTGGGATTCAATTATTTATAAAACTTTTAAAAAATTCATCCCAAGAATTTAATTATTTATAAAATTTTAATCAAATTCTTCCCAAGAATTCAATTATTTATATAATTTTAATAAAATTCGTCCCAAGAATTTAATTATTTATAAAATTCTAATCAAATTCTTCCCAAGAATTCAATTATTTATTTAATTTTTATAAAATTAGTCCCAAAAATTCAATTATTTATAAAATTTTAATGAATTCTTCCCAAGAATTCAATTATTTTCATAAATAATAAAATTCTTCTCAGGGATTAAATTATTTCTATAAATAATAAAATTCTTTTAAGAAATTAAATTATTTTTAATACAATTTGAAAGAAATTCGTGGAAAAAATTCAATTATTTATAAAATTTTTGTTAGTAAAATTTTAATAATTATTGTAAAGCTAATAATATTTATATAATTATTTAAAAAAAAAATAAATAATAATAAATAAAAAATTAAATTAAATTATTAACAAACTTAGAAAAAGGAAATGTAAAAAGAAGTAAATGCAAAAAAGAAGTAATTATATAAAAAAATAAGTAAATCTTAAAAAGAAGTAAATATAAAATAGAAGTAAATTGAAAAAATGAAGTAAATGAAGAAAAAAATTAATTAAAAAAATAAGTAAACGCAGAAAAGAAGTAAATATAGAATAAATAAGTAAATATTAAAAAGAAGTGAATATAGAAAAGAAGTAAATAGAAAAAATATGTAAATACTAAAAGGAAATAATTATAAAAATAGAAGTAAACTAAAAGGAAATGATTATAAAAATAGAAGTAAACTAAAAAGAAGTAAATATAAAAATAGAAGTAAACTAAAAAGAAGTAAATATAGAAAAGAAGTAATTGTAAAAAAAAGTAAATTCAGAAAAAGAAGTAATTTTAAAAAAAGAAGGAAATACATAAAAGCTGTAAATATAAAAGAAACAAACATAAAAAAGCAAATGCATAAGACTTAATGTCGCGATTAAACCAAAAAAAAAGAAAAAAAAGAAAAAGAAAATGATTCGTCAAGGAAGGAAACATTATCAATCATTACAGGTTTTATATTACGCGCACTGTTACAGTTATACGTGATTATAAACACAGGACACACGAGAGTAAAGGAGAGAAAGATGTACGGAATGTTGATGTGAATCTTGGCGCCTCTCTCGAAATGAATGCTCTCGTCTCTCGTGCGTTCGTGTGTACAACACGTATACCTGCAGAGCGCTGTCGATCGACATAGCCGGTTGAGTTTTCATTTGTTCTGTGCGCGCAGCATTGGGGAAAGTTAGTTCCTGAACGTCACGTCAGATGGTTGGGATTTCGTTCACTCGCAATTGAACCTGCTCCACGTAGGGTATATAAGCACCTCGTCTCAACAGAATCGTCAGCTTTGCGCAGTGGCGATATCGTAACCAATGAGGTTCTACCGAGGTGCGATTATTGCTAGTTGAAAACTTTTACCAATACCCCGCCAAGACGATGTGAAATATCATCGGCTACGGCAATTTTTGAAAACCCTTACGGGGGTTGATAATTTATTCAAAAAATTAAATTTTTTTTTCAGTTTAGAAATTATTGTATTAAAATAATAATTCAAACGAATAATTATTGTAATTATAATTATTCAATTATTATGTAAATGATAATTAAAATGAACAATTTATTTAATTACTATTTACTACTTGAATGATAATTAAAACAAACCAATTATTTAATTATTACATGAATAATTAAAATAAACAATTTATTTAATTATTGTATAAATAGTAATTCATTCAATTATTATAGAAGCAATAATTTTAATTATTATTTAACTATAATTATGATAATAATAATTACTATTTGATTTATTTTGACTATTTCTTCAACTTTAATTATTGATTTTGCTTTCTTAATAATCTTTTCTTAAATATTAGTATAATTAACAGTATTAATTAATAACATAAATAGAATTATTAATTAATATTATTAATATTATTTTATATCATTTACTATTATTTTTTACGACTAATTATTATTTTTATTTATAACATTTACTTTTTAGTTCCTTCATGTCTTTTTTATTTTCGTTTTTCTTTATTTCTACTTTCTTTATTCTGTTTTTTACTTTACTTTCATTTACTGTTTTTATTTATTTTTATAATTAGTAGAAGAATTAGCAATTATAATTCAATTTATTATCTATTGATTGATTTATTTATTTATTTATTCGTGACAAAAGATTTTATCAGTGTTTAAAAATCGATTGATAAATAATTCTGGGATTTCTTAGTTCAATATATTTAATTCAATAAATTAAGTACCAAAAATTTATTATAAGTTAATAAAAAATTGCTAAATTAATATTATTTTAAGAAATTCAAATTTTTTAGAAGCAATTTCATCGTTTTTGAGGGAAGTTTATTTAAGTTTTATTTAAGGAAGTTTATTTAACTTGAATAGAAATAAATTTTTTTTAGGTAAATAAAAAAATAATGAAACATGAATATAACAATTTACAAAATTAATTAAAATTTTAATAAATATGTTTTAAGATATTCTTAAAAAAATTAATATTAACAGTAACTATTAATTAACAATTTTTATAAAATGAGTAATTAAACGTTATTAATTTTCTTTAAAATTCAATAATTATTAATTAACGATGTTAATAACAGGAATTATTCATGACAATTTTTCTAACAGCAATTATTACAAATTACAATTATTACTAATTTTCCTTTGACAGTAAATATTAATTAACAATTTTAATTATTAAATAATATAATAGGCAAATTACAATAATAGAAATTATTCATCATTATTAATTTTTTTAAAAGTAATTGTTAATTAGCAATTTAATTTTTAAACAGCAATTATTATTTATTAATTTTAATCAATAATTTAGTATTTTTAATTATTAATTAGCGATTTAATACAAAAATTACGTTTTTATACAAAAAATTATATTTTTAATACCAAACTTATTTTTTAATACAAAAATTACGTTTTTAATTAAAAAAAATTATAGTTTTAATAAAAAAATTACATTTTTAATTAACAAAAATTATGTTTTTAATCCAAAAATTACGTTTTTAATAAAAAAATTATTTTTTAATACAAAAATTATGTTTTTAATCAAAAAATGTAATTTGTAATACAAAAATTGCATTTTTAATTTAAAAAATTATGTTTTCAATACAAAAATTACATTTTTAATACAAAAATAATATTTCTAATACAAAATTTACATTTTTAATTAAAAAAGTTATGTTTTTAATACAAAAATTACGTTTTGAATTAAAAAAATTATATTTTTAATAAAAAAACTATGTTTTTAAGTTTTTAATACAGAAATTACGTTTTGAATTAAAAAAATTATATTTTTAATAAAAAAACTATGTTTTTAAGTTTTTAATACAGAAATTACGTTTTTAATTAAAAAAATTATTATTTTAATAAACAAATTACATTTTCAATAAAAAAATGACGTTTTTAATCAATAAATTAAATTTTTAATACAAAAATTACGTTTTTATTAAAAAAAATTATATCTTTAATCAAAAGACGTACATAATTTGTAATACAAAAATTAGTGAAAATTGCAAACCAAATTACATAGTGTAATAATCAAAAATACATACTATACAAATTTTTATTTTTTTTTATTTAACAATTCTACTTTTATGCTTAATTAGTAATTTTAATGACATGAATGTATAACTATTATAAATTTTTTGAAACAGTAAATATTAATTAGAAAATTTAATAAAATTAATTATTAATTACTTATTTTCTTTAACAGCAATTACAAAATTAACATTTTTAATTATTAGTAAGCAAATTATAATAACCGGAATTATTCATTATTAGTTTTTTAACAGTAATTGCTAATTAGCAATTTTAACAAGAGAAACTATTCATTATTATTTTTATTATTTGTTAATAATTTTTAGAATTAATAATATTTCAATATAAATTAATATTCATAATTAATAATATAATAAATATTTTAATGATTAAAAATAATTATAATTTTCAATTTTGAATTATCAATTAACAATTAATAATTAATAATTAATAACTAAAATTTGAAATTATTAATTAGTAATTACAATAAGAAGAATTGTTATTAATTAATAATTTTAATATTTGGCGTAATTTTTTAGTAATTATAATACTAATTATTAAAAGAATTGCAATATCAATGAAAAGTACATTCTTTTCCATTAATAATAATAATAATTTAATTAAATAATTATTATTTTAATTAGTACTTAATTAATTAGTCAATTAATTAGTCAATTAATTAGTCAATTAATTAGTCAACTAATTAGTCAATTAATTAGTCAATTAATTAGTCACTAAATTAATTAATTATTCAATAAATTTCTTAATTAACTAGTCAATAAAATAGTTAATTAACTAGTTGATATATTAGTTAATTAACTAGCCAATAAAATAGTTAATTAACTATAGTTGATATATTAGTTAATTAACTAGTCAATAAATTAGTTAATTAACTAGTCAATAAATTACTTAAATAATTAGTCAATAAATTATTTTAATTGCTTAGTTAATTAATTAATTACTCGAATAATTGTTTCAATCATTATTATGAACACATTAAATATTTGTTATGAACAAATAAATAATTATTCCCCATTAATTTGAAATTCCTGCTCTTAATAAAAACCAAATTAAAAATAATACAGAAATTAGTTATTAAAAATAATGACAATAATATTATTATGGCTAATAAAAATATTTTCAAATAAAATATTTTTCAATGTCAAAGAAAATGTTTAAAGATTTCTTAGCGGATACATAAACTTCTCTCTCTCTCTCTCTCCCTCTGTGTTTTTTTTCTCCTTGCACTCATGTCAACGTGCAATTGACATGTTGGTTTTGTAGCTGCTTTAAATTTCACTGAAATTTCCAAGTGCTCGTAAAAACTTATTTGACTTTTCCATCTTACATTTTGTGCCCCTTTTATATATATACATATATATCTTTCTCTATATGTATACGAGATGATTTCCGACGAAGATGACGCGCTTGGTTCGTTATAAAAATTTTATTTATGTGATTCTCGTCAATTGAGATTATATAGCGGCTTTGGTATAGGAGAAAGAGAGAGAGAGAGAAAGAGCAATTTAATTAATACAT
This sequence comes from Leptopilina syphax, assembly GCA_032872505.1. Taxonomy (NCBI): domain Eukaryota; kingdom Metazoa; phylum Arthropoda; class Insecta; order Hymenoptera; family Figitidae; genus Leptopilina; species Leptopilina syphax. The sequence goes on along the minus strand of CM065476.1, from coordinate 6,288,251 downwards.
ATATGAGTTGTTGGATTTTGGTCCCTTTATTCATCTATATGTATACCAGTCGTAATTCGAATATAATCTCCATCCCCCCTCTCTTGACTTCGTTATAAATGTAGTTTTACAGTTATTTTTTATTGTACATGCGGGTGATTACACTTCTGTGCTTATATTCTCAAATTAGTATTATGTGTGTAAAAAAAACGCCCCTCACACTCTCCTCCCTTCTCTTACGGTCGTATCATGTCCACCGATTGTTAAAATGTTCATTAAAAAAATTATAATTTCAAGATTTATTAAAAAATGCGATTTTTTTCATTCACTTACTTTTCAGGGCTCGAACCAGTGAAAGTATTTAAAAATACGGATTTTATGGACCAAAAATAAAAAATTACGGACAAAAATATATAATATATTTTCCAAGTCCAATAAGAGAACATTTTACTTAAAACTATGAATTAAATTATTTCATTACTATAAAACATGAAAAAATCGATCACTCCGAGTCTTCGACTCGGAGTGATCGGTTTCTTCATGTTTTATAATAATTTCTTAAAGATGACCGAGAGATAAAATAATTATCAATTCAATTATTATTATCAAAAAATTTTCACTAAAATTCTTCTTTAAATCAATTATCTATATTATTTTTTAATAATTTTCGAAAAAGTTCTTTGACAATTTTCAAATTCATTACTTTACAATATTCAATTTTACGAAATTTCAATTATTCGAAAATTCTTTAATTAAATAAATACTAGAAAATAAAAACTAAAAATAATATTAAAAATACTCAATTAAACTTTAAAAAAAAAAAAATTAAATACAAACTTCAATTATTTTTTTTAAATTCACGCTATATTGCTATATTAATAGTCAATTATTATCTAAAATTTTAACTGAAATTCATTTTCCAAATTCAATTATTTTCCAAAGTCTTAATAAAATTCTTCGCAAGAATTCAATTATTTTCAAAAATATCAGAATTTTAGCAGAAATTCAAACATTTCAAAATGTTTTGATAATACTTTTTTTGGTAGAAATTCAATTATTTTAAAGACAATTTTAAAAAAATGTCTCAATAAAATTCAATTATTTTTAAAATTTTAATGAAATTCTTCGAAAGAATTCAATTATTCTAATCTAAGATTTTAACTGAAATCTATTTTTAAATCAATGTTTATGAGAAAATTTTACCAGAATTCAATTATTTAAATATGTACAAAAATAAATAATTTATTGAATAATTGCATGTTTCTTAAAATTCAATTACCATAAATAATTTTATAAACAGATTTTTAAATAATTGAATTCTTTTGACGATTTTTAATAAAATTTTTATGAATAATTACATTTTTCGAGAAATTTGATTAAAATTGCGTATTAAAAATAATTGAAATTATGCAAATGAGTTTTATTATTTGTGAAAATAATTAAATCCCTAAGAAGAATTTTATTATTTTTGAACAATATTTAATTTTTGCGAAGAATATTATTACTCTTGAAAATAATTGAATTTCTGCAATAATTTGTAACTTTTCATAAAATTAATTTTTTTCTACTTGTTTTAAACTAAAATTCTTCTATAAATCCATTATTTTTAATAATTTTTGAAAAAGTTTTTTTTGAGAATTTTCAAATTTATTTGTTTACAATTCAATTTTACAAAATTTCAATTATTCGTAAATTCTTCAATTTTTTGAAAATAAAAACTTCAAATATAATTTAAAAAAAAATCCACAATTAAACTTTTTCAAAAAAAATTTATTTCACACAATTGTTAGTTAAAAATAAGAAAAATTCAGATTTTCAAAGATTTTAATTTGAAACCTTTTCAAAATTCAATTATTTCTCAAAATTCACGGTCTAATGCTTTTAATATTCAATTTTGTCTAAAATTTTAACTGAAATTCCACGAATTTCTTTCAAATTATAGTAAAAATAATTGAGTTCCTTATAAAAGAATTTTATTATTTATAGAAATAATTGAATCCCTGAGAAAAATTTTATTATTTATGAAAATAATTGAATTCTTGGGAAGAATTATATTAAATCTTTTTTAAATAATTTAATTCATTTGGAAAATTTTATTAAAATAGTAGATATTGAAAATAATTAAATTCTTGTGAAGAATTTTGATAAAATTTTTAAGAATAATTGAATTTTTTGATAGATTTATTTTAAATTGTATGAAAAATAATTGGATTTTTGCTAAGAATTTTATTGTTTATCAAAATAATTGAATTTATGCAACGAATTTTATTAACAAATTTTTTTTAAATAATTGAATTTCTATGAAGAATTTTATTATTTGTGAAAATAATTGAATTCTTTTGGCGAATTTTATTAAAATTTTATAAATAAATGAATCTCAGTTAAAAAATTATTAGTTAAATAAATGAATTTTTACGAAGAATTTTATTACAATTTTGTAAACAATTGAATTCCAGTGAAAATTTTTATTATTTGTGTAATTGATTTCTTACTAAGAATTTAAAAAAAAAAATTTTAATAATTAATTTCATTTAAAAAATTTTATGAAAATTGCATTTAAAATAATTGAATATCTGTAAAAATAGTTATTATTTATGAAAATAATTTAATTCCTAAAAAAATTCTAATATCTACGAAATCATCAATTTAATTATTATTTTCAAGAATTTTTAACTAAAATTCTTCTTTAAACCGATTATTTTTAATAATAATTTTAATAATTTTCAAAAAAGTTCTTTGACAATTTTCAAATCCATTGGCTTACAATATTTAATTTTACAAAATTTTAATATTATTCGTAAATTCGTCAATTCTTTTATTCTTCATATAAAAACTTAAAATAATATAAAAAAAATTCAATTAAACTTTTTCCAAAAAAAATAATTTCAAAATTCAATTATTTCTGAAAAATTCACTCTACATTGCTTTTAATATTCAATTATCTAAAATTTTAACTGAAATTCATTTTTAAATCAATTTTTATTAGAAAATTCTACTAGAATTCAATTATTTAAATACAAAAATAAAAAATTTATTGAATTCATGAATGTTTCTTAGAATTGAATTCTCCTAAAGAATTTGCAATCAATTTTTAAATAATTGCATTCTTTTGACGAATTTTAATAAAATTTTTAAGAATAATTAAATTTTTCGAGGAATTCGATTAAAATTGTATTAAAAATAATAATTAAAATTCTGCAATTCAATAATAATTTAATTCTGTTTTATTATTTAGGAAAATAATTGAATTCCTGAAAAGAATTTTATTATTTACGAAAATAATTGAATCACTGTAAAATTTTTATTATTTATTGAAAATAATTAAACGATTACGAAGAAGTTTATAAAAAAATTTATAAAATAAAGAATTCCTGTGAAATTTTTATTATTTTTTGGAAATAATTAAAGGTTTGCGTAGAATTTTATTAAATTTTTTTTAAATTATTGAATTCTAGAAAATTTTATTAAAATAGATATTAAAAATCATTGAATTGAGGAAATTTTTGGAAAAATAATTAAAATTTTGCTTTGAATTTTATTAAAATTTTTGAAAATAATCGGAGAAGAATTTTTTTACTTTTGAATATAATTGAAATTTTGACGAGAATTTTTTTTAATTTTTCAACAAAATTGAATTTCTGCGAAGAATTTTATTACTTTTGAATATAATTGAATTTCTAAGAAGAATTTTATTACTTTTGAATATAATTGAATTTCTGCAATCATTCGTTTGTTTTTTTTTGTTCATTTTTCGCTCTTTTTTTCGTTAATTTTTCGTTGTTTTCGGTTTTTTTCGTTAATTTTTTTTTTCCTTTTTTTTCGAGAGAGTGAGAGAGAATCAAACGTATATTTTGCGACTGTAGGTCGAGCAAGAAAAATGGGAGAAGGATGTGGCGCTCTTTGTATAAATGAACATCCTCAAGCGCTTGCGGTCGTTTCTTACTTACTTTTGTAACGGTTTCGAGTGTAATTAGTAATTAGGTTATCGATCCTCGATCTTTGGAATTGTAAAAATGCTTTCAACGTCAAGTACATAACGTCGATTGTTCGCGTAATTAAAGCACCTGACGTGATTTATGACCTCCCACTCTTTTTTGATGAGGGTTTTTCACAAAAGTAATTGGTGTATTATATTTTTTTTCGAGAATTTTTCTTTTTTAATTAAAAACACTTATTAAATAAATACAAATTCTCGCGATAATTTTACATCATGTTGTTGCGATGCGATAATGCGAGAAAGAGAGAAGGAGATGAGAGGAAAAATTCCGTTCGTAGAAAGCGAGAAACTTTTGCTTTAATTTTCTTTTTTTTCATTTATTTTATTCTTTTTATGTTTTATGAATTTTTTTGTGACACTTGAATTTTTATTGCTTACTCTGCTTTTTATTCTATTCATTTTATTTATTTGAATTATTTATTTAATTAATTTTACTTATTTTATTTATTTATTTTTTAGAATAGAATAGAATTTATTTCTTGATGCTACAAATAATGTTTATTTATTTATTTATTTACTTATTCATAATAAGTTATTATATTTATTTTATTAATTGAATTTATTTTGTTTGTTATTCTTATTTTCTTTATTTTATTTATTTTATTTATTTATTTATTAAAAAATAAAATAATAATTGTTTAATAAAAAAATTTATTAAAAATAAAATAATAGAAATACAAAAATAAAAAAGGTAAATAAAATAAAATAATAAAATAGTAAAAATGATAGACAAATGGAAATAAAAATGATAAAGAAATGCAAAGAAAAATAATAAACAATTAGCAATAAAAATTTCATTTTAATGTTCGAAAGATAAAATATAACGAATTACGAACATAATGAAATAATTTCTAGATTTTATTGTTTTCTATTTGGAGCAATCTCGATGGTTGCAATAAATATATTGATTCGACACAGTAAAAGTGAACAATTTTTATGAGTTTTCCGGGTATTTTTGATCCGATTGCAAACAAGTGGGTTCAGTTATGTTTGCGCATATGTTCCTTTCATAAACGCACATAATATACATAATGACTTTAAGGGTCAGAGTTTATAGAATCGATAGAGCGTACAATTTCCGTTTTCTCAATAGGACCATTTGTGCACGCGCAGCTTTACGTTTATAACTTTCAAAAAGCACTTTAAAAATTCCCCAATCGGCAAAATTATTATTTCCCTTCTGTATATGATGCATTCAATTATAGCTTTAGTATTAAAATTTATTGTGAATTTTAATAAATTAATATTTACAATATTTTAATATTTACGATATTTTAATATTTACAATATTTTAATATTTACGATATTTTAATATTTACAATATTTTAATATTTATAATGTTTTAATAATTACTAAACAAATAATTTAATATTGATTAGCAAACTAATTGTCATTGAAAATAATAAAAATAATCAACAAATAAAATAATTAAGAAGGAAAATAAATTGAATAAAACTGAAATTGATCGGACTTTTTCAAGTTTTTCTAATTGCCCAAGGGCAGTAAAAAAACAAAGGTCAGGAAAGAAAAGGGACTTTTTTTTCTTTTTTTTCTATCCTAAAGGAGTTAAAGAGCGCTCTCGGTCGATTGCCCGCATAAAACTTATATAAATACTTGCCCTAGGAGATTTTTTTTTCTTTTCTTTTTTTTTTGATGAAACTTTTTCTCGGGCACTTTTTTTTTACAATTGCGCGCTTTGAATGTGATTAGCGTAAACGGAGACATAAGGGCGTGGAGACGACGGCGTACTTTTAATTACACTCGTGATTTAAAGGCGCGCACAAAAGCTCACGTGAAAAACAGAGATAAGGTTCTCTCGTAGTATATGGAAACGGTGTGGGGGGTATTTTGAACACACACACTCTGACTTTCGAAAACTTCGAAAACCAAAAACTCTTTTGCTGTGGCTTCCTCAACGAAAAGAGTATTTTGAGCAATAATTAAAGGCACCTTCGCACGGACCAACCACCCTTTCACCAACTTTTTATCGTGGTGTAAAAGAGTGTTATAAAATCGACAAGAGAGTCAGAGAGTCAGAGAGAGAAAAGAGTGTGCGAGAAAGAGAGAAAAAAAAATGGGGAAAAAAAACTTTTGGAAAAATTCACCGTGAAATAAAAGAAGAAATTTGCACGCAATCCACCATATAAACTCTTTTTTTTGCCATTATAAACACTTTCTAACAAAAATCGACACTTTCATCGAGTCGATCAGTGAAAAATTATTCTATTCTAAACTTGAAATTTTTACTAAAATCTGATTTAAAATTTTTCTCCAAAATTCTATTTTAAAAAAATTAATCTTAATATTTTTGTAGAAAATTTTCCATTTTCATAAGGGAATAATTTGAATTATTTTAATTTTTTTAATACAGTTGTTTTTAATAAAATTCAAAGTTTTTTTTAAAAATAAACGAAACAAATGTTTATAAATTCTATTTGTCAATTACAAATTTTCATTGAAAATGAAAATTTTTGAATTTTTAGAAAATAAAGGAAAAAATTTTACTCAAAAAAATGTTCCGTTACATTTTTACGAATTTTTTTAATTGTAAAATTATTCAAAAACATCAATAATTTATTTTTTAAATAAATATTTACTGATTATTATTTTTCCTTGCGAATTAAGACATTCAAAAATTCCCAATTCAAACCTTTTTGAAATTAATTTTGGGAAATTTAAATTATTTCTCAACTATTAAATTAAAATTCTTAAAAAAATCGATTTTTTAAGAAAATTATTTATTAAATTCAATTATTTTTTAATTATGAAATTAAAATTCTTTGAAAACTCAATGTTTTGGAAAATTATTTAAAACATTCAATTTCTATTTAATTTATTAAATTAAAATTCTTTAAAAAATCGATTTTATGTAAAATTTGTTGTAAAATTCAATTGTTTTCAATTATTAAATTAAAATTCTTTAAAATGTCAATTTTATTGAAAATTTTGTTCTAAAATTCTATTATTTTTCAATCATTATATTAAAATGTTTAGAAAAATCGACTTTTTGGGAATTTTTTTTTTAAATTAAATTATTTTTCAATTTTTAAATTTAAATTCTTTAAAAAATAAATTTTTCAGAAAAATTTTTTGGAATATTTTTAATTATTTCTCAACTATTAAATTAAAATTCTGCAAAAAATCGATTTTTTAAGAAAATTATTCGTTAAATTTAAATATTTTTCAATTATAAAATTAAAATTCTTTCAAAACTCAATTTTTTGGAAAATCTTTAAAAAAATTAAATTATTTTTCAATTTATTAAAAATTAAATTACAATTCTTTAAAAAAACAATTTTATGTAAAGTTGTTTGTAAAATTAAATTTTTTTCAATTATAAAATTAAAATTGTTTCAAAAGTCGATTTTATTGAACATTTTTTTCTAAAATTCAATTATTTTTCAATTATTAAATTAAAATTCATTGAAAAATCAATTTTTCAGAAAAAATTTTTGGAAAATTTTAATTTTTGTCTTAACTATTCAATTAAAATACTTTGGAAATTCAATTTTTTGTTAAATTGGATGTAAAATTCAATTATTTTTCAATTATGAAATTAAAAATCTTTCAAGACTCAATTTTTTGGAAAATCCTTAAAAAATTCAATTTTTTCAATTTATAAAATTAAAATTCTCAAAAAAATCGATTTTATGTAAAATTGTTTGTAAAATTCAATTTTTTTCAATTATTAAATTAAAATTCTTTCAAATGTCGATTTTATTGAAATTGAAAATTTTTGAATTTTTAGAAAGTAAAGGGAAAAATTTTACTCAAAAAAAATGTTCCGTTAAATTTTTACGAATTTCTTTAATTGTAAAATTATTCAAAAACATCAATAATTTCTTTTTTAAATAAATATTTAATTATTATTATTTTTTCACAGGAATTAAGACATTCAAAAATTCAAACTTTTGAAATTAATTTTGGGAAATTTCAATTATTTCTCAACTATTAAATTAAAATTCTTCAAAAAATCGATTTTTTAAGAAAATTATTCGTTAAATTCAATTATTTTTCAATTATGAAATTAAAAATCTTTCAAGACTCAATTTTTTGGAAAATCCTTAAAAAATTCAATTTTTTTCAATTTATAAAATTAAAATTCTAAAAAAATCGATTTCATGTAAAATTGTTTGTAAAATTCAATTTTTTTCAATTATTAAATTAAAATTCTTTCAAATGTCGATTTTATTGAAATTGAAAATTTTTGAATTTTTAGAAAGTAAAGGGAAAAATTTTACTCAAAAAAAATGTTCCGTTAAATTTTTACGAATTTCTTTAATTGTAAAATTATTCAAAAACATCAATAATTTCTTTTTTAAATAAATATTTAATTATTATTATTTTTTCACAGGAATTAAGACATTCAAAAATTCAAACTTTTGAAATTAATTTTGGGAAATTTCAATTATTTCTCAACTATTAAATTAAAATTCTTCAAAAAATCGATTTTTTAAGAAAATTATTCGTTAAATTCAATTATTTTTCAATTATGAAATTAAAAATCTTTCAAGACTCAATTTTTTGGAAAATCCTTAAAAAATTCAATTTTTTTCAATTTATAAAATTAAAATTCTAAAAAAATCGATTTCATGTAAAATTGTTTGTAAAATTCAATTTTTTTCAATTATTAAATTAAAATTCTTTCAAATGTCGATTTTATTGAAATTGAAAATTTTTGAATTTTTAGAAAGTAAAGGGAAAAATTTTACTCAAAAAAAATGTTCCGTTAAATTTTTACGAATTTCTTTAATTGTAAAATTATTCAAAAACATCAATAATTTCTTTTTTAAATAAATATTTAATTATTATTATTTTTTCACAGGAATTAAGACATTCAAAAATTCAAACTTTTGAAATTAATTTTGGGAAATTTCAATTATTTCTCAACTATTAAATTAAAATTCTTCAAAAAATCGATTTTTTAAGAAAATTATTCGTTAAATTCAATTATTTTTCAATTATGAAATTAAAAATCTTTCAAGACTCAATTTTTTGGAAAATCCTTAAAAAATTCAATTTTTTTCAATTTATAAAATTAAAATTCTAAAAAAATCGATTTCATGTAAAATTGTTTGTAAAATTCAATTTTTTTCAATTATTAAATTAAAATTCTTTCAAATGTCGATTTTATTGAAATTGAAAATTTTTGAATTTTTAGAAAGTAAAGGGAAAAATTTTACTCAAAAAAAATGTTCCGTTAAATTTTTACGAATTTCTTTAATTGTAAAATTATTCAAAAACATCAATAATTTCTTTTTTAAATAAATATTTAATTATTATTATTTTTTCACAGGAATTAAGATTTATGTTTTATAATAATTTATAATAATTAAAAATTTATCAAAAATAATTAAATTATTGCGAAGAAATTTATAAGAAAAATTGTAAATAATTGAATTCCTGTGGAATTTTTAATATTTTTGTCAATAATTAAATGTTTGTGTACGATTTAATTAAATTTTTTTTTAAATTGTATGTTTCTCGGAAAATTTTATTAAAATAGTAGATATTGAAAATAATTGAAATTAGGACAAGAATTTTATTGTCAGTTTGGAAAGTAATAATGAACTTTGGGGAAAAAATTTTGTTATTTAAAAAGATAATTGGGATTTTGACGACAATCTTTTTTTAATTTTAAAAACAATTGAATTTTATGAGAAAAATTTTATTACTTTTGAAAATAATTGAATTTCTGCAAATAAATAAAAAAATAGGTATTTAAATATTTATTTTACAAAAATGATTGAAATTTGACAGATATAATTTGGAAATTCTGAAAAAAATTAGGTTTTTGAAAAATAGTAACAATTCAATTATTATCAAAAAAATATTTTGCATGAATTCAATTATTAAAAGGATTTTACAAAAAAATCGAATTATTTAACAAAAAATATATTTAATAAAATTCTTCACAATAATTCAATTATTTTCACAATAAAATAAAATTCTTTGCAAGAATTCAATTATTTTTTCGCAGGACTTGAATTATTTTTAATACAATTTGTAACAAATTTCTCGAAAAATGCAATTATTGATAAAAATTTTATTACGATTCTTGAAAATAATTTTATTATTTCTAAAATTTTTGATAAAATTTCTTTATGAGAATTCAATTCTAAGAAATAATAAAAAATTTGAATTATTTATTTTTGTATTTAAATAATTAAATTCTCTTAGAAATTACGGACCAGAATTGATTTTAAAATGAATTTCAGTTAAAATTTTAGATAATAATTGAATAGTTTTCGATGTTTCCTACAAAGGAAGAATCGTAGACAATATTTTTCATTATTTCCGTAAAATATTCCCGAAAACGTTTTTCAACTTCCTGCGTAACGTTATATAATATAGTTTTACATTTCATAAAAGAACCACCCACCTGGTTTTTTTTATTATTTTTTTTTGTATGTGTGTGTTAAATATTGACACAATAGAAATAAAGATCGATAATACATAATTTATGATGACGCATAATGCATAATAAACGATGCTACGATTAGATGATTTCAAATCTGACAAATGGTACAGTGAAAGTAGAATTGCCAATGATCTGATTTAAATGTCGCAATAAATTCAAGAAACTGTCGCGTCTAAAATTTTTTTTCTCTATCTTCGACTTTTTCTCAATAGTCACAGTTGGATAAATTTTCTTAAAATAATAATAAAAGATCTTTAATCATAATAATGAATTTAGTTTAAAGAAAATAAAATTTCTTTTCTTGGCATGAAGAAAAATAATAGATTGTCAAATTTAATTATTATTATCAAAAAATTTTGTTTCATGTACGTGGGATTAAAAATTGAGAAATTGGATTTTTTTTATGTAACAGAAATATTTGAATATTCTCTCCGAAAAGTTTTTCAGTTCAACTTCCTATTTAGGCTAATTGAATATGTAAGAAATATAGTTTGCGTAACAATGAGGACTTTGCAAAGCAAATATTACGGAAATATTTGCATCGTAGGTGTTAAAAAATTGTAGCTCGTGAATCAAAATTTATTATATATACTTTTTTTTCTTTAACTGCTATTTCGCAATAAGAAATTGCTGTTACAGAATCGAATTTCCATTTGGGAGGAGCAAATTACTAATTGTAACTTCTTAATATTAATTTATTATGTTATAATTAATAGTAAATTCATATTAATAAAAAGAAATATAAAAATATTATTAATTATTTTTTATTTATTTATAATAATAGTTATTTTGTAATTTTTGTTTTTGTTTGACCGTATTAATTAATTTGTTGAGTAATGAGAAGGCCTCGATAATTATTGTTTAATTTTTCAAATTAATTAAACAATTAAACACAACGGTTCTAAATTAAAACAAGAATAACAATAATTATCATTATTATTTAATATGATTTACTACTATTTAGATACTTTTTTTTTATTTGTTACACCAAAAGCTACTTTTTCCATGTTTGAAAATTTACACTACTTTAAATTTGTTAACGCAGTTGAAATAAAAAAATAATTAAAAAAAATTCAAAAAATTTTAATAAAATTCTTTAAAATTATTCAATTATTTTCACAAATTTTTTGTAATTCAATGATTTTCAATATCTTACATTTTAATAAAAAATTTCTCAAAAAAATTCAATAATTTTAAAAAAATGTTTATAAAAAATTCTTCGCAAACATTCAATTATTTTCATAAATAAAAAAATGTTCACAGGAATTCAATTATTTAAAACAGAATTTTCCTAATGTTTTTCGAAAAAAATCAATTATTTAAATAGATTTTTATTAAATTCTTCGCAAGAATTCAATTATTTTTATAAATAATAAAATTCTTCTCAGGAATTCAATTATTTTTATAAATCATAAAATTCTTCTCAGGAATTCAATTATTTTTAAAAATTTTAATAATAATCGTTGCAAGAATTCAATTATTTTTATAAATAATAAAATTCTTCTGAGGAATTCAATTATTTTTTAAAATTTTAATAATAATCGTTCAATGAATTCAATTATTTTTGTAAATATTAAAATTCGACGCAGGATTTCAATTATTTTCAATACAATTTTAAATGAACTCTGTGAAAAATGCAATTATTTAAAATAATCTTGATATAATTTGTTTATTAGAATTTAATCATTATTTTCAATTTTATTTTTAATTATATTTCTTGAAAGAATTTAATTATTTTCAAAAATTTTAATGAAATTCTTCGCAAGAATTTAATTTAAAAAAAGAAAAATTATTAACTTTCCATGACTTCAATTATTTTTAAAAATAATAAAATTCTTCTCAGGAATTAAATTATTTTTTAACCTTTTAATAAAATTCTTCTCAAAAATTCAATTTAAAAAAAAATTAAACTTCCCAAGAATTAAATTATTTTTAGAAATAATAAAATTCTTCCTCAGGAATTCAATTATTTTTTTAAAAATTTTAATAGAATTCTTTGCAAAAATTGAATTAAAAATAAATTAATATTCCAAGAATTCAATTACTTTTAGAAATAATAAAATAATTCTTCCCAGGAATTCAATTATTTTCTAAAAATTTTAATAAAATTCGTTGCAAAAATTCAATTTAAAAAAAAAATTAATAAAATACCAAGAATTCAATTATTTTTAGAAATAATCAAATAATTCTTACCAGGAATTCAATTATTTTCTAAAAATTTTAATAAAATTCTTTGCAAAATTCAATTATTTTCATAAATAACAATATTCATCACAAGAATTCAATTATTTTTAAAAGTAATAAATTTTTTTTAAAAAATTCAATTATTTTTAAAAATTTTAATAAAATTCTTCGAAAGAATTCAATTATTTTAAAAAATTGTATTGAAATTTTTTATAATAATTAAATTGTTTTCAATATAATTTTATTAAAATTTTTTTAAACAATTCCATTATTTTCATAACTAATGTATAGTTTACAAAAAAATTCAATTATGTAAAACACAAATTTTATAAAATTTTTGAAAAAAAACATTTTTTTAAAAAGAATTCTTTTAAATTCTTCTCAATAATGCAATTATTTTAAAAACATTATTAAAATTCGGTGACAAAAATTTAATTATTTTCATAAATAACAAAATTTATCGCAGGATTTCAATTATTTTTGCTGTAATTTTAAATTAATTTTTCTAAAAACGCAATTATTCTTAAAAATTTGAATAAAATTCTTCGTAAAAATTCAATAACTTTGAAAAATTTGATATACTTTGTTTCTTAGAGTGTAATAATTATTTTCAATTCAATTTTTAATTAAATTTCTTGAATGAATTTAATTATTAAAAATTTTAATGTAAATCTTCGTAAAAAATCAATTATTTCAAAAAATGATAAAGTTCTTTATAAGAATTCAATTTTAAGAAATGTTCGCAATTATTCAATAAATTTATTTTTGTATTTAAATAATTGAATTCTCATAGAACTTTCTGATAAGAATTGATTTAGAAATTAAATAAAATAAAATGATTAAAGTTTTGAATAATTTTATTTATAAATTTCAAAAAAAAAAAAAAAAAAAAAATGATTGAATTTGGAAAGAATTACTTTTGTAATTTTTAGAAATAGTTAAATTTCAAAAATGCTATACATTGAAATCATTTAAAATATTTTAATTCCTGTAGACAAAATAAATAGGTATTTAAATATATATTTTCAAAAATTATTCTTTTTTTGAATGTAATTAAGAAATTATAAAAAAATTGAGTCGTCAAGTTTAATTTTTCGATAACTAATTTTTCTACTTTTTGCTACTTTTTTAAAATTAATTATGAAAATATTTTAATAAAAAAAAAAAAATCAGAGACATGGTCCGACCTGGTGTTAAATAGGGCCAAGTCAAAATTTCCACACGGGATGAAAAGAACAGTTTCTATAAATTATAAGAATTTACAAGGTCCTCTTGTAATACTATTTGCAACGTTCATGCACCGATAGCGGTGTCATTAATCATAGAGCCATGGAAATACACTTGGAATATTTACATGTATTCAATATATATATTTATTTATTTATTAATGCTCGAATCGTAGGGAAATGCATCGTGGCGCCGATATGCATTATTCACCGTGACGACTTGACGTACGATGGATTAATTGCGTATCACGTCGTCACGCCGATTAGAATATCTTGTCCGGGTGTGGGTACAACCAATGATTTCAATATTCTCTCGAAGTCTCGAGAAAGGAGAGAGTCGATATATGAAATTGTCTTTTATAATAAGTCGCCTTCAAGTCGTCTAATTTCTTGTCTAGTTGTATTTTCTCTCTCTTTCACTCTTTTTACGTTATTTCTTCTCGATTTTAATAATAGTGTTAGTATTCTATTTTCCCATCAGGAAAAAAAAATAGGGAAAAGTCAGGGAAACTGAAAATTAAATTTTTGTGGCGACCCTGTAATATTTGTTTACATTTTCTATTTTTTACTTTGTCTGTTTTTTGTTTTTTCTATTATTTTTGTTTCTTTCGCTTCTTTGCTTCTTTTGGGGGTTTTATTTCTTCTATTTCTACTTTTTGGTTCTCCTGTTTTTTATTTTTGTTTTTCTTCCTTTATTTTGTTTGTTTTTTTCTGCTTTTATTTTTTGTCTTTGTTTCTTCTGTTTTTATTCACTGTTTATTTTTTTATTTTTGTTTCGGTTTCTTCTGTTTTTATTTTTTTTTCTTCTTCTTTTTTTGCCACCTTTGTTTTTTTTTTGCTTCTTCCATTTTTTATTAATTCTTTCTATTTTTATTTTCATTGTTTTTTATTTTTGTTATTTTTATTTTTGTTTTTTATTGTTTCTCCTTTTATTTATTCTTTCCTCTGCTTTTTATTTTTGTTCCTTTTTGTTTCTTCTGTTTTTCATTTTTGTTTCCTTTTTTTTCTTTTGTTCTTTTTTGCCTTATTTTTTTCTTTTTTGTTTCTTTTGTTATTTGTTTATCCTTTTTTGTTTTCTTTTGGTTTTTTCCCATTTTTCTTTCTTTTGGTTTTGTTTCCCTTTTTTTCTTTTGTTTTTGTTTCCCTTTTTTTCTTTTGTTGTTGTTTCCCTTTTTTTCTTTTGTTTTTGCTTCCCTTTTTTTCTTTTGTTTTTGTTTCTTTTTTTTTCTTTTGTTGTTGTTTCCCTTTTTTTCTTTTGTTTTTGTTTCTTTTTTTTCTTTTGTTGTTGTTTCCCTTTTTTCTTTTGTTTTTGTTTCTTTTTTTTCTCTTGTTTTTGTTTCCCTTCTTTTCTTTTGTTTTTGTTTCCCTTCTTTTCTTTTGTTTTTGTTTCCCTTTTTTTCTTTTGTTTTTGTTTCCCTTTTTTTTCTCTTGTTTTTGTTTCCCTTATTTTCTTCTGTTTTTATTTCCCTTTTTTCTTTTCTTTTTGTTTCCCTTTTTTCTTTCTCTTATTTCCTCCTATTTCTTCATTTCCAGCTTCTTCTGCTCGTGTTTTTCTTTTTCTCGATTTTCCCTTTTTCATTTTGCAAAGAAAGTGCTTTTTCTCAGCGGCAACTTGAAATATGCATTTTCACTTTGGAAATTAGATTCGAGATTATGAGAGCGTGATATTTGAGAGGGCAGGAACCTGTCCTTTTAACCCTAACTTGAATGCAAGTGACTGCATAAATTTCTCGTCATTAAATTCTCGCATCGAGACGTTGAAGTTTAGAGAAATTTTTCAAATACATACATATATATATATACAGAAAACACGTTTATATATACGTTAATTATTATTATTGATGACGTTTTGACGTACAAGTTCAATATACATATATTTCTAAACTGGTTATTAAATATACATAAAGAAAATTATTCTCATAAATGTAGAAAATTTCACGCTAATTAATTGTGAATAATTTTATATTTTATATGAAATAATAATTTTCATATATGCGCATATAAAAGATTTTATGAATAATTATTGACTCGTGCTAGATTTATTGCAAAAATTAGTTGATTTTTACTAAAAAAAAAATTAGTTTCTTAATCAAAATTATTAGATTTTTACTAAAAATGATTATTTGAACTAATTTTTTTTTATTTTTACTGAAAATAATTCAATTTTTACTAAAAATAATTATTAGATTTTGCATTGTAAAAAGATTGCTTTTAATACTATTTTAAATCAATTACTCGAAAAATTCAATTATTTTCACAAATAAAGTTTTCCACAAGAATTCAATTATTTAAAATAAAATTTTCATAATATTTATTTAATTTCGAAAAAATTAATTATTTAAAACAATATTCATAACATTTTTATAAAGAATTCAATTATTTTCAAAAATAACAAAATTTTTCACAGAAATTCAATTATATTCCAAAATTTTTTAAAATTTGAATTCTTTAATTGAATTCTTAAAAAAAATTCATTATTTATGAACATAATTAAATGTTTGCATACAATTTTATCGAAAAAGTTTTTAAATAATTGAATTCTTTTTGGGAAATTTTATTAAAATCTTAGATATTGAAAATCATTGAAATTAGAAAAATGCATTTTCTTTTTGAAAATAATTGAAATTAGGACAAAAATTTTTTTGACATTTATGAAAATAATTGAACTTTGAAGAAGATTTTTGTTTTTTATAATTTAGATAATTGGGATTTTTACGAGAATTTTTTTCAAATTTTAAACATAGTTGATTTTTATAAGAAGAATTTTAATTTTTTTTTAAATAATTGAATTTCTGTAATTATTTGTAATTTTTCCAAAATTGAATTTTTTTAGTGTTTTCAATAAAAATTTAAATTAGAAAATTTTTAAATTCTATTATTTTTAATATTGCTTATTTTATTTTAAAAAAAAGGTAGGAAGAAGTTGCTAGTGTTTACTAATTTGAGTTAGTAAAATATTAGAAGTTAGTCTTTAATTTTATTAGTAAAATTTACTAATTCAAATAAGTATTTTCTTTTTCTTAATTTTTGAGCATAAGTAAATTTCAATTGTGCAAATATTTTTCTTCTTTTTCTAAAACAAAATAATAATTTTGTTAAAAAAATTGTGATTCATAAAGAAAAATAATGGAAAATAAATAAATTTTCTATTTCTTAATCACAGTTGTTTAACAATTTTCTATTTTTGTTTAGAAGTAAAGAACAAAAGTGTGCATAATTTCAATTTGACAAAACATAAAATTTAACAAAATTTTAATCTCTTAATGAAAAGAAGTGACAAAAAATTCTGATAATTTCTATTTGTCATTACAATTTTGAATTAATTATAAAATAAAAATAATTGTAATCTAATAATATAATATACAATCTATCTAAAAGATAACAAAAAACAAAAGTATAAACAAAAGACAACTTCAGAGCTCGCTTCAGAGTGTGAGGGACAGAAAAAGTGAATGAATGTAAGAACATTCAAATTATTATAGTTAATGAATTAATTAACAGTTAGTTAATGAATTAATTAATAGTTAATTTAACTAATAAAATTAATGAATTAATTAATAGTTAACTTAACTAATAAAATTAAAGAGTAATTTCTACTAATTTACTAACTTAAATTAGTAAACACTTTTACTAATTTAAATTTAGAGATTCCTCTTTGTAATTAAAAAACAACTAACTCCAATGAACTTATTCGGAAATAATAAAATATACTTTTAGTGCCGAAATTTTATTTTTCGATTTTTTGCCTGTGTGTGAGTGCAGTGGAAAAAATATTGCATCGCAATTTCATACAAAAATTAATTACCAAAAGGCGCACGTTAATTAAATTCGACAAAAGAATCAATGTGTATAAGAATTGCCCGCGTATATATATATACACGAAAATTAATTAAAAACTGATTAATACGAGTAATTATTGCTGCATATTAATAGGTTATTATCGGGAGCAAACCGATTAAAGTTCGAGTTCTGTTTTCCATAAGAGATAATCCCGAAATATAATTTCCTGCTCTGTTTCGAGTATATATAAGCCACATGGGATTTCTCCGGATGGTTGCGGGAATTCTCTCGTTCAATGACTTCTTCCCTCCCTCCATCTCTCTCTCTCTCTCTTTGTTTCTTTCTCCCTTTTTGTCTCTTTCTCTCTTTTTGTTTTTTCCCTCCTTTTGATTCTTTCTTTTTTGTCTTTTTCTCTCTTTCTCTATTTTTGACTCTTTTTTTATTTTTTGACTTTTTCTGTTTTCTTGACTCTTTTTCTATTTTTGTCTCTTTCTCTATTTTTGACTCTTTCTGTCTTCTTGACACTTTTTCTATTTTTGTCTCTTTCTCTATTTTTAAGTCTTTCTGTCTTCTTGACTCTTTCTCTATTTTTGTCTCTTTCTTTATTTTTGATTCTTTCTCTATTTTTTGACTCTTTCTGGCCAGAAAGAGTCTTTTTTTTAGAGAAAGATTCTTTTTTTATTTTTTTTTTACTTTTTCTGTCTTCTTGACTCTTTCTCTATTTTTGTCTCTTTCTCTATTTTTGACTCTTTCTATCTTCTTGACCCTTTTCCAATTTTTGTCTCTTTCTTTATTTTTGACTCTTTCTCTATTTTTGACTCTTTCTCTATTTTTTGACTCTTTCTGGCCACTTGACTCTTTTTTTTTTACTTTTTCTGTCTTCTTGACTCTTTTTCTATGTTTGTCTCTTTCTCTATTTTTGACTCTTTCTGTCTTCTTGACTCTTTCTCTATTTTTGTCTCTTTCTCTATTTTTGACTCTTTCTGTCTTCTTGACTCTTTTTCTATTTTTGTCTCTTTCTTTATTTTTGTCTCTTTCTTTATTTTTGACTCTTTCTTTATTTTTGACTCTTTCTCTATTTTTTGACTCTTTTTTTATTTTTTACTTTTTCTGTCTTCTTGACTCTTTCTCTATTTTTGATCTCTATCTCTATTTTTTGACTCTTTCTCTATTTTTGACTCTGTCTCTCTTTTTGTCTCTTTCTCCATTTTTGAGTCTTTTTCCCTATTTTTGACTCTTTCACTCTTTTTGACTCTTTCTCTCTTTGTTCTTTCTCTTTCTCTCTTTTTATTCTGCCGTTTCTTCACCTTTTTCTCTCTCTCATTTATCTCTCGCTCTCTTATCCTCTCTTTTCTTTTTTTCACTCTTTTTTTTACTAGATGAGTGTGAAGTCTGGAAAAGGGATAAACAAGAAAAAGGGAAACAAAGAGAAAAATGGAGAAAGAGAGAAAACAGAAAATAGGAAAAGGGAAAAAAAGAGATAAAAAAGAAAAGAGTAAAAAAGAAAAGAGAAAAAAAGAGGAAAAAATTCTAGAGACAAAAAAGAAGAATTTTCTCACTGTGGCGCTGCGCAATTTCCAGTTATCAGAAACTTTCTCTAAAAAAAAGAAGAAGAAGAATAAGAAAAGAACCCAAGAAGCTGAGAGTCGAAACTCTCTAAAACTATCTCCTCGAGTCAGAGACAATTTTCCACCCCTTCTGCAATATAGATAGCGAATTTCGCAGACTTCTCGTTTCTCGTTTGGGACTACGCTTCTGTTTGCGCCATCTTGGATTACATGGTTTCCGGTGCAGTGGGTGGGTGGGTTGCCACAAACTGTGAGCCAACGCGAATTCAGTGCAAGGGCTTGAAAATGGCGAAAACTGTCAAAGGGGTTGGAAATTGGGGACGGGCTTAAGATTAAGTACCCTAATTAAGCCTCTTTCTCCTTTTTCGCATACATGACTTGAAATACAGCGCATATTTCGACGCATGCAATTGAATTAATTTCCACTTAATTATAAGAATTTCATTACACTCTTTTCGCTTATAGTCTAAATTCGAAAATTTAAAGTCGTCAGTATAACTATTATTCAAAATTAGCAATTCTAACAATAATAGAACGTAAAAAATTTGAATTCAAATTATTTTTTCTAAAAATAAAATATGACTTATGGAATATATAGTTTTAATGTTATAATTATAATAATCATATATTCTGACATGGGGAATTCAGGGAAAAGTCAGAAATTTTTATTAAAAGTACCTGAAAAAATTTAATTCTTGGAATTCATTAAAAAATTCAGAATTTTTGTGCCTTTTTTGTTACTCCAGGGCTCGGATTGTGCAACTTTTTCGGCTTTTTTCGACTTTTCTAAGGAAATGTGACTTTTTTATACTTTTTTGTGGAAAAATGCGACTAATCGACTTTTTTGACTTTTTTTTAGTAAAATGCGAATGAAATGAAATTTTTTTTTTTTTAATTTAAAGGAAAAAGTTTGAATCAAAAAAATGTTCTGTTACATTTATTTACAAATTTCTTTCGAATTTTTTGAAAACATCAATAACTTTTTTTAAAATAAATATTTAATTATTATTTTTCCATAGTAATTAAAATTCTTTAAAAAATTCAAATTCAAACTTTTTTGAAATTGAACAAGTTATAAAAAATAAAATATAATTGTTATGAAACATAAAGACATCGATCACTCCGAGTCTTCGACTCGCAGCAATCGATGTCTTCATGTTTTATAATAATTAAAGATGACCGAGTGATAAAATCATTATTTTATATTATAAGATTTTATAAAAAAAAATTTTTTTAATTATTTTTTCTGAAAATAATTTAATTATTGGGAACAAATTTATAAAACATTAGTAAGTAACTGAATTTTGCCGAAGAATCTTGATTTACAAAGAGAATTAAAATTTTGAAGAGAATTTAAAAAAAATTCTGAAAATTTATTTTATAATTTAATTTCTGTGAAGAATTTTTTTATTTTTGAAGATAATTGAATTTTGCAAAAAAAATTTATCGGAACTTTTAAAAATAATTAAATTTCCGGGATGAATTTTATTATTTATGAAGATAATAAAAATTTTAACGAGAAATTAAAAAAAAATTTGAAAATAATTTAATTTCTGCGAAGAATTTTTATTACTTTTGAAAATAATTTAATTTCTAGGATAAATTTTATTATTTATAAAGATAATTGAAAATTTGACAAGAATTTTATTAAAATTCTTTGCAAATAATTGAATTTCAGAGAAGAATTTTATTGAAATTTAATTATTTGAAAATAATTGAATTCCTGTGAATAATTTTATTAATTTTGGCAAATAATTAAATTTCTGTGGAGAATTTTATTAAAAGTTATATGAAAGTAATTGAATTCTTGCCAAGATTTTTACTAATATTTTGAAAAAAAATTTATTTACCGTAAAAAATTTAATTGAATTTTGAAAATAATTGAATTTTTGCGAAGAATTTTATTAAAATTCCTTAATAAAATAATTCAACTTCCGCGAAGAAAATTTTTTATTAAAAACAATTCAATTCTTATCATTAATCTAATCAAAATTTTTCAAAATAATTGAATTTCTTGAGAAGAATTTTAGTAATAATTTGAAAATAATTGAATTCTTACGATAAATTTGATGAATTTTCGAATTCCTTTGAAGAATTTTATTAATTTACAAAAAAAAATTACTATCAAGAATTTTCAAGTTTTTAAAAATAATTGAATTATTGTAAAGAATTTTATTAATTTTAAAAAAATAATTGAATTCATAAGAAGAATTTTATTTCAAAATTTGTGAAAATAATTTAATTTTTGCGAAGAATTTTCATTACTTTTGAAGATAATTGAATTTCTGTGAAGAATTTTCATTACTTTTGAAAATAATTGAATTTCAGAGAAGAATTTTATAATTTATAAAGATAATTGAAATTTTGACAAGAATTTTATTAAGATTTTTGTTAAATAATTGAATTTCGGAGAAGAATTTTATTATTTATAAAAATAATTGACATTTTAAAAAGAGAATTTTTTGAAAAAAAATTTTAAAAATACCTTATTAAAATTTTGCTACATGAATTTTATTTAATTTTTTAAAATTTTGTTCCTGATTTTGTGATATTAATGTATCTGTTGTCGAGAAATGTGATTTTTTTTACAATTTTGACAATTTCGTGTTTTTTTTTCGTTTTTTCTAAAATTTCATGCGACTTTTTTCCGACTTTTTTTGGAAATTTTATGCGACTTTTCGTGACTTTTGTTGTAAATTTATGCGACTAAAGCAACTTTTTTTGAGTCTTAAAGACAATCCGAGCCCTGTTACTCGAGGGGGGAACTATTATTAATTTTTGACGATGATAATTATAATAATACGAACTTATAATTTTTAATTATAATACGAACGATTATTATTATTAAAAATGGAACATTTTTTCCTCTTTCTCTGTTTTTTTCTATTTTCTCTTTTCTTCGCAAGGATATTCGTCTCGAGGGTATTTAAAGGCAGACGCGCAGTATCAGCTTCTGCGAAAGGCAGTGTATAGAACAAAAAGCGCATAGTCCCATGTAGCACGACTTCGTGTCGGATAATGGATGAACCCGGTTATTTACATATTTTTCAATGTTTCCTGTGTTTGCATATTTTACTTCTCCTAGTGGTAGGTCAGGCAAGGCAGTACCTAGCACCACCTAACTCGGGGTTGTACATACATAAGACTACGACGACGACAACAGCGAAGACGACGAAAGTTCATTGAAACCGGCGCGAAATACAAGACGAACAAATTTTACAAAAACAGGGAAAAAGGAAAGCAAGCACTCTAAATCTGAATCAATGAAAATTTCACTGATTTCAATTCAGTGGCCTAGTTTTCATTTAATTCATCAATGGAATTTCACTGAGAATCAGTAAAAACCGCACTATAATTGTCAATTAAATTCCACTGATTTATTAAAGTAAACTGGACCACTGAATTGACTCTTTTTCTATTTTTGTCTCTTTCTCTATTTTTGACTCTTTCTGTCTTCTTGACTCTTTTTCTATTTTTGTCTCTTTCTCTATTTTTGACTCTTTCTGTCTTCTTGACTCTTTTTCTATTTGACATTGACTTGTACTACTTAGACTTTAAAAAGCAAAAAATGCACTACTGTAATTATTTTTCAAAAAAACTATAAAATTTTATGTTCTATTCCGCGTCACCCAAGAGGTTGAACATCAGACGCGCTTTTGTATGGTTTCCCCATTACGCACAGTTCTTCCAATTACAAAATTTATAGCAAAACACGTTTACAATTATAACGCATTTGAATTTGTAAATTGGGCTAATGTGTCATAGGCCTAATCCACTCCTCCCTTCAAACGAGAGAAAATAGTTTTTATTTCAATCAAGAATAATTTCTTTGAATGAAATAAAAATAAATATTTGTCTTAGTAATTCAATATTTATGTTTATAAAATAAATATTGAAAACATTGATAAAATATGTTTTTTCTCAAATTGAACACAATAAAAGCAAAGTCTTTAAAATTCAATTGAGTTTGAATCTATGATGTAAATAATTACAAATTTACACTTACAGATTATTTGCAGATTTTTGGTATTATTAAATTAAAATAATTACAAATTCTAATTTTTTTCGTGTTCGAAAAATAAAACTTTTTTTGAGACTTTGTTTTTAATGTGGAGCACAATTTATTTGCGACAATATTAATAACATTGACAGAAGTATATTGTGTTCCGAAGGATATTTAATAATTTATATGTATTGAATAATAATTTTCAGGAATTACTGGATAATTATATATTTATTTGAATAATTCGTCACAGACGACGTTTAGATGAAAAACATCGTTGTGAGTGATAAATTATTCAATTAAATATGATTATCCAGCAATTCCTCAAAATTATTATTCAATATATATCTGACTATATTAAAAAAAATATAGCAGCTGTCGCCGCTATTTTAAGAAACGAACATAACCTCAAAATAATAGGTCACAAAGCAAACATAACCTCAAAATTAGGACATGATGATAGGTTAGAGAGCAAACATATCCTTAATATTAGGTCAAAGGGCAGAGGGCAAATGTAACATTAAAATTAGGTCAAAGGGTAGTGGGCAAACATATCCTCAATATTAGGTCAAAGGACAGAGGGCAAACATAATATTAAAATTAGGTCAAAGGGAAAAGGGCAAACGTAACATCAAAATTAGGTAAAAAAATTAGGGTAGTGGGCAAACACATCCTCAATAATATCCACAATATTAGGTCAAAGGGCAGAGGGCAAACATAACATCAAAATTAGGTCAAAGGGAAAAGGGCAAACGTAACATCAAAATTAGGTAACAAAATTAGGGTAGTGGGCAAACATCCTCAATAATATCCACAATATTAGGTCAAAGGGCAGAGGGCAAACATAACATCAAAATTAGGTCAAAGGGTAGTGGGCAAACATATTCTTAATATTAGGTCAAAGGGAAGAGGGCAAAAAACATACCCTTAATATTAGGTCAAAGGGTCAAATAAAATTTTTAATTAAGAACATTGCTTTATGCGAAAAAATAAACATTTAACAGAATAAGAAAACATATTAATCAAAAATACTTTCTTAACAAAACGTAAAAGAAACATGTTGACCTAAAACAGAACAAATAAATTATGTTTTAACCTGAAATAGAACAAATTTTTCGTCAAACATAAGAAAAAGATTTTAAAATGTAAAAATATATTGTTTTATTTCGAAAGTGTTTACAATATATTGCAACATGAAATAATACATAAAACGAAGAAAAAACTTAATACAAAAAAATAATCATTAAACAGAACAAATAATTATGTTGACCTAAAACAAAACAAATATTTTGTCAAACATAAGAAAAAGATTTTAAGATGGAAAAGTATATGTTTATTTTTTAAATTTATTTGCAACATGAAATAAAACATGAAATAAAACAAGAAAACGAAGAAAAAACTTAATACAGAAAAATAAATATTAAACAGAATAAAAAAACATTAATCAAAAATATTTTCTTGACAAAACATAAAAGAAACATGTTGACCTGAAACAGAAACAAATATTTTCACAAACAGAAGAAAATTATTTTAAAATAGTAAAGTATATAAATAATTTTTCTAAATTGTTTGCAACATCTTGCAACCTGAAATAAAAAATAAAACGGAGAAAAAACAAATTACAAAAAAATAAACATTAAATAGACTAAAAAAAGTAAAAAACACATTAATCAAAAATAGAAGAAACAAAATTTATCAAAAAAACATGACAAGAAAATTTTACACAAAAAAGAAATAAGTATGTTAAACAGCAACTGAAAAGCGTTTACCTAAAACAGAAAGCATACTTTAATTAGGAAACAGTGAAAAAATTGGAAATAAAAAAATTGTATACCTCAGAGAAAAAAATTGAATTTGCGAATATTGATTTGAAACTAACATGAAATTTTCACTAAAAGCTGGCATCGGATTGACTTTTAAGGGACAATCAATGTTTTTGTAAAATTTAATTTTAATTCATTTTAATTTTAATTCATTTCAATTTTAAATCATTTCAATTTTAATTCATTTTAATTTTAATTCTTTTAAAAGATAAAAAAAGTTAAATAATTCTTTGCGTTTAATGAAGCAAAAAAAAATTTTTTTTTTAAGGACATTCCTTCTGTGAACTTAGGTATAAAAAAGCGCGAAATTTGAAAGTAATTGAATTTTAATTCATTTTATTTTAATTCATTTTATTTTAATTCATTTTAATTTCTTTTAAAAGAAGAAATTTTTTTTTTCTAAAAGAAGTTACATTATTTTTCGCGTTTAATAAAGCAAAAAAAAAATTTATTTGAGGACATTACTTCTGTAAACTTAGGTATAAAAATGCGTGAAATTTGAAAGTAATATAAACATTTAATTAAATTTACGGTTGTATGAAATTTTCTAAAATTTTAAACGGTCAAAAAATTATTAGATTGAATCTACAAATATTGAATAATTTATATGATAATCTTTTAAAGCATCAAATTATTATTTGTTCGAATTTTCAAAACGTCGAATGTTAATTTAAACGAATTTTAAGAACATCGAATGCTTATTTTAATTGAATTACAAAACATCGAATAACAATTCGATCGAAAATGTTGCAGTTGTTCCAAATTTTCGAAAAATTTACTTTTTTATATAATCATAAACATTGATAATTTCAGTCTCAGTAATAATGTAAAAGTTAATGTAAACAGTATATACTTGTTTATCAAAATTATTTATACTTTTATAGTATTTTTTCTAGTTTTATTTGAATTTTGAAAAAATGATTTTGTATGCTACTGACAAGCATAGAGGCAACTTTGTATGCATATCTACTATTAAGTAATGAAACATTAATGAAAAAAGTTTACATTGACAAGTAAAAAGAAAAAAGTAAGATATATTGAAAGTATTTTTCTTAGTATGAATACAATTTTTAATTTCAAAATAGAACTTGTTTCTAACAAGAATGAGTAATCACAAGCGTGTTGAAATTTCACTATTGTTATTTTCATGGCAAAAATGTAAAATATACAAATATACAAATATGAATAAATATAAAGTTAAGTAGCAGTAGATGATTATTTTTTTCTCTGCTTCTTATTAAAAAATTTCTTTCTCAAGAGAAAGAAGATAAGAGAGTCAACCGGAATTAGTTTACAAAAAACGACATTAATTCTTGTCAAAAGAACGTAACCTCTTCAAGTACTCGTCAGTGTATACTATTCTCTACCGAATGTGAATTGATACCATCGCTTCACATCTTTGCAGTGCATCACCGTCAAAAGGCTCATTTTGTCATTTTTTGTTTTAGACATTTTGTTAACAAATGAATTGACGTACACAAGTTAACAAGAATATCATTAGATGAAGAATGTCAAACAATCATCACCAAACGTATGGCATTGCGTGAGACCCCCTGGGGTGGCTAGACCTAGCCACGCAGAGTCCGCTTTTTCCTTTTTTCGGAAATCATTCTTTTGACCAGGAAAAATGCCGTTTATTTTTTATCAATCTTTTGTTAAGCGCAATTTTAAAATAAATGTCTATTTACATATAATGTATGAATATAATAAAGTTTGTAGATATAAGATAATAAAACCAATGCATTGTTGGTTATAAATATTATACTTCTTTTTTCTTGTCATTGGAAACTATTTTTTATCAATATTCTAATGCTTAATAGTAGGGGGAGAGACTGAGGCTAAATATTAAATTTTGCACAAATGTTTTTTAGGCAACAAAAAACAACAAAGAAAGAAAAAAGTCATTTGCTTAAAACCAATTTCTAGCACAAACTACTTCTGCAAGGGTTACATGCCAATATGACCTGTATATCTCCTTCGATGGTTTACATGCTATAATGTATTTTTGGTCCTTAGCAAAGACAAATATAGTTTCTTATAAACGTTCGCGCTCTGCAACAATATTTCTCATTATTTTCTTAGTGTTAATATAATTTTTATTTTAAAAACAAAACTTCTTCTAACTGGAATATTTTTTCAATTTTTATAATTTAGCACTAGATATGCGCTTTAAAGCACATGTGCCCGTTGTTCTTTAATTCTTCATAGAATAAAATTAATAATAAAAGAAAACATTACAATGTTCTTAAAACTGTAATTTTGTTTTAAAATCGTGTTAAAAAACTACGAAATTATAAAAATTTTCAAACATTCTTTAGACAGTAAAAATATTTAAATTTTGATAAATGAAAATAAAATTATTCAACATTTGAACGAATGGAAAAAAAATATTTAAAATTTAAGAAAAAAGTATAGTTATTTAAAATTTAATAAAATAAAAATAATAATAAAATTATTTAAAGTTTATAAAATTTTTTTTTAAATTAAAAATAATGATGATAAAATAATTAAAATTTAAAAAAATATAATTAATTAAAATTTAAAAAAAGAAAATAAATTAAAATTTAAACAAATAAAAATAAAATGAATTAAAATTTACACAAATAAAAATAAAATGAATTAAAATTTAAATAAATGAACAAAAAATTTTATAAAATTTGGATAAATAAAAGTATAATTATTGAAAATTTGATAAAATTCAAAAAAAATTATTTAAATTTGGAAAAATAATATTATTTAAAGTTTATAAATTTTTTTTTTAAATGTAAAGGTAATGAAAAGTAAAATAATTAAAAATTTTAAAAATAAAATTAATTAATTGTAAATTTAAAAAATTAAAAAATTTTAATTCTTCAGAAATGAAAATAAAATTATTTAAATATGAAAAAATGAAAATAAAATGAATTAAAATTTGAAAAAATTAAAATAAAATTTTCGAAAAGTTTTAAATAATTATTTAGATCTTTCGCAGGTAATAAAAGGGAGAAAAGGTCCCAGGAAATTTACAGGACAATAGCAATGACTTTGAAGAGATTATGACGTCATTTTAGAAAAAAAAAATTTGCAAAAATTAACATAAAATTATTTAAAGTTTATGAAATTTTTTCGAAATGTAAAATTATGAAAGTAAAATAATTAAAATATTTAAAAATAAATTTAATTAATATTTGAAAAAATAAATTAAAATTGTAACTTGAAAAAAAATTAATTAAACTTTTAAAAAAATAAATAAATTTAAAAAAAGAAAAAAAAATAAATTTTTGAGAAATGAAAATAAAAATATTCAAAATTTGAAAAAATTATAATAATTATAATAAAATGAATTAAAATTTGAAAAAATTAAAATACAATTTTTGAAAAGTTTTAAATAATTATTTAGATCTTTCGTAGGTAATAAAAGGGAGAAAAGGTCCCAGGAAATGTACAGGACAATAGCAATGACTTTGAAGAGATTATGACGTCATTTTAGAAAAAAAATTTTGCAAAAATTAACATAAAATTATTTAAAGTTTATGAAATTTTTTCAAAATGTAAAATTATGAAAGTAAAATAATTAAAATATTTAAAAATAAATTTAATTAATATTTGAAAAAATAAATTAAAATTGTAACTTGAAAAAAAATTAATTAAACTTTTAAAAAAATAAATAAATTTAAAAAAAGAAATAAAAATAAATTTTTGAGAAATGAAAATAAAATTATTCAAAATTTGAAAAAATTATAATAAAATGAATTAAAATTTGAAAAAATTAAAATAAAATTTTTGAAAAGTTTTAAATAATTATTTAGATCTTTCGCAAGTAATAAAAGGGAGAAAAGTCCCAGGTAATATACAGGACAATAGCAATGTCGTTGAGGAGATTATGACGTCATTTTGGAAAAATAATATTTAAAGTTTATAAAATTTTTTCAAAATGTAAAGTAATGATAGTAGAATAATTAAAAAAATAAAAGAATCTTTTTTACACTTACTGCGGACTATTACACTCTATATCTGACCTTTATCCTGGAGTGGTACTTGTTGATGTCATCTTTGGGCACTAAAAAACACTATCTCACGTGGTTTCAGCCCCAACCACAATTTCCAAACGGCGAGGTGTTACTCGGCCCAAGGTTCATTCACAACTGAAGAAATGTCTTTCACTTCGTTATCAATTACCGTTAATTGATTGTTAATGACTTTTAAATTTCTTGGAAATTTAGTCATTTCTCACACTTATGAGCAAAAAAAAAAAATTTTTCAAAATTTTCGCGTGTAAGAAAAGGGACAAAAGAGATGACGTAGAGAGGGTAATGACGTAAATTTTTTTTAATTTACTCCTTCTCTCTCTCTCACTCTTATTGATAAAATAAAATTTTTCAAAAATATTTGAAAAATTATTTTGACTTTTACCGGAAATAAAAAGGACAATGAATATGACGTAGAGGAGTTAGTGACGTCACATTTCTTGTAAATTTTTTCTTTTTCTTTCTCTCTCACACTTATGGAGAAAAAGAAATTTCTCAAATGTTACTATTTTTTTTTAAATTTTCCAGAAAATAATTTTGGAAAAATGTGAATAAAATTATTTAAGCTTTGCAAAAATTAAAATAAAATTATTTAAATTTTGGAAAAATGTAAATAAAATTTTTTAAATTTAGGAAAAATGTAAAAAAAATTATTCAAGCTTTGCAAAAATTAAAATTAAATTATTTACATTTTAGAAAAATGTAAATAAAATTATTTAAATTTAGAAAAAATGTAAATAAAATTATTTAAAATTTGCAAAAATTAACATAAAATTATTTAAAGTTGGAAAAAATAAAGTTAATTAAAATACAAATAATTTAACATTTGAAAAAATTAAATCACTGAGAATTTAAAAAAAAACCATTTAAAAATTATAAATTTCAATTTAAAAAAATAAAGAAATCTTTTTTTTAACTTACTGCGATCCCTGGAGCTGCTTTCGTTCGATGACGCACTTTCCAAGCTAACACTCACAAATAACAAAAATTTTAATTTCTTCGAACTTGATAACGTTGTTTCTGCCCCAGACACTTTCCAAGGTTTTTGATAAAATGCACTTTTCTTGGGAAAATATCCAAAAACATCCAAATTTATCGAAAAACGTCCAATATATTTAAATTTGTACAAAAATTTCCAGCGTTTCCAAACGTATCCAGAAATATCACCAGATATCCAGAAATATCCAGATTATCCAAACTTATCCAAACGGCCCGAAAATAATCCGACAGCGAGGTGTCACACGGCCCGAGGTTCATTAATAACTGAAGAAATGGCTCTTCTGTCGTTAACCATTACCGTTAATTGATTATTAATGAGTTTTTAATTGCTTCAAAATTTACTCATTTTTCTCTCTCTTATTTTCAAAAATAAAATTTTCGATAATTTTTAAATGATTTTTTTACATATTTCACGCGTAATAAATGGTACAAAATAGATGACGTATGGGGGGTAATGACGTAAAGTTTTTTTTTAATTTACGCCTTCGCTTTTTCTCTGACTCTTATATAGAAAATAAAAAATTTCAAAAATATTCTAAAATTTATTTTGTACTTTTATCGCAGGAAAAAACGGGACAATGGCACTTTCTTCAACTGAATCAGTGAAATTTGACTGATTATCAGTGATTCTCTTCTCGCGAGTTGAATCAGTGATGTTTCATTGACGATCTATAAAAAATGATTGAAATTTCAGTCATTTTTCACAAAAAAAAATAACAATAAAAAATAATTACTATAAAATAGCCAATTAAATAATAACTGAAATTTTCAATATTCGTGACAGAAATTTTTTAATTGGCTAATCAGTGCAAAAATCACTGATAAAAATGACTGAAAAAGTCTGATTACAATTATTTACTTTCTCTCTAAAATTTGAATTAGTAAAAATGTTTACTAATTTAAATTAGTGACTGAGTTTTTGTTTTTAAATTAGTAAATTTTACTAATAAATAGGCATTTTTACTAAATTTTTAGTAAATTTTTTTTTTAAGTCAGACTGAAGATTTTCATCTCTTTTAATTAGAAAATAAGTAGTAGATGTCAACATCAGTCAGACAGGCATTTTTATCCTATAATATTTTAAACTTTAAGGAGTAAAAATAATTTTTTAGACCGGAAAAATTTTATTCAACTGCTCTGTGAGTTTTTAGGCCGGATTTGCTTTTTTCCCGCTTTGTATTTTCAAATTAGTAGTACATGTCATTTTTAGTCAGACATAAAATACGTTGTTTTAAAATTCTTAACTACTTTAGTTTTAAGTAGTACAGGTATTTTATAGTCAGACAGTTCGACATGCAACACTAAAATATTCGAGAAAAATTGGTAACTGCTACTTTTCTCAGTAGTAAAAAATTTTTATGTCAGACGGAATGTTTTTAACCTGCGGACATAAAATTAATTTTTCAGCTTAATTAAAAATTAAAAATTCTGAATAATATTATTCAAAAATTATAAAATAATTGAATTGTGGAAGACTTGCAGTTCAAATTTTCATAAAAAAATTTTCCAGTTGTTTTACATTGTATTTCGAAAATTTAAGCAAATAAATAAAAACAATAAGTATTTAAATATTTATTTTACAAAAATGATTGACATTTTAAAGATTTATTTTGGAAATTCTGAAAAAAATTATGTTTTTGAAAAATAGTAATTGGAACTTTTTGAGGTTATTTTTGAATTCAGAAAAATTATTTTTAAAAATTGAAACAATTGGAAATTTTATAAAACTTTATATTTTAAAGAATTTTATTTTTTCATCTTTAAAAATTATCTATAAATATAATTGTATTTTTGAAAATACATTATTTTATGAATTTACAAAAATTATTCTTTTTAAATAATTCAATTCTCGTAGTTGAATTCTGGTAGGAATTGATTTAAAAAAATTAGAGTTAAAATTTTAGAAAATAATTGAATATTTAAAGCATTATAACAGAAATTTTAGGAGTTAATTAAATTTTAAAAAAATTAAAAAAATAAATTCTTTAAAAATGTAAGGAAAGCAAAAGTTCAAAAACATTAAAATCTTTTGTTTTAAAAAATTATTAACTACATTATTTTTCTTTAAAATTCTTAAAGTTTTTTAATAATTTTATTAAAAAATTCTAAAAAAATAATTGAATTTTGAAAGAATTA
The DNA here is from genome assembly GCA_032872505.1 of Leptopilina syphax. NCBI lineage: Eukaryota > Metazoa > Arthropoda > Insecta > Hymenoptera > Figitidae > Leptopilina > Leptopilina syphax. Next base: position 6,256,128 of record CM065476.1, on the reverse strand, counting down.
CAGTTGCAATTTTTAGAAATAATTAAATTTCATGAGATTTTTCATTGAAATTATTTGAAATTTTAATTCCTGTGAAAAAATAAATAAGAATAAGTTTTTATTATTTTTTTTAACAAAAATTATTGAATATTTTAATTTAGAAATTCCGAAAAAATTTGTTTCTTGAAAAAATGTAATTAAAATTTTTTAAAATTAATTTTATTTCTGAAAATAATTTTTAAAAGTCAAAACAATTGAAAGTTTTGTCAAATTTCATTGAAATAATTTTAATATTTTAATGAATTTTATTTTACTTTTAAAAATTATTTTGAAATATAATCGTATTTTTGAAGAATTTTAATTAAAAATTTGGAAAATAATTGAATTTTGAAAAAATTTAGAATTTACTTATTATCAGAATAGTTCCAGTGGTACTCGAGTACCACCTGGAGAGTTCAATTATTTAATAAAAAATATTCAAGTTGCTGTTAAAAATATCTTCAATAATTAAATTTAAAGAAAAACTGTTAGAAAAATTATATTTTTAAAAAAATGAAGATTTGTTTGTAACAATTCAATTATTTTCAAAAAAATATTTTGCATGAATTGAATTATTAAAAGGATTTTACAAAAAAATCGAATTATTTAACAAAAAATATATTTAATAAAATTCTTTCCAATAATTCAATTATTTTTTTACAATAAAATAAAATTCTTTGCAAGAATTCAATATTATTTTTTCAAAAATAATAAATTTTTTCAAAGACATTCAATTGTTTAAAAAAAATTTTAATAAAATTTCTTTGCAAGAATTCGATTATTTTTATAACTAATACATTTTTTCGCAGGACTTGAATTATTTTTAATACAATTTGTAACAAATTTCTCGAAAAATGCAATTATTGATAAAAATTTTATTAAGATTCTTCAAAAGAATTTTATTATTTCTAAAATTTTTGATAAATTTCTTTATGAGAATTCAATTTTAAGAAATAATAAAAAATTGAATTATTTATTTTTGTATTTAAATTTTAAATAATTAAATTCTCTTAGAACTTTCGGACTAGAATTAATTTTAAAAGGAATTTTAGTTAAAATTTTAGATAAAGAAAATAATATTTAAATATTTATTTTGTAAAGTTAGTTAAATTATTAATTCAAATATTTATTTAACATAAATTATTCAAGTTTTGAATATAGTTTAATTTAAAAATTATTAAAAGAATTAGTCTTTTGAAAAATTGTAACTAAAGTTATTTTTGAAAATAATTAGAGAATAGTTTTAAAAAGATTGAATTAAATTTCTAATTAATTAGAAATCTCTTCAAAATTTTATTGTGATAAATTTAAATTTTAAAGAATCTTATTTTTTTTTTTACTTTGAAAAATTATTTTTTTAATATAATCGTATTTTTGAAGAGTTGGAACCAAAAGTTTAGAAAATAATTGAATTTTAGAAAAATGTTAAAATTAGAATGGAAGTTAGATAAGAATATATGTGGAAATTTTTCTGTGATTGTATTTTATAAAAAAGGTCAGGGAAATATAGAATTAAATTTTCACGAATCGATTAAAATGAATCTTTTTAGGTGTGAAATTTAATTTTTCGATAGATACTTTTATATCATTTTTTTCATTAGCAAAAAGTATCTTTTTGATACTTTTTTAAATAATAATTATCTAGTACAAAGCTTGCTTTTATCTTTTCTTTCCTTTTCTCCTTTTTTCTCTTTTTTTTTTTTTTTCTCTTTTATCTCTTTTCTCATTTTTTCCTTTTCTTTCATTTTTTACATTTTCTTTCTCTTGTTTCCCTTTTCTCACTTTTTTTTCTTCTTTTTCGGATTTTCTTTCTTTCTTTCTTACTTTACCTTGATACATATTACATTTCGTCGTTTGCGAGAGGAATGAGACCGCATCTCATCTTGGTATTATTGGAGAATTGTCTGTGTGGACCATGTATATATAACACAAAAAACACACCGGTGCAGCGACACGAGTCTTGATGTAATTTTTTTCCTTCTTTTCCGGGGGCGATCGTTGACCTGTGTTGAAAGATTTTTATCTAATGTGTCTTTGAAGAAAGGAAAAAAAAAGAGAATAAGAATGACATAATTTCTCTGAAAATATTATGGAATATTAAATGGAGATTTCTTGTTGGCTTAGGGCGTCTCTTGAATTATAAATATTTTCGGCTTGTATATAAATTAATTTTTTTGTTATATAAAAAATAGAAAATGCTCCTAAGTTATTATTTGTTTATTTACTTAAATTTTTATTATATTCTGATTTTTTTTTTTGCTAATTATATAAAAATTAAATTAATATATAAATAGGTACTAATTAATCTGAATTAGAATAAAAGTACTGGGAACTTTCTAAAAATTAATTTTTTAATTCTATACAGAAAAAAAGACATTAAAAAAAATAAAATCCAGTTTTGATTATATGTAATAAAAATATTTTTCTTTCTTGTTTCAGGTGAGTGGAATATGTACTAATCAACTATGGATTTCTCGTAAGTTTTAAAATAAAATTAATAATTGTGTAATAAAATTTAATATAATAATTGATTTCGAAATATTTTCATCGCCACTCGAGATGAAAAGGTTTCGCAAACTTGAAATTATTTTTGAAAGTGATTTAGATTTTTTAGTTTCAAATTTACATAAAGTCGTTTGGACTACACTTTTATATTTTTATACTAGTTCTATTTGAATTTATATTTTTTTTATTTCTATTGTTCAGTTCTTTATTTTTTTGCGGGTCTTTTTCTTCTTTTTAATACCGGAAAGACTACTCTCTAAATTTTAATTAGGTAAAAATAAATAAATAGTAAAAATCTAGTCAGTGATTCAATGAAAAATATTTCTAGTAATCAAATAATTACCAATTAGTCATTATTAACTAATAATTATTAGTTAAATTCATTTTGTGTTTTTTTGACATTTATTCACTAAAAATTATTAGTTAAATTAATTTTGTATTTTTTAGTCATTTATTCACTAATAATTATTAGTTAAATTCATTTTGTATTTTTTTTAGTCATTTATTCACTAATAATTATTAGTCAAATTCATTTTGTATTTTTTTTAGTCATTTATTCACTAATAATTATTAGTTAAATTAATTTTGTATTTTTTAGTCATTTATTCACTAATAATTATTAATTAAATTCTTTTTATGTTTTTTTAGTCATTTATTCACCAAAAATTATTAGTTAAATTTTTTTTAACTAATTAGAATTTAGTGAATAGAAAGTCTTTGGTCCGAACGGTCGAAAAAAAATTTACACAGAAAAAAATTTCGGGTTTCTTTTTAAATAATTTATTTTTTGTCAAAAATTCATCAATGCATGTAAAATTTGCTAGTCGACGAAAATGACGTCACGCGAAAGAACAAGTGATTGTCCTATTGATAACAATAAATTGAAACCGTGACCATGTGTTTGACTCTCTCTCTCTCTATATATACATAAACGACAAGAATAATTGAGCCAGATTTCAACAAATTAATAGTCTTATCAAGACTTGCGAGCATAGCTCATTGCCGCCAATTGCATTAATATGCGAGTTCAATTAACTTCAGTAATTCAATTCAGATAATTGGCTGCATACTTTTATGACATCATTGATTTGTCATGTATAGTTACTGCTAATCAATTGTAATTTTTTTTTAAAACTATATATTTAAAAAAAGCGAGAAATAAATGTTGAAATCAAAAATACAAAAAATAGAGGCAAAATAATTGAGAATGTTTACTATAATTTGAATTAGTGGCTTTTTGCCTTTGAATTAGTAAATTTTATATTTTACTAATAAATTAGTAGATATTACTATATTTATTGGTAAAATTTATCTTTTTGCTTTTGAAATAGAAAATTAGTTAATTTCTCTATTAATAATTATTTAAATCCTTTCTAATTCAAAAGCAAAAGGTCAATCACTAATTCAAATTAGTAAACATTTTTACTAGTCGAAGAAAGTATAATTTATAATTATTATTATTATTATTATTATTATTATTATTATTATTATTATTATTATTATTATTATTATTATTATTATTATTATTATTATTATTATTATTATTACTATAAACTTAAAATAATATAAATAAATTCAATTAAACTTTTTCAAAAAAAGTAATTTCAAAAATCAATTATTTTTAAAAATTCTCGATATGTTGCTTTTAATATCCAATTATTATCTTATATTCTAACTGGAATTCATTTTTAAATCAATTTTTACTTAAAAATTCTACTAGAATTCAATTATTTAAATACAAAAATAAAACCTCGGTTTCCGGCTGTGGTTACTAATATTTAAAAAGGGTTTAAAAGTTTTCATAAAATTTTTTATACTTCAGGGTGTTGTTCAGCAATATCTTAGCATTAATCTAGGTTGTTAACAAACCATAAATTAAATAAAATTGAAAAGAATTTAACTTAAACTTCTCTTTATGACAATTTTGATCTTCTGCTGGTTTCCGGCTGTGGTTACTAATATTTGAAAAGGGTTTAAAAGTTTCCATAAAATTTTTTATACTTCAGGATGTTGTTCAGCAACATCCCAGCAACAATCTAGAATGTTTTCAGTCAAAAAAAAAATAATAAAAGTGATAAGAATTTAATTTAAACTTCTCTTTATGACAATTTTGATCTTCTGCTAGTTGGCGGCTGTGGTTACTTTTATTTAAAAGTGCTTAAAAGTGACAATAAAATTTTCTATCTTTCAGGATGTTGTTCAGCAACATTCCAGCAACACTCTAGATTGTTTACAGTCAATAAAAAGTAATAAAAGTGATAAGAATTTAATTTAAACTTTTTTATGACAATTTTGATCTTCTGCTAGTTGGCAGCTGTGGTTACTTTTATTCAAAGGGGCTTAAAAGTGACAATAAAATTTTCTATCTTTCAGGATGTTGTTCAGCAACATCCCAGCAACACTCCAGATTGTTTACAGTCCACAAAAGTTATTAAAATTTAAAAGAAATGAATTGAAACTTCTTTTATGACAATTTTGATCTTCTGCTAGTTGGCGGCTGTGGTAACTTTTATTTAAAAGTGTTAAAAAGTTCCAATAAAATTTTTTATTTTTCAGGATGTTGTTCAGCAACATCCCAGCAACAATCTAGAATGTTTCCAGTTAATAAAAAATAATAAAAGTGATAAGAATTTAATTTAAACTTTTTTTATGACAATTTTGATCTTCTGCTAGTTGGCGGCTGTGGTTACTTTTATTTAAAAGTGCTTAAAAGTGACAATAAAATTTTCTATCTTTCAGGATGTTGTTCAGCAACATCCCAGCAACAATCTAGATTGTTTACAGTCCATACAAATTATCAAAATTTAAAAGAAATGAATTTAAACTTCTTTTTATGACAATTTTGATCTTCTTCTGGTTTCCGGCTGTGGTTACTAATATTTGAAATCGATTTAAAAGTTTCCATAAAATTTGTTATGCTTCAGGTTGTTGTTCATTAACACCTTAGATTCAATCTAGGTTGTTAACAAACCATAAAAATTATTAAAAGTGATAAGAATTTAATTTAAACTTCTCTTTATCACAATTTTGATCTTCTGCTGGTTTCGGGCTGTGGTTACATATATTGAAAATGGGTTTAAAAGTTTCCATAACATTTTTTATGCTTCAGGGTGTTGTTCAGCAATATCTTAGCATTAATCTAGGTTGTTAAAGAACCATAAAAATTTTGAAAATTGTAAAGAATTTAACTTAAACTTTTCTTTATGACAATTTTGATCTTCTGCTGGTTTCCTGCTGTGGTTACTAATATTTAAAAGGGTTTAAAAGTTTCAATAAAATTTTTGGGTCAATCAATGTATTTTTAAATACCATACAAGATAGCTGTAATAGTTTATTAGTCAATCTAATAAACTAAAAATTTTCTACTAGCAATTAGTAGAAAACTACTAAAAATTAGTAAAAAATGTTAATAATTCAAATTGGTAGACGAATCCCCACTAATTTAGATTTAGAGAGTAGTTTTCTATTAATTTCTAATAGAAATCTACTAATTTATTTAGTTAGTCGGCTTACTAATTGTAAGCCTTACGAAATTGTAAAAAATACGACTTGCTATTGAATTAGTAGTTTCCTACTATCAATTAGTAGTTTTTTTTTTACTAAAAATTAGTCGCAAAACTACTAAGGTCCATTTTCACCAATACCGATTAAAAGTTAATCAATGATTAAATCCTCAATCAACCAATCATAAGCCTTTAAATTGGCTTTAATCATTGATTAACTTTTAATTGAGGTTGGTGGAATTAGTCCTAATTCAGATTTAGAGAGTAAGCAATTTAATATTTAATTTTTCTTTTCCTAATATTTAATATTTAATAAGTATTAATTTTTAATACATCGCATTTAATAAATATTTATTTTTTAATTTACTACATTTATTAAATATTAATTTTCACTAAATATTAATTAAAAATCGATAATCCCAATGCGACGAGAACAAAAACAAAAGAGAACCACACTGCCATGTGGTAAATTACAATATTGCGGTTTCCTCTTTTCCCTCCTAATTCGCTTTTGTAGAGATCGATTATGTTGGTGGAAAAGATCGAGTGTGGTCCAGCGCAACATCCGGCGGCGACTGGTCTCCACCAGACTGTGGAGAACGGTTTCGATCCTCCTTCAAACAACACACAGTGGTTTTCCTATATTTTCAAAGAAAGAGAGTGTATGTGTGTGTGTGTGTGTGGTGGGTACCGGTTCCGTGCCGTTGAAGATGGCGCGCCGCACGTTCCGTTTGTGTGTGTTGTTCTTCGAAAAATAGTGGTGGGAGAGAAGAGAGCAAACTGCTAACCATAGAGTCCTTATAGGAGAAGGGGAATCTCGGGGTTTCCGACCGCGGCGCTCAAAACCAAACCGACACGCGGGGGCATTGCCGTCGCAACCGCACGACTGCACGTTCGCTATTTTCAATTCTCTCTCTGTCACTTATCTTTACAGTATCGTTTTTATAATTTTCCACGTGCCTTTTGGATTTATAATCTCGGGGAGAAGAAATTTCCCTCCCCCCATTTTTTTCCTTAGGGAAAAAAATACTGAGATATTTTTTTTTTTTTTTTGGGAAAATTAGTGTTTACATGATGATACGGAACGAAACTGAGAATCGCTCGTGTTGATCGTGACAAGTGTTTTTGTTTTTGTTTACTTTTGTTCCCTTGTGTCTTTTTGTTTTGTTTTTTGTTTTTTTTTGGTGTGAGTTCCTCTTCTCGTGCATGTCGTGAATGAAGGGTCATTCGCACTAGCACGCCACAAGAACGAGGTGAACGATTCGTCGTAGGTCAGTTTTCTCGAGGCGAGGCCATCGTCGATTAAAGGCAAATATATATACATATACAGACAAGTATATATATTTACCGGCGTGACTCTCTTGTAACGCGGTAGCGCCGCCGGCATTTGTCCCAGCAAGACACACGGGGAGGTGCGTGTCGACATTGACCTTTTACGTGGCGATTCAATCGATTATAATTTGCGGGAGAATTTTTTTGGATATATCAATAATTGGACCCTGACCTTCATTTGTCGTGTGGTGTGTGTGATTTGACAAGTTTTGAAGTTTTGGGAAAAACGAGAGGAAACAAAGTGAAAAAGAAAAGTTAAGGAAAAGTAAAAAAATTATCAGTGACTGTTTTGAAAGATTTTTTTTCGTGACTAACGTGCCTTTTTTTGTGATTAATAATAAAGGAAGAAAAAAGTGTGTGACTACTCGTTTTGTACTGTGAAATAATAGTGTCTTGATAAATTTGGAATCTTTGGTGCCTTTTTGGAAATTCACTGTTGTGTTTTGTCAAAGTGCCTTTATTGGGATTTTTTACCATTGGAACATTATCAGGTTAGATTTTTTTTATATTTATGAATAAGAGCGAAAAAAAGTTATCAATTTTATAGATATTTATCTATATCATTGTAAAAGTACCTTAAAATTTTTGGAATTTCCGAACGAATTTGAAGAAAAATAGCTAAAAAGTTCCCCTAGTAAAAGTACCTTTTTTTAAAGTTTCCCAATTGAGTTTAAACTTCGAAGAAATAACGTTTGTTTGCGAAAAAAATATAAAAAGCGGTTTTCTTGTAAAAGTACCTCAACCTTTTTATCATTTTCCCGAACGAATTGACTGCTGTGCCTTTTTTTTGCAATTTTTTACCATTGGAAAATTATCAGGTTAGATTTTTTATTTATATTTATAAATAAAATCGAGAAAATGTCATCAATGACAGTTTTATAGATATTCATCTATATCATTGTAAAAGTACCTTAAAATTTTTGGAATTTCCGAACGAATTTGAAGAAAAATAGCTAAAAAGTTTCCCTAGTAAAAGTACTTTTTTTTAAAGTTTCCCAAATGAGTTTAAACTTCAAAGAATCGTTTTTGCGGAAAAAATATCAAAAGAGTTTTTCTTGTAAAAGTACCTTAACCTTTTTGTCATTTTCCTGAACGAATTGACTGTTGTGCCTTTTTTTGCAATTTTTTACCATTGGAAATCGATCAGGTTAGATTTTTTTGTTTATATTTATGAATAGAAGTGAGAAAATATCATCAATGAAAGTTTTATAGGTATTTGTTGTAAAAGTACCTTAAAATTTTTGGAATTCCCGAATGAATTTGAAAAAAATAGCTAAAAAGTTCCCCTAGCAAAAGTACCTTTTTTTTAAAGTTTCTCAATTGAGTTTAAACGTCGAAGAAATAACGTTTGTTTGCGGAAAAAATATTAAAAGAGTTTTTCTTGTAAAAGTACCTTAACCTTTTTGTCATTTTCCTGAACGAATTGACTGTTGTGCCTTTTTTTGCAATTTTTTACCATTGGAAATCTATCAGGTTAGATTTTTTTGTTTATATTTATGAATAGAAGTGAGAAAATATCATCAATGAAAGTTTTATAGGTATTTGTTGTAAAAGTACCTTAAAATTTTTGGAATTCCCGAATGAATTTGAAAAAAAATAGCTAAAAAGTTCCCCTAGCAAAAGTACCTTTTTTTAAAGTTTCCCAATTGAGTTTAAACGTCGAAGATATAACGTTTGTTTGCGGAAAAAATATAAAAAGAGTTTTTCTTGTAAAAGTACCTTAACTTTTTTGTCATTTTCTCAGAATGAATTCACTATTGTGTTTTGTCGAAGTGCCTTTTTTTTGCAATTTTTTACTACTGGAAAAATATCAGGTTAGATATTCTTGTTTCTTAAAACGAATTTGAAGAGAAATAACTATAAAGTTTTTCTTGTAAAAGTACCTTAAATTTTTTAAAAAGTTTCTCGAACAAATTTGGTGAAAAATAGTTAAAAAGTTTTCCTTTTGTAAAAGCACCTTTAAACTCTTTGAGATTTTCTCGAACGACTTGGGAAGAATATCAAAAATATAGAAAGTAAATTTAAATTTAAATTACTTGTAAATGTACATTAAAGTTTTTGGAAATTTTCGAATGAACTTGAAGAAAAATAATTTTAAAAAATATATATAAAATAAATTTAAATTATTTTAAATTTTTAAATTTGTAAAAGTAAATTGTAATTTTTGGAATTTTCATGAACGAGTTTAAAGAAAAATAGCTAAAAAGTGTTTCATGTAAAAGTACCTTAAACATTTTTGAAAGATTCTCGAACGAATTTAAAGAAATACTTGTTTTTTGCAAACAATTATTTAAGGAAAATATCGAATAAAAAATTCTTGAATTTTCTGGAAACGAGTTTGAAGAAAAATATAGCTGTAAAGTTTTTCTTGTAAAAGTACCTTAAATTTTTTGAGAAGTTTCTCGAACAAATTTGGTGAAAAATAATTGAAAAGTTTTCCTTTGTAAAAGTACCTTAAACTCTTTAGAATTTTCTCGAACGAGTTGGAAAGAAATATTTTTTTGAATAAAAATGTCAAAAGTAAATGTAAATTTAAAGTACTTGTAAATGTACCTTAACGTTTTTGTCAATTTTTTTGAATGAATTTGAAAAAAATAACTAAAAGATTTTCTTTTGTAAAAGTACCTTAAACTTTTATGGCATTTTCTCGAACGAATTTGGAGGAATAAACATAAAGTAAAAATACTAAAGTAATTTGGTAATTTTTAATTTTTATTCAATTTTTAATTAATTTAATTTAAATGTTTATTTAAGTTAATTTTATTTAACTTTAATTTTTTTAAATTTTCTTTTAATTTTTAAATTAAAATTTATAATTCCTAATTTAATGAAATTATATCATCACTAAGTACACTGAAAAATAATGATAATAAAGGAAAAAGTTATAATATAATTTTTTAGCAGAAAAGAAAAAAAAGGAGAAAAAACATGAAAATATAAGTATATCCATAAGATCGATTGGCGAAAGTTCATCTCCATTTCCGTCGTTTTTATATATCTGCCCTTTAAAATGAAAGTTTTTCTCGTATCGCTATTCAAAAAGGTGTGAATTGCCATATATTAGTGATAAAAGTAATTGCATTTTATTGCCAAAAAGCAAATGGCAATCATTACTCAAGTATGCTTGTGCTCTCGAAAATTATCGCTCTGAAAAATAAAGCGATCAAATTTCGTTTCGAATATCCAAAAAGCATTTTTATTACTTATTATAATTATCATTTTATAATTATTACTTACTATTTAGTTACTATTTTTTATTATTTTCGTTAATAATTATTTTGTCACTAATTAAAAATTATTAATTATTTATTATTTTCGTTAATAATTATTTTGTCACTAATTAAAAATTATTAATTATTTATTATTTTCGTTAATAATTATTTTGTCACTAATTACAAATTATTAATTATTTATTATTTTCGTTAATAATTATTTTTTTTTACTAATTTAGATTAATTTTTATCGACTTGAATTTAATTCTAATGAAAATTTTGACCCGAAAAAACAACGATAATCTGGTAGTTTTCTAATAAGTCCCTTTATTTGATTTTTGTTTCTGAAATGAGAAATGATTTGTCACTTTTCACCAGGAGCAAAAGGTGTAGAAAATTTTTTTTTTCTTTTTTCGATTAATTGGATATAGATAACGAGACAAAAATATTAATGATCAAATTATCTTGCCTGGCTATATATTACATAACGAGGCGTGTTACACGCCTCATTTATAATATTCTCTATCTCTCTCTCATGGTCTCATTAAAATCGTCAGGAAGCTCCTGCTGTAAATAATATATGCATATATAAATGTCTCCGACCTCTCAATTCGGTTACAATTTCATTGCGCCATTAATTATAAAATTATTTTTTTGCAAAAAGACAACAAATTTTGCAAAAAATACTGTAGACTTTGAATTAGTAAATTTTCAATGATTTTTAATATTTATTATTTTAATAAAAAATTTACCAAAAGAAATGAATAATGCAAAAAAAAATTTTATAAAATTCTTTGCAAACATTCAATTATTTTCGTGAATAAAAAAATTTTCACAGAAATTCAATTATTTAAAACAGAATTATTCTAATATTTTTCGAAAGTAATTAATTATTTAAATAGATTTTTATAAAATTCTTCGCAAGAATTCAATTATTTTTATAAATTTAATAAAATTCTTCTCTGAAATTCAATTATTTTTGTAAATAATAAAATTCTTCTCAGGAATTCAATTATTTTTCAAAATTTTTATAAAATTCTTTGCAACTATTCAATTATTTTCATAAATAATAAAATTCATCGCAGGATTTCAATTGTTTTTAATACAATTTTACAGGAATTGCTCAAAAAATTGTAATTATTTTTAAAAATTTAATTTCAATTCCTCGGAAAAATCAATTATTTTAAAAAAATGTTTTTTTAAAATTCTTTAGAAGAATTTAATTATTAACAAAAATATTAGAATTTTTCACAAGAATTCAATTATTTTCAAATATTTTAATAAAATTGTTTAAAAGAAATCAATTATTTCAATAACAATTTTAATAAATTTGTTTTGAAATAATTCAATTATTCATTTAGATTTTAATAAAATTCTTCCCAAGAATTCAATTATTTACATAAATAATTTTTCGAAATAATTCAATTATTAAAGATAAATAACAAAATTATTCCTGAATATTTAATTATTTTAAGGCATTTTAATAAAATTCTTTGCAAAATTGAATTATTTTCATAAATAACAATATTCATCACAAGAATTGAATTATTTTTAAAAGTAGTAAATTTTTTCTTGAAAATTCAATTATTTTTAAAAATTTTATCAAAATTCTTTAAAAGAATTCAATTATTTTTAAAAATTTCAATGAAATTCTTAAAATAATAGTTGAATTGATTTCAATATATTTTTGAAAAATTTTTTTAAAAGAATTCAATTATTTTCATAAATAATAAACAATTTTCAAAGAAATTCAATTATTTAAAACACAATTTTCATTAAATTTTTTGAAAAAAATCATTTCTTTAAAAAGATTTTTTTTTAATTCTTCTCAAGAATGCAATTATTTTGAAAAATTTTCTTACAGTTTAGTGACAAAACTTCCATTATTTTCATTAGTAATAAAACTTTTCGCAGGATTTCAATTATTTTTAATGTAATTTTAAATTAATTCCGCCAAAAACGCAATTCTTAAAAATTTGAATAAAATTCTTCGAAAAAAATTCAATTATTTAAAAAAATTTGATATAATTTGTTTCTTATAGAGTGTAATAATTATTTTCAATTCATTTTTAATTACATTTCTTGAAAATGACTTTTAACTATTATCAAAAATTTGAATACAATTCTTTGTAAAAATTCAATTATTTTAAAAAATGTTCATAAAGTTCTTTGTAGAAATTCAAATTTAAAAAATATTCAATTATTCAATAAATTATTTATTTTTGTATTTAAATAATTTTATTCTGTTTGAACTTTCTAATAAGAATTGATTTAGAATTGAAGAAAATAAAATTATTAAAGTTTTAAATAATTTTATTTATAAATTTCAACAAAAAAAAATATTTTAATTCCTGTCGACAAAATAAATAGGTATTTAATTATTTATTCTGAAAAATTATTCTATTTTTGATTGTAATTAAGAAATTATAAAAAAATTGAGTCGTTAAGTTTAATTTTTCGTTTGGTACTTTTTTTACTACTTTTTCTATCTTTTACCTACTTTTTTTAAAAAATTAATTATCGAGTACGAAGCATGGTGGTAGAAAACGACTAGTTAGCAAAATTAATAGAAAACAACTGGTTAATAAAATAATAGAAAACTACTAAATACTAAAATTAGTAGAAAACTAGTATTAGTAAAATTAGTAGAAAACTACTATTAGTAAAATTAGTAGAAAACTACTATTAGTAAAATTAGTAGAAAACTACTGTTACTAAAATTAGTAGAAAAATACTGTTAATAAAATTAATATGAAACTACTATTAGTAAAATTAGTAGAAAACTATTATTAGTAAAATTAGTAGAAAACTACTGTTAGTAAAATTAGTAGAAAACTACTATTAGTAAAATTAATAGAAAAATTCTAGATAGTAAAATTAGTAGATAGTAGTAGTAATAGAAAACTACTAGATAGTAAAATTATTTAAAAATAACTAGATAGTAAAGTTAGCAAAAAACTACTAGTTAATAAAATTAATAGGAAATTACTAGATAGTATAACTAGTAGAAAATTAAGTTAGTAAAATATCTAGTATTTAGAAATATTAGTAAAAAAAAACTAGTTAGTAAAATTAGTAAATAACTAGTAGTTAATAAAGGAGAAAAAACTAGTAGTAAAGCAAAATTAGTAAAAACTACTAGTTTGTAAAAGTAGTAGAAAAACAAAATACAGCAGATAGCAAAATTAATAAAAAAAACACTGATTCGTAAAAGTAGCAAAAAAACTACTAGTTAGTAGTTTTAACTACTAGTTATTAAATTAATAGAAACAACTAAAAATAAAATATTTTCTGAAATTTTTCCTAGTTTAAAAAAAAATAGTTCGCATCTTCTTATCTTTGAAACTTATTCCCATTTGAAGTAAATATATATTTTCTCGTTTCTGCTCTTCTCTTCTCTGTTGATATACGAAAGACAGTTGTCACAAGCAATCCTAACGTGAAGTTACGCGAGAACGAGTTTGGCAAGTAACTCGTCGTCGAGAGAGCATAATTACCAGCAATGTTGTGTGTGGTGTACATATATTGTTAACGAAACAGGTCGTCGTCGTTTTCGTCCTTCTATGTGTGTGCTTCTCTTTTACTAGGAAAAAGAAAAAGTGTAAAACAAATTTGCCGGAAGCCTTCGTTTATCGTTCTCTCTCTCTCTCTCTCTCTCTCTTTCTTTCTTTCTGTGATCACCTTTAGGCGCGATTACCGTACAACTTTGAAATTTACTGTATCGATAAGAAATAATTATTTCAGTTAATTGTTACATTTCTTTGTGATGCGGCATTATAGGTTCTCATGTTTGTTGAGGGAAAAATTTTTCTCAATCAGTGTGAGAAGATTCCTTTCATTCTGATTCAGTGCTTTTTTTTATTAGCAATTTGTACTTTTATTTTTATTCGATAAACTATTTTTTTTCGATTTTTATTTTTTCTATTTTCTCCGTTTTTGGTATTTTTGTTATATTATTTATTTTCTCTATTTTCTGTACTTTTTTATTTATTTTTATATTAATTTTTCTATTTTTATACTATTTTCTCTATTTTTATACTATTTTCTCTATTTTTAAACTATTTTCTCTATTTTTATACTATTTTCTCTATTTTTAAACTATTTTCTCTATTTTTATACTATTTTCTCTATTTTTGTTTTTGTTTTATTCTTCTAATAATAATAAATAAATCTCCTTTTGTCCCCTTATTTCAATTTCATCAGAATTCAGAACGTTAGAAAAATAATTAATTAACATTCAAATAATTAAAATAATACTATTAATAGTTTTTTCATAAAAAAACAAAAATTCTAATACGAAACCTGCAATTTTTTTCCATTTTTGACAATAATTTTTTTTTTAAATAACTTAATTCTTGAAAAAACTATCATAAAATTATATCTTAGAAATTATCTAACGAATAATTTTATTTATACATTTTAAAATTAATTAAATTTTTAAATAGTTGCGTTTACAATTTTCATAAATAGATGAACTTTTCAAAACATTTTAATTTCAAATTTTATGAAATTTCAATTTTGAAAGAATTTTATTTAGAAATTCTAAAGAATTGAAATTTTTGCAAAAATTCTCAAAATTTAAATTATTCTGAAATTAGTTCAATTTTATAATATTTTTATATTTAATTAATTATTAAAAATTAAGAAATTAACAAGGAAATTTAGTTAAAAACACTAAAAACAATTTTGAATTTTGGAGAAGTTTCAAATAATTGCAGAAATTCAATTATTTTCAAAAGTAATAAAATTCTTCGCAGAAATTCAATAATATTCAAAAATTTTAAAGTAATTCTCGACAAAATTTCAATTCTGTTTATAAATAATAAAATTCTTCAAAATTGAATTTTTCTTCAAAATTCAATTATTTCCAAAAATTTTAATAAAATTCTTGACAAAATTTCAATTATTTTGCAAAAATTTTCCTAAATACAATGATATCTACTATTTACTATATCTACTATTTTAAAAAAATTTTACAAAAGAATTCAATTACTTAAAAAAAATTTTATTAAAATTCTTCGCAAACGTTTAATTATTTTCATAAATAATAAAATAATTTCACAGGAATTCTATTATTTACGAATTTTTTTTTATAAATTTCTTCGCAATAATTCCATTATTTTCATAAATATTCAAACTCATCGCAGAATTTCAATTATTTTTAGTACAATTTTATTTCAAAAACCTCGAAAAATATTATTTTTAAAAATTTTATTTAAATTCGTCGAAAGAATTTAATTATTTAAAAATTTCGTAAAATTTAATTGTAAACAAATACATTTGAAAATTCGCAGAATTTTTTTTTTTTTATTGTAAATAATTGATTTAAAGAAGAATTTTAGTTAAAAAATAATAATTGAATTGAAATTATGAAAATAATTTTGAAGAAGTTACAGTAAAGATATTTCTTACAGTAGAAAAAAATGATCTTATCACTCAAAATCCAATTATTATCAAAAATTTTAATAAAATTCTTTACAAAATTTCAATTATTTTCAAAAATTTCCATACAATTTTTCGAAACAATTTAATTATTTTGTATAATTTTTGTGCAATTCTCAACAAGATTTAATTATTTTCAAAAAATTTCATAAAATTTATCCCAAGAATTCAATTATCTTTAAATTAATAAAATTCTTTGTAGAAATTGAATTATCAAAAAAATATTAATTAAACTCTTGGCATAAATTCTAAATAATTCAATTATTTTCAGAAATTTTAATAAAATGTTTAATTCAATTATTTTCAAAAAATTTCATAACATTCTTCCCAAAAATTCAATTAACTTAAAACTAATAAAATTCTTTGCAGAAATTTTATGATTATCAAAAATATTAATAATACTCTTAACATGAATTATAAATAATTCAACTATTTTCCAAAGATTTTAATCTATGTGATAAAAGATCACATGATTCTTCATGTTTTATAATAATATTCTCATAAATTGTTGAATTTCAAAAAGATTTGAATTTGAATGTTTTACAAATTCTAATTCCTATGGAAAAATAATAATTATTAAATATTTTTTTAAAAAAGAAGTTATTTTGTGATTTTTGTTTAACAAAAGCAATTATTATTATTTTTATTACAAAACAATTTTTAAAAAATCGATTTTTCCAAAATAGCAAATATTATCATTTGTTTTTTATTATCATTATTATTAACAATTTTAATCATAACCATAAAAAAAGGCTAAATAACAAATGAAAAGGCCAAACAACATTTTGCAAGGACTCATTATATTAATGAAAAAAGAAGAAAAAAAAATTTCCACTTTTTTGCTATCATTGCAGGGAAAATTAATTTATTTCAATTGCTTCATTGGAAATTGTATTCCCTTGAGCAATATTTTAATATTTTTCCCTCTCATTGAACTCTTTTAATCGTAATATAAATGTATTCATATAATGTATTTATAAGAACTCTCTTTGCGATAGGCAATGCGATTAATAATCTGACATAAATTCTGACGCATTTCATGGAAAGTTGACAAGGCATTTCATGGAAACTTTCAATTAAACCGATAGATAGCCTTTTCTTTCAGTTGAAGGCCTCGGTATAAAATATATTTTATATTTTATAAATAAAAATTTTCTAAACTTGCGAAACAATATATTTATAATATAAAGGTACTCCTCCTCTATTTAGCAGAAATCGTGCAACAATTTTTTTTTAAACATCGATTTTCAAATGTAATTACACTGAATTTTTTTTATTTTCCAATTTCTCGAGATGAGAAATAAAGGTTAAATTGTTTATTTAAACAAATTGAAGAAAAAGTTTACGAGACGTTAGGGAAGATTTATTTTTCCAATTTTATTGATTTATTGTACTTAATAATGATTAAATTACTTGTTATTCACTTATTCAATATTTAATTATTATTATTTTTACTATTTAAAATTTTAAATATTTAATTATCACATAATTGAAATTAAATTCAAATCTATTTTTTTATTTACTATTTTGTTATTTTTCACATTTTGATGCCCATAATATGGATTTCCCTTTTTTTCTGATATCATTTCATTCGTTGTCGCTTTAATTATATAGTATTTAATTAAAACACAAATTTTCTCTTTTCCCAAATGTTAAATAAATGTGCGTTCGATTTTATTCTTTTTTCCATCAAGTTTCTTCACAAGTCATAATTTTAGATAATTATATTATTATTTCTCTTAAAAAAGAAAACGAAAACTTTCATAATTAGCAATTAAAATATTATTTCTTCTTTCATTTTAAAATGAGAATTTATTGGTTCGATTTATATGCGCGCTCTTAAATTATATAATTTAATATTCGTTGTGATAATTTTCTCCCCTTTTTTCGAATTCTTTCTCGCAATTATAAAATTTAATTACGCAACCGGATATACATAAAAACTTTATAATTATTTATATAAAATTCGTAGTTTTATTTTTGAAAATAGAAAAAAGTAACTAAAAAAAATATTTATTTGGATTTATTAAAAATTCTAATTTTTTAATAAATCCAAATAAATATTTTTTTTAGTTACTGGAAAGTAATGGAAAATTTTTCTTATTAAAAAATTTTTTTTTTGAACGAAATAAAATTTATTTGAAGCAAATAAAATGTTTATTTAAACCAAATTTTTATTTATGTAACAAATACGATTTTTATTTTTGAACCAAAGAAATTGAAACAAATAATTTAGTGGAACAATTTTTTTTATTTATAAAGAAAACTTCTTTTTTTATTTAAAAAGTTTTATATTTTTTTTTTTTTTTTTTAATAATTATTTTTTACTCCCAAGTATTATTTTCCATTTTTCACTTTTTTCCTCACTTTCCCTTCACGAGCGCGCGCGGCTCGATTCATCAAAAAACACAAAAGCTCGCCGATTAAGTCGTAAAATACTTATGATCACTATTCAAAATGCATTTTTAAACGTCGGTGATTTTACTTTTTTTTTCCCGAACGTAAAATAAGCAATATATATCGAAATAGCTTTAAAACTATATACACGCATTATTTTATACATATATATTGTGCTGTGAAGGCGGTTAAAAGAAACGAAAATTTTTTAACCGCGACTCAAAAGAGCAAATGGGAATTTTGAAATTGCCTCATAAGTTTATCACCCATACTATAAAAAAAAAAAAGAAAAATTTTCTCTTCATAAAAATTTTGTATAGTTTGGAAAAGAAAAAAATTCAAACGCTCAGACGAATTTCAAATATGAATTTAAATTTTATAACTTTGGAATATTTCTGTTCAGAAGGGGGGGGGGGGGGGGAGGAATTTTTTTCTCTTTTCTGAAGAACAAAAAAAAATTGACTTGCTTCTGGGTAATTTTCATTTGAGCGGTTTTGCTAGTAGTCCTTAGCTTTGAAAGATTTTGGCAGAAATGGCGTTTTTACGTCATGGAAATTATAGTGATTGGTCCGTCAGCTGCCACAAAGTTCTCGTCGCGATTCCTTTTTATTTTTATGAGCCCTAAAGTCCGGTTGTCAGAGAGTCGCTCTTTTTACAAAAAAAAAAAAAAAAAAAAAAAAAAAAAAAAAAAAAAAAAAAAATTCCAACTTGTATGGCGTTATTCCACTCAAGGATCAGCGTTTACATGTTCGGATTTTCTCTCTCCTTCTCTCTCACTCTTTCTCTCTTTTTCTCTATTTTTTCTCTCTCTTTCTCTCTCTTTTTCTCTCTCTTTATTTTCTCTCTCTCTTTTTCTCTATTTTTTCTCCCTTTTCTCTCTCTCTTTCTATTTTTTTTCTTTTTTTCTCTTTTCAGAAAGGAAAGAGAGAGGGAAAGAAAAAAAGAAAGAATGAGAGAGAGGGGGAAATAAAAAAATAAAGAAAGAGAGAGAGGGAGAGAGAGAGAAAGAGAGAGAAAAAAAAGAAAGAGCCTCATCCTCTTGTCTTAAAGTATGAGGCGTAACGTTGGTATAAATGTATTCCTGTGCGGCATGACCTATTCTTCGTGAGGGCGATTTTAAGGTTGAGTGCGCGCTCGTCTTAAGGGGGTTAATTTCTTAAACGCTCATTCGACTGGACCTACACTGACGACTAAAACATAGGGTTATTATGCCGGCGAGCGATTTATACAAGTTTAAGAGAAAAAAGACAAAAAAAAATTAACTCTCAACTAGAATCACGTATATGCGTGCTTTTGAGGTAAAATGAAAAATTCAGAGGAAATACTGAACGGAAATGTGGTTTTAATTTACATGAGGAAAAAAAGTATATATAAAAAGTAATTTTGTATCCGTAGGAAAAAAAAATCCTGAACTATTTCATTCTATACGCATTTCAGCGAAAAATAAAAAAAATAAATTTTTACTATATTTTCTAGTTAAATAAATTTAATTAGAAATTTTGTAAAATTTCAATTTAAAATGAATTTAATTATAGAAGTTTTGTAAAATTTCAATTTTAAATGAATTTAATTAGAAGTTTTGTAAAATTTCAATTTTAAATAAATTTAATTAGAAATTTTGTAAAATTTTAATTTTAAATAAATTTAATTTAAAATTTTGTAAAATTTCAATTTTAAATGAATTTAATTAAAAATTTTCTAAAATTTCAATTTTAAATGAATTTAATTATAGAAGTTTTGTAAAATTTCAATTTTAAATGAATTTAATTAGAAGTTTTGTAAAATTTCAATTTTAAATAAATTTAATTAGAAATTTTGTAAAATTTTAATTTTAAATAAATTTAATTTAAAATTTTGTAAAATTTCAATTTTAAATGAATTTAATTAAAAATTTTGTAAAATTTTAATTTTAAATGAATTTAATTAGAAATTTTGTAAAATTTCAATTTTAAATGAATTTAATTAGAAATTTAAAAAAATTTTAATAACTAAAATTCTTCTGAAATAAGTTAAATTTTTAAATATATATTTAATTGATTATTAAAAATAATGAATTTATAGAAGAATTTTAGTTAAAAACGCTAAAACAAATTGAATTTTGAAGCAATTAGAAATGATTGCAGAAATTCAATTATTTTCAAAATTAGTAAAATTCTTCTCAGAAATTTAATTATTTTCAAAAAAATTTAATTATTTTCAAAAACTTTCCTCAATTGAATGATTTTTAATATCTACTACTTTAATAAAAATTCCTAAAAGAATTCAATTAGTTAAAAAAAATTTTTATTAAAATTCTACGCAAACGTTTTATTATTTTCAAAAATAACATTTTTTTACAGATATTCAATATTTATTTTCATAAATATAATAAAACTCATCACAGAATTTCAATTATTTTAAATACAATTTTCATGGAATTCCCCGAAAAATGTAATTACTAATTATTCTTAAAAATTTTATTAAAATTTATCAAAGAAATTCAATTACTTTAAAAACCTTTTCCTGTATTATTCAATACATTTGTAATTAAATTTCTTCAAAGAATTAAATTATTTTCAAAAATTTTGATAAAATTCTTTTGTAACAATTCAATTTTTTTCAAAATAATTTTAATAAAATTCTTTGTATAGAAATTTAAATAATTTCAAAAATTTTCAATAATTTATTGCAATAAATTCTGACAAAAGAATTTAATTCTTTAAAAAGAAATTTTAATAAAATTCGTCTCAAAAATTCAATTATTGTCAATAAAAATATCATTTTTCCGCAAAAATTCAATTACGTTCAAAAATTTACAAAAATTCTCGTCAAAATTTCAATTATCTTTATAAATAAGTAAATTTTACTCCGAAATTCGCATATTATTTTCAACAATTGGAATAAAATTCTTGTCAGAATTTCAGTTATTTTTATAAATAATAAAATTTTTCTCCGAAATTCAATTATTTTCAAAAATTTATAATACAAAAATTTTCATCAAAATTTCAATTATCTTTATAAATAAGTAAATTTTACTCTAAAATTCAATTATTTTCAAGAATTTTAATAAAATTCTTGGCAGAGTTTTAATTATTTTTAATACAATTATCATCAAATTTTCTCGAAAAATAAAATTATTTTTAAAAATTTTATTCAAATTTGTCAAGAGAATTCAATTATTTAAAAATTTGTTGATTAAATTCTCTATGAAAATATAATTTTAACAAATATTCCATTATTCAATAAATTGTTTATTTTTGTATGTAAATAATTGAATTCTCGTAGAATTTTCTAATAAATATTGATTTAAAAATGAATTTCAATTAAAATTTTAGATTATAATTGAATATTGAAAGCATATCGTGAATTTTTAAACATTATTGAATTTTGAAAAGGTTTCGAATTAAAATCTTCGAAAATTTGAACTTTTCATACTTTTAATTAAGAATTCCGTAGAATTAATTTTTTTTTTAAAAGTTTAATTGAATTCTTTTAATTATTTGAAGATTTTAATTTCGAATATATTTAATTTGAAAAATATCAGAATAATCGAAATTTATCTAAAATTAAATTGTAAACAAAAGGATTTAAAAATTCTCAAAGAACTTTTACAAAAATAAAAATAAATTTTTATATATTATTTTTATGATCAGACGAATAAAATATGACAAAAATATACACCTTGGACTGATTATTAAAAAACAGTTACCTTTGAACGAAATAAAATTAATTCATTTCAAAAAAAAATTTTTATGCATAATTGCAAAACACGAACTATTTTACTATTTCAATATATATATAGTTATAAAACAAACCAATTTCCGTTTTGAAAAATTGACCACGCAATAATTAAGATTTATGGTCATTTTAACATTAGGAATATATTTACACAGTACTTCGGAACGCAATGGGAAATTACAGACTGAATGTGCAGAATAAAAAAAAAGAAGTGGAAAAATTTAAATCGCATAACGAAATGGCACCTTGCCAAAGGAAAACGATAAAGCAACAAATCTCAGCAATTCCTTTCATCAGTTTTCATTACAGCCATTCAATATCAAAACTTTATATGCCCGAGAATGAAAATGATTTCTTATGTATCTGTATATTTATAGTTTCTCATATCGCCTACGCATATTTTGCACGATTATGAACCATATTAATCTGGTCTTGTGTCTTTATGCACATATAAACGGCAAGGAAATAAATATATATGTGTGCGACTCGCCAGGAGATATTTTCATTTTTTCGGAGCACCCTCACTGAATTACTTGAAAATTGCTTTTATTCGGATTAAGTTTCGGAATATTGATTTTTTCAGCGAAAATAATTGACAAATTGTTTATTTATAAGATGCAACAATTGGAAAAAAATTTTAATTGCTCATGACTTTTTTGGAATTTTATTAATTTTTCAATTTTCAGAAATTTTTATAAAATTCTTTGCAAAATTCAATTATTTTCCAAAATAACAATATATTCATCACAAGAATTCAATTATTTTCAAAATCACAAAAATTCAATTATTTTCAAGAAATCTAAAAAATGTTGTCCTCAACATTTAATAATAGTATTTATTACAAAATCTAAATTATTTTCAAAAATTTTAATAATATTCATTTGAAAAATTTCAATTATTTTCAAAACATTTTCTTAATTCAATGATTTTCAATATTCTACTATTTTAATAAAATTTTCCTAAAGAATTCCATTATTAAACAAAAATTTTTATACAATTCTACACAAAAATTTCATTACTTTCAAAAAAAAAAAAAAAATTTCCACAGGAATTTAATTATTTAAAATATAATTTGCATAAATTTTTTCAAAAAAATGAAATGTTTTAAAAATTTGTCATTAAATTCATTAAATTCAATTATTTTTATAAATTTAAAAATTCCTTTCAGGGATTTAATTCTTTTCATCATTTCATAAATAATAAAATCATTCGAAGGAAGTCAATTATTTTCCTAATTAATAATATTCAATTTCAATTAGTTTCAAAAGTAATAAAATTCAATTATTTTCAAAAATGTAAAAAATAATTGTCCTCAACATTTCAATTATTTTTATAAATGAATAGCAAAATTCTTTGACAAAATTCAATTTTTTTCAGGGATTTTAATATAAAATTCATTGCAAAATTCAATTATTTCCATAAACAATAGTATTTATTACAAAAACTCAATTATTATCAAAAATTTTAATAAAATTCATTTGCAAAATTTCAATTGGAACTATTATTAAACAAAAATTTCCATACAATTCTACACAAAAATTCCATTATTTTCAAAAAAAAAAATAACAATTTCAGAGAAATTCAATTCTTTATAAACAATTTTGACAAAATTCTACATGAATATTTAATTTTTTTCTAGAATAATGAAAATTTCACAGGAATTCAATGTTTTAAAAAAATAGAATTAGCATAAATTTTTTATTGAAAAAAGTCAATTGTTTAAAACATTTTTACAATATTCTTCCAAATAATTCAATTATTTTCATAAACCTAATAAAATTTATTGTAAAATTCCAATTATTTTTAATACAATTATTTTAATCGAATACCTCGATAAATGTAATTATTCTTAAAATTTTTATTAAAATTCGCCGAAAGAATTGAATTATTTAAAGATTGTTGATAAAATTATGTATAAGAAATTAAGATTTCAATTTTAAGAAACATTTAATTATTCAATAAATTATCTATGTTTGTATTTAAATAATTGAATTCTCGTAGAATTTTCTGATAAAAATTTACTTTAAAATTAATTTCGATTAAAATGTTTTAGATAATAATTGAATTTTGTAGAAGTTACCAATAATTGCAATTTTGGAAATAATTGAATTTTGCAAAGGTTTAAAATTCAAAATCTTTGAAAATTTGAATTCTTTTAATATAAAATATTATTTTTACTCGGTCATCTTTAATTATTATATAAAACATGAAGATTTCGATATCTTCATGATATATGTTTTATATTAATATTCTCCCAAGTTGTTGAATTTCAAAAATATTTGAATTTGAATGTTTTGAAGAATTTTAATTCTTACGGAAAAATAATAATGATTAAATATTTATTTAAAAGAGAACTTATTAATGATTTTGAATAATTTTACTTTTGAAGAAATTGGTTCTCGATCATTTTACCGAAAGACCATTGTACCATTTTTAATAAACAAAATAATTTTGTTTATAAAACATACAAATTAAAAAAATAAAAAAAACTTCGTCGTTTATTTGAACGTTCAAAACTTTAGGGATATTGTAAAAGATAAAATTCAAAAAGTCGATTTTTTCGAAGTATAGTAATAATTACAATATTCCCGCAATTTTCAAGTAATTTTGTGAGAGTGCTCCGAAAACATTAAAATATCCGCTGGATTCGCACGTATACATAAGGCATATGTTTGGCATAGAAAAATGTATATATCGAATAGAAAAGAAAAAAGAAAAGTTGCCTAGCAAAAAAAATATATATGTATAAAATAAATTTTCTTTCTGCTATATAAAAGCTTGCGATATTGCATGCGAGCTGCATATGGATTTCAGGTAGCATTTCACTACCTGCCGCGAGACTGTGGGCAGTTTGGAATGCCAGTTATGGTGCACGTGCGTGCGCATGTGTGTATTTTATCGTTGTCCCTAATACCACGCGCGCGCTCGCGCATTTGCCCGCAAAATATAAATGCAAACGATCAGGAAGAAATTCAAAAAAAAAAAAAAATAAAAAAATAAAAAGAAAAAAAGAAAGAAAAAAAAAGGAATCACAAAAGTTGTCTTTATCATTGCTGTTGAGCGCACGAGCATCTTATGGTTGTTTGGTAGGCAGTCAACAACGCCCACATCATTAGATAATTCATATCATTGATATCGCTTTGCGGCGGTAGGTTTATAATGCAACTGCACTCACACACACCCTTAAATAAACATCGGAACCCTTTACTGTTGTTTTTTTTTCAAAATCAACTCTGCTGTTTTCTTTCTAATCCAAATTGATGATTTTCTATTCTTCTTTTTATTTTTTTTGTATAAAATTTTATTGTATTTTTTTTTATTTTTATTCTATTTTTTATTTTTTTCTACATATTTCTATTCTAACTTTTTTATTCTCTCAATCGATATAATCCCTTTTTTCTATAGTATCGCAACATAGTCAAATTTTTTTCAATTCTTGTTAAAATCGCAATTATTATCTTTATAAATAAAAAAAAATTCTTCAAAATTCAATAATTTTCAAAAATTTTAATAAAATTATTAGCAAAATTTTACAAGAATTCAATTATTTACAAACTTTTTTAATAAATTTCTTCGAAATAATTCAATTATTTCCATAAGTAATAAAATCTTCACAGGAATTCAATTATTTAAAATACAAAATTTCATACAATTTTTTTGAAAAATATTAATTATTTAAAAAGATTTTTATAAAATTCATTTGCAAGAATTCAATTATTTTAAAATTTAACAAAGTTTTTTTCAAGAATTCAATTATTTTTATAAAAAATAAAATTCTTCACCGAAATTTAAATAATTTTTATAAACTTGAATAAAATTCATTGAAAATAAAATTCATTGAAAAATTCAATTATTTTCATAAACAATACTATTTATTACAAAAACTCAATTATTTTCAAAAATTTTAATAAAATTCATTTGCAAAATTTCAATTACTTTCGAAAAATTTTCTTAATTCAATAATTTTCTATATTCTACTATTTTAATAAAATTTTTCAAAAGAAATTCATTATTAAACAAATATTTTCATACAATTCTAGAGAAAAATTCCATTATTTTCAAAAAAATAAAAATTTCACAGGAATTCAATTATTTAAACTTGAATTTGCATAAATTTTTTCGAAAAAATCAAATGTTTTAAAAATTTGGTATTAAATTCATTAAACTCAATTATTTCCATAGATTTAAAAATTCCTTTTCCGAATTTAATTATTTTCATCATTACATAAAAAATAAAATCATTCGGAGGAAGTTAATTATTTTCATAAATAATAATATTCATCACAAGAATATTCAATTTCAATTAGTTTCAAAAGTAAGAAAATTCAATTATTTTTAAAAATTTTAATTTATTAAAATTTTTAAAAATAATTGAATTTTCTTGAATTCTTGGAAAAATTTCACAAGAATTTAATTATTTACAAAAATGTTTATTCAATTTCTTTGAAATAATTCAATTATTTTCACAAGTTATAAAAATTCTTCGCAGAATTTCAATTATGTTTAAAAATTAAAAAAAAAATTCTTGTCAAAGATTCAATTATTTTTATAAATAATAAAATTATTTATCAAAATTTAATTATTTTTAAAAATTTTAATAAAATTTTTGGAAAAATTTCACAGGAATTCAATTATTTACAAAATTATTAATAAATTTCTTCGAAATAATTCAATTATTTTCATAAGTTATAAAATTTTCACATGAATTCAATTATTTAAAATACAAAATTTCATAACATTTTTTTAAAAATATAAATTATTTAAAGACATTTTTATAAAATTCGTCGCGAGAATTCTATTATTTTTATAATGAATAAAATTCTTCAACAAAATTTAATTATTTTTATAAACTTCAATATAATTCGTTGCAAGAATTGAATTATTTGTATAAATAATAAACTTCTTTACAGAAATTCAATTTTAACAAACATTCAATTATTCAATAAATTATTTATTTTTTAATTTAAATAATTGAATTCTTCTAGAATTTTCTAATTAAAATTGATTTAAAAATGAATTACCGAATAATCGATTTATTATTTATGAAAATAATTGAATTCTTGCAACGAATTTTATTACATTGTTTTAAATAATTGAATTTTTTTGAAAAATTTTACTACTTGTAAAAATAATTGAATTCTGACGAAGAATTTTATTAGGATTTTTGTAACTAATTAAATTCTTGCAACGAATTTTATTACATTTTTTAAAAATAATTGAATTTTTTTGAGAAATTTTACTACTTGTAAAAATAATTGAATCCTGACGAAGGATTTTATTAGGATTTTTGTAAATAATTAACTTTTTTTAAAAAAAATTGTATGGTCATTTAAATTACTCCGAATTATGGTAGTAAATTTTATCATAACTAAATTTCTAAACTAAATTTCCGAAATAAATCCAAAAACTGTGAACTTTAGCCAAGCAGTAAGTTTTTTTTCCCCCTCTAAATAAAGTAAGAAGGAAAAAAAAATTTTGAAACAATAATCCTCTGCTATAGTAGCGATGCAGTTTGGATAAAGTAAATTCGAGTTCCAAGTAGTCCGGAAGTTGGAAGGAGGTTCCACTCGTTTCCGTTTCTTTTTTGCTTCTTGAAAAACATTTTTTTTTCTCTTCATTATTACTATATTAAATTGCAAGTTCAAGGAGAAGGAACTGACGCAACGCTCCTTAAAGAAAAAAAAGAAAGAGAAAAAAAAATCGAAGCACCTCATCGCAATTTGGTGGTGAAACTTTTTATGATGGTAGGTTTGATCCCATTTTTCCACATAATATATCCTTTCGCCAATTTAATTCGCGCAATTTGTAGAAGCAAGGTTGTTAGCATCTTGGAACTAAAAAAAAAGGAAAAAAAAAAATTAGTTTTGTCGAAGAGAATTTCAGTGAAAGTGACCTAAATTAGAAACGACAGGGTTGCACCAGGAATGTTTGTGTGTAAAAGACTCGTGAAATATATATTATAGATCTCGATAAAGTGCAAAAACATGCGGTAATAGCTAAAACGACTCAACCGCAAAGAGATCACGTTCCATTACAATGTCAAACGCTCGTCAAATTATATCGCCTATTTTTTAATTGACACCACTCAAACGGTTTTTTTTTCTCCCTCAATTTTCCCAAAAGTGAAATTTTATCGCATTCAAAAATTATAAATAAATATAGAAAAAAAATAAATAAAGATACAAATTATAAATAAATATAAAAATTATTATTATTATTATTATTGATAAATAAGACAGATTTCATCAAGTCTGAAGTACGAGATAGTTTCTTGACTTGAAAATAAAAAAGAGAATATAAGGAATATCGGAAATGGAGGAATATTATGAAATTTATGAAATAGGTAATGCAACAATTTTGAAATGAACTCTCGAGGGCGTATTGAATGCGAGCATGGTGGTCCCCGCGCGAACACAGTTTCTCTCTGTGACAGAAAAACAAAACAAATCATGATCCGAATGACGTAAGACGATTGTATATTATTTATATATATATATATATATATATATATATATATATATATATATATATATATATATATATATATATATATATATATATATACGAAGACAGGGGTATGAGAGTTATTGATGAGAGAGGCTAGTATAACCTTTATTTGCCATGTAACTGCATCATAGTCACGAGCCTGGAAGCGAACATATTGTTTGTTCCTCTATTGTTACTTCAAATTGTTTCATGTTTCAATCTTTCATTTCGAATATTTCTCTCTCAGTGTCACTTCCGTGGGAATTATAGGCACTTGAAACGAAAAGAAAAAAATAATACTGGACCAATCGTGAGATTACTTTATTTTAATTTGAATTTTCCCGACAACGTAATTTTTCTAACGGTCGCCGATAGGTGGCGAGAAGACCAGTGGAGGGGGTAAAAAATTAGACTGTCTCGTCGAGATTTTCTATTTTATGATACAACTAGCAACAAATCACTAGCTACAGCGCGCGCCTAACTTTTTACTTCATTTTTAAAATAAAATGATCAATTTTAAAAATAATAGAATTTAAAAATTTTAAATTCAAATTTTTCTTGAAAACACTAAAATAATTCAATTTTGGAGAAATTGCAAATAATTTATTGCAGAAATTCAATTATTTTCAAAAGTAATAAAATTCTTCTCATAATATTCAATCATGTTTAAAATTAAAAAAAAAATACTCGTAAAAATTCCCAATTATCTTTGTAAATAACAAAATTTTTCCCCAAAGTTCAATTATTTTCAAAAATGACAATAAAATTTTTGTCCTAATTTCAATTATTTCCAATATCTACTATTTTAATAAAGTTTTCCGAATTTAATTATTTAAAAAAAAAGTTAATAAAATTGTACAGAAACATTTAATTATTTTCAAAAATAATAAAAATTCCACTGGAATTCAATTATTTACAATTTTTTTTTATAAATTTCTTCGCAATAATTCAATTATTTTTGATAAATTTTTAATTATTATAAATTATTATAAAACATGAAGAAATTGATCACTCCGAGTCTTCGACTCGGAGCAATCAATATCTTCATGTTTTATAGCAAAAAATACTTTTATAAGTTGTTTAATTTCAAAAAAGTTTGAATTCAGAATTTTTGAATGTCTTAATTCCTGTGGAAAAATAATAATAATTACATATTTATTTAAAAAAGAAATTATTGATGTTTTTGGATAATTTTACAATTAAAGAAATTCGTAAAAATGTAACGGAACATTTTTTTTTGAGTAAAATTTTTTTTGCTTTATTTTCTAAAAATTCAAAAATTTTCATTATCAATAAAATCGACATTTGAAAGAATTTTAATTTAATATTTGAAAACAAATTGAATTTTACAAACAATTTTACATGAAATCGATTTTTTACAGAATTTTATTTTTATAAATTGAAAAGAAATTGAATTTTTTAAAGAATTTTACAAAAAATTAAGTTTTGAAAGAATTTTAATTTCGTAATTGAAAAATAATTAAATTCTACATACAATTTAACAAAAAATTGAATTTCCAAAGTACTTTAATTAAATAGTTAAGAAAAAATTAAAATTTTCTAAAAATTTTTTCTGAAAAATTTATTTTTTAATGAATTTTAATTTAATAATTGAAAAATTGAATTTCAGAACAAAATTTTCAATAACATCGATTTTTGAAAGCATTTTAATTTAATAATTGAAAGAAATTGAATTTTACAAACAACTGTACATAAAATCGATTTTTTAAAAAATTTTAATTTAATAAATTGAAGAATAATTGAATTTTTTAAGGATTTTCCAAAAAATTGAGTTTTTAAAGAATTTTAATTTCATAATTGAAAAATTATTAAATTTAACGAATAATTTTCTTAAAAAATCGATTTTTTGAAGAATTTTAATTTAATAGTTGATAAATAATTGAAATATTTCAAAAAATTTCTCTGAAAAAATTATTTTTCAAAGAATTTTAATTTAATAATTGAAAAATAATTTAATTTAAAAAAAAATTCCCAAAAAGTCGAATTTTGTTAACATTTTAATATAATAATTGAAAAATAATAGAATTTTAGAACAAAATTTTCAATAAAATTAATATTTGAAAGAATTTAGATTTAATATTTGAAAACAATTGAATTTTACAAACAATTTTACATGAAATCGATTTTTTAAAGAATTTTAATTTAATAAATTATTGAAAAGAAATTGAATTTCTAAAATAATTTTCCAAAACATAGAGTTTTTAAAGAATTTTAATTTCATAATTGAATAATAATTGAATTTAATAAATAATTTTCTTAAAAAATCGATTTTTTGAAGAATTTTAATTTAATAGTTGAGAAATAATTGAAATTTCCCAAAATTAATTTCAAAAAGGTTTGAATTTGGAATTTTTCAATGTCTTAATTCCTGTGGAAAAATAATAATAATTAAATATTTATTTAAAAACGAAATTATTGATGTTTTTGAATAATTTTACAGTTAAAGAAATTCGTAAAAATGTAACGGAACATTTTTTTTTTTGAGTAAAATTTTTTCCTTTATTTTATAAAAATTTCAAACTTTTTATTTTCAATGAAAATTTGTAATTGACAAATAGAATTTATAAACATTTGTTTCGTTTATTTTTAAAAGAAAACTGAATTTTATTAAAACAACTGTAATTAAAAAATTGAAATAAAAATTATTCCCTTATGAAAATTGAAAATTTTCTACAAAAAAATTGAGAAACGGGAATATGTAATGTTTTTTTTCACCCAAAATAAAAGAATGAGTTTGTGAACAATATTGTTATTGAAAAATAAAAATTATGCATAAAGTGGGTATTTATTTACTATTTCTTAAACATAATTTTTTAACTTTTCTATTTTTTATAAATAAACAAGAGAAAAATTTGCATAATTTAGATCAGTCAAACGAAATTTGTTTTAAAAAAAGCATATGATAAACAAAATGGGTAAATTTTTTATTTGTTAATCATTTTTTTTAAATTTTCTAATTTCTAATACTATTTTATTGTGAATCATGAAAAAATACCTGCATATTTTCGATTTGTCAAAACAAATTTTTTTAAAGAAAAAGAACAAAAGAATACACAAAAACTAATTTCAGGTGCGGACAGAATGAAAGAATGAATAAGACGATTATTATAGTTAATAATAATAATAATAATTTAAATTGTAATTTTTAATAAAGTTGGCAGTTAATTAATTATTAATTATTATAATTAAACGATTATAGTAATAAATTATAATAATTAATAAATTATAGTCATAAATTATAATAATTAATTGTATTAATTAATTATATTATTAATTATCTCATCGTTTATAAAATATAAGCAAATTTTTTTCTTGCAACTTTTTTTCAATTATCTGATCTCATTTTTTTGTCCCGTTTTACATTTAAATAAAAAAAAAAGAATAGCGATGTTTTATTATTGCTGACAAAATTCTCAGAGCAGACTGGAATTGATAGCGCAATACACTTCTTGGTATACACGATGATTGTACATTATTAATTGACAGACTCGTTATTATACGATCATATTTGCAAAAGTTTTCTTTCCCAAACTTATCTCCTCTTAAGCTCTCTGTTCTCGTTCGATTCGACAGAATAATTAATTGTCAGCACGATTACGGTATTAATGGAAAGAACGCGCGAGATCGAGTGAAAAATATTTTTATTTTTTTCCCTTTATGACTTTATTTCTCCAAGTGTTCTTTTTTTTTCTCTTTAAAATAAACTCATTATCCGCAAGGATGCAATGATATTTTTATTAAATTAATAATCAGTATAATAAATAAATTATTTTTGATATTTAAATTATAATTATTATTCTTATTGAGTTTAATTAATATTTTACAATTATATTTTAATTAATTGAATTAATTATACATAATTATTAATTACAGAATTAAAATTCAATATTTCGATAATAATAACAAGAATATAAATTCAGTCTGGTTTTTTCCCTTTTTTTCAACTATTATTTTTTCTTTTGTTTTTATCAAAAATGTAAAGAAATTTTTTTCATAAGATTAAATTCGGCAAATTTTTTTTTTTAATTAACCGCAATTTCTTTTTTACAACAAAAGTCACAGGATATCGGCATGAATAAATTTCCTTTCACTTAATTGTCCACAGAATTTGATCAATACCGAAACATAAATTAATCTAATCGATACTGTGTATATAAACATATGTACACACAACATTGAAAAAAAGAAGAAATGAACATAACCGAATTTAAATTGTGCGGAACAATTCAAATTGGAATCGTAATTGGCAAAGTAAATTGAGGACATCCTTGAAAGTTTTATCGATTTTTCCAGTTCGAATTTTGCAAATAATTTACTCATCACTTTAATTTACTTTTTTTTTTATTTCTCTCGATAGTTTCCAATTTAGTTGGATAAATAAAATATGTTACATCTGCGTTAGGAAATTAATTAATAGATAATTAATTATTACATAATTATTCATGAATTTAAATATTTTAAATATTATTAAAATATTAAAAATTAAAATATTTTTATTATTATTATAATAAATTATAATAAAGTAATATATTTCTGTGATAGATATTTAATGAATATTATAATTTTTGTGAGTATAAATTAATGATAAATATTTATATTATTTGATAATTGGGAGGTGAATTTATTTTATTTTATTTATCACCCCTTTGGCATAGGGCTTTCGTGAATTTGTCGTCAAAAAGTAAGAGCCCCGTTTCTTGAATGAAAGTTCAACGCCGCCCATAATTTCCGTTTGTCCTTTACATTCGCCCGACTGAAAGTGTTTATAGGAATTGCATTGCATTCCATAAAAACCACGTTTCGTTGTTAGAGATTCTAAATAGTAGAGAAGTGCTCTATGATGTGAGCAAAGTCCAAATATATCAAAAATACAACCCGGCTGCTTTCTTCCGCCATTTGGATAGAAATCCAAATGTCCCAGTTGATTTGGATTTCCTATTATTCTATCGTTTGTGTGCAGAATCTCCACATTTTTGCCCGATTCCGTTGAAATTCGACATCTCGTACCGCAGGAGTCGTACAGAAACCAAGCGGGATCCAAACCTAGTTTAAAAGTGCGGAATTTAATTTATTTTCTTCAATTAATAAATTAATATTTTTATCAAATAAAATAAATTTTATTTATTTGATGAAAATATTAATTCGAAAAAAGTAAATTCAATAAAATTTAATAAAAAAAGGAATATCAATTTAATGTATGGAAATTATTTTGTTTCTAAAAGAATAATTAAAAGAATAATTAAAAGAATAATTAAAGAATAATTAAAAAAAGGATAAATAAAAAAAGAGTAATAATTAAAGGATAATTAAAAAAGGATAAATAAAAAAAGAGTAATAATTAAGGAATAATTAAAAAAAAGGATAAATAAAAAAAGAATAATCAAAAAAATACAGTTAAAAAAATAATTTAAAAAAAATTAGAAATAAAAGAAAAATAATTAATAAAACGAAAAATACATTTCGTTAATTGTCATGTATGTAATTAATTGAAATTAATTAAATTTGTCAGAAACGAATTTGTTATATAATCACAATTTTCATTGTCATGAAATTAGTTTTGTTGGAAATTAATTAACTTTTTGATAAAAAAAAAAAAAAAAAAAAAATTGAAATTCATTACTGTGTTTACAATTATAATAATATGGATAATTATTGATAAACATACCGATAATATTTTTCACTTTTCGTTTTGTATGATAACCCGTTACTCCAACGACATGTGAGCCAAGCGAGAGACCAACGAGAGTTGTATTATTTAGATTCATTCCCTCCGTTTCCAAAAAATTAATAAATTCAGCAATAAATTTACCCATTTCATCAATGTTTTTTCTTAGTATAAAATATGGTTTGAAGGACAATTTGTA
The DNA here is from genome assembly GCA_032872505.1 of Leptopilina syphax. Taxonomy (NCBI): domain Eukaryota; kingdom Metazoa; phylum Arthropoda; class Insecta; order Hymenoptera; family Figitidae; genus Leptopilina; species Leptopilina syphax. The sequence continues at coordinate 6,221,631 of CM065476.1, read as the reverse complement.
CCAGGTTATCATTATTAGATTACTATTTTCATTTTCCAAAAATGCTGCAAGAGAAAAAAAATTGTTGCAAAAAATATTCTATTCTTTTAAAAAGTATTGTTCTGTTATTTTTATTTTTATTATTATTATTATTATTATTATTATTATTATTATTATTATTATTATTATTATTATTATTATTATTTTTATTTTTATTTTTACTTTTATTTTTATTTTTATTTTTACTTTTATTTTTATTTTTACTTTTATTTTTATTTTTATTTTTACTTTTATTTTTATTTATTTTTATTTATTTTTATTTATTTTTATTTTTATTAGTGAATAAGTTGTTTACTTTGTGGAAAGTAGTTAAAAATGTTTACCTTCTCGAATCATATCTCTTAAGTTATTTCTTTTACTTATCTCAGTCCTCCAGCCGTGTGAGAAAAATCTCGTGGGTCTTCTAGGATTAAAATGGCTCGCTTTTAATCTATCGATATCATTGGTCTTCAATAGTTCATAATTACTTCCTGTTTCTCTCGTATAGAGTCGAAAAGTTATCTTTTTATCCAAATTTTTAATTCTTGATATTGAATTAATTTCCTCATTGTCGATAATTTCTTTCTCATTTTCGTCCGGACGCCATAATTTTTCGTAATCAATTTCTCTTTCCCGATTTGCATTCTCTGATAAATCCTGCACCACGTCAGATTTTACTGAAATTTTTTTTTTTATTTATTATTCTTAAATTTTGTCAGCAAATAAATATTTCTTCTCTACAATATAGTCAAAATTAATCAAGCAAAATGTATTTTTTTAATTTTCATTTTCTCCTCAATAATTAAATAAACAAAACAAAAAATGAATAAATAATAGAAAAATAACTAAATAGTTAATTAAATTACTCACCAAATGTTGTTCCAAAGAGAAGGAAAATTATTTGCAAAATATTCTTCATTTTTCGTTAATAAAAAACCGAGTGAGGTAGTCTCTTGACTTTTTATCTGAACAATTGCATTTTTTTTGGATTTGATAAAAAAAAAATGTTGTCAAGATAATATTTAGCAGACTTTTATCATTGATGGATTGAATAAAATTTTAATTTTCGTACACATGCTTGGATTACTATGAAATAAAAATTAAAACCTTTTTTGACGATTTGTCACCTTTTTCCCCCCTTTTTTTTTTGATAATTTGTCCCCTTTTTCACCTTTTTTTAATCAAAGATAAAACAAAAATTCTAATACAAAATCTGCAATTTTTTTCCATTTCTGACAATAATTTTTTTTTTTAAATAACTTAATTCTTGAAAAAACTATCATAAAATTATATCTTAGAAATTATCTAATGAATAATTTTATTTACACATTTTAAAATTAATTAAATTTTAAAATATTTGCGTTTACAATTTTCATAAATAGAAGAACTTCAAAACATTTTAATTTTAAATTTGATAAAATTTCAATTTTGAATGAATTTCATTTAGAAATTCTAAAGAATTTAAATTTTTGCAAAAATTCTCAAAATTTAAATTATTCTGAAATTAGTTCAATTTTTTAATATATATTTATTTAATTATTTATTAAAAATAAAGAAATTAACAAGGAAATTAAGTTAAAAACACTAAAAAAATTTTGAATTTTGGAGAAGTTTCAAATAATTGCAGAAATTCTATTATTTTCAAAAGTAATAAAATTCCTCGCAGAAATTCAATTATATTCAAAAATTTAAAGTAATTCTCTACAAAACTTCAATTCTGTTTATAAATAATAAAATTCTTCTTCAAAATTCAATTATTTTCAAAAATTTTAATAAAATTCTTGACAAAATTTCAATTATGCAAAAATTTTTCTAAATTAAATGATATCTACTATTTACTATATCTACTATTTTAATAAAATTCTCCAAAAGAATTCAATTACTTAAAAAAAATTTTTATTAAAATTCTACCCAAACGTTCAATTATTTTCATAAACAATAAAATAATTTCACATGAATTCTATTTTTTACCAATTTTTTTTTTAATATCTTCTTCGCATTAATTCCATTATTTTCATAAATAATCAAACTCATCGCAGAATTTCAATTATTTTTAGTACAATTTTATTTCAAAAACCTCGAAAAATATTATTTTTAAAAATTTTATTTAAATTCATCGAAAGAATTAAATTATTTAAAAATTTCGTAAAATTTAATTGTAAACAAATACATTTGAAAATTCGCAGATTTTTTTTTTTTATTGTAAATAATTGATTTAAAGAAGAATTTTAGTTAAAAAATTCTAGAAAATAATAATTGAATTGAAATGATGAAAATAATTTTAAAGAAGTTACAGTAAAAATATTTCTGACAGTAGAAAAAAATGATCTTATCACTCAAAATCCAATTATTATCAAAAATTTTAATAAAATTCTTTACAAAATTTCAATTATTTTCAAAAATTTCCATAAAATTTTTCGAAACAATTTAAATTATTTTGTATGTTTGTGCAATTCTCAACAAGATTTAATTATTTTCAAAAAATTTCATAAAATTTATCCCAAGAATTCAATTATCTTTAAATTAATAAAATTCTTTGTAGAAATTGAATTATCAAAAAAATATTAATTAAACTCTTGGCATAAATTCTAAATAATTCAATTATTTTCAGAAATTTTAATAAAATGTTTAATTTAATTATTTTCAAAAAATTTCATAACATTCTTCCCAAAAATTCAATTAACTTAAAACTAATAAAATTCTTTGCAGAAATTTTATGATTATCAAAAATATTAATAATACTCTTAACATGAATTATACATAATTCAACTATTTTCCTAAGATTTTAATTTATGTGATAAAAAATCACATGATTCTTCATGTTTTATAATAATATTCTCATAAATTGTTGAATTTCAAAAAGATTTGAATTTGAATGTTTTGAAAATCCTTATTTCCATGGAAAAATAATAATTATTAAATATGTTTTTAAAAAAGAAGTTATTACTGTTTTCGAATAATTTTACAGTTAAAGAAATTCGTAAATAAATGTTATAGAACAATTTTTTGAGTATCTAATCATTTTTAGAGTGAATCGCAGAATATTCTTTAGGGGAAAAGTGAGGAAAAAAACAAAATTAAATTTTTGTGACAACTCTGATTAAAATCAAATTATTTTTAAAAAATTTTATAGAAGCAATATGATAAAAAATTTGAATTATATAGTTTATAAACAAATAAATTTTTTTCCTCAAAAAGGGGACAAAAATTTATTTGTTTATAAAACTATATAATTATCAATTAATAATGAATAATTCCGGAAAATATCTAATAATTAATTAATTATTAATAATTATTAATTAATAATGAATAATTCCGGGAAATATCTAATAATTAATTAATTAATTATTAATAATTATTAATTAATAATGAATAATTCCGGAAAATATCTAATAATTAATTAATTATTAATAATTATTAATTAATAATGAATAATTCCGGGAAATATCTAATAATTAATTAATTAATTATTAATAATTATTAATTAATAATGAATAATTCCGGAAAATATCTAATAATTAATTAATTATCAATAATTGTATTATATTTAGTTAAAATATAAAATTAACTAATAGAGACATAATTAAAAACAAGGAATTTTTTTTTGCTGTCCCTATAGTGTATAGAGAATTTGCATTAAACAATTATATTAATGAACATTGAAATACTAGACGAATATCAAAGTTGTATGTATGCATGAATGTGTAAGTGTATGTGCAGAATATGATAAACGAGAACACAAGCTAAGCTTATAAGCCTTCAGGTTATTGAAAGCAGATTACGTTTCGCGCGTGAATACAAGATTTTACCGTTGCGAGTGCTTCCGCGTCAAGAACTGATAAGCCGCTGCAATAGAGTGTAAAACAAAAAAACAATCGCAGGGTGGAAAATGCGTCTAAAGCCCCCCTGACTGCGCATATATAATAACTTGTTGACTACGTGTAAAATGCAAAACACCGTCTCTATATACTCTCAGCATTAATTCTATATATCTTTCGAAGAAATTTCAATTAAAATCAATTTATTTTTCTTTTCTTAATTATCGTAAACAAATTATTTTCTTTATTTCTGATAATCGTAAACAAATTATTTTCTTTTCTCCTGATAATCATAAACAATTTCGATTATTTCTCTGATTATTAAAATGAAAATCGATTGTTTTTTCTAATGATTATAAACAAAATTTGTTTTTTTTTATAAGTATAAACAAATTCGTTTGTTTTCTTAATTTTAGTGAATTATTTTGTTTCTCTAATAATTATAAACAAATTATTTTGTTTTCTTAATAATTATAACTACAAATATTTTGTTTTTATAATTGTGAAGAAAATAATTTGTTTTCTTAATAATAGTAAATAAATTATTTTGTTGCCTAATAATAAATAAATTCGCTTGATTTTCTAATAATTATAAAGAAATCATTTTATTTTTCCAAAAATTATGAACAAATTCGTCTGTTTTCTTAATAGTTATAAACAAAATCTTTTATCTACTTGAACGCAATTTTGTCTGCATCAAACTGAACTTTTTCTACTGAATTTAAATTTTAAATGCTAAAAGAATTACTTTTTCTACTTAATTTCTATTTGCCTGCTCAAAAAATTAGGTTTTCTACTCAATTTAAATTTTTCTTGCTCAAAAATTACATTATTAATTTTGTCTGATCAGAAATTACTTTTTTTTACTGAGCTTAAATTTTGACTCAACTAAACGAAATTTTTCAACTTGTTTTCAATTTTTTCTGATCAAAAAATTAATTTTTTCTACTTGAAAATTACTTTTTCTACTTCATTAGATTATTGACTGTTCAAAAATAATTTTTTTTTCTACTTAATTTGAATTTTGACTGTTCAGAATTTACTTTTTCTACTTCATTTATATTTAGCCTGCTCAAAAATTAGGTTTTCTACTCAATTTAAATTTTTCTTGTTTAAAAATTACATTATCTACTTTATTGGAATTTTGTCTGATCAGAAATTACTTTTTTTACTGAGCTTAAATTTTGTCTCAACTAAACGGAATTTTACAACTTGTTTTCAATTTTTTCCGATCAAAAAATTAAATTTTTCTACTTGAAAATTACTTTTTCTACTTCATTGGATTATTGACTGTTCAAAAATAATTTTTTTTCTACTTAATTTGAATTTTGACTGTTCAGAATTTACTTTTTCTACTTCATTTATATTTAGTCTGCTCAAAAATTACTTTTTCCACGGAATTTAAATTTTGTCTGCCAAAAAATTACTTTTACTATTTAATTTCTATTTGCCTGCTCAAAAATTATTTTCTCTACTCAATTTAAATTTTATCTGCTCAAAAATGAGGTTTTCTACCTAATTTAAATTTTTCTTTCTCAAAAATTACATTCTCTACTTTATTCGAATTTTTTTTGCTCAGAAATTACTTTTTTTACTCAGCTTAAGTTTCGTCTGAACTAAACGGAATTTTTCTACTTATTTTTAATTTTTGTCTGTTCAAAAAATAACTTTTTCTACTTCAGTTGAATGTTGCTTATTTTAAAATTATTTTTTCTACTTCATTAAATTATTGATTGTTCAATAATAATTTTTTTCTACCTAATTTGAATTTTTTTGCTTAGAATTTACATTTTCTACTTAATTTATATTTTTACTGATCAAAAATTACTTTTTCTACTGAATTTAAATTTTGTCTGCTAAAAAATTCATTTTTCTACTTAATTTCTATATTTTCCTGCTCAAAAATTATTTTCTCTACTCAATTTGAATTTTACCTGCTCGAAAATTGGGTTTTCTACTAAATTTCAATTTTTCTTGTTAAAAAATTACATTATCTACTTTATTGGAATTTTGTCTGCTCAAAAATGACTTCTACTTCATTGGAATACTGACTGTTAAAAATTACATTTTTGCTTAATTAAAATTTTGTCTTATCAAAAAATAACTTTTTTGACTTAATTATTAATCAAAAATTTCTTTTTCTACTAAATTAAAATATTGTCTGTTTAAAATTTTCCTTTACTACCTAACTTGAATATTTTCTATTGAAATATTCATTTTTTTAACCAACTTTGAATTTTGTCCTTTCAAACTTACTTTTTTCTACTTAATTTAAATTTTTTCTGTTTAAACATTTCTTTTACTACTTAAGTTGATTTCTGACTGCTCAAAAAATACTTTTTCAAATTAATTTATATGTTGCCTGCTTCAAAATTACTTTTTTTTTTTGCTTAATTTGAATTTTGTCTGTTCTGAATTTATTTTTTCTACTTAATTATAAATTTTGCCTGCTCTAAAATAACTTTTTTTACTAAATTTTGAATATTGTCTGTTTATATTTTTTTTTACTACTTATTTTAATTTTTTTCTATTAAAATATTCTTCTTTCTTACCAACTTTGAATTTTTTCTGTTCAAAACATACTTTTTCTACTTAATTTAAATTTTGTCTGTTTAAAAATTGCATTTTCTCCTTAAATTGATTTCTGACTAACGAATAAATTATTTTTTTTCTAATAGTAATAAACTAATAAGAAGAAATTAAAACAAAAAAATTATTAAGTAGTTAAACTATTATTATACTAATTCAGATTTAGACAGCAATAGTCACACTCCCTCAAAAAAATGATCTAATATAACTTTCCCTCACCTACGATAATAAAGCTTTGCAAGGAAAGGGAATTTATATGTGTATCGAGAAAGATTGAGGAAACTCGACTAAATTTCTTCTATCGAGTTCACATGCGTGTAAATATCGACTCTAAAACTGATAACGGTTTCGTATCGCGGGACAAAGTCAAACAAGACCACAAGCTAACACTGTTTAATGTTTTCGGTATCGCATCGATTTACTTTCTAGACTATATAAATAAATAAATGTATATAAACACCTTGAACCGAGAGAGAGAAGACCTGAGGGAAATCATCGACTTCTCGATAGTATTTCACGTATTTTGCACACAGAGAACAAGGGCTTTCACTGACCATACGAAAAAGGTTAGTTCTCTCGCGTGAGAACGTGTGTATGTATATAGTCGAAGGAGAGCTTTAAGGAGAGGTGAAAAACAATCCGGAAAACGTCCTACAACTCTGAGTAATGATTACGCGCCGCGCATATATGCTTAACATGCACGACGAGATTATTGCATGAATTGAGAACGGATAAAGAGATCCTTGACTACTTGCGATACGAATTCAAGGGAAAATTACGGTTACATCGAGAAAACTACCATTTATATGTATATATGTATATAAGCGATTATAACGCCGGTATTCACGTTTAGTTGTTTTGTGACATTTATTTATTGCTTTATGTATACTCTTTCGATTTGCTATTCTATATAATTAGAGTTGATTAACTGTATATTTATGTGCACTTGTGGGAAATAAAGGAAGAAATCGGAAATTTTTTATTTTTCCTGAATTCAACAATTTGCACACGTGTGTTGGCGATTTTTTCTCTTAACGCCCATTTGACTTCCGTTTCCGCTAAGGGAATATTGAAAAATATTTACTGATAATTGACTGATTTTAGAATTAAATAATCAATGGTTTTTTGATTTTCACTATTTCCAAAAATATTGATTAATTATTATTGTTGACAATATTTGTGAAATATTTCGTTTTTAATCAGTGGAGCAATTTTTAAACGGACAAAATTTAAATTAAGTACAGATAAAGTAAGTTTTGAACAGACAACATTCAAAGCAGGAAAACAAAAAGGAATATTTCAATAGAAAATTCAAGTTAAGAAGTAAAAGGAATTTTTAAACAGACGAAATTTAAATTAAGTAGAAAAAGTAAGTTTTGAACAGACAGCATTCAAAGTAGGTAAAAAAAGAGGAATCTTTCAATAAAAAAAAATTCAAGTTAAGTAGTAAAAGAAAATTTTAAACAGACAAAATTTAAATTAAGTAGAAAAAGTAATTTTTGAGCAGACAAAATTTAAATTAAGTAGAAAAAGTAAGTTTTGAACAGACAAAATTCAAGTTAAGTAAGTAGAAAAAAAATTTTAAACAGACAATATTTAAATTTAGTAGAAAAAGTAATTATTGAGCATTTAGAAATCAATTAAAGTAGAAAATGCAATTTTTAAACAGACAAAACTCAAATTAAGTAGAAAAAGTAAGTTTTGAACAGACAAAATTCAAAGCAGGAAAACAAAAAGGAATATTTCAATAGAAAATATTCAAGTTATGTAGTAAAAGAAAATTTTAAACAGACAAAATTTAAATTAAGTAGAAAAAGTAATTTTTGAGGAGACAAAATTTAAATTAAACATAAACGTAATTTTTAACAGTCAATAATCCAATGAAGTAGAAAAAGTATTTTTGAAATAGGCAACATTCAACTGAAGTAGGAAAAGTCACTTTTTGATTAAAAAAAAAATTGAAAATAAGTAGAAAAATTCCGATTAGTTCAGATGAAACTTAAGCTCAGTAAAAAAAAAAAGTTATTTCTGAGCAGACAAAATTCCCATAAAGTAGATAATGTAATTTTTGTGCAAGAAAAATTGAAATTGAGTAGAAAACCTAATTTTTGAGCAGATAAGATTCAAACTGAGTAGAAAAAATAATTTTTGAGCAGGTAAGTATGGAAATTAAGTAGAAAAAGTAATTTTTTAACAGACAAAATTTAAATTCAGTAGAAAAAGTAATTTTTGATCAGTAAAAATATAAATTAAGTAGAAAATGTAAATTCTAAGCAAAAAAAAACAGTCGTTTCAGTAAAAATTATTGACGAAGTTAATAATAGTTTCTGTAAAATTATTAACAAAGTTAATAATACATTCGGTGAAAATTATTAACCCAGTTAATAATACTTTTGGTAAAAATTATTAACAAACTGAATAATACTTTCTGTAACAATTATCAACAAACTTTTTTCAAAATCAGAAACAATAGTTTTGGTAAAAATTATATTAACGAAGTTAATAATACTTTCGGTAAAAATTATTAACAAACTTTTTCAAAAACAGAAACAATAGTTTTGTTATAAATTATTAACGAAGTTTATAAATTAATTTCCTCTCGATTTGATAGTCTTAGAAAAACTGCGATAGTAAAAATACCGCAAATAATAAAGTTACCGTCTTTTTTTCTTCTTTCAAATCAACAGGAAAGTATTAAGTCACAGGTGAATATACATATATATTCACAAAAAGTCATAAATTCTACTGCATTACATTTTATACCAGGTTTTCCATTAATGAGTCACGAGCGAGAAATGTCCCGAGACATGGTGGAAACATAAAGAGAGAGAGAGAAAAAAAAGAAACAAAGTTTCGTGATTATAAAATGTAAACGTTTACGTTTGAAAAATCATTAATTATACACACACACACACACACACGGACACATACAAAAAATAATACACTTTCGCACACAAATACACAAAAAATAACACGTATATAATTGATAAATTAAAACTGCAAATATCCCGTTTATTACCAAACAGCTTATTCATCAAACTAACATGTAATAAATCATCAAAAGTTCACTTCACTACTACTTCACTACATATAGACTGATTGCTCAAACACCTAATTAACTTATCAGCAAATGCTAATTAGGTCAGTGGTGTATGTAATGTATATATGTGTCTTGTCTGGAAGTTAGTAATTCAATAACAATTTGTCCCGCTCGCCATATAAGAGCAATGGATTTTTGTCGAAAGTTTCTCAATTATGAATCATTGCAGAGTGAAATTATTATTTCTATTATTATTTAATGTATTAGGGACTCACCTTGACTTCAGGTAAGAGAAGTCGGTGAATGTTTTATTTGAAAATTTCTATATATTATATTATTTGTTGTTGCGAATTGCGATGGTTGGTGAATGTATCAAAATCTGATAGGTTCGATTTTTAAAAATATATTTATTGTATTATATGATCTCTAATCAATTTCTATTTTTTTGTTACAGGTGAGTGAAACTTATCAAAATTTTCTTACCTAGTGGCAATTGACCCGAAGCTCAAAATAAGGTATTTATTATTGTAATTACTTTGGAGTTCGTAAACAAATAATGAAATAACAGATAATAAATTGTTTATTATTGAAAAAAATGGTTTGTTAAAGCAACTATAATGCTGGAAAGCAACTATTTAGCTAGAAAGCGGCTAATTAGATAGAAATCTGCAAATTATTAGTAAAAGCAACTAATTAGCTAGAAATCTACAATTTATTCGTAAAAGCAACTAATTAGCTAGAAATCTATACAATTTAGTAGTAAAAGCAACTAATTAGCTATAGAAATCTATACAATTTATTAGTAAAAGCGACTAATTAGCTAGAAATCTATACAATTTATTAGTAAAAGCGACTAATTAACTAGAAAGCTACTAATTAGCTAGAAATCTATACAATTTATTATAGGAAAAGCAACTAATTAGCTAGAAAATTTGCTAATTTAAATTAGAGAGTAAAACCATTTTTAACAAGAAGAAAAATTTGTCGATAATTATGAAGATCGTATGCACATTGATTGCGTAACTGTAACTATCAGTGAAAGTGAAATTTCACCAAGTGGAATAATGCGAGGCATCTGGCGCTTATTATGCAAAAGTTTAATTTGCCTGATTCGACAATAATTGTAGCAGTTGTTGAATCGATTCTTGTTTTGGAAGAAAGTTAACAGAAATTGCGTCGAGAGGAGGTATATACTGCACACTGCAGTCTATATATCCAATTGGAGCACACGAGCAGAGATAATGGCTAACATTTGCCTGGTGCTTTACTGACTCGCTCTTGTTTACAGTTTACACACTGCGGTGTTTACACGTAAATGTATATATATATATATATATATATATATATATATATATATATATATATATATATATATATATATATATATATTTGTACAATGAACCGCTCTCGGTGCATTAAATAAGTGCACGCAGCTGCAACTACAATCAAAGTAGCTCACCTGCATTTACTCCTTTGACGACAGCGATTCATGTCCATTTTCCTTATTTCATTTCCGTATTCCTTTTTCTTTTCTTTATTCCTTTTCCTTATTCTTTTTACTTATTCTTTATTCCTTATTCAGGGTTGCGACAAAAATTTAATTTTGTTTAATATATTTAATCATTATTTTTCCGTAAGAATTAAAATTCTTCAAAACATTCAAATTCAAACCTTTTTTAAAATTCAACAATTTAGAAAAACATGAAAACATGAAGATATCGATTACTCCGAGTAGAAGACTCGATTATTATAATTATTATAATTATTAAATCGATATCTTCATGTTTTATAATAATTAAAGACGACCGAGAGAAAATTCAACGAGAATTCAATTATTTAAATACGAAATTAAATAATTTGGTGAATAATTATTATAATTTAATTGAATGTTTCTTAAAATTCAATTTCTCATAAAAAATTCTATCAATAAATTTTTAAATAATAATTGAATTCTTTCGACGAGTTTCAATAAAATTTTAAAGAATTATTACATTTTTCAAAATTAATTTCAAAATTCAATTATTTCTAAAAATTCACGCTATAATGCTTTTAATATTCAATTATTATTATCTAAAATTGTAACTAAAATTCATTTTTAATTTAATTACCCGAGTCAAACTTTTAGACCTGCTTACCTCCTTAAAACTGAGGGTTTGTAAGGATGTAATAGAATGAAAGCAGAGTTTATTTGCATTGCAAGTTAACTCTGATTACCTCCTGCAAACCCCTGGTTAGCGACAAATTTAGATGGTAAAAGGGGGGAAGCAGGTGTTCCTAGAACCTTATTAAATACTGCTTGACCCTTACTTACAGAATTCTTTCCTCTCCAAAAACCCTGGAAAAACTGCTCATAGCATATTTGAGATCATTTTTAACTAATTTTTATAACAACTTTAATTATTAATAAATGGCATTATTATTTAATGATTTTTACTTTTTTTTTAATTTAATTGTGACCAATAGCGAATTCATAAATAATGTTAGTATATATGTGGGGATTAATACATATCCATTTATATATAAAAAAAATTTTAATTTAATATTTGTTAATTAAATTATTTAACGGTGTATATAATAATACTTATACCTATACAATACAGAAAAATCGGAATAAACGCAAACCTACGAAATAAATAAAATCTAACGCACGCGAGACTTGAACCTACGACCTACGAACTACGGACTACGAAACTAACGCCCTAACCACTATGCTACGGAACCTAACTGAACACAGACGCTCTATTTTCAGTGACTTGTTGAGTTATTCAATAAAGCATTAATTGACACTAATACACTACAGCAAATAAATAAATTGTTTAATAATAATAACCTTTAAACATTCATAAATTAATATTTTTATTATTTAAAAAAAAGTGAAAACATTTCAGTTAAAAATAATATTTATAAATTAATAATAAAAAAGTACATATTTCGGTAACCTATTCACAGTTTGAAGTTAATTGTTGTTTACATTTTGGTTTCTTAATCTTTTTTTAATTTTTCTTTTTAAATATTTTCAATTTTAAAATTAATGTATTGAAAATCTTCGAATTGTTGCAAAGAATTTTATCAAAAAATTTGATAATAATAGAATATTCCTTCAAAGAATTTCTTTATTTAGAAAAATAACTAAATTCTCGCAAAGAATTTTATTAATATTTTTAAAAATCCTAATTAAATTTTTTTGAAAAATTTCTTTGAATTTTTTTTTTGAACTAATGGAGTTTTTTTTAATAATTTTAATTGAAAATTTCGAAAGCAATTGAATTTTATGAAGAAGAATTTTATTAACATTGTATTCAAAATAAGTGATTTCTTGCGAAGAATTTATTAAAATTTTAAGAAATAATTAAATTGTTTATGAAGAATTTTATAGAAATATTGAAAAATCATGAAATTTTTTCGAAAAATTCAGTTAAAGTTGTTTCGAAAATAATTGAATTTCTTCAAAGAATTTTATTAAAATTAAGTATATTCAAAATAATTGAATTCATCATAAGAATTTTAATTACTTTTCGAAAATAATAGAATTATTTCAATTCTTTTGACGAATATATTCAAAAATTGTATTGAGCTAGTAATTTAATTCTTATATAGATTTTTTTTAAAAATATTTTGAGAATAATTAAATTGTTTTTCAAAAATTTTAAATTCTTGTTGAAACTAAATTTTATGGGAATTTTTGAAAATAATTAAATTCTTTCGTTTAATTTTATTTTAATTGGGTTAATAATTATTTAATTCTTGCAAAGAGTTTTAGTATTTATAAAAATAGTTGAATTATTTCGAAGAATTTATTAAAGTTTAAGAAAATAATTGCAATTTATGAAAATATTTTTAAATATATTTGAATTCATCTAAGGAATTCAATTAAAATTGTTTTGAAAATAATTGAATTCCTACAAAGAATTTTACTATTTATAAAATTAATTGAATTCTTCGGAAGAATTTTACTATTTATAAAAATAATTGAATTTTTTCGAAGGATTTATTAAAATTTTAAAAAATAATTGAATTCTGTCGTGAAATTTTCAAAATAAAAAATTTTGTAATTTGCAAAACAATAATAAGTTGAATATCTTGTACCGCGCGTAACATTTCCTATTGCGAAAGAATGTGGTAGAAGCAATACAGGGTTTAAGGTTCAATTAGGACTTAAAAAGGAGTTGTCAGAGTTAAATAGAACTTACGCAGGAGGAAAAAAACACCAAGGGTTTGTTAGGTGCAGGTTAGGGTTAAATTATACTTACCAGGAGGTAAGCAGGTCTAAAAGTTCGACTCGGGTACTTATTAGAAAATTCTACTAGAATTCAATTACTTAAAAGCAAAAAAAAAAAATTATTGAATAATTTAATGTTTCTTAAAATTCAATATCCCATAAAGAATTTTATCTAAAGAATTTTAAATAATTGAATTCTTTTAAAGAATTTTAAAACAGTTTTTAAAAATAATCACATTTTTCGAGAAATTTGATTAAAATTGTATTAAAAATAATTGAAATTCTGCGATGAGTTTTAATATATATGAAAATAATTGAATTCCTTAAAAGACTTTTATTATTTGCGATAATAATTGAATCCATGTAAAAATTTTATTACTTATGAAAATAATTGAATGATTGCGAAGAAATTTATAAAAAATTGGTAAATAATTGAATTTTATCAACAAATTTTTAAGTAATTGAATTCTTTCGACGAATTTTAAACAAAATTTTTAAGAATAATTACATGTTTCGAGAAATTTGATTAAAATTGTATTAAAAATAATTGAAATTCTGCGATGAGTTTTATTATTTATGAAAATAATTGAATCCCTAAGAAAAATTTTATTATTTTCGAACAATATTTAATTTTTGCGAAGAATATTATTACTCTTGAAAATTATTGAATTTCTGCAATAATTTGTAACTTTTCTGAAATTAAATTTTTCTTTCGTATTTTTAGCTAAAATTCTTCTATAAATAAATACATTATTTTTAATAATTTTTGAAAAAGTTCTTTGAGAATTTTTAAATTTATTTCTTTACAATTCAATTTTACAAAATTTCAAAATTATTCGTAAATTCTTCAATTAAAAATATTAGGAAAAGAAAACTTTAAATAATTTTAAAAAAAATTCGCAATTTAGCTTTCTCAAAAAAATTAATTTGATAGAATTGTTAGTTAAAAATATGAAAAATTCAGATTTTCAAAGATTCAAAATTCAATTATTTCTAAAAATTCACTCTCTAATGCTTTCAATATTAAATAACAATCTAAAAGTTTTACTGAAATTCATTTTTAAATCAATTTTTATTAGGAAATTCTACTAGAATTCAATTTTTGAATACAAAAAAACAATTTATTGAATAACGGCATGTTTCTTAAAGTTGGATTCTCATAAAGAATTTTATCAACAAATTTTTAAATAATTTAATTTTTAGTAAGAGTTTTATTAAAAATTTATATATAATTGAATTCTCGGGAAGAATTTTATTAAAATTTTATAAATAATTGAATTTTTTGCGAAGAATTTATTAAAATTTTATAATTAATTGAATCCAAGTTAAAAAATTATTTTTCAAATAATTGAATTTTTACGAAGAATTTTTTATTACAATTTTCTAAGTAATTGAATTTCAGTAAAAATTTTATTATTTGTGAAAATAATTGAATTTATGCGAAAAGTTTTCTAAAAACTTTTAATAATAATTGACTTCTTACTAAGAATTAAAAAAAAAAATTTGTTTAAATTAATTTAATTCAAAAAATTTTATGAAAATTGTATTTAAGATAATTGAATTTTTGCAACGAATTTTATTGAAAAATTTTTTTAATTAATTGAATTTCTATGAAGAATTTTATTATTTGTGAAAATAATTAAATTCTTTTGACGAATTTTAATAAAATTTTTAAGAACAATTATATTTTTTGAGGAATTTGATTAAAATTGTGTTAAAAATAATTGAAATTCTGCAATGAGTTTAATTATTTACGACAATAATTGAATTCCTAAGAAGAATTTTATTATGTACGAAAATAATTGAATGCCTGTAAAAATTTTATTATTTATGAAAATAATTGAATGATTGAGAAGAATTTTATAAAAAATTTGTAAATAATTGAATTCCAGTGAAATTTTTATTATTCTATGAAAACATTTAAAGGTTTTCGTAGAATTTTATAAAAAAATTTTTCAAATAATTGAATTCTTTTGGAAAATTTTGTTAAAATCAGGGACCGACACATACACGAAAAAAAACGAAAATTCTTGTCGTGCCCGTGCCGTGCCTTGGCACGACACGAAAAACGTTTTGTAATTCGTGCCGTGCCTTGGCACGACACGAATAACGCTTGGTAATTCGTGCTGTGCCTAGGCACGACACAAAGTACGTTTGGTAATTCGTGCCGTGCCAAGGCACGACACAAATAAAATTTTTGAAATGTGTAGTGCCAAGGCACGTTTTAAAGGCACGCATGGAATATTGTGTAGAATCTCAAAAGCAATATTTAAGGCACGATATGATTTAGTAAGTGTAATTCGTGTCGTGCCTTGGCACGGGCACGAATTACCAAGCAAACTTCGTGTCGTGCCTAGGCACGGCACGAATTACCAAGCGAACTTTGTGTCGTGCCTTGGCACGGCACGAATTACAAATCGTACTTCGTGTCGTGCCAAGGCACGGCACGGGCACGACACGAATTTTTCGTGAAAGTCCCTGGTTAAAATAGATATTAATAAAAATCATTGAATTGAGGAAAATTTTCGAAAAATAATTAAAATTTCGCCTTGAATTTTATTAAAATTTTCTGAAAATAATTGAATTTCAGAGAAGAATTTAATTATTTTTAAAGATAATTGAAATTTTGACGAGAGTTTAAAAAATTTTTTGAACATAATTGAATTTCTGCGAAGAATTTGATTACTTTTGAAAATAATTGAAACATTGCCAAGAATTTTATTAAAATTCAAATTTATTTTTGAAAATAATTTAATTTTCGAGTAGAATTTAATTATTTCTAAAGATAATTGAAATTTCGACGAGAATTTTAAAAATTTTTTGAATATAATTGAATTTCTATGAAGAATTTGATTACTTTTGAAAATAATTGAATTTCCGCACTCATTTGTAAGAAGAAGAAAAATAAGAAAGAATCGATTAAGGAGAAGAATAAAGAGGTAAATAACAAGAAGGAAAAAAGTATAATAAAAAGAATGAGGTGAATAAGAAGAAGAATAAGAAGAAGAAAATAAAAAAAGAAGCAGGAGAAGGAGGAAAAGTAGAAGGAAGAGGCGAATAAGAAAAGAAGAAGAAATAAAAGAAGCAGAAGAAGAAGAAAGAGGCAAAACAACAAGAAGCAGGAGAAGAAGGGGAAAAATAGAAGAAAGAGGCGAATAAGAAGAAGCAGAAGAAGAAGAAAGAGGCAAAACAACAAGAAGCAGGAGAAGAAGGGGAAAAATAGAAGAAAGAGGCGAATAAGAAGAAGCAGAAGAAGAAGAAAGAGGCAAAACAACAAGAAGGAGAAAGAAACGAAGAAGCAGGAGGAAAAAAAGAAGCAGAAGAAGAAGAAGAAGAAAGAGAAAGAGATGAATAACAAGAAGAAGAAAGAAACGAAGAAGCAGGAGGAAAAAAAGAGGAGAATAAAAAGTAGAAAGAAAGAAAGGAAGAAAGAAGCAAAAGAAGAAGTAGAAAAATAAGAATAGAAAGAAAGAGACGAATAAGAAGAGGAAGAAAAAAAGAAGCAGAAGAAGCGACAAAGAAATTGAACAATACCGGGAGAGTACCGTTCGTTACAATTCAAATGCTTACAGTGCAACAATCGCACCGACGACGACGACTACGACGACTACGACGACGCTTGTACATACCAACGAGGAGCCTAGCACTACATATATAGAGGAAAACACAAACACACACACGCCCCGTTGAACAATGCATAACAAGCATTGTCTCTCCACTCCGCCCTCCAATTCCATTCCATAGTGTATTGCCTTTATCTCTCACTCTATTTTCGTTATGGCCACGAACTCTTTCTCTCCACTGTGCACTCTATGCTTCATTTCAGCCATGCAAGTAAATTACCATCACATCCATATGAATGTGTATGGTAGAGTATAGTAGAGTAGAGTAGAGACAGATACTGAATTGACTGCCGAAGACTGACTGCTTCAGTTGCGCACAACATGTGTCCTCAATTATCTTTTCTATTCACTCAATCGAATTCTCTCTTGTGCATTATATGCGCATATCAAATTATCTTCGGTTTTTCATAAACAAAGGCAGTCGTGCGGAAAAGTCTATTGACAATTATTGCAATTCTTTTGGTAATAAGCAATATTTCTGCTCTGTACATGTACTGAGTACTACTACTACTATTATACTGCTACTACACTAGTACTAATTATTACTATACTAGTACTAATTATTACTATACTAGTACTAATTATTACTATACTATTAGGTACTAATTATTACTATACTAGTACTAATTATTACTATACTATTACTAATTATTACTATACTATTACTAATTATTACTATACTATCACTAATTATTACTATACTATTACTAATTATTACTATACTATCACTAATTATTACTATACTAGTAATATACTAGTGCTAACTGCTACTTTACTACTACAATTTTATGAAATTTTTTTTTATGACAAAATTCACACGAATTTTATTAATTTTTTAATTTTCAGGAATTTGAATAAGATTCATTGCGAAATTCAATTATTTTCATAAATGACAATATTCATTACAAGAATTCAATTATTTTCAAAATTAATAACATTCTTCACAGAAATTCAATTATTTTCAAAAAAATCTAAAAAGAATTGTCCTCAACATTATCTTTATATAAATGAATAGCAAAATTCTTTGACAACAATTCAATTATTTTCATAAATAATAGTATTTATTACAAAAATTCAATTATTTTCAAAAATTTTAATAAAATTCATTACAAAATTTCAAATATTTTCAAAAAATTTTCTAAATTCAATGATTTTTAATATCTAGGTACTATTTTAAAAACATTTCTCAAAAGAATTCAATTATTAAACAAAATTTTTTTATAAAATTCTACATGAAAATTCAATTATTTTCCAAATATATAAAAATTCTCACAGGAATTCAATTATTTAAAATAGAATTTGCATAATTTTCTTTCGAAAAAAATGAAATGTTTTAAAACTTAGGCATTAAATTCTTCGCAGTAATTCAATTATTTCCATAAATTTTAAAATTCCTTTCAGAGATTTAATTATTTTTATAAATAATAAAATCATTTTGACGATGTTAATTATTTTCATAAATAATAATATTCTTCATTAGAATTCAATTATTTTTAAAAGTAATATAAATCAATTATTTTCAAAAATTTAAATAAAATTCATTGCAAAATTTCAATTATTTTCAAAATATTTAATTCAATTTAATTTAAGAATTTACGAATAATTTTGAAATTTTGTAAAATTGAATTGTAAACAAATGAATTTGAAAATTCTCAAAAAATTTTAGTGAAAAGCACGAAAGACAATTTAATTTTGGAAATGTTACAAATTATTAATTAAATATTAAATTTACAAAAATTCAATTACAGTCAACTATTTTCAAGATTAATAATATTCTTCGCAAAACTGAAATATTTTTAAAAATCAAAAATAATAAAAATCTTCTTAGGAATTCAATTATTTTCGTAAATATAATAAAACTTATTGCAGAATTTCAATTATTTTTAAATTTTTAAAATACAATTTTAATAAAATTCATCGAAAAATGTAATTATTCCTAAAAATTTTATTAAAATTTGTCAAAAGAATTCAATTATTAAAAAATTTATTATGAAAATTCTTTTTTAAAATTCAATTTTAAGAAACATGCAATTATTCAATAAATTATTTACTTTTGTATATTTAAATAATTTAATTCTCGTGGAATTTTCTAATAAAAATTGATACAGAAATGAATTACAGTTAAAATTTTAGATTATAATGAAATATTAAAAGCATTAGAACGTGAATTTTTAGAAATATAATTGAATTTTGAAAAGGTTTCAAATTAAAATCTTTGAAAAACGGAATTTTTTCTTACTCTTAACATCTTAACTGAGAATTCCGTGGAATTAATTTTTTTTGTAAAAGTTTAATTGATTCTTTTTATGTTGTTTTAAGTTTTTATTTTCTAATAAATGTTTAATTGAAGAATTTACGAATAATTGAAATTTCGTAAAATTGAATATTGTAAACAAATGGATTTAAAAATTGTCAAAGAACTTTTTCGAAAATTATTAAAAATTAATATAGATAATCGATTTAAAGAAGAATTTTAGTTAGTCAACTAAATTAACTAAATTAACTAAATTAACTAAATTAACTAAATTAACCACTAAATTTATCATTAAAGCTATTGACCGTCAGATAGATTAAGCTTTAACAGTATTTACCGTCAAACATGTTCAGCATCATCATCACTTAATATTTTTTAACTCAAAATTTAATTTTTGTTTTAATCATTTTTGTCCACTTTCCCCACACATTAATTTTAATAAAACAAAAAAATTAATGGAGAGAAAAAAGAGAGAGAAAAGTCATACAAAGAATTGAAAATTAGCATTAAAGTGTACGGCAAAGCAGATGTAAGTAACATTTCTGCATACGTACATGGTTTTGCACATGAGTTGTACATGCACTTATATGTTGTTCATGGAGAACAGAGCATTTCATTGTTTCAGCGACACTCGGATGAAACGTATGTAACAATCCGGTTTGCAACTTCGAAACTAGACCTTTGGCTTATTATATGTATATATGTATACTTGACTTCTAGATTCACTGCGCTAATAAATTTCGAATCATTTTTTTTCTCTTCCTCCTCCCATTCATCAAAAAGCGTTTATCAAGAAACTAATCAGAAATTTGTATACAATTAATTTTCTATAAATTTCTATAAATTTGTATACAATTAATTTTCTATAAATTTCTATAAATTTGTATACAATTAATTTTCTATAAATTTCTATAAATTTGTATACAATTAATTTTCTATTTTATTCCATCTGTAAGAATCAGATTGTAAAATTAGTACTTCTGTTTTTTTCCAGAGGAAGCAAAAAATTTTTCCCTTCTGTTATTAATAAATAATAATATCAGATTGTGAAATTAGTAACTGTTTTCTCATCAGAGGAGAAGCAAAAATAAGTTTCTGACCATTTAAAAAAATTCATCTGGAAAAATAAAGCAGAAATACTTTATTTTCCCAGATGAATTTTTCATTATTCCTTTCGTGCAGTATATAAATTTTTCCAATTCTAAATTTCTCTAATTTTATCACACGGTTATCAACTGTATATACTATTAACGAATTCTCTTTTTCAGTACAATTATTATTAGCCTCGAAACTAATTATTATTTCCAGGGTAGATGAGATAATTATAATTATCCAACGTTAAAGGGAATTTTTACTTTAAGGAATTAAAAATGTGCACGTTATGTATGTTTAAAGAGCATACCCTCACTGACCCAAATACCTTTCTTCTAAACTCTTTAGTCTTTACTTTACATTACTCTTCAAACAGTACTCGTTTTATAGTATAATATAGTTTACAAATATAGTAGATTTAGTATATTTTATATTTAGGACAAAATATATTTACTATGTAATAGCAGAATGTATTTTTAGTATGTAATATATAGCACACAATATATTTAGTATCTAATATATAGCACACAATATATTTAGTATCTAACATATAGCACACAATATATTTAGTATCTAATATATAGCACACAATATATTTAGTATCTAATATATAGCACACAATATATTTAGTATCTAACATATAGCACACAATATATTTAGTATCTAACATATAGCACACAATATATTTAGTATCTAACATATAACACACAATATATTTAGTATCTAACATATAGCACACAATATATTTAGTATATAATATACATTGTTATATATAAATATAGCAAACAGTGTACAATATGTATAACAAGGTCTAAAAATACTCGACCAGTCATTCAAAAGACTATATAAATTCAATAACTCTTCCTACGTCTATGAATTATTACTTTTTAAACATAGAAGGCAAAAAAAAGCAAAATAAGCGCTAAAAGGTTATCCATAATCGAGTCTAATGATTTACGAGGCAATAAAAAAAAGAAATTCATAAAAGCAATAATGATACAGTGCAATGAGTGCAAGTGGACGTAATTATACATTTCACATGTATAAGAAAAATGTTACAAAACCTTTTTTCTATTCTTTTAATACCTCATCTCATGTATACCAGGTAGTAAATACAATATGCTTTTTTTCAGAAAAACGAACATGTGGGAACATTGTTTTTGAAGAGTGTTTCTGAAAACAAATGGGATTTTTGATTGTTTTTTGAAGCACGCACTCCACTTCAATAATTAATAAAATAAAAAAAAAGCGAAGCTCTTATTTTTTTTATTGAAAGAGAGAAAAATTGTGCCGAGACAAAAGATGACACAAAAGAGTTTACTCTTTTAAAAGAAAGAATGTTAGTTGTATCATGTTACACAGAATGATATGTATCATATCCAGAATGATATGTGGATTTATCGGATGCATTTCTTCTAGGAAGAAAAAAATTCATCACGAAAAAAATTCATCACGCTTTTAGTAAATTTTAACGAGAAAATAAAGTATAAACTGTGAAGTTTAGTGAGTAAAATGACTGCTTCTTAAAATGCAATCTGAAACAAATTCTAACTGTATTCCAAGTGGAAATTTATTATGATGAAAAAAATAATAATTCTTTCTATTTCTTAAAGAACTAAATTTGTTTTTTCGTCTTTACTTGAGTTGTGAATTGAGCTTAGCTAACTATTGGTTTTTAATTAATTTCAAATCACTAAATTTCTAAATTTTAATCACTAATTTACTGAGAAAAAAAATCTATTTTCTACTTGACGAACTTTTTTTATAATTTAACGCCCTGATACTTGGAATAAAGAATGTTTCTAGAAATATAATAAGGTGATAGTATTACCAACTCGAGAATTGCATTACGTTTACTGTCATCAATTGCCAATTGTTATATTCTTCATTACTGTTGTGATGATAAGATCTTAAAAAAAGAAGTTAGTGATGACTTCTCCTTATTGGGTGCCTCGACTTCATCCACAAATGAATTCTCAAAGACTTTGATAATTTATAGAGAAGACGATCGATTATACAATATTTATTTGTAGAAAATGAAAATGAATACACGTGAATCTTATTTATATTCTATAGAAGACTTGATCGCGTCTCGTTACGCGCTTATTCAACCCAAACAATAATAACATTACGTCATCGCATCTTGATCACGATTCACTTTATATTTACGATATTACCTATTTTCGCGATCTTGATTTTCACACTTTTATATTATATGTATATAAAGAGAGAGAGAAAACAGAATGAGAATCGAGCGCACGGAGAATTTACTTTCATTATTTCGAGGGTGAAGGCCACAATTACTGCTGTTGTTTTTATTATCACTACTATTATTATTATTATTCCTACTATTTTTTTATTTTTTATTATAAACCCTACTACTATCATTTTTTTATTTTTATTATTTTTGCACACAAATATCACTAGTGATAAAATTTTATTTAAAAAAAAAAATTTAATTTTTAAAAATAATTGACATCTTACTAAGAATTAAAAAAATTTTTTTAATAATTAATTTCATTTCAAATATTTTATGAAAATTGTATTTAAAATAATTGAATATCTGTAAAAATGTTATTATTTTATGAAAATAATTGAATTTTTGGGTAAAATTCTATATATATTTTTTTAAATATTTGAATCCTTTTGTGAAATCTTATTAAATTAGTATAGATATTGAAAAGAATTGAATTCTTTTGACAAATTTTAATAAAATTTTCAAGAATAATTACATTTTTCGAGAAATTCGATTAAAATTGTATTATAAATTTAAAAATAATTGAAATTCTGCAATGAGTTTTATTATTTGTGGAAATAATTGAATCCCTATGAAGAATTTTATTTTTTAATAAATTTTTAATCAATTTTATTTCTTTTGAAAAATATTTCATTTTTGCGAAGAAAATTATTACTCTTGAAAATAATTCAATTTTAACAATAATTTGTAATTTTGTGAAAATTAAATATTTTTCTTTCGTGTTTTTATTTTTATTAAATTATAATTTCTCAACAAAAATTAATTCCACAAAATTTTTTAGTTAAAACTATGAAAAATTCAGATTTTCAAAAATTTTAATTTGGAACTTTTTCAAAATTCAATTACATTTTTCGAGGAATTCGATTAAAATTGTATTAAAAATAATTGAAATTCTGTGACTGAATTTGAAAATTGAAAATAATTGAATTTTTGCAATGATTTGTAACATTTCAAAAATTAAATTTTTTTTCGTGTTTTTAATTAAAATTCTTTGAGAATTTTCAAATTCATTTGTTTACAATTCAATTTTACAAAATTTTAATTATTCTTAAATTCTTCAATTAAAAATATTAGAAAATAAAAACTTCAAATAATTTAAAAAAAACATCCGCAATTTAACTTTCTCAAAAAAAAATTAATTTCACAGAATTGCTAGTTAAAAATATAAAAATTTCAGGTTTTCAAAGATTTTAATTTGAAACCTTTTTAAAATTCAATTTTTTCTAAAAATTCACGCTAGGTATATTGCTTTTAATATTCAATTAATAATCAAAAATTTTAACTGAAATCCATTTTTAAATCAATTTTTATTGTGAAAGTCTACTAGAATTCAATTATTTAAATACAAATAAAACAATTTATTGAACAATTCTATGTTTCTTAAAATTGAAATCTCATAAAGAATTTTATCAACTAAATTTTAAAATAATTGAATTCTTTCGACGAATTTTAATAAAATTTTTAAGAATAATTACTTTTTTCGAAGAATTTGATTAAAATTGTAAATAATAATTAAAATTCTGCAATTCAATAATAATTTAATTCTGTTTTATTATTTATGAAAATAATTGAATTCCTGAAAAGAATTTTATTATTTAAGAAAATAATTGAATCCCTGTAAAAATTGTATTATTTATGAAAATAATTGAATGATTGAGAAAAATTTGTAAAAAATTTGTAAATAATTGAATTCCCGAGAAATTTTTTTATTATTTCATTGAAAGTAATTGAAGGTTTGCGTAGAATTTTTTAAAATTCTTTTTTAAATATTTGAATTCTTTTGGAAAATTTTATGTAAATAGATATTAAAAATCTTTGAATTGAGAAAAATTTTAATTAAATAATTGAAATTTTGCCAAGAATTTTATTAAAATTTTTGAAAATAATTGAATTTTTGACAATAAGGATTTTATTAAAACTTTGAAAATAATTGAATTTTTGCCAAGAATTTTATTAAAATTTTTGAAAATAATTGAATTTTTGACAATAAGGATTTTATTAAAACTTTGAAAATAATTGAATTTTTGTCAAGAATTTTATTGAAATTTTTGAAAATAATTGAATTTCAGAGAAGAATTTAATTATTTTTAAAGATAATTGAAATTTTGAGGAGAATTTTTTTCAAATTCTTGAACATAATTGAATTTTTGCGCAGAATTTGATTACTTTTGAAAATAATTGAATTTCTGCACTCATTTGTAATTTCTCTAAAATTCTCCAAATTATATCGTACAATTTACCAACTTTTCGTCTTTTCTCATTTAAATTACGGATTTTCCGAACCTTTTTTTTAAAAAAAAACTGACTTTTACGGACTTTAAGCAAATTTACGGACCTTTACGAGATTTAGACCCTTTTCGGGTCCTGGTGGTAGCAAAAACCATAATTGTAATTTCAATTAGTGTCAACAAAAATCAATGGTAGCTCCAGTCAATCGTAGCAAAAATCTAATACCATTTACAAAAATAAATAGTAAAAATAGCAAAAATAAATACTAACAAATAATCACATTCAGGAATTCCTTTCCTTCCAGCAAGGACAAATAATTACAAATCACAATTAATACCAATTATAATTTTTCTAAAAAAAGAACAATAGTATCTTTAAACTGTATGTACACAGAGAATTGTACGGTGAGAATTGAAAAATTTTCCAATTTGTTCTTGAACTCTCTCATTATATGAAAAAGGTTGAGTAGCGAGAAAATATTTTCTTCGAATGCAAATGAGCGTAACACGTTTATTAGTCTGATGATTCAGGTCTCGCGAAATCATTATTCGCCGCATGGATATAGGTAATACAAATTCATTTATATATATTTGTATGTGTGTTTTTATGCAGAGATGTATAAATGTAGTTGCGGGTATCAAACATTTACAATGTTGGCATTCAGTTGATTCATGCCCGACACCATTATAGTCTCGCGCAACACGCGAGTAATAGACACACATTATTACGAGAATGACGTTACTTGCATGTGAGGTCGAAATAATTTTCAATGTCTACAGCACTATGCATATAACGCACTAATTATATGAACGTTAACAGAAATGTGCATTCGCATTTTTTATTTGTAATTCCGAAAAAGAATTGCATTTCAGCTTATATACATAATACTATAATTATCACTATTATTATTTTTATTATTATTATTATTTTTCTAAGGATATCAAATTGAGACAAAAAACGAATCAAAAGTGTTGCGAAGCAACATTTTGATTCGTTTTTTGTCTCAATTTGATATCCTTAGAAAAACAGTGAGTGGAAATATTATTATTAACGATAATAATAAAAATTAAAGCAATAAAAAATTTTTAAATTATTATTTTTATCGGTATTTTTATAATAAGTAATGTACGTCAGCGTAGCCGAGTGGTCAGAGTGTTAGGTTGAGGTCAGATTGAGCGTCAGGTTGAGGTGTTCGATCCCGCTAGCGGTAAGAATTTTACAAATATTTTTAAAAGATATAAGCAGTGTGAATATTATAAATTAATTAAAAATTTAATAAAAAAGATTATTAATAATATTATTTATACTAATTATTAATATAGGCACCTAATTATTAATTAATTCTTTTTTATTTTTAATAAAAATAAAATATTTTTCTATCTTATAAACGAGATTACAAAAAAAAAAACAACGATAATTTATTAATTTTATTATTACACTTGTTCATTAATTATATAATAGAAATAAATTCTAATTATTGAACTAATAAAGTCAATTTATCGTGAGACTTGTAGTTGTAAAAATTTTTTTCCCCCCTAATTAATTACGGAAAAATTAATTATTCCTGGAATAAAATATATACATCTCGATGTTCGTGTGTGATTTGATGAGACATAAATATTTGAACCTGACTCGATTATTTAATAATATAATTTATGAAGTAATTATAAAATGTAAATAATGCTAATTATACACTATGATTAGAATGGGAAAAAAAAATTATTTTCAATAGCTCAGGAATTTCTCCTGTTAAGATAAAAATTATTTATGTTTCCATAATGTTGTTACTGAATTAATTATTTTTATATATAAATTTATAATATCTAGTTATTAAAAAAATAAAAACAAAAATAATAATAATAATAATAATAATTTTTTCCTCTCCTAAACTTGTTTTGTAACAAAAAAAAAAAAAAAAAAAAAAAAAATAATAATAATAATAATAATAATAATAATAATAATAATAATAATAATAATAATAATAATAATAACAAATAACAAAGTAAAAACAAATATTTATAAATAAATATATAAAAATAATCTAATTGAAATTTTAAATAATTTAAATTAAATAGTTAATTTATAACTAATATTTATACTTTTTTCAAATTTCAATAAAGTATGATCGATAAAAGATACGTTATTCTACACAATAGCGAATGAAAAAAACATATTATTATTATTAATAAAAGAAAAAATAAATGTAAAAAAATTGAAAAGGGATTTTATAAAATAAAAAGCGAGACCGCATTAAATTAATGGTGAAATTCGAAAATTATAATATTCAGATGGAAGCGTAAAAAATTTAAGCGTAGTTTTATATTGTTTGAAAAAAAAAATCTCCTTCTCTCTTTTGAACGTCTATATTGCCCCAAGTGCCAAAATCATAATCAATATTAAAAAAAAAAAAAATTTATATGTGATATTTTTCTTTTTTCTTTTATATTTATATGGATGTTTGGTCGATACGTGAGTCTTCTTTTTTCTCGAGAATATATTCTTATTGATGCACCGCGGAACGAATTTAGGAACCATGCGCTTGAATATAATATAAGTACAGCCCATTTCCGTGTGCGGCGAGTCAAAATTTAAACCACCCACACAAAAAAACATAAAAAAGAAGAAAAAAAAATTACAATATCCAAAATTGAAAATATGTAAAGTTGTCAAGTTTTTATGACTATTTTTATTGGAACGTATTTTATGATTATTTGAAGAGGATTTACTGATTTAGAAAAAAAAAAGTTGATGGACTTATGATTTTTTTTTCGTAATTTGTATACAAATTATGTTCTTTTTTTTATTATTATTAGTGAAAGTGTAACGAGTTTAATATTGGTATTAAAACATCTTGTATGTTAATGATATTCCCATGTTATTATTACTATCTATATATTTATATGAGAATTATTGAGAAAATATTAAATTTATTGACAGCAAATAATATTTATTAGGAATTTAGTTTTTTTTTAATTTATCGTTTTATGTACTTTTCGTTTCTCTTTTTTAATTTTTTTTTTTTTTGGTGAATTGCTTGTATTTTATTGTATGAAAAAATATTTTTTGAGAGAAAGTAGTTTTTTATTTTAATTTTAGAACTAGGGGATTATTTATGGGAAAAGGGATAACGTAAGATTTTTGTTAAATTAAATACTTTTTTTGGAAATTTTTTTCAGGAGAAACGGAGGAAAAAAACATTTGTTTTAATTTTAAATAACAATTGTTTATTTTTTTAAAGTTTATGCGAATATTTATTTCGAATAAATATTTATTAACTATATATTTTGAATAAATATTTATTAACTATATATTTTGAATAAATATTTATTTAGTTGAATATTTATTTGAATAAAAATATTTAATTTGCCGAATATTTATTTGAATGTTTATTTCGATAAAAATAATTATTTAGCCGAATATTTATTTCGAATAAACATTTGTTTAGTCAAATTTTTTTTCGAAAAAATATTTATTTATTCGAATATTTATTTACCCGAATATTTATATCGAATAAATATTTATTTAGTCACATTTTTTTTGAATAAATATTTATTTAGTTGAATATTTATTTCAAATAAATATTTATGCAGTCAAATTTTTTTTAATAAATATTTATTTAGTTGAATATTTATTTAGCTGAAAATTTATTTGGATAAAAATATTTATTTAGCCGAATATTTATTTAAATGTTTATTTCGATAAAAATAATTATTTAGCCGAATATTTATTTCGAATAAATGTTTTTTTGAATAAATATTTAGTCGAATATTTATTTAGCCGAATATTTATTTCAAATAAATATTTATTTAGTCAAACTTTTTTGAATAAATATTTATTTAGTTGAATATTTTTTTCGAATAAATATTTACTTAGTCAAATTTTTTTCGAATAAATATTTATTTAGTCGAATATTTATTTACTCAAATATTTTTTACTCGAATATT
Source organism: Leptopilina syphax (assembly GCA_032872505.1). Lineage (NCBI taxonomy): Eukaryota > Metazoa > Arthropoda > Insecta > Hymenoptera > Figitidae > Leptopilina > Leptopilina syphax. Next base: position 6,192,548 of record CM065476.1, on the reverse strand, counting down.
TATTTATTCAAATATTTATTTAGTCGAATATTTATTTCCGATTAAAATAAAAATAAATAAATAAATATTCGAGTTAATAAATATTCAAATAAATAAATATTCGAGTAAAAAATATTTGAGTAAACAAATATTCGAATAAATAAATAATCGAGTAAAAAATATTCCAATAAATAAAAATATGTATAATTTTTTTGCAGTTTCAGTAAAAAAAATTTTTTTTCCTCTTTTTTAAAAAAAATTATTTTCGAATTATTTCCCCAATTTTAAACAATAAAAATGAGATGTACGCGAGATTCTTGACCAGCGCAAAACCGAAATATATAATATCGAGATATGTGTTTCCTATATTACGCGACAACGTCTGTGTGTGTGTATATTTATAGATCCGCTGGCAACTATATACCGAAATGTCGCGTGTCTTGCGATATGTTTTCGTCTCACGCATATTTTATGCAAATGAATTTAGTCTCGCCTTCATTATTTTTATTCTAATGTCCCTTTTAGTATGAGATTATATAGTTGAAGAAAAGGTGTCGCATAAATTCTTCGTTACAGTAAATAGCCGTCTTTTCTTCTTTATTCTTTATTTTTTTGCCTTCTTTTCTTTTTTGTCCTTTTCTCCATTTATTAAATTTTCGCTGAGGGGAAAGTTTTTTTTAAATTTCTAAACGAATTTATACACTTTCACTGGGTGTTTTTTTTTTGGTCCAGGATCGTTCTGGAATTTTAAGGGAGAATTTAATTTTTTTTGGACGTAGGAAAATTTGTTTATTGAATTATATTTGTTTATGTTTATAATATTTACGTATTTATTTATTTAAATCATTTTTTAGTCGAATATTTATTTAGTCAAATTTTTTATTTCGAATAAATATTTATTTAGTCGAATGTTTATTTCGAATAAATATTTATTTAGTCGAATATTTATTTCGAATAAATATTTTTTTAGTCGAATATTTACTTCGAATAAATATTTATTTAGTCGAATATTTATTTCGAATCAATATTTATTTAGTCGAATATTTATTTTGAATAAATATTTATTTAGTCGAATATTTATTATTAAATTATTAATTACATAAATTTTTATTTCCTACTTTCTTATTTTATTTTATTCTATTATTTATGAAATTCGGATTCGATTTATATTTTCCCTATTTGAATATTTTTTCCGTTTCTTTTTATTTTCTCTACCTTTTGCTAAATTATTTCATTTATATTGTTTCAATTTAAATATTTTCCTATTTTCTTTACTTGAAAAAAATTTCACCCACGCCAGGAATCGAACGCTTGCCTGTTTTACTTCCAGTCGAGCACTTTACCCACTGAGCTATATTTTTAGCCTGAAGGAAAACTGACCAAAACGACTTTAGCCAAGCAAATTAATTCCCTATCGTTGAAAAAATTTATTTCGAAACCAGAAAAATTTTGTTTCGAAATAATTACTTTCTTAATTACCACTTTTTTTTAAATTTACTTTTTTTTTAACGCAACCGTTTTTTCTAAAAGTTTTTTTTTAATTGCCATGAAAGAGAGATTTCCAAAGGAAAATTGATTATATCCAAATTTAGAGAGAATCGAGAGAAAGAAATTCTACGAATTTGTCAATTTCGTTTAAAATGAAAAATAGAAAAAAAAGGAGAAAGAGAAAAAAGATTATTGCTATAGATGTGAATGATTAGAGGGAGAAGAATATTGCGTGTTGACTGAATATGACGCACATGGAGTATAGACTTAAGGAGACCAATCTTATATGCATGTACTTCACTGAAAGGCGCAACATTTTGTCGGAAGTACATCAGTAGTACGTGTACATCCTGTAGATGGCAAACGATCGCATATATAGTCGCTTGATTAAGTCCTAACCGTCCTAACCTTATTTTTGCTGTATTTTGAAATTAAAAATAATATCAAATAATACATAGGTAATATAAAATTATGACAATGAATTTTATTTTCATAAATAATAACATTCTTCGAAAACATTCAATTATTTTTAATACAATTTTTATAAAACTTTACTAAAGGATTCAATTTAAAAAAAACAAAGAAATTCTTCAAAAAATTTAATTATTTATAAAAGTTAAAATAAAATTGATTAAAAGAGTTTAATGTTCTATCAATAATTTTAATAAAGTTTTAATAGGCACGTGGCCACTGAATAACATGACCTTTATAGTAAAATTAATTATTACTATAATTTGAGGTTATTAACATAACCTCAAACTAAAAAGTGATCTAACAATTATGACAAATAGTAGCTCATTCTGTTCTTTAAAACATTCTTTACAATTACATTTGTTAAATTTTGTTTAAAATATTTTGTTCAATAGTTAAGCAAATAAAATAAAAAAAATTTTTTTAAATAACTTTTGAACAAAATATTTTAAACAAAATTCAACGAGTGGAAATGTAGAGAATGTTTCAAAGAGTAGAATGAGCTATTATTTATCAAAATTGGTTACTGACCCTTAAAGAAAAAACACATAATGTTTAACAATTATGATTTTACATCAAATTTTGGTCCAACCTAATTTTTCCTGATAATTGTACAACTGGATCTTTCATAATTTGGTGAAATCATTTTATTTATGGTTTTATTTGCTGTTAAAAATCACTTTTTAGTTTGAGGTTATGTCAAGCGGTCGACACTCCTGAATCAAAAAAATCTGTAAAAAGCACATTTTTTCACAAAAAAGTCGCACAATCCGAGCCCTGTAATATAAACTTTGTATTGTTATCTTATTATTATTATATTTATATTTATAATTTGAATATATAGTATATACATGAATTAGTAAACTTATAAAAATCCATGTTCATTTTAAAACTTCAGCTATCTATGCGATCGTTGCGCGCTATACGAGAAGATTCAGAACCATGAACTTCCGACATAAAATGGTTGATTTCATACACACTACATTGGTCTCCTTAAGTCTATACTCCCTGATGACGCAGATGGACTACCTGTTTTCTAACCTGTTTCAATATTATACCAGTTTTCTATCGGCGCCAACACTCCCGACAAGGCACTGTCTCCAAGTTCTACACTTGGATATTTGTCGCATAACTTCTCTTGGTTCCACAAGTCATTCGCCATTTTTCTTGTATATATATATATATGTATACATATATATATATATATTATGCAATGGAACTTCCGAGAATATTTGATATTACCCCGGCTGCTGGCTTGCCTACTCACAATGAATATGTATTTAGCCACCGCGTACGTGTTTCACATTGCAATGTACAAATTTAATCCCATTTCATACAACTTTATTTTCTTTTTTTTCTTTACTTTACCCACTTTTTCTAATATGTGATAATAACTATTTTGTAATTTTACGTTTCTGTAATTTTTTTGTGTATTCTTTTGCAATTCTGTCGTCTTTGAATTGTATTTTGCAATGGTTTACATTTTTTGCCACTTTCGCAATTTTTGAAACCAAAAATATTTGGTATTTTTGTTTTTTTTATTCGTCAATTTGGTTCTGTTATTATTTTGGTTTTTTTTTCCAATTTCAGAATTTTGGTTTTTTTACTTTTTATTTTTGGACTTTTGGTTCTGTAATTATTTTGGTTTTTTATTTTATAATTTCAGAATTTTATTTTTTTTTTTGGACTTTTGGTTCTGTTATTATTTTGGTTTTTTACTTTTTATTTTTGGACTTTTGGTTCTGTAATTATTTTGGTTTTTTATTTTCTAATTTCGAAAATTTGGTTCGAAAATAAGTTTTTTTTTTATTTTCCAATTTGGACTCTTATATTATTTTGATTTTTTTGGACTCTTATATTATTTTGATTTTTTTAATTAATTGGTTTCTGTGATTTTTTAAATTTGCAATTTTGGTTCTTCTATAATTTCGAAATTTTAATTAGTTTGAGTTTTGTAATTAATTGGTTTCAGTTTGATTTTCCAATTTTGGTTCTTATTATTTTTTTCATTTTTTATTTGGTTACTTTGATTTTCTAATTTTGTAATTTTAGCTGTTGCATTATTTTGGTTTTCTAATTGTTCTAGTTTTTTAATTATTTGGTTAGTATGATTTTTTAATTTTTATACTTTTGATTCTTTATTTATTTTGGGTTTTTTATTTTTCTGTATATTTTGATATTCTTTTTCGAAATTTTCTAATTTTACAATTTTTGTTTATGGTATTTTTAATTATTTGGTTTCTTTAGTTTTCTGTTTTTATAATTTTGATTTTTTAATTATTTTCAGTTTACAGTTTTTTAATTTTTTAATTTCTTTGGTTTTTTATTTACGTAATTTTGTTTTTTTTAAGTATTTGGTTTCTTTGATTTTCTATTTTCTTAATTTTTAGTTCTTTAATTGTTTTCGGTTTATGATTATTTAATTATTGGTTTTTTATTTTTTTATTTTGGTTCTTATATTATTTTGAATTTTTTAATTATTAAGTTACTTTTAATTTTGCAATTTTGGGTTTATTAATTATTTTCCGTTTTATGGATTTTTAATTTCTTTGATTTCTTATTTTCGTAATTTTGTTTTTTTAAGTATTTGGTTTATTTGATTTTCTATTTTTATAATTTTTGGTTTTTTAATTTTTTATTTTGGTTTCTATATTATTTTGGGTTTTTAAATTTTTTTGTTTTGGTTTCTATATGTATTATATTGGTTTTTTTAATTTTTTATTTTGGTTTCTATATTATTTTGGTTTTTTGTATTATTAAGTTACTTTGATTTTATAATTTTGCAATTTTGCTTCTTATATTATTTTGGTTTTTCAATTACTTTGTTAATTTGATAATTTTGATTCTATAAATATTTTGGGTTTTCATTATTTGGTTACTTTGATTTTCTTGTTTGAAATTGTCTAATTTTTCAATTTTAAATTATGTTTTTTTTAAGTTTTTGGTTTCTTCTTTGGTTTCCTATTTTCATATTTTTTAGTTTTTTAATTATTTTCCGTTTTGTGATTATTTTATTATTTGTTTTCTTTGATTTTCTATTTTCATAATTTTGGTTCTTTAATAATTTCTAGTTTATGGTTTTTTAATTTTTTAATTTTATTTGGTTTTTTATATTCGTAATTTTGTTCTTTTAAGTATTTGGTTTCTTTGATTTTCTATTTTCTTAATTTCTGGTTTTTTAATTGTTTTTGGTTTATGATTATTTAATTATTTTTGGTTTATGATTATTTAATTATTTGTTTTTTTAATTTTGTTATTTTGGTTCTTATATTATTTAATTTTTTTTTGATTTTTAAGTTACTTTGATTTTATAATTTTGCAATTTTGGTTCTTATATTATTTTGGTTTTTCAATCATTTTGTTAATTTGATTTTCGAATTTGATAATTTTGATTCTATAAGGGTTTTTATTATTTGGTTACTTTGATTTTCTTGTTCGAAATTTTCTAATTTTACAATTTTGATTTATGTTTTTTTTTAATTTTTGGTTTCTTCTTTGGTTTTCTGTTTTCATAATTTTTGGTGTTTTTTAATTATTTTCCGTTTTGTGATTTTTTAATTATTTGTTTCCTTTGATTTTCTATTTTTATAATTTTGATTATTTAATAATTTCTAGTTTATGTTTTTTAAATTTTTTATTTTTTGGTTTTCTGTTTTCGTAATTTTGATTTATTAATTATTTGCAATTTGGTTCGTTTCCTAATTTCGAGCTTTTCTTCAATTATTTTGACTGTTTAATTATTTAGTTACTTTAGTTTTTTAATTTGCTTCGTTTGGTTTCATTGGTTTTCTAATTTTCTAATTCGATAATTTTCGTTCTGAAATTTTTTTGCCATTAAATAATAAAAATTAACCAATAAATTTCCATGTGGATAACAGAAAGTAAATAATTTCTTTTTACTATTAATATTTAACACCAAAAAAAACTTGTAAAAATCCATTTTTTCGTTAAATAATAACAATTAACAATTCTTTTTTCCTTAAATAATAAAAATTATTTTTTTTTCGTTAAATAATTAAAATTAACAATGTTTTTCGTTAAATAATCAAAATTAACAATGTTTTTCGTTAAATAATAACAATTAACAATTCTTTTTTCCTTAAATAGTAAAAATTATTTTTTTTCCGTTAAATAATTAAAATTAACAATTTTTTTCGCTAAATGATGAAAATTAACAATTTTTTTCGTTAAATGATAAAAATTAACAATTTTTTTCCGTTAAATGATAAAAAATTAACAATCCCTTTTCCCTAAGTAATAAAAATTAAGCATTTAAATCACCATCTGAATAAAAAAATAAAAATTAAATATTTAACATAACAAAAAGTAAAATTCGAAGGGAACAATACTTTCACTGATAAAAAACAGCAATTAATTTTTTGGCAAAGACTTTCATTTGGTGAATTGCATATTAATCGAAAGTGTTATTTTAAGATAGTCTCTCGCGTTATATTTATGTTTTTTTTTATTCGAAAGTTCGTCCTTTGATTTCAATCGAATGCTCTCAATAAATTTCAGGACTTTATCAGATTGCTCGAGTTCATGTTCCGCGTTATGATCGAGTTTTACCGCCTTCTTTATTATTATTATAATAATAATAACAACAACAACAATGATGACTGACGATAGTAACTTTTGAGAAATTGGCGCACACGTCGCGTTTAATGACAGTTTCGCGATTATTGCTCACTCATTTATTGAATATGTCAAAAGGCTCGTTTATTTTATAAATAAAAGGTCAATAGCAGTGTGGACATTTTTCTTTCAACTCGAAATATTATCAAGATTTATTTTTTTTTTATTCTGACAAATATGAATTAATATTATTGGCAAAATTTTGTTACGATTTTTGCTGCTTTCTAAATTTGAATTAATAAAAATGTTTGCTAATTTAAATTATAGTGTTTGACTGAATGAATGACTTGACTGCTTTTTAATTAGTCAATTTCACTAATAAAAAAAATTTTACTAATTAGTGAAAATTACTATACTATTTATTGGTAAAATTTACTAATTCTAAAGTAAAAGTCAGTCACTAATAAAACAATAGTCAACATTTTTACTAATTCAAATTTAGAGAGAAATAATAATTAAATTTTTTTTTTTTGCTTAATTTTTAACTGAAGCAACTAAAAATTTATTGAAGTGATCAATTTCTCTGGACCAACTGAATTTTTAAGGGAAACAACTAAAAATTTTCCAAATATAGTAAAAATAGAGTGAAATTTTTTGTTCCCGTGAATGAATAAAAATTGTGATTGATTTAATCAAGAGGAGATGATGGAGAATATGAGAGCCCTTTGTTTGGAGAAGTGGTGTATATAGAGAAGTTGGTAGGATTTTCTAGTAGGGCAAAATGAAAAGGGCCAACAAGGGCAGCCTCGCACCGCTACATAGTCCATAAGGTAGACTGCAGAATTTCAAGAGAGGCAACCAGAGAATTATGTTCGTATTGTATGTTAATCGTACTCTCGTGCTCCTCGCACGAGTCTCAATTTTTTTAAAAAATTTCTAGCGATCCTCCGATCTCTCCTCTACCTCTAGTCTTTTCTTATTCCCTCCCTCTTTCTTTCTTTCTTTCTTTCTTTCTTTCTCATCCTTTTCCCTCTCGTTTTCTTTCTCTATTATACTCCCTGGTCTCGAATCCCATAGAATTTTATAGTTTTCTGAAATATTCACAACATTGTAGAGGAGAACTTTCTGTTTCTAAGAGTGTTTTGTTAACAGTGTTTAGTTTCAAAATACCCGAAGGTATCGTCTCATTTTTAAACCCAAAAAAAACAAATTTTATTTTTTATATTTAAATGCAAAATTTATTTAGAATTGAATTAAGATTGCAGTTAGTTTGATAAGAAAAAAAGTACAGAGCTTGAACTAGGTCCGTAAATTCCGCAAAGGTCTGGAAATTTGCTTGAAGTCCGCAAAAGTCAGTCAATTAAAAAGTTAGTCAATTATTTTCAAAAGTAAGGAAATTTTCCCGCAGAAATTCAATTATATTCAAAAATTTTTTTTAAATTCTCGGCAAAATTTCAATTATCTTTAGAAATAATTAAATTCTTCTTCGAAATTCAATTATTTTCAAAAATTTTAATAAAATCCTTAGCAAACTTTCAATTATTTTCAAAAATTTTCCTCAATTCAATAATTTTTAATATCTACTATTTTCAACAAATTTTCCAAAAGAATTCAATTATTTGAAAAAAATTTAATAAAAATTCTACGCAAACCTTTAATTATTGTCATAAAATAATAAAAATTTCACAGGAATTCAATTATTTACAAATTTTTTTATAAATTTCTTCGCAATCATTCAATTATTTTCATAAATAATACAATTTTAATTTTAACAGAGATTCAATTATTTTCGTAAATAATAAAATTCTTTTTAGAAATTCAATTCTTTTCATAAATAATAAAACTTATTGCAGCATTTCAATTATTTTTAATACAATTTTAATCAAATTCATGAAAAAATGTAATTATTCTTAAATTTTTTTTTTTAAATTCGCCAAAAGAATTTAATTATTTTCACAAATAATAAAATTCTTCATAGAAATTCAATTATTTAAAAAAAATTTTTTTAATGAAAGTCAAGTAATAATTGAATTAAAAATTCAATTATTTTGATAAATAAAATTCATAATTTTTTAACTTCTTTGCAAAAATTCAATTATTTTTTATTCAATTTCAAATAAATCTATCGAAAAATTTAATTATTCTTAAAAATTTTATCAAAATTCTTCACAAGAATTTAATTATTTTCAATATCTACTAATTTAATAAGATTTCACAAAAAGGATTCAAGTATTAAAAAAATATAATTTTTCCCCAAAATTCAATTATTTTCATAAATAATAAAATTTTTACAGATATTCAATTATTTTAAAATTTTAAATACCTACAATTTTCATAAAATTTTTTGAATGAAATTAATTATTTAAATTTTTTTTGTAATTCTTAATAAGATGTCAATTATTTTAAAAAGTTTTTAGAAAACTTTTCGCACGAATTCAATTATTTTCACAAATAATAAAACTTTTCACTAGAATTCAATTATTCATAAAATTGTAATAAAATTCTTCGTAAAAATTCAATTATTTGAACAATAATTTTTTAACTTGGATTCAATTATTTATAAAATTTTAATAAATTCTTCCCAAAAATTCAATTATTTATAAAATTTTAATAAAATTCTTCCCAAGAATTCAATTATATATGAATTTTTAATAAAACTGTTACGAAGAATTCAATTATTTAAAAATTTGTTGATAAAATTCTTTATGAAAATTGAATTTTAACTTTTTAAGAAACATTCAATTATTCAATAAATTATTTTTTTTTGTATTTAAATAATTGAATTCTCGTTGAATTTTCTAATAAAAATTGATTTAAAAATGAATTTCAGTAAAAATTTTAGATTGTAATTGAATATTAAAAGCAATATTGCGTGAATTTTTAGAAATAATTGAATTTTGAAAAGGTTTCAAATTAAAATCTTTGAAAATCTGAATTTTTCATAATTTTAACTAACAATTCTGTGAAATTAATTTTTTTGAGAAAGTTTAATTGCAGATTTTTTTTAAAAATTGTTTTAAGTTTTTATTTTCTAATATATATTGAATTGAAGAATTTACGAATAATTGAAATTTTTTAAAATTGAATTGTAAAGAAATGAATTTGAAAATTTTCAAAGAAATTTTTTAAAAATTATTAAAAATAATGCATTTATAGAACAATTTTAGTTAAAAACAAGAAAAAAAAAATTTATTAAAATTTGTCGAAAGAATTCAATTTTTTAAAAATTTGTTCATAAAATTCTTTATTGGAATTGAATTTTAAGAAACATTCAATTTATTCAATAAATTATTTTTTTTATTTAAATAATTGAATTCTTGTTAGATTTTTCTAATAAAAATTGATTTTCATTTCATAAAAATGAATTTCAGTTAAAAGTTTAGACAATAATTGAATATTAAAAGCAGTATAGCTTGAATTTTTAAAAATAATTGAATTTTGAAATTAATTTTGTTGAAAAAGTTTAATTGAATTTTTTTTATATTATTTGAAGTTTTTTTTCTAATATACATTTAATTGAAGAATTTACGAATAATTAAAATTTCGTAAAATTGAATATTGTAAACAAATAGATTTCAAAATTGTCAAAGAACTTTTTCGAAGATTATTAAAAATAATTGATTTAAAAAAGAATTTTAGTTAAAAAATTCTTGATGATAATAATAATTGAATTTTTAATAATTTTATCATTCGGTCATCTTTAATAAATTTTTTATTTATATTATAAAAAATGAAGAAATCGATCACTCTGAGTCGAAGACTCGGAGTTATCGATTTCTTCATGTTTTATACAAGTGAAAAATTTAATTTATATAAATAAAATTCGAGCCCCGATTTTTTCTGCAAAAAATTCGTGATCGAGAAGTAAAAAAAAAAACTCCCAATATTTTTTTGGTACAAATTAAAAATGTCCAGCAAGATTGGAAACTAAATGAAAATAATATTTAATAATTTGAAATTAGAAATTTTTGATAGTTAAAAAAATTTATTGATGAAAAAAATTCATATAATGATGGGGGATATTCTTTTTTGGAATTGATTTGAATATGTTTTGTCCAACGTAGGCGGTCTCTCGTTCGAAAAGAAATAAAGAAATGAAAAAAAAAGAGTGAGAGGGAATGATAGGGAAGAAAAAAGAAAGGAACGAACAAATTATTGCCATCCATTTAGTTATATCCGATTGAAGTGACAGTCGTTTATGCTCAGTTGCGTGTCAGGATTAATTGGAGGTCGTAAATAATTCCCTCCAATCGGCAGAAGATCAAAAACCAATTGACCAAATTCGAATACTCCAGTTGAATTTTAAATAGAAATATCAAAAATCCTTTTTTTTTTCATTATTCTCTCTCGAAATTTATTCAATATTTTCTCCAAAATTTCTTTTTTTGCAAAAAAAGAAGAAAAAGTGTTGTTTGTTTTTTTTTTATTTTGATTTTTTTTTTGTTTGTTTTTTTTACAAATTTACAATTTTGAAATTTACATATTTACAAATTTACAAATAAAAATGACAAATTTTCAAGAAATTCAAATTACAAATTTACAAATAAATAATCAATACAAATAAAAAATTTGACAAAAAATGATTAATTTAAAATTATAAAAATTAAAAATTTATTTTTAATTTTTTAAATGAATTCCATTATTTTTTGTTCCAGGTGAGTGTCAACGTATACTATACATAATTGTCCGTTCCGTGTAATTGGTAAGTGATTTTAAAATAATAGGTTTTCAAGAAAGGATTTATGAATTATTTATATATTAAACTATCGTCAACTGATGTGTGTTCTATTAGTTTGATCGATGACTCCTATTATCTTGCGTATAATTTAACCATCAGTCCCACCCAAAGACTCACTTTTCATTTCGTTAAACTCATAATCAATATTTTTCATAATATTTTGAAATCCATAATTTTACATGTCCATACCACTTTCCCTGAAATTTGAAGCATTTTTTAGAAAGTTGGGGAAAAAAAAGAAAATTATAATCCAGCTTTCAAATTTATTAGTTTGCTTTAAATTTTCAAAAAAGTTATTTAGTTTATTAGTAAAAATATTTAAAAATATTGAAAATATTAAAAATATTAAATTATTAAAATATTAAAAAAATTAAAATATTAAAATATTGAAAATATTAAAATATTGAAAATATTAAAATATTGAAAATATTAAAATATCTTTAAAAATTATTAATTATTAATTATTAATTATTAATTATTAAATAGAAATTAACATTTATTAAAATCTAATTATTATCCTCAACATAAATAATTTGTTGATGATCAAGAAATAATTGCCAATTGAGTCTAGAAAAAATGAAAGGAAAACGAAATTAAAAAATAATCAAAATTTCTCTAATTAAATCGCGAATAAAATTATTCATAGAATATTTTTTTTTTCAAATTTCCTTGATATTCAATTATGCAAAAATTATACTAGAATTTACAGGGAATTGCTTCCCTGATTTTTTTTCTCGAATAAATATGAGTTTGTAATTGATATAGCAGGAAGAATCAGAAGAAAATTGGACCAAGGTGATGAGATGTAGTTACCCTGAAGGTTCCCAGAAAATAAATTCAGTCATGAATATGTATCGATCGTTAGCATAATTGAATTCATAGAGAACATCTCGTTAGATTTATAAGAGACTCTTTTGAAAATCATGACGGACGAAAGTATGGACTTTTAGAAGTATTCGTGGAAAGAAAGAAAAAACGATTGAATTGTATTTATATATTAGATATATTTGTTTTGTTCCTTTCACCTTCAATTTCTTCTTTCATTATCTCGTGTCTTTTATACATCAACTTTATTTATTTTTTTTTACTCTTCCTTGTACATTATGCCTGAACCATTTCACTATGATCTTCACTTTCTCAAATGCGATGGAATCATCATTTGCCTCATGGAAATGAGATTTGCCTGAATTTTTTTTTTTCCTCTTTGTTTTTTTATTGACAATCGTTACCAGGAACTGCTTTTTATTCACGAATCTAATGACTAAATTGTGACTCAGTCGTGAAACTATTTTTGCAAATGAAACAAAAGGCGAGCAATCACCTGCGCCCGTGTGTCATTATAATGTTTTCTTTCGGTTTCTAAATTGGATGTTGAATGTTATTTGGTATTATGGAAGTATAGTCATACGATCTGTTTTTCTTTGCTGCAAAAGAAGTTTGATTCTAATTTTGTACCGTTCAATTTTTTTCTACACTGAAATAAGGAAAGATTATATTATATTTTCTACCGTCTATTTTTTTCCACTCTCAAGTATCACAGTTTTTCTAAGGATATCAAATTGAGACGAAAAAATGTATCAAAAAGTTGCTTCGCAACAACGTTTTGATACGTTTTTTCGTCTCAATTTGATATCCTTAGAAAAACTGTGTATGGAATTATTGTATTATATTTTCTACCGTCTGTTTTTTTGCACACTGAAGTAATTTTAATTTATGATGGTATTTGCAAAATATTTACGGTTAAGATTAATATTAGTTACCGTTAACGGTAGTTTAAATTCAAAGTAGTTACCGTTGACGGTAGTTAAAATTAACAGTAGTTACCGTTGACTGTAGTTAAAATTAACAGTAGTTACCGTTGACTGTAGTTGACATTAACAGTAGTTACCGTTAAGGTCATGCTATTTACTAGTCACGTGCCCCATATACTTTACTATAAGTCACGTGACCACTGAACAACATAACTTTAACGGTAGTTGACATTACTCGGAAGTTACCGTTGGCAATAGTTAACATTAACAGTAGTTACCGTTGACGATAGTTTACATTAACAGTAGTTACCGTTAACGATAGTTAACGTTAACAATACTTACCCTTGACAGTAGTTACAATGAATCGTAGACACTACTGACGGTAATTTTAATTTTGTGACAGTCCTAGTCGACGGTAGTTACAATAGATAGTATTTACAACAGACGGTATTAACAATTAATAGTGGACACAATTGATAGAAGTAATAATTAATGGTAATCACAACCGACGGTATTTACAATATTTACGGTAGTTGAAATTAACAATAATCAGTGTAGACGGTAGTTAAAATTAATAGTAGTCACAGTCGACGGTAATTACAATTAACAGTAGCCATAGTCGGTAGTGATTATAAATAATTGTAGCCACAGTCGATGGTATTTACAATTAATAGTAGTCACACTCGATGGTAATAACAATTAATAGTAGTCACACTCGACGGTAATTACAATTAATAGTAGTCACAGTCGACGGTAATTACAATTAACAGTAGGCACAATCGACGGTAGTTTCAATTAATGTTAAACAATTCTCATAATTAATAGCAGCTACAATCCATGCTGCGGTTACACACAACGGTACTTTTTTCGTTAGTGATAGTTCTAACCGATAATGGAGAGAATGTAAATCGATATTGACTAACGGTACTTACCGGTAGCAATAATTACAAGCGTTATTTGTCTCTATTAATAGTAAAAAAACAACTTATTTTGATATATAGTTACGAATAAATAGTTATAAGTGGTAATAACAATTCTGGGTACCACTTTTAATTAATACAACTGATGGTAGTTACAAATAACGGTAGTTTTCGTTCAAAGATTACACAACTAGTGGTATAATTGCGGTTGTATTTTCATTTTTAATTATAATTAATTAAAATTTCTTGGTAGATTAAAATTATTTCGTCTACAATGGTAGGAGCAGTCGACGGTAGATACAATTAATGGTAATAACAAATGACGGTAAATCATATTAGTGACAAAAACAACTAACGGTAGTTATAAACGACTAGTTACAATATTTAGATATAAATTCCTATATATAGCAGTTATATAGACAACAGTTTGCGTAAATATTGGTTTACACTGAAGGTAATTAGAAGTAACTGTAAATACACCTGACGGTAATTTTGCAATCGTCACAACAGACGGTAATTGCAATTATAAGTAGTTTCAATCGACAGTAGTCATAATTAATCATAATCACAAGAGATGGTAATTACATAGAATAGTAGTCACAACAGACGGTAATTGAAATTAATAATAGTTTCAATCGACGGTAGTCACAATTAACTGTAGTTTCAATCGTCGGTAATTGTAATAAATAGTAATTTTAGTCACAATTAATCATATTTACAAGCGACGGTAATTACAAAGAATGTTAGTCACAACTGGCGGTAATTGTAATTATTAGCAGTTCAACTAACGGTAATTGTAATTAACAGTATTTTCAATCCACGGTGTTTACAATTAATTATAATTGCAATTAATGGAATTCACAACCAACAGTGATTGAAAATAATTGTAGTCATAACCGATGGTGACTGCAAGTATTAGGAATCAAAACCAGTAACGGTAATTGCAATTAATAATAGTTTCAATCGACGGTAATTGTAATTAATAGTATAGAGTCAATCGTCAGTAATTGTAATGAATAAAAATTTCAATTGATGATATTCACAATTAATCATATTTGCAACTGACGGTAATTACAAAGAATTAGTCACGACTGACGGTAATTGCAATTAATAGTAGTTTTAATTGACGGTAGTCAAATTAATCATAATTGCAATGAATGGGAGTTACAATCGACGGTAATTACAAATAATGGTAGTCGTAACTGACGGTAATTGCAATGAATATTAGTTTAAATCGAAGGTAATTGTAATTAATAGTAGATTCAATCGTCGGTAATTGTAATGAATAAAAATTTCTTTTGATGTTATTCACAATTAATCATATTTGCAATTGACGGTAATTAGAATGAATGAGAGTCACAACTGATGGAAATTGCATTTAATGGTAGTTTAAATCGACGGTAATGACAATTAATAGTAGTTTCTGTTGTCGGTAATTGTAATGAATACTAATTTTAGTCGATGCTGGTCGCAATTAATAATATTTACAACCGACGGTAATTACAAACAATGTTAGTCACAATTGACGGTAATGGCAATTAATAGTAGTTTAAATCGACGGTGGTCACAATTAATCATAATTGCAATAATTAATGGTAGTCACAACTGACGGTAATTGCAATTAATAGTAGTATCTATCGACGGTAATTGTAATTAATAGTAGAGTCAATCGTCGGTAATTGTAATGAATAGTAATTCTAGTCGATGATAGCCACAATTAATCATATTTATAACCGACGGTAATTACAAAGAATTTTAGACACAACTGACGGTAATTGTAATTAATAGTAATTTTAATCGACGGTAGTCAAATTAATCATAATTTCAATGAATGGGAGTTACAATCGACGGTAATTACAAATAATGGAAGTCACAACTAACGGTAATTGTAAGTAATAGGAATCATGACCAACGGTAATTGCAATTAATGATAATCGCAATCGACGGTAGTAAACAATAGTTAACATTAAATAAACAATAGTAAAGAATAAATAGTAGACAATAGTAAACAATAAATAGTAAAAAAATTAGTGGCAAACAAGAAGTAGTAAACAGTAAATAGTAAAGAATTAGTAGTAAAAAAAGTAGCACAGTACAAAATATTGTCAAACGATTTTCAGGAACTAGAATACTTTCGCGTTGAAATCGCGTAATCAGCTGTTGGAAAACATACACACAAACTCGTTACTATCGTGGACTGAAGCGAAAAAAAGAAAAAAACATTAGCAACGTGTACTCTCCTGACTCCAGATGGTCTTTTATAAGCAAGAAAGACTGCGCGAATTCCGTATATCGTTGTTTTGCTTCCTCTCTCTAATTAAGCCCCCGGAGATCTTGATCTTCGTCGAAATCGAAATTCGACCTCGACGATCCTTTTTCACATATATCCATGTTTACAAAACACACACACACGGGCACAAAACAAAAGGGGTTCCTCGTGATCGCTTAGCGTAATCTTGGGGGAGAGGGAAACGGGTCACACGAAGGGTCATCGACGTCGTGTCTCTGTTTTGTAACGAGTAATTACCATCAACGGCATGACGACGTTTCGTTTCCTCTCTCTAAACAGGTTTTCGCGCTGTTTTAACATTAGAGAGCTTTTTTTTCTTCCATCATCAATTATCATCAAAAAATGCGCACACGGGGGTTTTGCATATATTTGATATTCAATGTTTGTAAAACTGTTTGTTTAGAAAACCGTTGGTTTATGTCACGAGGGACAAAAGTCGGAAAGTGATAGTGTATAATAGTGTTCACTTGTTTCTCATGTGAGATTCTTCTTTTTGTTTTCATCTCGTTTAAATGGGATTGAATGTTGCTTTGGTCGAGACTCGAGAGTCAAGTGACTGGTGGAGGGAAAAAAAGATAGACGAGTATTATACTTGAAATGGATAAGTCGAGTTTGTAAAACCAACTGGTGCGCCTGGGCAATGCATTGAGAACTGATAGAAGGACTAATTGGACTATACAAATATGTGCATGACTCGACAGAAAACAGTTACCATAGGGATGAACGATCTAATTACGTTACTGCTGCTGTTGCTGTTGCTGCTATTGCTACTGCTTTTGATGCTGATGCATACAGTTTCATGGGAATCGACGCAAAGCGCCAATGTGCTTTTAACTTTATTCTCATTAAAGGTCATTGTTCAATGTTCACACCGTGACCATTTCGTTTTACATAATTTGCACTTTCGAATTCACTTTTCAATTTTATCCATTTTATCCATTTTATCCATATCCTTTCATTTGCATTTCGAGGGAATAATTTACTGAGTTTTCAGTTTTGTCATTCATTTCACTGGGTTATTCAGCAGATTTGGCTTGGCGTATAGTTCCAGTCTGGTAGACGGTAGTTTTTTCCCCCCGTATCGTAAATTCAAATTTAAGCCAATAATAATTCCTTGACGACTAGAGAAAAGCTGGTCAATTATTTTCATTCGTTTCAATTTGACAGGGCTTGAACTGGGTCTGTAAATCTCGTAAGCCCACGTGAAACGATTCTACAAAAACCGATCTACGGAAATTTTGTGTGGAATTCCGTAAAGAATTTCCGTACGGAATTTCTGCAAATATTGTACATTTTTGTAGAGTTTTCGATAACTTTTAAAAAACTGTTAAAAAAAGACAAATGTTACCAACTTCAGTTGAATTTGGTAACTGTTTAACAGTTTTTTATCAGCTAAGGATTTTTTCCGTGTAAAATTAATTAAAAAAAATTAAAAATTAAAAAAATGTAATGATAAGAAAATAATAAAACGTATAAAAAATTTTTACCAACTCCAATTCGAGTTGGTAATAGTTTAACAATTTTTTATCAATTAAGGATTTTCTTCCGTGTAGAAATAATAAAAAAGGAATGAAAAATTAAAAAAATATACTAAGGAAATAATATTAAAAAAATATAAAAATTGTTACCAACTCTAATTGAAGTTGGTAACAGTTTTTAACAGTTCTTAAAAGTTATCGAAAACTCTACAAAAATATACAACGTGGAATATTTGCAGAAATTCCGTAAATTGTACGATAAAATTTTGGGGAATTTTAGAGAAATTGCAAATGATAGCAGAACTTCAATTATTTTCAAAAGTACTAAAATTCTTTGCAAAAATTCAATTATATTCAAATTTCTTTAAAAAATTCTCGTCAAAATTTCAATTATCTTTATAAATAATAAAATTCGTAGCAAGAATTTAATTATTTTCAAAAATAAATTTGAATTTTAATAGAATTCTTGGCAAAATTTTAATTATTTTCAAAAATTTTTCTCAATTCAATGATTTTTAATATCTACTATTTTAATAAAATTTTCCAAAAGAATTCAATTATTTAACAAAAATTTAATAAAAATTCTACGCAAACCTTTAATTATTTTCATAAAATAATATAAATTTCACAGAAATTCGATTATTTACAAATTTTTTTTATAAATATCTTCACAATCATTCAATTATTTTCATAAATAATAAAATTTTAACGGAGATTCAATTATTTTCGTAAATAATAAAATTATTTTCAGGAATTCAATTATTTTCATATAAATAATAAATATTTAAATAATTGAATTTAAGTAAAATTTTCTAATAAAAATTTATTTAAAAATGTATTTCAGTTAAAATTTCAAATTAGAATTGAATATTAAAAAAGCATGTAGCGTGAATTTTTAAAAATAATTGAATTTTGAAAAGGTATCAAAATTAAAATCTTTGAAAATCTGAATTTTCATAGTTTTATTTTGATAAATAATAAAATTGTTAGTAAAAATTGAATTATTTTTTTTATACAATTTGAAGTAAATCCATCGAAAAATTCAATTATTCTTAAAAATTTTATCAGATGTCTTCACAAGAATTTAATTATTTTCAATATCTACTAATTTAATAAGATTTCACAAAAGGATTCAATTATTTAAAAAAAATCGAATACAATTTTCCCCCAAAATTCAATTATTTTTATAATTAATTACATTTTTATTGATATTCAATTATTTTAAATACAATTTTCATAAAATTTTTTGAATGAAATTAATTATTTAAAAAAATTTTTCTAAAATTCTTCGTAAGAAATCTATTATTTTCAAAAGTTTTTAGAAAACATTTTGCAAGATTTCAATTATTTTCACAAATAATAAAATTTTTTACTGGAATTCAATTATTTATAAAATTGCAATAAAATTCTTCGTAAAAATTCAATTATTTGAACAATAATTTTTTAATTTGGATTCAATTATTTTTATAAAATTTTTATAAATTCTTCCCAAAAATTCAATTATTTATAAAATTTTAATAAAATTCTTCCCATGAATTCAATTATATATAAAATTTTTAATAATACTCTTTCGAAGAATTCAATTATTTAAAAATTTGTTAATAAAATTCTTTATGAGAATATAATTTTAAGAAACATGCAAGTATTCAATAAATTGTTTTGTTGTATTTAAATAATTGAATTCTAGTCTACTAGAAAATTTTAAAAATTCTTTTAAAAATAATTGAATTTTGAAATGGTTGCAAATTAAAATCTTCGTAAATCAAAAATTTTCATCGTTTTAACCAGAAATTCTGTGGAATTAATTTTTTTGAGAAAGTTTAATTGCTGATTAGTTTTTAAAAATTATTTGAAGTTTTTATTTTCTAATATATATATAATATAATTAATTGAAGAATTTACAAATAATAGAAAATTTATAAAATTGAATTGTAAACAAATAGATTTGAAAATTGTCAAAGAACTTTTTCGAAAATTGTTAAAAATTAATATATAGATAATCGATTTAAAGAAGAATTTTAGTTCAAAAATTCTTGATAATAATAATTGAATTGATAATAATTCTATCACTTGTTACAACTGACAATAGCTGTAACTAATGGTTTCCGTGTTCAGAGTATAATAAGAAAACGATTTAAAAAAATAGCTCCAAGTTTAAAAAATTGTCTAAATTTTTAAAAAATTCACCATCTAAAAGTGAAATGTGAATTTGAAAAGTGAAATCGAATTCCTCGATTTTTCTTCTCGTTTTGTTGAATGTAAATTATTGTTGATAATGTTATTTAAATCAGAATGATTAAAATCTAGAAAATCTCAAACTCACAAACACATATACACAGAATTAAAATAAAAGCATTCGATTCTCGTTGAAAGTGTATCGATGGAATTTTCAAAAGAATATCTCAATGCATTTCAGGCAATATTTGTCTATTACCTATATATAGTTTGTATAAAGCGGAAATTACCATTTTGTATGTATATAGACAACAGCAACTTTCATACATATATACAGACACAAATGTCTCCTTATAAATAACGTTCTTGTTATTTGACTTCTGCCGCAAAAAAAATCCTAATCGGCATCTTATCATTCAACACCTTTCTTCACTTCCAACACTTAATATATCCTTTTTGATATCAAATCTGCTGTGAGGAGGGTGGGGGGGGGATTTTTACTTCTCTTGGTATTCATTCTTGTACTAAACGATATTTTGGGAAAAATTCTCAGATTTATTTTTTGTATCAGTTCATTCACAGTCACAAAATTCATAAAAAAAACTCGAAATAACTTCTACTAATTTGCAGTAGAAAACTACTAATTTATTTGATAAGGTTACTAATTTATTTAGTAAACGTTGTTAGTAAAAACAATTGTTAGTAAAAATAATTGTTAGTAAAAGAAATTGTTAGTAAAAACAATTGTTAGCAAAAATAATTGTTAGTAAAAACAGTTGTTAGCAAAAATAATTGTTAGCAAAAATAATTGTCAGTAAAAGAAATTGTTAGTAAAAACAATTGTTAGCAAAAATAATTGTTAGTAAAAACAGTTGTTAGCAAAAATAATTGTTAGCAAAAATAATTGTTAGTAAAAGAAATTGTTAGCAAAAATAATTGTTAGTAAAAGAAATTGTTAGTAAAAACAATTGTTAGCAAAAATAATTGTTAGTAAAAACAGTTGTTAGCAAAAATAATTGTTAGTAAAAGAAATTGTTAGTAAAAACAATTGTTAGCAAAAATAATTGTTAGTAAAAACAGTTGTTAGCAAAAATAATTGTTAGTAAAAGAAATTGTTAGTAAAAACAATTGTTAGCAAAAATAATTGTTAGTAAAAACAGTTGTTAGCAAAAATAATTGTTAGCAAAAATAATTGTCAGTAAAAGAAATTGTTAGTAAAAACAATTGTTAGCAAAAATAATTGTTAGTAAAAGAAATTGTTAGTAAAAACAGTTGTTATCAAAAATAATTGTTTGTAAAATGAATTGTTAGTAAAAACAATTGTTAAATAATTGTTAGTAAAAATTTCGTTTAGAAATAAAAATTGTACATTATTTTGAATTTTCGATAAATAGAGTTAATATACTTTAATAGACTATAGTTAAAAATTTAAAATTGAAGAAAATAAGGGAAGAAAAATGTTGATAACTTCATTTGGTCGATTTCATTTGGAATGAACATGTTTCAAGTGGATTGTGGAATAAAAGTGCGTTCGTGACCACTAAAACCAGTCGGGCAATCATTTCGTTCTTTAAGTTTCTTGGTTTCCGGCACAGGTAGCCGTTATCGTTTCTCAGTATCACGTAAATCACGTGGACCAGTTTCTTGCGTGAGGCGACACTAAGTACTGAAACAAAAGAGGATCGATTCGCGAAGGCACTTCTACTTGACAAACCTGAAAACAAGATCGAATCATTTTTTCTTTCTTTTCTTTTTTTTTTTGCCTTTAAACTTGTCTTCTCTTCCCAATGTATTCATTATTTTCTTTCACCTTTCATCGAGCTCAAAGTTGTTTCTTTATTAATTTCCCTCGAGAATTTCCAGAAAAATGTAAACATTCAATTATTTTCATAAATAACAAAATTTTCACAGGAATTCGATTATTTAAAAAAAGAATTTTCCTAAAATTTTTCGAAAAAAATCAATTATTTAAATAGATTTTTTATAAAATTCTTCGCTAGAATTCAATTATTTTTATAAATAATAAAATTCTTCTCGGGAATTCAATTATTTTCAGTAATTTCAATAAAATTCTTCGCAAGAATTTAATTTTTTTTAAATTAATAAACTTTCCATGAATTCAATTATTTTCTAAAAATAATAAAATTTTTCTCAGAAATTCAATTATTTTCTAAAAATTTTAATAAAATTCTTCGCATAAATTCAATTTAAAATAATATTAATAAACTTCTCAAACATTCAGTTATTTTTTAAATAAAATAATTCAATTATTTTTTAAAAATTTTAATAATAATCATTGCAAGAATTCAATTATTTTCATAAATAATAAAATTCTTTTGCAAAAATTCAATTATTTCCATAAATAATAAAATTCTTCTCGGGAATTCAATTATTTTTATAAATATTAAAACTCATCGCAGGATTTCAATTATTTTTATTACAATTTTAAATTAATTCTGTGAAAAATGCAACTATTCTTAAAAATTTTAATAAAATTCTTTCAAAGAATTCAATTATTTTTAAAAATTTTAATGAAATTCTTTATAATAATTGAATTGAAATATAATATAATTTAATATAATTTTAATAAAATTTTTTGAAAGAATTCATTTATTTTAATAACTAATGTACAATTTTCAAAGAATTTCAATTATTTAAAAACAATTTTCATAAAATTTTTTCAAAAAAATCATTTCTTTAAAAATAGTTTTTTTAAATTCTTCTCAAGAATGCAATTATTTTAAAAACTTTATTGAAGTTCGGCGACAGAAATTCAATTATTTTCATAAATAATAAAACTCATCACAGGATTTCAATTATTTTTAATATAATTTTATATTTATTCCGCTAAAAAAGGAATTCTTAAAGATTTGAATAAAATTCTTCGGAAAAATTCAATTATCTTCACGAATAATAAAATTATTCGCAAGAATTCAATTATTTTCAGAAATTTTTATAAAATTCTTCGCAAGAATTCAGTTATCTAAAAAAAAATAATAAACTTCCCCAGAATTCAATTATTTTTTTGCAAAATTTGAAAAAATTCTTTGCAAAAATTCAATTATTTTTATAAATAATAAAATTCTTCTCAGGAATTCAATTATTTTCAAAAATAATAAAATTCTTCTTATAAATTCTATTATTTCTTACAAAATTTAATAAAATTCTTTTCAAAAATTCAATTATTTTTGTAAATAATAAAATTATTATTTTAAAATTTTAATAATAATCGTTGCAAGAATTCAATTATTTTTATAAATATTAAAACTCAAGGCAGAATTTCAATTATTTTTAATATAATTTGAAATAAATTTCTATAAAAATGAAATTATTCTTAAAAATTTGAATAAAATTCTTCGAAAAAATTCAATTATTTAAAAAAAATTTGCTGTAATTTGTTTTTTAGAGTGTAATAATTATTTTCAATTAATTTTTAATTAAATTTTTTGAAAATGAATTTAATTATTTTCAAAAATTCTCGTAAATTTGTAATAAGAATTTATTTAGAATTGAATAAAATAAAATGATTAAAGTTTTGAATAATTTTATATTTTATAAATTTCAACAAAAAAAAAAAAAATGATTGAATTTTGAAAGAATTAATTTTTTAATTTTTTAGAAATAGTTACATTTCAAAAATGCGTTACATTTAAATAATTTGAAATATTTTAAATTCCTGTAGACAAAATAAATAGGTATTTAAATATTTATTTGAAAAAATTATTCTATTTTTGAATGTAATTAAGAAATTATAAAAAAAATTGAGTCGTTAAGTTCAAATTTTTCGATAACTACGTTTTTACTACTTTTTTTCTGTCTTTAAACAACTTTTTTAAAATTAATTATCGAGTACGAAGCCTAAAAAAATTTTAGTATTGATTCTTTTCGATAAAAAGAAAATTTTTTTATTATTATTTATTATTATTATTATTATTATTATTATTATTATTATTATTATTATTAAATAATTAGTAAAATTAGTAAAAAAAAATGACACAGAAAAAATGTGAAAAAAAATTTTACCTTCTCTACTGATAGGAAATCAAAACATAAATATTTCCAGCACACTTTGTTTATAAAATCAGATTGCCGCAATAAATATTTAAAATATTTTTATGAAACAAAACGATAAACTGCAATTATCAATTTATCATTCATCGATGTAACATATTTCGTGAATTTTAAATTAGTAAAAAAATTTAGTGGTAGAGAGAGAGAGAGGACATGATTACAGGAATCGTGTTTATAGTATAAAGTGCGCCTTGGTTAAATAAAGAATCAAACATGCTCCAGTTTCATTCGTTTAACAAGATGCCGTGTTCGATACGTATTATATTCAAAGTCGCGATTCACAATCGATAATTTTACCAACTAGAACATCCGTTTAGTGTATACACATATATATATATTGTCGTACATAAAATAAGAAACAGGTTCGTGGCATGTTTTAATTTAGCAGAAAATTTCCAATGCAAGCATATAGTAGAAAAAAGAAAATTTTATAAATGCTAATTCACTTTTATTTTGTTTGGAAAATTTTATTCCTCCGACGACGCGAAAAAAATTATTTTTTATTTTTGTTTTTTCTTTGCAATTTTATATAAATAAACTCAAGGACATTGGAGATGAATTTAAATGCAGAAATAATGAATCTGGATTTTTTTCTGGATAATACGGTTTTATCATTGTCCATATCTATTAAATTATTTTTAGCCTATTAGTGTCTTTTTTTCCCTTATTCTTTCAAATCCACTGTTTCTTTTCGATTTATACGATTTTATTGTTATATTTATCTTCTATCTCTTATTCTACATACGCTGGGAAAAAAATTTATTTGATTCAAAATAATTGATTATACCTGTGTATTATTAAATAAATATTTATTATTAATAAATATTTATATTTATAAATATTTATATTTATAAATATTTATATTTATAAATATTTATATTTATAATTTATTTTTATAATTAATATTTATTATTTAGTGCGGATAAATATTTTTTTATTATCAATAAATGTATAAATGGAAAAATATTTATTTTCAACCAATTGATATTTTTTTTCTACCGAATAAACATTTATTTTTGTCGAATAAAAATTTATTTGCATCGAAGAAACATTTATATTTTTCAAATAAATATTTAATTCGCATCGAATAAACTTTTATTTTTATCAAATAAATATTTATTTGCGTCGAAAAATTTTTATTCATATTAATTAAATTTAATTTGCTGGAACAATGAAAATAATAATAAATTTGCAAATAAATATTTATTTGCAACGGACAATTTTTATTCATATTAATTAAATTTAATTTGATGGAACAATAAAAATAAATAAATTTGCAAATAAATATTTATTTGCATCGAATATTTTTTTATTCTAGTTATAATTAAATTCTATTTGCTTTAAAAACAAAAATGGAAAAAATTATTGATTCGAATAGAATTTATTTGATTTAAATAAAAATTATTTGTTTTAAATAAATACTTATTTCAATGGAAACAATATTTAAAGTAATTACATTATCATATTTTTACAAATAAATCTAAATAAATAAATATATAAACTAATTAATTAAAAAATAGAAAAATAGATAAATAGATAAATAGAAAAATAGAAAAATTGAAAAATAGAGAAATAGAAAAATAGAAAAATGGAAAAATAGAAAAATAGAAAAATAGAAAAATAGAAAAATAGAAAAATAGAAAAATAGAAAAATAGAAAAATAAAAAAATAGATAAATAGAAAAATAGAAAAATGAATAAATAAATAGATAAATAAACAAATTATGAAATATTAAAATAAATTTTCTTATTTCGAAACAACTCAATTTTCTATGTTTGCAATGCTCGTTGAATGTTCTGTCGTGATTTCATAAACTCAAAAGTCCAACTAATTTAAACTAATTTAAATTGTCATTTTATATATGAAGAGTAAAGAAAGTGGAATTAACAGAATGATGTACACAAGTTCGAAAGTAATTTTCCCTCCCATTCTTTCTATTGTCATAGAATGTAAAATAACAAACAACAAAAAAAAAAAAAAAAGAAAAAGAAACTGGTAGAAAATTGTATCATTCGTGAATGTAATTTTCAGATAACAAAAAAAGAAAAAGAAATCTACAAGTCTATTATTATTTGTCCCTTTAAGAAATTGGCGCAATTAAATTTTTTTCTTCAATTGTATACTCGCATATATTTATATATAGTTATCGTGGAGGGAAACTATATTATTGCGAATTGTCGATACGATTAGATGCAATCTTCATTAAAATATTAAAATTTTCGTGACATGAAGGATAACAAAATGAGAATGATTTTTTATTCATGTGAAATTTTATAAAGAAATGATTTTATTTATAAATATTTTATAGGGTATAAAATATTAAATACTATAGTACTATAGTATTTCATGGTATTTTTTTCTACTACAATTTTTTTTATTTATTTTACGTCTTTTATTTATTTAATTCTTTTTATTTAAATAATTATTTAATTTACTTCTTTTATTTTTTTCTTGCACTTATTTCTTATTTTTTTTTTGTATTTTTTGTATTTTTTCTATTTCTATATTTTTTCTATTTCTATATTTTTTCTTTTTCTATATTTTTTCTCTATATAGTATTTTGTAGGTTATAGTATTTTATAGTACTTTTTATTTTACACCATATTTTATTTTTTATTACATTTTTTTATTTTTTATTGCATTTATTTAATTTTTGTTTTATTTTTTTGTATTTTTGTATTATTTCCCTTCTATTTATAGTATTTTTTAGGGTATATAGTATTTTATAGTACTTTTTATTTTTTACTATTATTTATTTTTTCTTTTATTTTTCTTTTATATTTTTATTCTCTATTTTTTTTATTTTTTATTTTGTTGGAATTTGTTTTATTTTTTCTATTTCTATATTTTTTCTCTATATAGTATTTTTTAGGTTATAGTATTTTATAGTACTTTTTATTTTATACTATCATTTATTTTTTTCTTTTATTTTTATTTTATATTTTTATTCTCTATTTTGTTTTATTTTTTCTATTTCTATATTTTTTCTCCATATAGTATTTTTTTTAGGTTATAGTATTTTATAGTACTTTTTATTTTATACTACATTTTATTTTTTTATTGTATTTTTAAAAAATATTTTTTATGGTATTTATTTTATTTGTGTTGTCTTTCTTTTCTTGTATTTTTGTTTTATTTTTCTTCTATTTATAGTATTTTGTAGGGTTTATAGTATTTTATAGTACTTTTTATTTTACACTATTTTTTGTTTTTTTCTTTTCTTTTATTTTTTTTCTTTTATTTATTTTTTTTTTCTTTTCTTTTATTTTTTTTTCTTTTATTTTTATTTCTTTTCTTTTATTTTTTTTCTTTTATTTTTTTTTCTTTTCTTTTATTTTTTTCTTTTTATTTATTTTACTTTATTTTATATATTTTTTTGTTTTTTATTTTTTTCCCTAAGTATAAACATAGTTGCAAAACTGGCGTGCTCTACTGTATTGCAGCTATACAGCTACAATGTTGTTCCAATTTCCCTGACCGATTTCGATCTATTTCGTGTCCATTTGGCGTACGGTGTCATCGCTCGTGAGAACCACGTGGAAAAACAGTATACCGAGTAGACTGTTGTATTGATAACTATCGAGAAATTGGATCGAAATGAAAGTTAACGCGACACATTATCGCAAAGCACAAAGGGGGGGGGGGACACACGAGACAATTTTACAATTAACTTTAAAACCAATAAAAAAAAAAAATTGTTGACAAATTGACAAAAAAAAAAAAAAAATTACCAAACCGGAAAAAAACTTGCTTCTTTTATTTTGATTTTCTTTTCTTTTTTCTCTTCTGTTTCTCTCCATTTTCTTTGCTTCTTTCATCTCTTTTCTTTTTCGTTCCTATTTTTTTTCTTTTTCTCTCCTTTCTGTCTTTTTTATTTCTTTTCTGTTTAGTTTATTTTCCTATTTTTTCTGTTTCTTCTTTTTTCCTATTTTTTCTCTTTTTATTCTATTCTTTTTTAACTTTGCTGAAAAAAAAGAAAATAAAAAGAAAAATTTAAAGAAAAATAAACGAAGTAGAAAAGAAAAAAATGATGGAAAAAGAAATTTTTTCTTTTCTGCTTCGTTTATTTTTCTTTTCTTTTTTTTTTTTTTTTGATTTATAAGAGTGAAAGTAGCATAGCATGCGCTTTTTTTGTTGCGTAATAATGTATTTATGTTGATTTTCTGTCGAATCGAGTTGAAGCTTGGGAAGAGGTTCTCGCACTTGTTTCCTTCCTCTCGAGTCTCATGACCTGTAGTTATCTCACCGTGGATCCCACGGTGGTGGTTCCTTTCGTCCTTTGACCTTCCTCGACTTCCGATGGAAAAGAGAGAAAAGGATTCTCTGTAACTCCACCATCCTCACTGACCGATCACTTCATAGTTTTTTCACCCCTTTGAATTTGTTCCTTTTTGCCTTTTCAAATTTTTTTTTTCATTTTACTCTTCATTTACTGAAAATTCAATGTTTTTATAGTATTTCTATTTTAAAATTGTTGAATAAGTGCAAAATTATTCCAATATTGTTAAGATTGTTACAAGAAACGTGCCGAATTTTTTTTTCAAAATTTCAAACGTTGCGTGAGTGTCGTAGCTTAGTGGTTAGCGCGTTGGATTTAAGATCGTCTGTCCTAGGTTCGATTCCCCTTGTGTATTAATTTTTTCTAATTCATGGTTTTTCGTTTTTTCTCAATTCTATGAATTATAAAAAATAGTAAAAGAATAGTAACAAAAATAGTAGAAGAATAGTAAGAAAATAGTAAAAGAATAGTAACAAAAATAGTAAAAAATAGTAAAAAATAGTAGCAAAAATAGTAAAAGAATAGAAAAAAAGAGTAAAAAATAGTAAAAGAATAATAATAGTAAAAAAATAGTAACAGAATAGTAACAAGATAGTAAAAGAACAGTGAAAGAATAGTAAAAAATAGTAATCAAAAATAGTACCAAAAATAGTAAAAGAATAGAAAAAAAGAGTAAAAGAATAGTAAAAAAATAGTAAAAAAATACTAAATAAAATAGTAGGAAAAAAAACCCAGAAATTAATTCAAGAATGAAGAAAGCCATTTGGGAAAGTATATATGGAGACCTTGAATAAGTAAATGAGAATCGTGACGGATACGGAAGCTCTTCTTCGCGATCGCGGCGGTTTTTCTTTTGCCATGTTGCCCGCATATAACCTGTGAAATAAGGAAGGGGACAGCGCACTCGATCGGGGATAAGTCTTAATCTAAACTACAACCATTATACATTGTAGTTAACGTCCAAGTCTATAAGCACCTAAGACTCGAGTGTTTGTGTCCCCCAATGAAGATGCGCGACCCATGGAATCGTGTAGAAAGTAACCTGCACTCTCCCCCTCCCACACACAAAGAAACTACACGATTAATAGTCGCGTGGAAAATTCAATTTCATTGCCATGAAATTCTTTATTTTGTACGAAATAAATTTTTTTTATTTCTTTATTGTGTATAAATTTTATTTCTTTATTTTGTACAAAAATAGATTTTTTATTTCTTTATTTTTGTACATAATAATTTGTTCTTATACCCTTTTATTTGTGGCAAATTTTAACACTAATTTTTTGGTTTCTTTTCCTTTTTTTTTCTTTACGTTTTTTTTTCAAATTTTTCGTATCGTGTGCTTTATACTACTCAAGGTTGAGAATAATCCCCGAAGTGGAATTTGATATCCAATAAAATACCAAAGGCAAAACGATCATAAATCGAACAATAACGACTTAAACGATATAATTTGCGTTGATATATTTTTACACAAAAAAAAAAAAATAAAAAAAAAATAAAAAAAATGGAGAAAGAAAAAGTTTGGGAAGACTTGTGAGAATTGCATTACCTCTGTCGACAATAATAAACGATAATGCGATTCAAATAATGGAGTAAAGTGCAAGTCGATTTATGCTTTAAATTACGTCTATTTTTTCCTTTTTGTGTGAATATACATTTATATCTACACTATACACAATGATTATTATTCGTGCAAAATTCTAATAGATCAAAAGCTGGTTATTTCTTCTTTTGGTGCGCGCGAAAATTATTGTTCGCGAATCGAAGGTCATCATACTGCTAATGTGGATATAAATGTAAATTATATTATATAATTATATTATAAATTATAATATCGATTTCACCCTTTTAATTAATTGTTTCCTTACTTACTTTATACGCTTATTTAATTATTTAATTGTTTACTTATTTTTTATTTTGTTTAATTATTTATTTACAAACTTATTTAGTTAATTTTTTTGTTTATTAAATTCTGTACTTATTTATTTATTAACTTATTACATTTTTTCAATTATTCATCAATTTGTTTATCCAATTGTTTACTTATTCAATTATTTATTTGTTATTTCACAGGAATTCTATTATTTACAAAATCTTTATAAATTTCTTCGCAATAATTCAATTATTTTCATAAATAATAAAACTCATCGTAGAATTTCAATTATTTTTATTACAATTTTAAAGGAATTTCTCGAAAAATGTAATTATTCTTAAATTTTTTTTAAATTCAACAAAAAAAATTCAATTTCTTGAAAGAATTAAATTATTTTCAAAAATTTTAATGAAATTCTTTGAAAAATTCAATTATCTTCGCACGGATAATAAAATTATTTGCAGGAATTTAATTATATTCAGAAATTTTTATAAAATTCTTCGTAAGAATTTAGTCATCTAAAAAAAAATAATAAACTTCCCAAAAATTCAATTATTTTTAAAAATAATAAAATTCTTCTGAGGAATTCAATTATTTTTTACAAAATTAAATAAGATTCTTCTGAAGAATTCAATTATTTTTAAAAATAATAAAATTCTTCACAGGAATTCAATTATTTTTGACAAAATTTAATAATAATTCTTTGCAAAAATTCAATTATTTTCATAAATAATAAAATTCTTCTTAGAGATTCAATTATTTTTTGTAATTTTAATAATAATCAAGGCAAGAATTCAATTATTTTTGACAAAATTTTAAACTCATCGCAGGAATTCAATTATTTTCAGAAATTTTTATAAAATTCTTTGCAAGAATACAATTATTTAAAAAAAAATTAATAAACTTCCCAAGAATTTAATTATTTTTTACAAAATTTAATAAAAATCTTTGCAATAATTCAATTATTTTCATAAATTTTTAATTATTATAAATTATTATAAAACATGAAGAAAGCGATCACTCCGAGTCTTCGACTCGGAGCAATCACTATCTTCATGTTTTATAGCAAAAAATACTTTTATTAGTTGTTTAATAATTTAATTTCAAAAAGGTTAGAATTTGTAATTTTTGAATGTCTGAATTCCTGTGAAAAATAAAAATAATTAAATATTTATTTAAAAAAAAAATTATTAATGTTTTTGGATAATTTTACAATTAAAAAAATTCGTAAAAATGTTACGGAACTTTTTTTTTGAGTAAAATTTTTTCCTTTATTTTCTAAAAATTCAAAAATTTTCATTATCAATAACATCGACATTTGAAAGAATTTTAATTTAATAATTAAAAAAAATTGAATTTTACAAGCAATTTTACATGAAATCGATTTTTTATAGAATTTTATTTTTATAAATTGAAAAGAAATTGAATTTTTTTAAGAATTTTACAAAAAATTGAGTTTCGAAAGAATTTTAATTTCATAATTGAAAAATAATTGAATTTTACATACAATTTAACAAAAAAAAACCTAATTCCCAAAGTATTTTAATTGAATAAATAAATAATTAAATAATTTTTAAATAATTTTTAAGAAAAAATTTAAATTTTCCAAAAAATTTTTTCTGAAAAATTGGTTTTTCAATGAATTTTAATTTAATAATTAAAAAATTGAATTTCAGAACAAAATTTTCAATAACATCGATTTTTGAAAGCATTTTAATTTAATAATTGATGAAAATTGATTTTTACAAACGACTTTACATAAAAACAATTTTTTAAAGAATTTTAATTTAATAAATTTGAAAAATAATTGAATTTTTTAAGGATTTTTTTAAAAAATCGATTTTTTAAAGAATTTTAATTTTATAGTTGAGAAATAATTAAAATATTTCAAAAAACTTTTCTGAAAAATTTATTTTTCAAAGAATTTGAATTTAATAATTGAAAAATAATTTAATTTAAAAAAAAAAATTCCAAAAAGTCGGTTTTTGTAAACATTTTAATATAATGATTGAAAAATAATAGAATTTTAGAACAAAATTTTCAATAAATTTGACATTTGAAAGAATTTTAATTTTATAATTGAAAACAATTGAATTTTACAAACAACTTTACATAAAAACAATTTTTTAAAGAATTTTAATTTAATAAATTTGAAATATAATTGAATTTTTTAAGGATTTTCCAAAAAAATTGAGTTTTTAATTTCATAATTAAAAAAATATTAAATTTAACAAATAATTTTCTTAAAAAATCGATTTTTTGAAGAATTTTAATTTAATAGTTGAGAAATAATTGAAATTTCCAAAAATTAATTTCAAAAAGGTTTGAATTTAGAATTTTTGAATGTCTTGATTCCTGTGGAAAAATAATAATAATTAAATATTTATTTAAAAAGAAATTATTGATGTTTTTGAATAATTTTACAATTAAAGAAATTCGTAAAAATGTAACGGAACATTTTTTTTTTGAGTAAAATTTTTTCCTTTATTTTCTAAAAATTCAAAAATTTTCATTTTCATTGAAAATTTGTAATTGACAAATAGAATTTATGAACATTTGTTTCGTTTATTTAAAAAAAAAACTTTGAATTTTATTAAAACAATTATAAACTATTTATTTATTTATTTCATTTATTAATTTAAAAATATTTAAAGTTTTATTTTCACTTTTTTATTTTGTAATATTTTTTTTACCTCCGGGCGTTGGGGATCGAACCACTGCCCCCAAAAGTTCTACTCACTAATTCACGTGCCTTAGCGACTACGGCCATCGACAATTATTTAGTAGAATTTTATTAGTTTTCTTCTTTTATCATAAATTCATTGTTTTATTTTCTTTTTTTCGTATTTAATTTTTATTGAATGAAAGAATGAATAAGACGATTATTATAGTTAATTATTTATTTACTTATTTCTTTCTTTTCATTTAATTTTTTTATTTGTTTATCAATTTGTTTATTGATTACTTCACTTGCCTATTTATTTGTTTATTAATTTGTTTACCTGTTTATTTATTCACTTATTGAATTACATACTTGTTTATCTATTTTTCTCTTATTTTTATTTATTTGTCACTAACTTTATTTACTTATTTTCTCAATTATTTATTAACTTATTTTCTCGCTTATTCATTTACCTAACTGCCCAATTATTTATTCACTTATTCGATGAAGTTAATTATTTACCCACTTATTAAATATCTCGTTTGCTTATTAGTTTAGTTATTTACGTAATTATTTACTTATTTACTGTCGCGATCAATTTGTAAACAGGTTGTTTATATCGAAGATGAATAAAGCTTTAGCCGCAAAGAAAAAAGCATTATAGTCGCTCGAGTTGCCGATCTAGGGGCAAAAAAAGAAGTATTGAAAGCCGCATTTCCACGGTTCGTTATACTATAAGCCGCGACAACGGCGCGTCCTCGCGACTAGACTCAGAAATCAATAAATATTGCATGATCCCCATGATACTTGGGATAGATCAGCAGGAAGTATTGATTCATGATACTAACTTCTTCTTATTCTTTATCTTCTTCTCCTTTCTTCTTTTTCTTCGCCCCTTATCATTCTTCAAACGAAATAACTCTAAATTATATCAATTTTCTTTTTTTTATTTTATATTGAAAATAAATGTCTCATGTGTGCACCAGTGTTAAACGAACGAGTCACTAATTTACAAAGAAGCTTCTTTAAATCCTTAGTTAGGGGTGATAATAAATTTTCCCGTGATTACAAAATATTACTATAGTAATATTGGTATTTACAGGTCGTTTCTATTTGCTTCAATTTAATTCAAGATTCATATGCTTCAAATTTAATTGAACATTAATTGAACATAACTTTGATTTTATATGGTTACTACAATTAATAACACTAATAATAAAATAATAATAATAAATATATTAAATTTTTCCCTAAAATTATTTTTTTTCCTTCTTCAAATTTTTTCGATAAAATTTTACGATAAAATATAATTTGAAAAAAAATTTGAAGAAGAAAGAGAACTATTTTTCGAGAATTACTGATTTACGGGATTTTTAAAAACACACGTGGAGAATTAATTGAAAGAAATTGCTGAGAATTTACAGAGTTGGATCTTTTTTTTTTTTTGAATCTAACTCGATATAGGCTTTTATAACAGTAGAAAGTTGCTTCTTTTTATTTTTCAACTGAGACTTCTCTTGAAAGCCTCGATTTGAAACATACATCACATGCAATGCACGTCGAAGGCCACGCGACTTGCTACCTACAGGACACGTTTATCCACTGTGTGCACCTTTTCTTCTCTCTCCTCTCTTTCTCTCTCTCTCTCTCTCTCTCTTGTCATTCTTTTATTTCATTTCAGTTTCTTTTTTTAACATGAAACTTTGTGTCCTCACGTTGCTTCCTTCCATATCAAGGATCCCCCTTCCTAGAAATTTATTTCTTCCAAAGAATTTCTCGATATGTTACACTTTTTCATCATCTGCTTCTATATCGTTTGGATATGTTATTAATTAATGTGAAAAAGGTTTTTTTTCTTACTTCATTTTAAACGAAGGGAGATAATGAAATTTTTATGAAAATTAAATTTTGTTCTTTGTAAATACATTTTGTCTTGGAATTCAATTATTTAAAGCAGAATTTTCCTAATATTTAAAAAAAAAAATCAATTAGTTAAATAGATTTTTAAAAAATTCTTCGCAAGAATTCAATTATTTTTAAAAATAATAAAATTCTTCTCAAAAATTCAATTATTTTCTAAAAATTTTAATAAAATTCTTCGCAAGAATTCAAATTAAAAAAAAAAATATTAATAAACTTCCCAAGAATACAATTATTTTTATAAATAATAAAATTCTTCTCAGGAATTCAATTATCTTCTAAAAATTTTAATAAAAATCTTTCCCAAGAACTTAATTTTCCTTTAAAATTAATAAACTTTCCAAAAATTCAATTGCTTTTAAAAATAATAAAATTCTTCTCAGGAATTCAACTATTTTTTGGAATTTTAATAATAATCAAGGCAAGAATTCAATTATTTTTATAAATTTTAAAACTCATCGCAGAATTTCAATTATTTTATTACAATTTTAAATTAATTCCGCAAAAAATGCAATTTCATTTTTAATTATATTTCTTGCAAGAATTGAATTATTTTCAAAAATTTTAATGTAATTCTTCGAAAAATTCAATTATTTTCACGGATAATAAACTTATTCGCAGGAATTTAATTATATTCAGAAATTTTTATAAAATTCTTCGCAAGAATTCAGTTATCTAAAAAAAAATAATAAACTTCCCCAGAATTCAATTATTTTTTACAAAATTTGAAAAAATTCTTTGCAAAAATTCAATTATTTTTATAATTAATAAAATTCTTCTCAGGAATTCAATTATTTTCAGACGTTTTTATAACATTCTTCTGAAGAACTCAATTATTTAAAAAAAAATAATAAACTTGCCAAGAATTCAATTATTTTAAAAAAAATAAAATTCTTCTCAAGAATTCAATTTTATTTTTTACAAAGTTTAATAATATTCATTTGCAAAAATTCAATTATTTTTATAAATAATAAAATTCTTCTCAGGAATTCAATTATTTTTTACAAAATTTAATAATATTCATTTGTAAAAATTCAATTATTTTTACAAAATAATAAAATTCTTCTCAGGAATTCAATTATTTTCAAAAATTTTTATAAAATTCTTCTGAAGAACTCAATTATTTAAAAAAAAATAATTAGCTTGCCAAGAATTCAATTATTTAAAAAAAAATAAAATTCTTCTCAAGAATTCAATTTTATTTTTTACAAAGTTTAATAATATTCATTTGCAAAAATTCAATTATTTTTATGAATAATAAAATTCTTCTCAGGAATTCAATTATTTTCAAAAATTTTTATAAAATTCTTCTGAAGAACTCAATTATTTAAAAAAAAATAATAATAAACTTGCTAAGAATTTAATTATTTAAAAAAAAATAAAATTCTTCTCAAGAATTCAATTTTATTTTTTACAAAGTTTAATAATATTCATTTGCAAAAATTCAATTATTTTTATAAATAATAAAATTCTTCTCACCAGGAATTCAATTATTTTAAAAAAATTTTTAAAAAATTCTTCGGAAGAATTCAATGATTTAAAAAAAATAATAAACTTCCCAAGAATTCAATTATTTTTAGAAATAATAAAATTCTTCTCAACAATTAAATTATTTTTTACAAAATTTAATAAAATTCTTCGCAAAAATTCAATTATTTTTATAAATTTTAAAACTTATGATAGGATTTTAATTATTTTTAATATAATTTTAACTAAATTTCGCTAATAACGAAATTATTCCTAAAAATTTGAATAAAAATTCTTGATAAAATTAAATTATTCACAAAAATTTTATTTTTGAAAATTCTTGAAAATAAATTTAATTATTATTAAAAATTTTAATGAAATTCTTCGTAAAATTTCAATTTTTTTAAAAAATGTTGATAAAGTTCTTTATAAGATTTTAAATTTAAGCAATTTAATAATTAATTTAATTTTTAATTAATTTAATTAATTTAATTCAATTAATTATTTATTTTTGTATTTAAATAATTTCATTCTCGTAAAACTTTCTAATAAAAATTGATTTTTTTGTTTTTTCTAATTTTTTTTTTTTATTTTTTATTTCTACAAATTTTTTTTTCTTTTTTTAACTTCTCTAATTTTTATTTCTTTCTTTTTTGTCTAATTTAATTATATTCTTTTATTACATAAATTTATTAACAACAATGACAAATGAATTTTTTTTTCTCAATTTTCTAGTGTAAAGAAATTTGTTCATCGCATTGAAATTATATAAAAATTTGAAAACGTGGATTTGTTTGTAGAAAATTTTCTTTCTGAAACAATTAATCTTCCTTCGGATCGTAAATTAAGTGCGCGTGAAATGTAGAAAATTCGAAAAGACACAATTTCTTCGAACATTTCCGAAACTTGATATCCATTCAGGTATATAGAGTCTCTTTGAGAGGTTAAATAACACGATAATCTCTTGAGTCTTCGTAATCGGATTAAGCACACACATGTCTTTTAAGTGAAAGAAAAAAAAATGAAAAGAAAGAAAACAAAATTTTTCTCTTTTTCTTCAAAGTAAAAGTTCCTTCTCTCTCGAACATTTTTTTTCTCCTTCAATCTCACATGTTACAATTTATAAAGAACTTTTTCTTTATTCAAATTTTTCCATTCTTTAAAAAAAAAATTAACTTCGTATATTTTAACCCAAAAGAATGGGAAAAAAAAATTTTATTTCAAAAAACCGTCAATTGACGGTTTTTTGAAATAAAATTTCTTCGAGGTAAACGAGGTAAATTGTCATCAGGGGTAAATATGAAAAGGGAGAATTTTTTTTAATGTGTAACATTTATCGACGAACACGGAAATTGTTTTTAATTTTTCTCTTCTGAAATAAATGGGGATATTTTCCGCATTTTCAGTTTGTTGTATGGAAAACAAATTCTCAAGTCAATGTTGAGGATAAAAATAATTGAGAATATTAGAACGTCAATATGTTAAATGTGGTGTTTAACCAGTATATATGTATACCTCGTTGGCCTATATTGGTTGGAAATAAATTGGCATTTTTCTTTTTCGTAACTTGACACGAATGGGATTTCGTGATCAGTGCTATGAACTCTAACCAGAGTAAAGTAGCAAAAGATAGATCGTGCTGGTAATTAAGTCGTACCAGTGTGCAAGGCTAATTAGGCGAAAGTGCACGCGGTACGCGTGGATAAACGTGATGCTCTTGGAGTCTCAAGAAATCTTATTGGGTCCTATATATACACACGTGTATTTATATGTAGACGAATATATATGTAGTACATAGTAGTACCATATAGTATAGTAGTACTATATGTATACAATATTCGTTAAATAATAAAAAAAAAATCTATACAGTAGTAGTACTATATAGTTGTTGTGCTAGATGGTCTATATTGGAAAACAAACACGTATGCATTATGTATGTATATATCTAGTTAATCACCTACACTAGAAATGTTTTCTCCGCTCCAAGTGTCCATTAACCATCGAGAGACTTGTTGTATAGATTGTCAACATTGTGGCACGTATACTAAAAAGAAAAAAATTAGAAGAAAAAATTCCCCTCGAGTCAATTAAATTTACTCTTATCGAGAATGTATCCAGTGCTAAAAGTACAATTGGCGTTAGATTTCATCAAATTTCAGAGTCTCTTCTTTTTCTTCCTTCTTTTCCCTTTTTCTTTTTTCCTTTTTTCGAAAATCCTTTCCTATTTTCTTTGGCTTTCTATTTCTCTTTCTTTAATTTATGGCTTCGACTTTATAAATACCTTTGATGTCAGCTAAATTCTTAAAAATTCTTAAGAACAAATCAACGCCCGTTGATATGAACTTGTTTCAATTGTTAAAATAATAAAATCGTTTTGGAGCTTATTTCAATAGGATCTCTATTCAATTGTCAATTAATTAATTAATTAATTAGTTAATTAATTAATTAATTAATTAACTGTTATCTATAATAATCGTCTTATTCATTCTTTCATTCTGTCTACACCTGAAGTTAGTTTTTGTGTATTCTTTCGTTTTTTTTCTTTAAAAAAAATTTGTTTTGACAAATATCGAAAATATGCAGGTATTTTCCCATGATTCACAATAAAATAATATTAGAAATTAGAAAATTTAAAAAAAATGATTAACAAATGAAAAATTTACCCATTTTGTTTATTATATGCTTTTTTTTATAACAAATTTCGTTTGACTGATCTAAATTATGCAAATTTTACTCTTCTTTATTTATAAAAAATAGAAAATTTGTTAAAAAATTATGATTAAGATATTTCTTAATCATAATTTTAAAATGGGTATTTATTTACTATTGTAAATAAATACCCATTTTATGCATAATTTTTATTTCTCAATAACAATATTGTTCACAAACTCATTCTTTTATTTTGGGAAAAAAAACATTACATATTCCCGTTTCTTAATATTTTTGGAGAAAATTTTCAATTTTCATAAGGGAATAATTCTTATTTCAATTTTTTAATTACAATTGTTTTAATAAAATTCAAAGTCTTTTTAAAAATAGACGAATCAAATGTTTATAAATTCTATTTGTCAATTACAAATTTCATTGAAAATGAATATTTTTGAATTTTTAGAAAATAAAGGAAAAAATTTTACTCAAAAAAAAAATGTTCCGTTACATTTTTACGAATTTCTTTAATTGTAAAATTATTTAAAAACATCAATAATTTCTTTTTTAAATAAATATTTAATTATTATTATTTTTCCACAGGAATTAAGACATTCAAAAATTCCAAATTCAAACCTTTTTGAAATTAATTTTGGGAAATTTCAATTATTTCTCAACTATTAAATTAAAATTCTCCAAAAAATCGATTTTTTAAGAAAATTATTTATAAAATTCAATTATTTTTCAAATATGAAATTAAAAATCTTTCAAGACTCAATTTTTTTGAAAATTATTTAAAAAATTCAATTTCTTTTCAATTTATTAAATTAAAATTCTTTAAAAAATCAATTTCTTGTAAAATTTGTAGTAAAATTCAATTGTTTTCAATTATTAAATTAAAATTCTTTTAAATGTCAATTTTATTGACATTTATTATTTATTTATTTTTTTGTTCTAAAATTCTATTACTTTTCAATCATTATATTAAAATGTTTACAAAAACCGACTTTTTAGAATTTTTTTTTAAATTAAATTATTTTTCAATTATTAAATTCAAATTCTTTGAAAAATAAATTTTTCAGAAAAATTTTTTCGAATATTTCACTTATTTCTCAACTATTAAATTAAAATTCTTCAAAAAATCGATTTTTTAAGAAAATTATTCGTTAAATTTAATTATTTTTCAATTATGAAATTAAAAATCTTTCAAGACTCAATTTTTTGGAAAATTCTTAAAAAATTCTATTATTTTTCAAATTTATTAAATTAAAATTCTTTAAAAAATCATTTTTATGTAAAGTTGTTTGTAAAATTCATTTTTTTTCAATTATTAAATTAAAATGCTTTTAAAAATCGATGTTATTGGAAATTTTGTTTTGAAATTCAATTTTTCAATTATTAAATTAAAATTCATTGAAAAACCAATTTTTCAGAAAAAATTTTTGGAAAATTTTAATTTTTTCTCAACTATTCAATTAAAATACATTGGAAATTCAATTTTTGTTAAATTGTATGTAAAATTCAATTATTTTTCAATTATGAAATTAAAATTCTTTCGAAACTCAATTTTTTGTAAAATTCTTTAAAAAATTCAGTTTCTTTTCAATTTATAAAAATAAAATTCTTTAAGAAATCGATTTCATGTAAAATTGCTTGTAAAATTCAATTTTTTTCAATTATTAAATTAAAATTCTTTCAAATGTCGATTTTATTAAAAATGAAAATTTTTGAATTTTTATAAAATAAAGGAAAAAATTTTACTCAAAAAAAAAAATGTTCCGTTACATTTTTACGAATTTCTTTAATTGTAAAATTATTCAAAAACATCAATAATTTCTTAATTAAATTTTTGTGAAGAATTTTGATAACATTTTGAAGAATAATTGAATTTTTGATGGATTTATTTTCGATTGTATAAAAAATAATTGAATGTTTACCAAGAATTTTATTATTTATTAAAATAATTGAATTTTTGCAATGAATTTTATTAAAAATTTTTTTAAATAATTGAATTTTTCTATGAAGAATTTTTTTATTTGTGTAAATAATTGAATTCTTGCAAAGAATTTTAACCAAATCTTTTTTCAGAAATTATATATTTCAAAAAATGTTAGGAAGATTCTGTTTTAAATAATTGAATTCCTGAAAAAAATTTTATTATTTATGAAAATAATTGAATTGGATATTGAAAAGAAACTTATAAATAATTTGTAAATAATTGAATTCCTGTGAAATTTTTATTATTTATGAAAATAATTAAATGTTTGCGTAGAATTATTAGTAAAAATTGTTTCAACTAATTAAATTCTTTTAGGAATTTTTATGAAAATAGTAGATATTATAAATCATTGAATATTGAGGAAAATTTTTGAAACTAATTGAAATTTTGACAAGAATTTTATTAAAATTTTTGAATTTTGAAGAAGAATTAAATTATTTCTAAAGATAATTGAAATTTTGACGAGAATTTTTTTTTTATATTATTTTTTTGAAAAATGTATCAAAATTCCAAAGACTTGCAATTTTTTTTTTTTTTTTTGACAAAATGAAAAAGGGAAAAAAGAGAAGAAAGCAAGGAAGGAAAATGGCAGTTGCTTAAAACTTTTCGACTTGATATATTTGGTTCGCGTAATAAATACATCAACGCGCGTCACGTACGTACTTATTTTCTTCACCGTATTGTACTCTATTTTACACCGTTGCTTCGGTAAGGTTCGGTAAGGGGTAGGAAGGATCCGTAAATTACAGACACGAAGGTCAGGGTAAATTTACGTAGCAAGCAGTAAACATCAAAGAGGGTATCATAAATTATTAAAAAGAAAATAACAATAAAACAAAAAAATCAGTGGCTCGGTAGAAATCATCTAATAGACGTTTTGCTTCTCTCTCTTTTTCTCTTTCTTTCTCTCTCTTATTCTCTTTTTCTCTTTCTTTCTCTCTCTTTTTCTCTTTTTTTCTCTTTCTCTCTTTTTCTCTCTTATTCTCTCTTTCTCTCTTTTTCTCTCTTTCTCTCTTTTTCTCTCTTTTTCTCTCTTATTCTCTCTTTCTCTCTTTTTCTCTCTTTCTCTCTTTTTCTCTCTTTTTCTCTCTTTCTCTCTGTTAGATACGGGATAGACGCCCTGCCAATATAACTGGGGACGATATGGTAACAAATTCAAAACAAGATAATATTTGATGAATAGTTAATTAATCACAATTTATTTAGCCAAAAAACAAGTAAACACAATTAGTTAAGTGGAAAACGAAGATAATACACAATTCCGGTAAAAATAATAGTAATACACGATTTCGGTATAAACAAAGATAACGCACAGATTCAACTACATTCGGCACTCGTCGCCCGGAGCCTTTCGTGAAGGGGCCACCCGCTTCACCCCTGCGCTACCTGCGCCCAGGATATTCTGGCAGGTCCCCCTCTTCACTCCAAATCGACGACCTCCCACCACTATAGCAAAACCTCACAATTTATTGTAATGAGAGGTGATGTATTTAACATTACTTAATATTCGATATTAAATTAGTTTTTTGTTGTTTACAACTATTGTCACTTCTATTCAACTATTCACTTCTATCGATAGTATAATCACGAAATATTTA
Source organism: Leptopilina syphax (assembly GCA_032872505.1). NCBI lineage: Eukaryota > Metazoa > Arthropoda > Insecta > Hymenoptera > Figitidae > Leptopilina > Leptopilina syphax. The sequence goes on along the minus strand of CM065476.1, from coordinate 6,150,168 downwards.
CGAAGGTTTATTGTTTCTTTCACTCGCGACACTACCACGTTCCATCAGGCGAAATTTTCTACTGACTTCGGGTCATTGCCCTTTTTCAGGCCCGCCCTACCTCCGGTATAGAAACTGTTCTCCCACTTTTCGCACTTAACGCTCTCCTCGGTGTTCTCGCTCTTTCGCGCCGACGCCATCGAAATTTTCCTATGTCTATGATCTCGATCGACAACATCCTCCCCCCGTATGAGATTATCGCATCTCATTCATTGTTATTTTTTTGGAACCAAAACTATGAGTTTTGCCGCTGATCTCTTAAGAGCTCTGTCCCGCACTCGTACTTCCACAACTCGAACTCGACCGTCTTTTCCCGGATATGTTTTTGTGATCACGCCCTTGGGCCAGGTGTTTCGAGGGAGAGTAGAGTCCACGATAAGGACCACGTCACCCTCTGACAAGGGTCTCACTTCTTGCGTCCAGCACTTTCTCACGACTAGCGATGGTAAATATTCTTTTATCCAACGGGACCAAAACATGTCTGCTAATCGTTGAGATTGACGCCAAGTCTTTCTTGAATATAAATCGGTATCAGTAAATTGCCCTGGTGAAGTAACACCTGATGATGATCCAAGAAGAAAGTGGTTCGGAGTAAGCGCTTCCGCATCACGATGATCTATCGAAACTCTAGTTAGGGGACGGCTGTTGATGACGTGTTCCGCTTCCACAAGCAAGGTCGCCAGTATTTCTTCGCGGGGGGCCCTTTCTTTCAATGTCGACGCTAGTGCTATTTTGACGCTCCTCACCAATCTTTCCCAGCTCCCCCCCATATGGGGAGTGGAAGGGGGTATGAACCTCCATTTTATTCCACGGTTCACCAATTCACAGGCTATTTGGTCTTGATCGATTTCTCGGAGGGCGTTCTGTAATTCTGTATTCATTCCTACGAGATTCGTCCCGTTATCGGAATGGATTTCGGTCGGGACACCACGACGTCCCATCATTCGTCTCAAACACATAATTGCCGAACTTGTGGTTAGCGATGGCGCTATTTCAATGTGAATAGCCCTAGTCGTTAGGCAAGTTATTAGAACTCCCCATCGTTTTTCCTGTCGTCTACCGACTGTCACCATCATGGGACCAAAATAGTCCATTCCGCAGTATGTGAAGGGTCTCTTATGATGTCCGAGTCTCGCGAGAGGCAGATCACCCATTCGTGGAATTAGGGGTTTTGCCCGTTGGTTTCTACACCATTGACATTGCATTGATACTGTCGTCACTGTTGGCCTGAGTTTTACGATCCAATACTTTTGCTTAATCTCGTTAATCACTGTCTCAGGTGTTCCGTGTCCCACTCGTTCGTGGTATTGATGAACAAGCATTTTAGTGAATCGATTCTTTCCGTTTAATATTATAGGATTTTTAAGTTGGAGAGGTACATCCTCGGTTTCATCTATTCTGCCGTCTACTCTTAGGATTCCCTCATCATCGAGCATCGGGGTTAGTTTGTGGATTTTACTATCTCTAGTTATGAGGTTTCCTTTTTGAATTGCTTTTATTTCTTCTCCAAAGTCTTCGCGCTGAACTTTTTTGATCCAGACTAGTTCAGCTTTTTTCAGGAGTTCCGGCGTCAATGTGGTTTCCTTTATTCCCTTCCACCGGTCGATTGACAGTAAAATTAGTGCGGTGGTGCGTATCAAACGGAGAAACTTCGACATGCGGTTCAAATCTGGGAGACTTGTCGTCACTGATACAGTAGTCGCAACAAAACCTTTTTTAAATTCTTTTTTAGGTAGCCTTTCTATTTCCAGGGTCGGTTGACTTGGCCATCGCCTTTCATCTAATCCTAAATAATCTGGCCCTCGTATCCATCTTTCCATATGACGATCTATATTGCCGTTGTTCCTAGTTGCATCATCTGCTGGGTTTTTATTGGATGGGACCCACATCCATTCCCCTTTGTTGGATAGTTCGTCGATCTCGCCTAAGCGGTTTGCAACAAACACTTGGTATTTTAACGGGTCAGATTTAATCCAGCTTAGTACTGTGCGCGAATCAGTCCACATAAAAGTTCGGTCGATTTTAATTTCATATTCTTCGGTGATGGTTTTCCTCAATCTGCTTGCTACCAGTGCTCCTTGTAGTTCCATCCGGGGAATCGACATAGGTTTGAGAGGGGCCACTCTAGCCTTTCCCGCTACGAAAGACAGTTGGATGCTTCCGTCACTTCTTATCCCCCGAAAGTATGCAACGGCTGAGTAAGCTTTCTCGCTTGCGTCACTGTAAACGTGAAGTTCTATGGTCTCTGGGAGTGAAGTTCCGGGGAAATGGGCTCGAGGAATTGCGTATTGTTCTGCTTTTTCCAGGTCTCTAGTCCACTCGACCCATTCTTCCATTTCCGTAGCCTCTAGTTTCTCGTCCCACTTCACGCGACTACGACAAACTTTTTGCATCAACATTCTGCTTCTTACCGTGAGTGGCAGGAGGATACCCAGGGGATCGTATACACTCATAATAACCCTTAACATCTCTCGCTTTGTCAGTTCTCGTGTTCCGTCGATCAAATCTTGTGGGATTCTCTTGAAGCTCTTGTTGAAAGAGATTTCATCAGTAAACGGTTTCCATTGGATTCCCAAGGCCATTTCCATGTAGTTTTCGTTTGCGGCCAGCTCGATAGACTCTTGGCGTCTCGATTCCATTGGTAATCGTGTCAACAATTCTTGACTATTACTACTCCATCCTGTTATTTCGAACCCTCCGTTTTTATGTATTAATTCTACCTCTTTGATCCTGTTGATTCCTTCCTCCACTGTGTCCACACTGTCGAGGTAGTCATCTACATAGTGTTTTGTTTTAATAGCTTTCACAGCCTGAGGATATTCATTTTCAAATTCTTTTGCGTTTGCATTCATCACATGATTGGCTGAACGGGGTGAACTCGTAGATCCGAACAACATCGATGTCATCACATAGGTGTCTGGTTCTCTTGTGCGATCCATTCCTCGCCATAGAAATTGTTGTGCCCACTGATCTTCCTTTCGTATTTTTACCTGCAGGAACATTTCTCTAATATCCCCTATAAAAGCTACCGCTCTTTGTCTAAATCGAAAGAGTATACCAAGTAGTGGGCTCACCATATCTTGTCCGGCGAGTAGATTAGCGTTTAGTGACGTTCCGAAGTGTTCTGCTGATGCATCAAATACGATCTTAATCTTATCTGGTTTGTTAATATTTATCCTTCCAAAATGTGGCAAATACCATTCTCGATTCGGTGACATTTCGCTTTTTTTCGATTTTACGGCAATATTCTGAGTCAATCAGATGTTGTATTTTCTCACAATATCTTGTTGCGTATTTCGGATCTTTATCCATTTTACGTTCTAGGGAATAAAGCCGTTGTAGTCCTTGTTCTCGGTTGTTCGGCATTTTAACCGTATCATGTGCCCAGAGTAATCCGACTTCCCATCGATTTCCAATTCGACGGGCCGTGTTCTTAAGTAATATTTCGACTCTTTGTTCCGATTTATTTTTTCTATCGAAGTTGGTTATTCCCAGTCCATCTAAATTGTACGCACCTTTCACTAGTTCATATAATTCGCTGTCCGATATTTTGTTATTCTCATTCTTGTCGGTTCTCATAATCGTCAAGGTGTAGTCCCTAGAAGTTTTTAGAGGTAATCGTCCGTGTACAACCCAACCTAGTTTCGTTAACGATATTGCTGGCAGGTTGCATGTGATGGAGTGTGTCTGAGTAGCGATGATTAGATTCCAATTGTCTTGTCCAATCAACAGTTTAGGTTGGATATTCTCGTACGGTTCAACGGGGTGTCCTGTAATATGAGGGTATATTTTCATTTCTTTTTCTCTGAATGATTGTGTCGGCAGCGTCAGGTTTCTTATTGTGTGTACATTAGACAAGTCATGTGTGACGGTACTATCCACCGCACTGATCCGAAGATCTACTTTTTCACTGAGGCAGTCCGTAAGTCCCACATCTCCTACACAAATTATTTCTATCGGTTCTACGCGTCCTTTTAATCCAATCAGTCTAGCTAAGTTTGAATCCATCAATGTTACGGTCGATCCTTCGTCCATGAGAGCATATTCAACTACACTTTTGGATGATCCATACAGACGTATTGGTAATATTTTTAATAGGACTTTCTCGGTAACTGCTAGTCAAGAGTTGGATTGTCCATCTTGTGATAAACTTTTCCCTTGAGGCGAGGCTGAGGTGGTCTGTTTTCTTAAATGGTTCACACGCCGTCCGTGTAATAGTGTGTGGTGGGTTCCCGAGCAATTTTCTATCCCACATCCTTTTTCTCCGCACTTGTTCTGTCTATGATCACTACTATTTAAACATCTAAAGCACACTCGCGTTTGTCTTGCCCAGTCCCATCGTTCAGATAATGTCAGTCTATTAAATTCTTCACACTCGCCCGTACGATGTGAGGATGTATCACAATACTTGCAGTCGGAATGTAACTTTGATTTTTTTGCCTCAGGTTCTTTGTCTCCACCTTCTACAATAGTGGCATGTACTCTTTGGACATTACCACCTTTTAGGTGTGTTGTGGACCCTTTTCCTTGATATCGTCTCTTTTGTTTATCGTCCTTTTCACTACGTTGTGGTAGTTTCAGTGGAGCTGTCGCCAGTGTTCCTGCTCTGCTCGCTATCTCCGCTTCGAAGAACAGGAACTTTGATAACGTAACCAGTGCTGGTTCATTCGGACTTCCATGTTCATGCAGGTACCTATTGTAGTTATGAATCATACCTGTGGAGATTCGCTGGGTGATTTCTCTTATAAGTTCCGGACTATGCAAATATCCGATGTGATTTGTAGCCTCGAGCGCAGCTACCACATTCTTCACCGAGGTAGCAAAGGAAATAAACTCTGCTCCCACACCGTAGGTTTTAGGTAGTGACTGTATACTTGTTACTATTCGGTTAGCAACTGCTTGTGGGTTTCCGAAACGCAACTGCAGTAAATCCATAATTTGCTTCGTGTCATTTGCCGTAACCATTAGGGAGGCTACTGCATCTTTCGCTTCCCCTTTTAGACATTCCTGGAGCCGTAGCATGTTCTCCTGTTCGTTGAAGCCTATTCTCCTTGTGCTTTCTTCAAATGCTCGTTTGAAGCTCGGCCACTCCAGTACATCACCTTCGAAGGAGGGTAGGTTTTTCCCTACTGTCATACGTCTGATAAGGCCTTGTGCAGCACCATCGGAGAGAGGTGTATCACGTGTTTCTCTTATAGTTTTAACCATCTCTTGGACGAGTTCCTGAATCTCGCTCTTTCCGGATCTTGTCCGTTCGATTTTGTCTTGTTCCAATGTATTTTGTTCATTGTTTCTCATTGGTGCATGGAAAGAACGTTGGATCCATTCATTTACAGAGGCATTTCGGTTTTCTTCACTATCGGCATCATCAAGGTCGCGAACAGAACTTGCGTCGTTGATGTTATTCAAATCCGCAGCTAGTTCTTCATCTATCATCTGCAGCTCCAATTTTTCTTGTTCCTTTAATGCCTTGATGCGAATTTCGTATTTTTTTCTAGTTGCTTCTACTTCGAGGTCTCTTTTTCTTTTTCGAGAGGTCGATGCATTGCTGATTGATCCATGAGAGACATTCACATGGGAAGATGGACCTGGTTCACTATAGGTGATCGATGTGGAATTTGTATTTATGGGACGACCCGACGCGCGTAAAATAATCGAACCGGAATCCATCCCGACGCGGGACTCAAAATGGCGACGAACGACCGGAACGGATCTCGAATCACTAGCGCGATCTCTTGAAACACGATTGCCCTCGATGTAGGACCTTGTAGCGCGATTGTTGATTAAATCTGGAACACTCCCGATGTGAGACTCCAAACCACGACGGATGGTTGAGTCAGAGTCACCCCCGCGGGACTCGCGGTCGCGGCGAAGGGTAGAATTAGATCCAATTGTCACGTATGAGTTGTTATCGGACATTCTTCCTGATTCACGATTATTATCCTCGTCACTTGATAGAATGGCCTCGGTACTGCTGCTGCCGCCAAGGTCTCTTGTAAAATTATCTCTCGTTCTGGACATACTTTATGTCGTTTTGTTGTAGGGGATTAGCAGGGGGTCATTTACACAAGAAATTTCCTTTCTTTATACCCGGCGCCTCCACCATTGTTAGATACGGGATAGACGCCCTGCCAATATAACTGGGGACGATATGGTAACAAATTCAAAACAAGATAATATTTGATGAATAGTTAATTAATCACAATTTATTTAGCCAAAAAACAAGTAAACACAATTAGTTAAGTGGAAAACGAAGATAATACACAATTCCGGTAAAAATAATAGTAATACACGATTTCGGTATAAACAAAGATAACGCACAGATTCAACTACATTCGGCACTCGTCGCCCGGAGCCTTTCGTGAAGGGGCCACCCGCTTCACCCCTGCGCTACCTGCGCCCAGGATATTCTGGCAGGTCCCCCTCTTCACTCCAAATCGACGACCTCCCACCACTATAGCAAAACCTCACAATTTATTGTAATGAGAGGTGATGTATTTAACATTACTTAATATTCGATATTAAATTAGTTTTTTGTTGTTTACAACTATTGTCACTTCTATTCAACTATTCACTTCTATCGATAGTATAATCACGAAATATTTACGAAGGTTTATTGTTTCTTTCACTCGCGACACTACCACGTTCCATCAGGCGAAATTTTCTACTGACTTCGGGTCATTGCCCTTTTTCAGGCCCGCCCTACCTCCGGTATAGAAACTGTTCTCCCACTTTTCGCACTTAACGCTCTCCTCGGTGTTCTCGCTCTTTCGCGCCGACGCCATCGAAATTTTCCTATGTCTATGATCTCGATCGACAACACTCTCTTTTTCTCTCTTTCTTTCTCTTTTTCTCTTTCTTTCTCTCTCTTTTTCTCTTTTTTTCTCTTTCTCTCTTTTTCTCTCTTATTCTTTCTTTCTCTCTCTTTTTCTCTTTCTTTCTCTCTCTCTCTCTCTTATTCTCTCTTTCTTTCTCTCTCTTTGTTTCTTTCTCTCTCTCTTTTCCTTTTTTTCTTTTTTCTTTTTTCTTTCCAAAGAGAAGATTTCACTGAATGATTGCAGTGCACAAAACCGCTAAATTACTTTTTCCCGCCGCAAAACTTGACCTAAGACTATAAACTCCCCCCCCCCCTCTCTTTGGTATGAATAATCGAATGCAAGATTTGCCAGCTGCATATATTGGTTATAGAAAATAAAATCCCGGCAGCTGGATATACAGAGAAAGAGAGAACCGTCGATGACACTCGGTTATATTGCAGTCATCATACTACGTGTGGGTTTTATATTATGTGGGCACTTGTGGGGACTCTGAAAATAAAGGTGAAAGATATATGTATATATTTTATTTACGCGTATAGAAAATGCAAACAAATACTTGTCTAAATTTCTCATTCAGCCTTTTGGCAAACATTTTTCGAGCGCTGTGTGTTTCGTAAGAATAATAATAAAAAAGAGGGTGGAAAAAATTGTAATAAGTCTTTTCTCATTGTATAGACACACTTAGAGTTTTTTTTTTTCTTTAAAAAAAGACAAACTCTCGACATTGAATAATGAAAAAAGTATGTTTGACAATTTTTATTCTCAAAAATAGTTTTAGTTTTTCTTTGAATGGGAACTTAATTCACAATTTTCTTGAGTAATAAATTTATTATTTTTTTCGGTTTGGAAGAATTGACTCTCTTTTTCGAGGGGGAAAAAAAAATACCCTCTTCAATTATTTTTTCAATGAATCTTGTGGTGGACGAAACAAATGATTTTCTTTTTCTTTTTTCTGTATTTCTTTTTCTTTCAACATTTTTTTTTCCCTCTGTTTTTTTCTTCTTTCTGTCTTTTTCTTTTCTCTGTATTTTTCTTCTTTCTATATTTTTTCTCCTTTCTGTAGTTTTTCTTTTCTCTGTATTTTTCTTCTTTCTGTATTTTTTCTCCTTTCTGTAGTTTTTCTTTTCTCTGTATTTTTCTTCTTTCTGTATTTTTTCTCCTTTCTGTAGTTTTTCTTTTCTTTGCATTTTTCTTCTTTCTGTATTTTTTCTCCTTTCAGTAGTTTTTCTTTTCTCTGTATTTTTCTTCTTTCTCTATTTTTTCTCCTTTCTGTATTTTTTCTCCTTTCTTTATTTTTTTCGCCTACTAAATAATTTATTTAATAAATAAAATATATTTAATAAATAAAAATTGTATTCAATAGAATTAATATTTTTGTTTTTCGACCAATTAATCAAATTACTCATTAATTAATTTCATTTATATTCTTATTCGAAATAAATAGAATTTATTCGAAGAAAAAAAAGTAAAAATAATGTTTTTGCTCGTTTGTTAACATGAAAGTATTAATTAATAATATTAATAATAATAAATAAATAAATTAATTAATTAATTAATTAATTAATATATAGAAAAATTTTAGAATAATTATTATAATACTGAGAAAAATGACTGTAAGTAATTGAAAAAAAGAAACTTTTGATAAATATTGTGTGAAAATAGCATTTCATTTCATGAAGTGTGCGTGAAAATAATAAATGATTCTGTTCGCAGCACTTCCTAAAGGATATTTATCATTTATTCAAGTACTTGGACTTTATAAACAAGGACCCGTTACACCAGTGACATTCTCTCTATTTAATAAAAAGCACTTTTCCTTATCAAAGTGACAAATAATGTTGTTAATATTGATCACTCAATTCAGTTATTACTGTAAAATAACAGTTTCGAGAAACTTGTCTTTCTTTCAACTGTCTTATTGATAATTTTCTTTTTTCAAAACTGGTCCATTTGCCTAAAAAAAAAACAGAATTTAAAAAATAAAAAAAAAACTTCCTACCCTTATATAAATAAATTTTTTTTAATATAAAAAATAATTTTACAACAAAATACTAAAAATTCTGTGGAACTAATTTTTTTCTAAAGTTCAATTGCTGATTTTATTTCGAAATTTAAGGATATCAAATTCAGACAAAAAGCGAATCAAAAGTGTTGCGAAGCAATATTTTGATTCGATTTTTTGTCTTAATTTGATATCCTGAGAAAAAATTCCTAAAATAAATAATTTAAGAAGCGGAAAAAAAACAGAAAGTATATAAATACAGAGAGAAAAGAAAAAAAAAGACAGAACGAAGAAAAAATAGAGAAAAAAAGAATCTTTTTTATTTTCTTTTTTCTTTCTTTATTCAAAAAGAAAGAAATTTACGAGGGAAAAAGACAAGCATATGTAATCAGATTGAATAGTTTTCAATTGCTTTAAAGTTTTGTAATTTATATATCTAGAGGCGTCGTCGTTGTCGGCGTCGCAAATATGCGTGAAAGTTGCGACAGTTTCGGGATTTATTAAAATATAGCTACGTTTCAAGATAAATATATATAGGAAGGAAATAAAATTTCAATTCAACTTTGATAATTTTTTTAGCTCTTTTAAAATTATCTGAATATTTCGCATGGGTAAATTGATTAAACATTTACAAGAATTACAATCTGATTATAAATTTAGCATCGGTGCGATATGTAAATTTTCTGAATACTTCAAAGTCCTATCGAGAGATACATAGTGAGAATGAAAGTTGTTGATCTAAATAACTGAAATTCTTTTTCTAAGGTAAATAATACGAAAAAATTAATTTTTTGAAAAGATTTTCTTTCTGCCTTTTTTTTCTTTCTGTTTTTTTTATTTATATTTTCTTTTTTCAGTTTACTTTCTTTTTTCCTCTTTTCTTTTTTTCAAATTCAAATTTAACGACTCTTTAGTGATTTTTCTACTAATAATTAGTTAATTTTGTTATTGACAATAATTAGTTATTTTTTCTAATTGTTGAAGGAAAAAATCATCAATTATTTTCATAAATAATATTTTTATTGATATTCAATTATTTTAAATTAAAATACAATTTTCATAAAATTTTTTGCATGAAATTAATTATTTACAAAAATTTTTCTAAATTAATTTTTAATACATTTATTTTCAAAAGTTTTTAGAAAACATTTCGCAAGACGTCAATTATTTTCACAAATAATAAAATTTTTCACTGAAATTCAATTATTTATAAAATTGTAATAAAATTCTTCTTAAAAATTTAATTATTTAAGCAATTAATTAATTAATTAATTAATTTTTATTAGTTATTTTTTTTACTAATTGTTGAATAAAAGTGTCAGCCAAAAATTTACTGATAATAAATTATTTTTTACTAATTGTTGAAGCAAAAGGTCAGCAAAGAGTTTAATAATTAGTTAATTTTAATTAGTTATTTTTTTACTAACTATTGAAGGAAAAATTTAGCCAAGAGTTTAATAATAATTAAATTATTTTTTACTAATTGTTGAAACAAAAATAAAATTTTAATAATTTTAATAATTTTAATAAAAAAATTAATAATTTTAATAATTTTAATAAAAATTTTAATAATTTTAATAATTTTAATAAAAATTTTAATAATAATTAGTGATTTTTTACTGATTCAAAATTGCACAGTCATTTATTATTTGTTATTATTATTTGTAATTTTTATTTATTCTCATTATTTGTTATAATTATTTTTATTTGTAACTGTTATTCAATGTTATTTGCCACTAACATATAAAATTACATACGTAATAATTAATGGAGATATAATTGAGACTAATATATTTGTCAGACATGAAAAAAAAGTAAAAAAAAAAATTAAAAATGAGTAATCGATGAAGTAACTAATTAACAGTTGATCAAAATGAAAGTAATAAATTATCATCAATTATGTATTAATTTGACATAGTAATAATTTAAAATGCTACGTTAGGTAATTTTTAATTTTTTTTGTACTTTTGTTTTTTACTTTCTTTACTTTTACTTTGTATTTTAAATTTTTTTTCTCTTTTATTTTTACTTTCTTTTATTTTCTTTTATTTTCTTTTTACTATTTTTTTCTCTTTTATTTTCTTTTATTTTTATTACTAGTTTCCTTTTATTTTCTCTTCTATTTTGATTTTATTATTTTTCATTATTTTCTTCTCTTTTATTTTCTTCTTTTTCTCTTTTTTTATTATTATTTTCTTTTTTCCTTTTTTGTTTTATTTTCTTTTTTCCTTTTTTATTTTTTTCCTTTTTTCCTTTTTTATTTTATTTTCTTTTATTTTCTCTTTTATTTTTATTTTTTATTTTATTTGTTTCTCCCTCTTATTTTCATTTCTTTCTTCTTCTTTCTTCTTTATTTTCTTTTTGTTATTATTTTCTTTCTATTAACATTTTCTTTTCTGTTACTATAATATTTCCTATATTTCAAAAAGAAAAGAAAGATATTAACATATTATTATTTTCCTTTCCTTTTTTATGAATACAAATCATCACGATGAGAAATTTTTTTTTTTTATGAAAAACGAGCGCACTTTCAATAATAATTCTCGCGGTTACATTCGGTATTGCTCCTTAAGGGTGGGGGGAGGTACAAACTTATTAGCTTATGACCCACGTGCTATAATACTAATAACAGGTTTCCACAGATGCGATTAACATTTCACGAACGGTTCCACAAGATACCTCATATTATTATTTTCTTTTTTTTTCTTTCTTTTTTCTTTTTTTTCCCTCAAATGCCGTCTTGTAAATCAGTCTTGACTTGTAGGACGTGATGAAATTTCACTTACGTCAGTCCAAATTCAATTTCGGTTGTAAATGCTTTCGCAAAAGTTCATGTATTACATGTACATTTCTCTCCCTCTCTCTCTCTTCTTCTTCTTTGAATATAAATTGCAAACGTAATGAACGAAATTTCATTTATTAGGGAAAATGAAATTGAATTAAATTAATGAAAAATAAAAACTTGAGAAAAAAAAATTCTCCCGTAATAAATTATGGAAAATATTTTTTTTCTCATGTTTTTATTTTTCATTAATTTATAATTTTCTCTTTTATTTTCACTTTTTTCTCTATTTTTCTTTTATTCTATTTTTTTCTCTTTTTATTATTATTTCTGTTTTTATTATTATTTCTCATTTTATTTTCATTTTCTTCTTTATTTTCTTTTCATTATTCTTATTATTTTTATTATTATTTCTTTTATTTTCATTTTCTTCTTTATTTTATTTTCATTATTCTTATTATTTCTTTTATTTTCATTTTCTTCTTTATTTTCTTTTCATTATTTTTATTTTTTTTTCTTTTATTTTCATTGTCTTTTTTATAATTTTTATTATTTTTTTTCCTTATTTATTAATTTATTTTTCTAATAAAAAAATTTTTTTGAAAGAAGCAACAAAAAATCGTTCGTCTTGTCAATTAAATTTTTCTCAAGTAATTATTGGTAAATAATTGGAGAAATTAAATGCCAAAGGAAATTAGTTAACTATTCAGTACAATTTTGACGATTAATTAAACTTTCAATTTTTTTCTTCTTCGATTTATTGTTTCTCATTTGAATCCTAAGTGTCGATAATAAATAATTGACAAATAATGTATCGTTCTGAAATTGTCAGTTTTCATACATATATATGTGCCACATATAGTGATTGTGAGAGTAGAACCTTATAAAGAAATTGAATTGAAAATCAGTAGCGAGCGCAATAGCGCTTTCTAAAATGAATCAAATTAAAGCTTTCGTTTATATTAGGTGGGTGGACAATAAATTATAATAATAGTCTTATTATGTCTACAAGGAAATCTCGTTAAGATTTAGTCTCCATGTTACGTATTATATGTATACGATCATATAAATTTAATTAAAATTATAATGAAAAAAAAAGAAATGAAAAATTCATATTTATCACTTGTATGTAAATTTAAATTAGTAAATAAATCAATCAGTATTATTATAAAGCAAAAGAAAAATGTTAAAAATTCAAACAAGTAAGTTGTGAAAAAAATAAAATAGAAAATGATACAAATGAGTTAAAAAATAAAATAGAAAAAAGAAAAAAAATTAAAAAATAAAATAAATAATTTAAAAGATAAAATAAATAAGTAAAAAATGAAATAGTTAATAAAAAAAAAGTAAAATAAAAGAATAACTGACGACTTTAAATATTGAGGAGTAAAATAAGTACTTTAAACACTAGGGAGTAAAATAAGTGCTTTAAATACTAGAGAGAAAAGTAACCACTTTTAACACTGAGCACTAATGGGACTACTTTAAACACTAGGGAGTAAAGTAACCACTTTTAACACGGAAGACAAAAGGTACCACTTTAAACACCAGGGAGTAAAATAACCACTTTGAACACTAGGGAGTAAATTAAACACTTTTGACACTAAAGACTAAAGGGAGTAAAATAAATACTTTTGACACTGAAGGGATTAAAAGGACCACTTTAAACACAAGTGAGTAAAATAAAAATGTAGAAAAATAAAATAAATAGACAAAATAAAAAAAAGTAAATAAATAAATAATAAAAAAATAAATGAAATAAAAAATAAAGTAAATAAATAAAGACAAAAATAAAGAAATGTAATAAATAAATAAACTTACTTTTTTATTTTTTTAATTTTTGTTTATTTACTTTTTTATCTAATTATTTATTTATTTACTTGTTCATTTACTTATTTGTTAATTAATTTATTTATTTATTCATTTATTTTTAGAAAAACGTGCAGAATTTTCTGAAACAGTTATAATTGAATATTTTTGTATATAAAAATGTATACTAGAAATTTTCTCAAAGTGATCGCGAGTAGAAATTAAATGTATGGAATATAAAAGCGCAATTAGAATAATGTGAAATTAAGTTTAGGACCGACAACTAGTAAAAAGCAGTGGGGGAAATGAATTCCATATAATATTATACAGAGACAGTATCGATGATCTTGCCGATTATCGTTCCTGGGAAAACGTGATTTATTAAGCATGACTTCGTGCCTACTCACGTACACATAGACACAAAAATACACACACACATATACCTGTGCTCGTTATCCTTATCGACAAAAGAATATCACCTTGTTAAATCAAGAAAATATCACTGAAAAAAAAAGAAATTGCGAGAAAAAACGGGAGAAAAAAAAAGAAAAATAACCACGGAACATTCCCTGAACTATAAAATTTATATTTATTTCTAGTTTTCAGCAAAATTAATTTTTTTGTTTGTTTTATAATTTTTTTATAATAGTAAATAGAAAAATAATAAATAAAAATTATCAATAAACAATAGAAAAGTTTTTGTAGCTTTCAGCAAAATGAATTTTTTTGTTTCGGTTATTTTTATTCTTTTATAATAGTAAATAAAAAAATAATAAATAAAAAGAATAAAAAAGTTTTCTAGTTTTCATCAAAATAAATTTTTTAAACTTATTTTTATTCTTTTTTAATAATGAATAAAAAAATAGTAGAGAAAAATTAATAATAAATAAAAACAATAAAAAATCCAGTACGTGTTTCTAAATATAAATAAAAAATTTCTTTTGAACTGAAAAAAAAATTATTTGTTTCGAAGAAATTTTCTATTATCAAATAAATATTTACTTGAATCAAATAAACATTTACTTGAATCAAATGAACATTTACTTGAATTAAATAAACATTTACTTGAATCAAATAAATCTACATTTAAATCAATTAAATGGTATTCGAATCAAATAAATCTACATTTAAATCAATTAAATGGTATTCGAATCAAATACTGAAATTATTGATTCAAAATATAATTTATTTGATTTATATAAAATTTATTTCATTCAAATAAATATTTATTCGATAATAGACAAGTAATCGGTTAGTTGAATCAACAATTTTTTTTCAGTGAATAAGAAAAAGTGTTTCAAAGGGGAAAAAATATAATAAAAATATATTTTTTATTTGAGTCATTTTTATTAAAAATCATTTTCTTTTATAATAAAAAAAAGAAAATAAAAAAATAAATAAAAATCATTTTAAGTAATTTTTGGGTTAAATTTTGAATTGTCCTTATTTTTTGGAATATTTGTTACTTGTATTTTGTAGAATACAGTTACTTTCCTATATGTTAGTTGACTTGTGGTTCAAAGTTCGCCTCTAAAGACAAATCCAAGTACGGAAGACAACGAGGTGCTATATGTGTAGTTAAAAACGACCACTATACTCGTTTCACCTGCGCATTTTTTATACACTGTCTTCGTGTACACAGGTGTGTGGGTCAAAGAATCACGAGATTTCTCAGAAAACGACTGTTTTCAGTTTTTTTTTTTTTTTTTTTTTTTTGAAAAAAGAAAAGGTGTTGTTTTTACCTCTTTTCTTTTTGCGTGCGAAAAAAATTTCTTATAAAAAAGTATTTTTTTTTGTTTTTTGCTAAAAAAGTATTTTTATTTTATGACTGTCGGGGTATTTTTTACTCTTTTGTTCTTATGGGAGTATTTTTTTCTTTATTTTTTGCTAAAAAAGTATTTTTATTTTTAGACTGTCAGGGTATTTTTTACTCTTTTGTTCTTAAAAAAGTATTTTTTTCTTTATTCTTTGCTAAAAAGTATTTTTACTTTTTAACTTTCGGGATATTTTTTTCCTCTTTTGTTCTTATAAAAGTATTTTTTTTTCTTTATTTTTTGCTAAAAAAGTATTTTTATTTTTTGACTGTCGGAGTATTTTTTACTCTTTTGTTCTTATGATATTATTTTTTTCAATAGTATTTTTATTATTTATGGCAAATTTACATTTCTTAGTTGAGTCAAAGTATTTTTTTAATTTTTTTCTGTTAAAAGTAAGTTTTAATTTTTTTTTCTGTTAATAGTAAGTTTTAATTTTTGTTTTTGGTAAAAGTAATTTTTTATTTATTAACTATAAATAAAATAGTAAATAATAATTTGATAGTCAAACAAAAAAAATTTTTCTGTCAATCGAATAATAAAAATTACTTTCTTACGTCCAAAAACAAAAAAATATTTTTTTAATGGCAAATCAATTATAAAATTACTTCGACAGTTAGTGAAAAAAGTATTTTTTTTAGTATTTTTATTAAAATTTATTAATTTATTTTCTTCTATATTTTATTTATTGTTGTAACTGTCGAAGTAATTCTGTTATCGATTTATTAAAGAAAAAGTATTTTTTTCGCTTTTGGACGTAAAATATTAATTTTTATTATTCGACTATTAAAAGTATTTTTATTTGTTACCTATAAAAAATAGTAATTAGTTAATTACTATTTTTAAAAAATAATAATTAGTTAATTACTATTTTTTATGAATAGTAATAAATAATAGTCACTCAAAAATACTTTTAACAGTCGAATAATAAAAATTAATTTTTTACGTCCAAATACGAAAAAATACTTTCGTACTAAAATAGATGTTTGACAAAAATTACTCCGATAATTAAGAAAAAGGGTATTTCTAAATATTTTTTATAAATGTAATTTAATTCGTTTTATTCATTATTAAAAGTTTCGAAGTAATTTTGTAATATTTTTATCAATAGTAGAATAGTATTTTTCGACTTTTGGTAGAAAATAATTTTTTATTATTAGACTGTTAAAAGTATTTTTGTTGATAGGACTTTTAAAGTCAATCAACAAAAATACTTTTAAATTTTTTGGTAGAAAATAATTTTTTGTCATTTGACTGTTAAAAGTATTTTTGTTGATTGGCTTTAAAAGTAATTTTGTAATATTTTTATCAATAGTAGAAAAGTATTTTTCAACTTTTGGTAGAAAATAATTTTTTATTATTCGACTGTTAAAAGTATTTTTGTTGATAGGACTTTTAAAGTCAATCAACAAAAATACTTTTAAATTTTTTTGGTAGAAAATAATTTTTTGTCATTCGACTGTTAAAAGTATTTTTGTTGATTGACTTTAAAAGTCAATCAACAAAAATACTTTTAACAGTCGAATAATAAAAAATTATTTTCTACCAAAATCGAGAAATACTTTTCTAATAATAAATCAATTTCAAAATTTAATTGACAGTTGCAAAAAAAAATTTGGTAACAAATAATATTTTGTAAAAAAAATCTGTTGCGGTTGGAACGAAAAATTTTTTTTTTCACATTATAATAATAATTCTACCAAAAGAAATAAATGAATAGTAATAATAATAAATTATTAAATAGTACTAGTAATAAATAAATTAATAAATAAATAAAAAATACCAGTAACAAATAAACTAAAATTAAATTATTGAAAATTAATATTATTGTTATTATTATTATTATCATTATTATTATTCGAGTCAAATTAGTAATGATGATAATATTAAATCGAGTGAAATAGAGATCGTATCGACTAATATAGTGAGATTTTATTGGAGCATTGTAAAGCTAATAAGTGTAATTTTGCAAGAGATTATTGATAACGAGATTAATTAGGGGAGTGATAAATGGTGTTCGCGTTGAGAAAAATAGTAAACGATAAATAATAGTAATAATAATAATAGTAATAATAATAATAATAATAAAAAGAATAAAAAATAATAATAATAAAAGATTCCTTTCCCTTTCTTTTGATTCTATAGACAGTTTTGTTGTTTTTGTTGTTGGGGGGAGGAAGGCTAGTGGATTCTGTGCTACCTTCCTTTTTCCTTATGGCGTTTCTCATAGATTTATCATCGCCTCGAGTCGACTCCCGAGCTCTCCTTCGCCGTTTAGATGTATATATTCAATTGCCGTTTGCCGACTTTATACGCCTCTGTTTAATCCCCTAACGATCGTTTGTTACCTCTTAACTTACTATCCAAGGCGAATTATTCTCATTCTCGACATTAAGCCTCACACCGCACCAGACGACAAATTTAAACGGTAATTTCTAATTTGTGATTTTTATTTTTTTATTTTCATTTTTAATTCTGTCGAAAATTTTTCCGAAATTGATCGCAATTTCCAATTTGTAATTTATTTATATATTTTTGAAGTATATTTGGGGTTTATTTTTATTATTTTAAAGTGAAAAAAAGTATTCTCGCTTCAATCGCAACAATTTTTTTTTTTTACAAAATATTATATGTTGGCAAATTTTTTTTTTGGCAACTGTCAAATTAATTTTGAAATAGATTTATTATTAGAGAAGTATTTTTTGATTTTGGTAGGGAAAGTAATTTTTATTATTCGACTGCTAAAGAATGTAAACAATTTTTGATAAACACGGAAATTAAATATTAAAGTTCGCTGGTGTTCTTTAATTGTTTCAATTACCACTGTTATCTGATTAGTGATTAAACATGTATATTTATTCCTTTTTGTAGTCACTTTTACAAACATTTTATATCTTATCAGACGATAATTGTAATAATTCAAATTTCAACGTGTGAATAATTTTAACAACAAATTCCTTAATACTATCAACGAAGATTTTCATGTAATTCCTTGTTCTTTTTTTTCTCCAAGAAGATTAGAAATTAAAATTAATAATTATGCTATAATCAATATAATAATTATTACTGATTAATACTTATACGTTTTAATGAATTATTTCAGTAATAATTACGTTTTAATGAATAATTATCAAAATTAATTAAATTCACAATTTTTCTCTTCTCTCAAAAATTCTTTCTTTGAAAATAAAATTCAAAAACTATATTTCGTTTTTAAATTTTATTTTCAATGAAAAAAAATCACGTAGGCGTTTTAACACTCTGGTCAGCAATAAATTCCATCAGTTAAATGATTAAAAAAAAATAACACATATTTTTTTTTCACTGCAAATCACCGAAATTAACATAAATCGTATAAAAAATTTTTTTATAGACGCGTTCTTCATTAGCTTCTGACTCGATCGCATCCTGATTATCTGCTCGATTAGTTTAGTTGTAACGAGAGGAAACTTGTTTTATATCTTACATATATGTATATAGATAATAACTATATGGCTGAGTGTAAATACCATAGTAAATATATAGGTATATATGTGGATACAGTTTGTTTCTAATTTCACACACGTATTAACGATCATAGAGAGAATAAAAAAAAAGGAAATACATCGTGAAAATTGTCGAATGATAATTAAATAATTATAAACCTTAGAATCAAGTAAATTAGATATGCGCTTTGAAACATGGTTAAATATAATGTCAATGTGATAAATATTGTACTTTGGAAGATTATTAATTTTCGTTATTAATTAATTTTTTTCTTATTAAATTTTTTTTTTATTAAATTAATTTTTATTTTATTAAATTAGTTTTTATTTTATTAAATAAGTTTTTATTTTATTAATTTATTTTTTTTCTATTAAAAAAAATATTTATTAACCAGCAACAATTCGCGCGCTGAAGCGCGCGGCTAACTTTTTACTTCATTTTTTAAATAAAATTATCAATTTTAAAAATAATAGAATTTAAAAATTTTAAATTCAAATTTTCGTTGAAAACACTAAAATAATTCAATTTTTGAGAAATTGTAAATAATTTATTGCAGAAATTCAATTATTTTCAAAAGTAATAAAATTCTTCTAATAAAATTCAATTATGTTTAAAATTAAAAAAAAATTCTCGACAAAAACCCAATTATCTTTGTAAATAACAAAATTTTTCCCCAAAGTTCAATTATTTTCAAAAATGACAATAAAATTCTTGTCCTACTTTCAATTATTTTCAATATCTACTAATAAAATTTTCCAAATTTAATTATTTAAAAAAAAATTAATAAAATTGTACAGAAACATTTAATTATTTTCAAAAATAATAAAAATTTCACTGGAATTCAATTATTTACAATTTTTTTTTATAAATTTCTTCGCAATAATTCAATTATTTTTGATAAATTTTTAATTATTTTAAATTATTATAAAACATGAAGAAATCGATCACTCCGAGTCTTCGACTCGGAGCAATCAATATCTTCATGTTTTATAGCAAAATACTTTTATAAGTTGTTTAATTTCAAAAAGGTTTGAATTTGGAATTTTTGAATGTCTTAATTCGTGTGTAAAAATAATAATAATTAAATATTTATTTAAAAAAGAAATTATTGATGTTTTTGAATAATTTTACAATTAAAGAAATTCGTAAAAATGTAACGGAACATTTTTTTTTGAGTAAAATTTTTTCCTTTATTTTCTAAAAATTCAAAAATTTTCATTTTAAATTGAAAATAAATTGAATTTTTTAAAGAATTTTACAAAAAATTGAGTTTCGAAAGAATTTTAATTTCGTAATTGAAAAATAATTGAATTTTACATACAATTTAACAAAAAATTGAATTTCCAAAGTATATTAATTGAATAGTTAAGAAAAAATTAAAATTTTCCAAAAATTTTTTCTGAAAAATTGGTTTTTCAATGAATTTTAATTTAATAATTGAAAAATTGAATTTCAGAACAAAATTTTCAATAACATCGATTTTTGAAAGCATTTTAATTTAATAATTGAAAGAAATTGAATTTTACAAACAACTTTACATAAAATCGATTTTTTAAAGAATTTTAATTTAAAAAATTGAAAAGAAATTGAATTTTTAAAATAATTTTCCAAAACATTGAGTTTTTAAAGAATTTTAATTTCATATTTGAAAAATAATTGAATTTGATAAATAATTTTCTTAAAAAATCGATTTTTTGAAGAATTTTAATTTAATAGTTGAGAAATAATTGAAATATCCAAAAAAATTTTTATGAAAAATTTATTTTTCAAAGAAATTTAATTTAATAATTGAAAAATAATTTAATTTAGAAAAAAAATTCCCAAAAAATCGAATTTATTAAACATTTTAATATAATTTAAATAAAAGATGTTTTGATTCTTCTGATGTTTTGATTAAATTTTAATATAATGATTGAAAAATAATAGAATTTTTGAACAAAATTTTCAATAAAATTAATATTTGAAAGAATTTTGATTTAATAATTGAAAACAATTGAATTTTACAACAAATTTTACATGAAATCGATTTTTTAAAGAATTTTAATTTAATAAATCAAAAAAAAATTGAATTCTTAAAATAATTTTCCAAAACATTGAGTTTTCAAAGAATTTTAATTTCATAATTGAAAAATAATGGAATTTAATAAATAATTTTTTTAAAAAATCGATTTTTTGAAGAATTTTAATTTAATAGTTGAGAAATAATTGAAATTTCCCAAAATTAATTTCAAAAAAGTTTGAATTTGGAATTTTTGAATGTCTTAATTCCTGTGGAAAAATAATAATTAAATATTTATTTAAAAAAGAAATTATTGATGTTTTTGAATAATTTTACAATTAAAGAAATTTGTAAAAATGTAACGAAACATTTTTTTTTAGTAAAATTTTTTCCTTTATTTTCTAAAAATTCAAAAATTTTCATTTTTAATGAAAATTTGTAATTGACAAATAGAATTTATAAGCATTTGTTTAGTTTATTTTAAAAAAAACTTTGAATTTTATTAAAACAATTATAAACTATTTATTTATTTATTTTATTTATTAATTTAAAAATATTTAAAGTTTTATTTTCACTTTTTTATTTTGTAATATTTTTTTACCTCCGGGCGTTGGGGATCGAACCACTGCCCCTAAAAGTTCTACTCACTAATTCACGTGCCTTAGCGACTACGGCCATCGACAATTATTTAGTAGAATTTTATATTAGTTTTCTTCTTTTATCATAAATTTATTGTTTTATTTTCTTTTTTTCGTATTTAATTTTTATTGTTTTTTATTTTCTATTTTTTCGATTTATTTTTACTATTTTCATTTTTTATTTGTTTTTATTTTATTTTTCATTATTTAAATGTAAAATTTATTTTTTTATTCTGAAACTTTCAACAATTTTCTACTAAGAACTAATTACTAATCAATTTATTATTAACTAATTATTTACTAATTCTTAATGAAAATGTTTAAGTTTTAAATAAAATTAAAAATGAATTTTTCTTATTTAATTATTGATTTATAATTATTTATAATATCTATAATTATTATTTGTTTATATTCATATATTTTTTTTATAGATATGATTATAATTTGTTAATATTTATACATAAATATACTTATAATAATAGTTTACAATTAAATTTTTAATAAAAAAAAAAAAAAAAAATTTCGTTGAAAAATTATTTTTAACGAACAAATATAGAATTTTCTCTTGTTCATAATTTTGGTAATTAAAATATTTATAATATTTATAATATTTATAATATTTATAATATTTATAATATTTATAATATTTACCATATTTTCGATATTTTCGATAATTAAAAAATTTCAAACAAATCTGGTGAGTTAAAAATTAAAATTCCTGTTCGCTTGAAAAAAATACAGATTTATTTTATTTTTGAATTGCGCGACGCTTGATAATCTCATTCGTCGATAATATTTAAGGAATTAATGAAGACTCTAAGTGAACGTGTTTATATATCCTATATATATATGTATATGCAGGTGTAGAAAATATATCGTGTACTTGATTTATGCAAATCTTCTGCGAATGTTCGCGGCGACCTTGAAACACCAAAGTAATCCCTCGTCACTTTATAACTTATGATCGTTCAACTGTAAAAGGGAGCTTTTCGCTGTCCTTCGTTAATTATTATACCATGAACCATGATTAACGTCATATAAACTGCAAAATTTCTTATTGGAATCTCATATAGTCTCTCAAGATGAAATTTATGGAGCAAGAGGTTTTCAAAATTAAAATTGATTAATTTTTTAATTTGAAAATTTCTTTTTGCTTTGTATTTATTCTTTAATTTAATTTTTAATTTCGAATCTTTGTTGTACCTTCTTTTTTATTTTTTAATTTACATGTAAATTTGAAACTTTTTTGATCCTTTTTTATTTTTTAATTTCATTATTTAATTTGAAATTTTGTTTGCCATTTGATTTTTTTTTTAATTTACTTTTAAATTTCGAACTGTTGTATTTGATAATTTTCCTAATCCCTTTTTTCACTTTTTAATCCAAATGATAAAAAATTAAAATTGTCTTAATTAGTCTTAATTAGTCTAAATTAATTTTATTTTATTATAATTTTATCTATAAGTAAAATTTACGTACATAAAAGTAAAATTTACAAAGATTTTAACCAAATGCTTTTTTCTTCTGTTTCAGGTGAGTTTCTTGAAAGTTTCTTCGTTTTCTTTTACTTTTTCTCTAAAAAAAAGTAAGTCTACATTTTTTTTTTGGTGGGTGAGTGTTTACAATAAAGTTAATATTATTAACTCGAGAATATTAAAAAATATTAGGAATTTTCTAAACTTTAGCTATGGATTAAAATTGTCCATAAAAAAATTAAAAAATCATTGACAGATGGAATAAATTATTTATTTTCAAATTATTTATTTCATAAATAATATTCGGAGAATTAAAATAAATTTGCAAATACT
Organism: Leptopilina syphax; assembly: GCA_032872505.1. Classification (NCBI taxonomy): domain Eukaryota; kingdom Metazoa; phylum Arthropoda; class Insecta; order Hymenoptera; family Figitidae; genus Leptopilina; species Leptopilina syphax. Next base: position 6,126,973 of record CM065476.1, on the reverse strand, counting down.
TGTAAATAAAAATTGAAATTTAATAATTTAATAATTATTTTTTTTAAATTATTCCCTGGCTTATTTTTTTTACTTTTCGAGTAAATTATCAAGTTTCGTAATACCTTTGATATAATGGAAGGAATAGTTCTAATTTTTCTTTTCGTATTCTTTAATGCGAATCTAATAGCTAAGTCATTAGGATTGCGGGCATTGCAATCAAAATTCACTTTTCGCGAGAAAATTTTCCCTAGAACTGTATAAGCACAACATATATATATAACCGTTGAATTGAGTAATTACCGTAATTTCAATTTCAAACTTGTGATTATTGACATTTTTATTTTCTTTCGCGTAATCGATTAGAATTTTTGCATTCGTAACGAAAAGTTATAAAATCAAAGTTGAAAAAGTTAAAAAGTAAATTCGAAAAAATGTGAATTCAAATTCGAAGAAATTAAAATTAAATTCGAAAAAATGTGAATTCAAATTCGAAGAAATTAAAATCAAATTCGAAAAAATGTAAATTCAAATTCGAAGAAATTAAATTCAAATTCGTAGGAATTAAAATTAAATTTACAAAAATTGATACCTAATTCGAATAAATTAGAGTCAAGATTCGTAGAAATTAAAATTAAATTCAAAGGAAATTAATTACATAAATAAAAATAAATTATTTAAAAATACATTTGAATTTTTATTGAGAGAATTCAAATTTTCCGAAAACAAAAAAATTTAATAAAATATTCCACATTCCGAACAATTTTGATATCTAAAATACAAGAACAAATCTTTTACTTAATCACTTGTGTGCCATCTTTGAAATGAAACTTGCTTTGCGAGTAATTTTTTTCTTGTGAACAAGAATTTCTTTTTTTTCTTTTTTCTTTTTTTTTGCAAGTAATCACATTGAATCGCTGTGCAATTTTTTTCCTCCTCTCGTCCCTTCGTGTCTCTCTCTCTCTCTCTTCAAATTCGTATACGAAGGAGAAATCTTGCGCCTGGGTAAATTGCATTTTCGAGAGGGACGATTAATCAGGCAAAGATATCTGTAAGGAAAAAAAAAAGCCGGCCACTGCAATGCTTTCACACGCGTTCAAAGTGTAGTTATACACATTCGTTGTGGGTCGTCGCGTGGCCACGAAATGCAATTTTTTTTTTGGTGCTCGACTTACAAATAAAGAATGCAAAAAAATTTTTTTAAATTAAAAAATACAAAAAAATATAAAAAAATAGAAGGAAAAAGAAATAGAAAAAATGCCAAAGAAATTTCTTACTTTCCAGTTCAATGTTTCTTAAATTCTTTTCTAAAAATAAGTTTTCCTTTACTAATTAATTAATATTAATATCAATGTTAATTATTAATTTAAATATTAATTTATTTAAATTTTTAATAATTTAAAAAAACTTTATTCATTTAAATAAAAAATTGATTTTTGTCGAAGAAAATTATTTACTGTGATAAAAAGATTAATTTATTAAAAAACATTTTATTTATTTAAATAAAGAATTGATTTATTAAAAAACAATTTGTTTATTTAAATAAAGAATTGATTTATTAAAAAACAATTTGTTTATTGAAATAAAAAAATTTAATTTTGTCGAAATAATTATTTAGTTACATGAAAAAACTGAATTTATTTAAAAAAAAGTTATTTATTTAAATTAAGAGTTGATTTGTGACGAAGAAAAATATTAATTTTGAATAAAAAAATTTATTTATTGAAAAACAGTTTATTTATTTAAATAAAAAATTAATTTTTAGCGAAGAAGATTATTTATTCACATAAAGAAACTGAATTAATTTCAAACAAAATTTAATTGTTTAAATAAAAAATTAATTTTTGTCGAAGAAAATTATTTATTTAAGTAAAAAAATTGATTTATTAGAAAATTTACTTATTTAAATAAAAAAAATTTATTTTTGACAAAAAGAAAATTTTTTATTTACATAAAAAAATTGATTTTTGACGAAGAAAATTATTCATTTTCATAAAAAAATTATTCTTGACGAAGAAAATTATTTATTTTCATAAATAATTGATTTATTAAAAAAGTTTACTTATTTAAATAAAAAAATTGATTTTTGACGAAGAAAATTATTTATTGTCATAAAAAATTGATTTTTGACGAAGAAAATTACTTATTTTCATAAAAAATTTATTTTTGACAAAGAAAATTATTTATTTTCATAAATAATTGATTTATTAAAAAAGTTTACTTATTTAAATAAAAAATTGATTTTTGACGAAAAAAATTATTTATTTACATAAAAAAATTGATTTTTGACAAAGAAAATTATTTATTTTCATAAAAACTTGATTTTTGACGAAGAAAGTTATTTATTTGCATAAAAAATTAATTTTTAACGAAGAAAATTATTTATTTCCATAAATAATTGATTTATTAAAAAAGTTTGCTTATTTAAATAAAAAAATTGATTTTTGACGAAGAAAATTATTTATTGTCATAAAAAATTGATTTTTGACGAAGAAAATTACTTATTTTCATAAAAAATTTATTTTTGACGAAGAAAATTATTTATTTCCATAAATAATTGATTTATTAAAAAAGTTTACTTATTTAAATAAAAAAATTTATTTTTGACGAAGAAAATTATTTATTTTCACAAAAAATTTATTTTCGACAAAGAAAATTATTTATTTACATAAGAAATTATTTTTTTTTGAACGAAGTTATTTGAAAAAAAATATTTATTAGTAACAATGTAAATAATTGTTAGCAATTAACAATTAAAATAATTTAATAATTAATTGGCATTTATATTAATGTATTAACAATTAACAATAAAATAATGTTGAAAATGATAATAATTATAGTAATAATAGAATAATAATTATAATAATAACATTGTCCAGTGTACTATTCAAATAAAGAAATAAATAAAATCGCAGTAATAAAAAATTAATAATAATAATGTGAAAAATTATTACATATTAAAGTAATAATAAAAAAATAACAATCGTAGTAGTAATAAAATAATAACAATAATAAATTTGATAATTTTACAATAATAATACTTGCAATAATAGTAGAATACGTACAATTAAAGTAAGAAAAAAAGAAAGTAAAAAAATTACATAATTACATATATAAATACAATATTTACTGCTAATAATCAAAGTATTTATTATAAATCATTCGCGAAATAAATGACAAATTATTTTTATTATTATTATATATTTTCAAGTTAAATTGTTAAGAGGAAAAAAACGTGACGAGCTTTCCAACGTCTATTATACAGATGATAAACGAATAAGATTGACAATAAAGAAAGAATATATTGGTGATAAATGGATAATAATGAAAATATAAAATTCACATGTTTCGACTTGTTTTGCCTATAGGAATGGATCATAAAATAAAATATTCATGAAATGATTACTTGACTATAAATTATTGTTTTTCTCTCTCTCTCTCTCTCTCTTTTCTTTTCTTTTTCCGCTTGTATAATTCAATTCCTAAAACGTTTTGTCCATAAGAGAGAAAGAGAATAATGAAATTGAACTTCTTATGACTCTATATAACTGCAAATTTAAAGTACATTTAGTGTACATGTTACTTATATTTATATATATATTTATATGGGAAAAAAATATAAATTTGAAATACTAAATTTCTATATGTTTAGAGAGTGATAAAAAATTTTTATTGTACAATAAACAATGGTTAAATGCTTTATAACGAGCTCTTAAATTATTATTTATATATTATTATAGTCGCGTGAATGTCGATGTTATTTCTTCTATTTTATTTTGCACTTAATATTTTACATAATAATGACAATATAAAATGAATAAGAATAAAAATTGTTTTCTATATTTTTTTCTTTTTTAATTTAAATTTTCTGTTGTTTTTTTCATTATTTTAATTTTCAAATCGAGGGACAAAGTATTTTTCGCACTAAATAAAAATATTTGAATAAAATAAAATCCTCCGCATGTTTTACACTCACGATGCGCAGTAATGTAAAGTTTAATTTTTCTGCGCAGGTTCATTTTTCACTGCGCAGTAGTTTGTGGATTCATTTTTATCTGCGCAGATTGTTTTAAACGTTCAGTCTACTTGCATTTTAATATAATTTCTAGACTCAATGAGCAGAATGTGTTTTTGTGAGAAGAATTTTTTGAAAGAAGAATTTTTTTTTGGAAAATATAAACGCTTTGAGTGAAATTTTTTTGAAGCTTTGAAAGAGGAGAGAGAGAGAGAGAGAGAGATGGGAATGTTGATAATAGAATATTGATAAAAGGAGGAGGATAATAAAAGGGAGAAATGGTACTTTATACGCTACTTGTAAATGACACCAATATAATGGATTCCCGTTAGGAAAAGTGTGATTTGAAATTTTTTATAGTCCGAGTGAGTGCAGCAGGATCAACATCAGGGAGAGAATATTCTATGTAGACGCATAATCTTTCAGATTCTTAGCCTCAGTGAGATCCTTCCGGCTCTTGAGGTCCAGCCACCCACGTGAATCCTTCTTTTTCTCTCTTTCTCCGAATCTTTCTCTCTCAATTTTTATTTTTTTTCTCTCTCTTCCTTATCTCTTGATTTTTTTTCTCTATCAATTCTTATTCTCTCCTTCTTCCTCTCTCGATTTTTTACTTTCTCTCTCTCTCTCTCTCTCTCTCTCTCTCTCTCTCTCTCTCTTGTTTTCTTTTCTCACGATTTTTTTCCTCTTCCTACTTAAGAGAGAGAAAAAAAAAGAAAAAAAAAGAAAAAAGAAAACAAGAGAAAAAAGGAGAAAAAAATTCAGAGAGAGAACAAAAATCAGGAAAGAGAGAGAGAGAGAGAGAGAAAAGTTAGGCTTCGTCAAAGCAGCCACTGATCCTTTTCATCCTAAACGAGCAATTCAAGGGTTCGAGAGAGAGAGAGAGAGAGAGAGAGTCGATGCAACGACGAGGTAAATTCTCGCAGTCACGTCGCGGCCGTATTCGTATTTGAAGGTTTATTTCTCCTAAGAATGCTTATGCAACGTGTGTGGTCCTTTGCAATTTTGCCCTCCTCTCCCTCCCCCCGACCAACAACTTGGCTTATTTTTCCTATACGCACCCAACGCAACATACAAATTATGAGTCATTTCTATTCGAACGAGTCTATAGTAATTGTCAAGAAACGGGAAAGAATTTTTTTCTTCTTTTTTTCGTTAATATCGAAAGACTGATTTATAACCAAACAATCGGAAGTTGACAACAAGTGAGAAATTAGAAAAAAAAAATCCCGAGAATAAAATTCGGTTCCATTCATAATAATAATTTTCTAAATACCACAATTTTTTAGGTAAAATTTTAACCAAAGAAATTATGATTTTTATGGTAAAATGTTTACCCAAAGAAATGATGATTTTTTTGTTAAAATTTGAACCAAAGAAATGATGATTTTTTTCGTAAAGTTTTAACCAAAGAAATGATGATTTTTTCGGTAAAATTTTAACCAAAGAAATGATGATTTTTTCGGTAAAATTTGAACCAAATAAATTATGATTTTTTTGTTAAAATTTGAAGCAAAGAAATGATGATTTTTTTGGTGAAATTTTAACGAAAGAAATGATGATTTTTTTGGTAAAATTTTAGCCAAAGAATTTTTAAACTTATTTAAATATTCAACCACCTTTGGCCCAAGAGACCAATTACAGACATATATATATGTATGCATTATATGTTCGTTTATAAATAAATAACAAATTTTCAAGCAAGAGGCAACAGAGCAAGAAATAAAGAGAGATTTACAATCGATTGCATGATTTATTGAAGAGTTGAAAGGCTCTAGATTGCTGTAAATTATTTTTCACTTCTCAAAGCAGCACACAAATGCGTATAAATATATATTATATGAAATCCATCTTCGTTTGTTGTCACGAAATGTTTTATACACTCTATAAACAAAATGATAGATCGAGAGCAAAGGTTTTCGCTAAATAAATGCGCGTGTGAACATCGAATTTGTATTGAGGATATCATGTTCATTTTATTATTATTATTATTATTATTATTATTATTATTATTATTATTATTATTATTATTATTATTATTGTAAATGTTTGTTCTCTATTTCGATGAATTTCACTTTATTTATTGTATGAATCTCCGAATTTCTGTTCTATTTATTTTATTAAATTTTATTCAATTTTATTAAATTTTATTCAATTTTATTCAATTTTATTCAATTTTATTCAATTTTATAAATTTTATTAATTTTATTAATTTTCCGAAATTTTTTTATTTTATCAAATAAACACGAATATTCAATTTTGAATTAATTTTTATTAGAAATCTCTATTAAAATTTAATTATTTAAATATAGAAAAATAATTCATTGAATATTTGAATCTTTCTTAAAATTCAAATCTCATAAAGAATTTTATCAACATCTTTTTAAATAATTGAATTCCTAAGAAGAATTTTACTATTTTTGAATATAATTAAATTTTTTTTAATGTTAATTTAAATTTTTCTATAAATCCATTATTTTTAATAATTTTTAAAATAGTTTTTTGAGAATTTTCAAATTCATTTGTTTTTAACTAAAATTCATTTTTAAATTAATTTTTAGTAAAAGATTCTACAAGAATTCAATTATTTAAATAGAAAAGAATAATGTATTGAATATTTGAATGTTTCTTAAAATTCAATTCTCATAAAGAAATTTGTCAAAACAAATTTTTGAAATAAATGAATTCGTTTGACGAATTTTAATGAAATTTTGAATAATAATTTCATTTATCGAGGAATTCGATTAAAATTTAATTTAAAAATAATTGAAATTCAACCGTTGAGTTTTACTATTTATGAAAATAATTGAATTCCTATAAAGAATTTTATTATTTAGAAAAATAATTGAATCCGCGTAAAAATGTTATTATGTAGAAAAATATTTGAATTATATTGCGAAGAAATTTGTAAAAAAAATTTGTAAATTATTGAATTTTTGTAAAATTTATTATTTTATAAAAATAATTGAATGTAGAATTAAATAAAAAATATATTTATTATATTTATCAATAAATTAATTTTTATTTCGTTACGTTTGTTTGAAGTATTTTTTTTTATTTCAAGTATTTTTTTTTTCTTTTTATTTTGTTGTAAGTATTTTTTTTTCTTTTTTTTCAAGTATTTTCTAACTCTTCTTGGCGAAATAATCCCGAGTGCGGTAAAAATTTAACACATTCAGAAAAAAATGTCGTACAAAGATTGTATGAATTTTCTCCAATGATACTTAAAATATTTTCTAGAATCTCGAAAAATACTCTCAAGTGTTTCTCGAAGAGTCTTGAGTTTTGCCATGTTCTGAAATTTCCACGAAAGTGTTTGCAGATTTCACTCATTGTTTAAATATGCAGTCTATGTATATACCAGATGATTGTGCGAACGACACTTTTTTATTACTGCAAAAAATTATTTCCCTCCTATAAATTATAATTCATTATAATTAATTTATATTAATTATAAATATTAATATATTATTCTTTATATATTTATTTTTCAATTTATTTTTCTATCTAATAATTAATTTCTATCTGAAATTATCTAATTTCCAAAATTATCATTGAAAAATATTTCGTTCATTTGAACATAATCAAAACTTGTGAATCATAAAATTTATTTGACGAAAATAAAATCTGTTTCAACGAAATAAAATTTGTTGGAGAAAAATAAAATAATATAAATATTATCTAATATTTTACATTTTCAATTCCCTTTCAACAATTCCATAAACAAATTGCACTTGAAGAAATAATATTCTCAATATCGTGAATACCGCTGCAAAAAAAAACCTAAATTGCATTTGAAATTACAGTAAACTTCACCTTCATGACATTTACTCGAAAATATCATTTATTTTACATCCATACATATATGTAAATACACACGTACAAAATTCAGCATAAAATTCAATAATTGCATAAAATGCGCATTTACAAATTGCTCTTTGGAAAAGTGTGAATTTGAGAACTTCTGACATTTTATGGATGAGATTTGTATTACAATATTCACGTAACAAGAGTCTTATATCGCCGCGCATCACACGTTAAATCGTGACTTTAGGATGAAGAATTAACGTTATTTGAGAGTTCATCATTCGTAGAATAAATATATATATATATACGTACGTGTGAAATTTAAATTGTTTTTTTTAAATAATAAAAATAGAAATGAAGAAGAAGAAGAAGAGGAGACATTTATTATTGCAAATGACGACAATTATTGTGCGGCTAACCTAGTGATACTTTGTGCTTAATCCAAGAACGTGAGGAAAAGAGAGAGATATTCTTCCTGCGGGGACCACACTCTAGGAAACTAATGTCGGTAAAACGCGCGTGGGAACTCGAGATTTCTCGGTCCCGTGTAAAATTGAATGGTGTCGAGAGCGCGCTATAAACGATCGTTAGACCGGTAATCTTGGAGAATATGAGCATTTCAAATGACCCCGATAAGTACCGTCGATAACACGATGTCGATCGATCAATCAGTCAATCAATCAGTCTCTTTTTCTTTTTTTTTCTTTTTTTTTTTTGGATTACTGACTGTAATTTTTGGTAATGCTACCATTAGGCAGTATCATTACTACCAGTGTTATTATTTTTTCTTTTTCCCTTATTTTCAGACAAAATTTTCACTTTTTCCCTAAACCTAAAGAATATTCTGATTCACTATAAAAATAATTAGATACTTGAAAACAATGTTCTATTACATTTAATTACAAATTTCTTCAAAATTATTCAAAATTATTCAAAATCATCAATAACTTCTCTTTTAAATAAATATTTAATCATTATTATTTTTCCGTTAAAATTAAAATTCTTTAAAACATTCAAATTCAAACCTTTTTGAATTTGAAAATTCATGAAAATTCAACAATTCGCGAGTTAAAGCGCGCGGCTAACTTCTTACTACCTTTTTTAAATAAAATTAGCAATATTAAAGAAAATAGAATTTAAAAATTTTCTAATTTAAATTTTTGTTGAAAACACTAAAAAAATTCAATTCTGAAGAAATTACAAATAATTGCAGAAATACAATTATTTAAAAAAAAATGAAATTCTTCCTATAAAATTCAACTATGTTTAAAATTTGAAAAAATACTCGTAAAAATCACAATTATCTTTATAAATAACAAAATTCTTCTCTAAAGTTCAATTATTTTCATAAATGTCAAAAAAATTCTTGTCCTAATTTCAATTATTTTCAAAAATAAAATGCATTTTTCTAATTTCAATGATTTTCAATATTTTACTGTTTTATTAAAATTTCCCAAAAAGAATTCAATTATTTTCAAAATTTTTTTAATAAAATTGTATGCAAACATTTAATTATATTCATAAATAATACAAAATTTCACACAAATTTAATTATTTTCATAAATAATAAATTTTTTAAAAAGAATTCAATTATTATTTTCATCAAAAATAATTTAAAATTCCAGAAAATAATAATTGAATTAAAATGATGAAAATAATTTTGATGAAGTTACAGTAACAATATTCTTATAATATAAAATAATGATTTTATCTCTCGGTCATCTTTCATTTATTAGTTAATAAGCAACAATTCCCGAGCTAAAGCGCGCGGCTAACTTTTCACTTCGTTTTTTAAATAAAATTATCAATTTTAAAATTTTAAATTAAAATTTTCGTTGAAAACACTAAAATAATTCAATTTTGTAAAAATTGCAAATAATTTATTGCAGAAATTTAATTATTTTCAAAAGTAATGAAATTCTTCTCATAAAAGTCAATTATGTTTAAAATTAAAAAAAAAAATTCTCTTCAAAATCACAATTATCTTTGTAAATAACAAAATTTTTCACCAAATTTCAATTATTTTCAAAAATGACAATAACATTCTTGTCCTAATTTCAATTATTTTCAATATCTACTATTTTAATAAAATTTTCCGAATTTAATTATTTAAAAAAAATTAATAAAATTGTACAGAAACATTTAATTATTTTCAAAAATAATAAAAATTCCACTGGAATTCAATTATTTACAATTTTTTTATAAATCTCTTCGCAATAATTCAATTATTTTTGATAAATTTTTAATTATTATAAATTATTATAAAACATGAAGAAATCGATCACTCCGAGTCTTCGACTCGGAGCAATCAATATCTTCATGTTTTATAGCAAAATACTTTTATAAGTTGTTTAATTTCAAAAAAGTTTGAATTTGGAATTTTTGAATGTCTTAATTCCTGTGGAAAAATAATAATAATTAAATATTTATTTAAAAAAGAAATTATTGATGTTTTTGAATAATTTTACAATTAAAGAAATTCGTAAAAATGTAACGGAACATTTTTTCTTTTAGTAGAATTTTTTCCTTTATTTTTTAAAAATTCAAAAATTTTCAATTTTAATAAAATCGACATTTGAAAGACTTTTAATTTAATAATTGAAAAAAATTGAATTGAAAAAAATTGAATTTTACAAAATCGAAAGAATTTTAGTTTTATAATTGAGAAATAATTGAATTTTACATCCAATTTAACAAAAAATTGAATTTTCAAAGTATTTTAATTAAATTAAAATTTTCCAAAACTTTTTTTCTGAAAAATTGATTTTTCAATGAATTTTAATTTATAACAATTGAAAAATAATTGAATTTTAGAAAAAAATATTCAATAAAATCGACTTTTGAAAGCATTTTAATTTAATAATTAAAAAAAATTGAATTTTACAAACAACTTTACATAAAATCGATTTTTTATAGAATTTTAATTTAATAAATTTGAAAAATAATTGAATTTTTTAAGGATTTTCCAAAAAATTGAGTTTTTAAAGAGTTTTAATTTCATAATTGAAAAATTATTAAATTTAACGAATAATTTTCGTAAAAAATCTATTTTTTGAAGAATTTTAATTTAATAGTTGAGAAATAATTGAAATATTCCAAAAAATTTTTCTGAAAAATTTATTTTTTAAAGAATTTGAATTTATAATTGAAAAAATAATTTAATTTAAAAAAAAATTCCCAAAAAGTCGAATTTTGTAAACATTTTAATGTAATGATTGAAAAATAATAGAATTTTTGAACAAAATTTTCAATAAAATTCACATTTAACAGAATTTTAATTTAATAATTGAAAACACTTGAATTTTGCAACAAATTTTACATGAAATTGATTTTTTAAAGAATTTGAATTTAATAAATTGAAAAGAAATTGAATTTTTTAAATAATTTTACAAAATATTGAGTTTTCAAAGAATTTTAATTTCATAATTGAAAAATAATTGAATTTAATAAATAATTTTCTTAAAAAATCGATTTTTTCAAGAATTTTAATTTAATAGTTGAGAAATAATTGAAATTTCCCAAAATTAATTTCAAAAAGGTTTGAATTTGTAATTTTTAAATGTCTTATTTCCTGTGGAAAAATAATAATAGTTAAATAATTATTTAAAAAAGAAATTATTGATGTTTTTGAATAATTTTACAATTAAAGAAATTCGTAGAAATGTAACGGAACATTTTTTTTGAGTAAAATTTTTTCCTTTATTTTCTAAAAATTCAAAAATTTTTATTTTCAATGAAAATTTGTAATTGACAAATAGAATTTATAAACATTTGTTTCGTTTATTTTTAAAAAAAGTTTGAATTTTATTAAAACAATTGTAATTAAAAAATTGAAATAAAAATTATTCCCTTATGAAAATTGAAAATTTTCTACAAAAATATTAAGAAACGGGAATATGTAATGTTTTCTTTTCCCAAAATAAAAGAATGAGTTTGTGAACAATATTGTTATTGAGAAATAAAAATTATGCATAAAATGGGTATTTATTTACTATTTCTTAATCATAATTTTTTAACAAATTTTCTATTTTTTGTAAATAAAGAAGAGAAAAATTTGCATAATTTAGATTAGTCAAACGAAATTTGTTATAAAAAAAGCATATAATAAACAAAATGGGTAAATTTTTCATTTGTTAATCATTTTTCTTTAAATTTTCTAATTTCTAATATTATTTTACTGTGAATCATGAAAAAATACCTGCCTATTTTCGATTTGTCAAAACAAATTTTTTTTAAAGGAAGAAAACAAAAGAATACACAAAAACTAACTTGAGGTGTGGACAGAATGAAAGAATGAATAAGACGATTATTATAGTTAATTAATAATTGATTAATTAATTGACAATTGAATAGAGATCATATTGAACTGAGCTCCAAAAACGATTTTTTTATTTTGACAATTGAAACAAGTTTATGTCAAAGGGAGTATTTTGCGTCGATATACACAAAATACTTGAAGGAAAGGTAAAGAATGAATTAATCTTGACAAGATTCCTTAAAATAAAAAAAAGAAACAAAAATGGCCAATTTAGTGAATTACCGTTTTAAAACCAACAAGAATCGTTTTTCCTTAACGAAACTTTCGCTTTCAATATCACTTTTGTTTCCTGGAAATGTTCAGAATGAAAGTCAAGGTGGTTTGAGAGGACAAATTACAAGCATGGACCAAAAGAGTCAGAGAGAAAGAGAGAGAGAAAGAGAGGAGAAAAAAAAGGAGATTATAAGAGAGATGAAATCGCCACTTAGTACTGACATACAAGTTCGAGGCGCGGTTCAAGACAAAATACATGTGGGACCATAATCCTCGTTTGTTGTGATAGTCATTATGCGCATGCACCAATCAACGAGGTACTTGACTCGTTTCTAACGATACAGAAAGTGCCAGGTGAGCAAATCGCATGATGTGATGTTGGCAAGCCCCAGGACACTATATGACTCGATGAAATAAGAGACTCTCCCTTTATATCTTTATATATGTAGACACTTTTCATATTTTCCCATTTACACAAGAAAAAGTATAGTCGCAGGAGAAAAAAAAATACTTTTTCATGCATAATAATGTATTTATAAATATATGAGCATAGTTTTCGACGTTCAAGGGAAAGAAAGTTTACAAAAACGATTTACTCTTTTGATAATTTCAACTCTGCGTTGGGAAAATTTATTTTCTTATTTTCTGTTTTAAAACGATTCGAAAATGCCGATTATCGGGTTCTTTTTATTAGCATAATTTATATTTAATAAATTAATGGAATTTTTATTCTAATTTTGTCCAAGACTCGGATTTATCGATATTTTCATGTTTTATATTTATGAAAAATTGTTTCTATTTTTAAATACAGAACAAAAATGTTCAACTGTTTACTTAACAAAATACTTCCTTAATGAGGAAGTAATTATTATTAATTACGGTTAAAGAAATAACAAAATAAAAAAAGAAAAAGAAAATAAAGAAGAAAAAAGAAAAGAAATAAGTAGAAAAGAGAAAAAAAGAAGAAAGGACTGTAGGAATAAAATGTAAAGAAGTAAAAAAATATATTATTTAAAAATTGAAATAAATAAAAGAAAAAAAATATTCGCAGAAATATTTAAATACATATATTAACATTGAGGAGAAGAGAGAATTCCTGTGACTTATCGGAATGCCCGCACATGTGTTATTTATAAAAGTTCATGTACAAAACTTTATCCTCAATAAAAACGCGATAATGAGCAACGTGTTCCATTTTATCACAGAGGGAGAGCGTCCTAATTTTTTTTTCTTTCACTGTTAATCTTGTGCTCACAGTGTAAAGTAGTGGCATAAAGCGAAACTCGTTGCCGCTGATTTTCTTCCTATCCGCAATGTAAAACACGCAATCAAACATCGCGACACTCTTTTCGCAACTTTTTTTTCCCCTTCCTTAATACATCTTCTTCTTTCCTTTCTCAAAAATAATTAACCGCAACAATTTTTTTTTTTTATAAGAATTATTTCACTATTCCAATTAACGACAAATTTCTCACGTCTCTTCTTAATTAATTCTAAATGAAAAAAAAACATTCTCCACATTCTGCTATTTAACGAAAAAATTAAATTAATTAGAAAAAAATTTCTTTTATTATTAAAGTGGAGAAAATGGAGAAAAAAGGAGAAAATTGAGAAAATTGAGAGAATTGAGAATTTAATAGAAGTACGTCTATTATTTTAATGTAATTTAATTTTTTTTCTGCATGGTAACACACCTGGCTGGGCACGTGTTTGACCGTTACTGATCGGCAAGCAAGGTGTCCCACAAGAGACTCGGTTAAATATTATCCATGCAAATTCGCTATATTGCATCATTGTGCGTTAATAAAAAAAAAATATCTTTGAACGCTATTATTGAGAATAAAACAGCTGCGCGCGTTTAGTGTTCGATAATAATATTATGCTTATAGACTTGTTTCACTGTACAAAAAATAATCGACGAAAAAAAAGGAATAAATAACTGAAGATAAAACGTGTCTCGGTAATTTTCTTCATTATTTATATCGACAGGTGATGTATTTAATGAGATTTTTTATTTTTTATAAATGCCTTTAGATTTTAGTGAATTTTTGAGTGTCGTTTGAAAATATATACAAAAGGTACTTTTGAAATTTATGCCTCGTGTTCAAAGCGAGGATTTTAGTCCCGGGGGTTTAAAGTCGTCAATTTTTGCTCCTAGGGTTTAAAGCTGTTCTTTCGGTCCCTAGGGTTTAAAGTTGTCCCTTTAGTCCCCAGGGTTTAACGTTGTTCTTTTAGTCCCTAGGGTTTAAAGTTGTCCTTTTAGTCCCTAGTGTTTGTAGTTACTACAATTTTACTGCATTTTACTCCTCATTTCAAAGCAGTTATACTTAATTAATTTTTACTAATTGTTAATTATTTGCTAGTAATAATTCATTGCTTATAATAACTAATTAGCAACAGTAATTGTTAATTAGTAACAGTAATTGTTAATTAGTAACAATAATTATTAATTATTAACAGTAATTGTTAATTAGTAACAGTAATTATTAATTGCCAGTAATTGTTAATTAGTAACAGTATTTATTAATTGCCAGTAATAATTGTTAATTAGTAACAATAATTATTAATTATTAACAGTAATTGTTAATTAGTAACAGTAATTATTAATTGCCAGTAATTGTTAATTAGTAACAGTAATTGTTAATTAGTAACAGTAATTGTTAATTAGTAACAGTATTTATTAATTGCCAGTAATAATTAAATTGTTAATTAGTAACAATAATTATTAATTATTAACAGTAATTGTTAATTAGTAACAGTAATTATTAATTGCCAGTAATTGTTAATTAGTAACAGTATTTATTAATTGCCAGTAATAATTGTTAATTAGTAACAATAATTATTAATTATTAACAGTAATTGTTAATTAGTAACAGTAATTATTAATTGCCAGTAATAGTTAATTAGTTACAGTAACAGAAATTTAAACAACCACAATTTTTCCTATTAGATAAAAAACAATTTAAATTACAGAACTTGTTCAGTACGAGAAGTAAAATAAAAACATTAAAAAAAAGAAAGTGCATAAAAATTGCTCGATTAAGAGAAAAGAAAATGACAAAATGAGTTTTTGTATTTTTTTTTTTTTTTTAAGGAAAATGAAGGAATTAAGGGTCATTGCACATTGAAACTTGGAATGAATATTAAATGAGCTTCGATTCTCGTGTTCATTATGCAGTCTACTGGATAATTATGACAACGAGTGCTCTCTCTTTCTCTCTTGAATTAGTTCTAGATATAATATTGCTTGTCCTTGGATAACTTGCGTGATTCTGCGATGGAACGAAAGCTTTAATTACGCTTCTCAGTGTGTTCATTCTGTATAAGAAGGCAATTTTTTTTTTTAAATGTTTTTCCTCTTCTCGAAATTTTTGCATATATTAAAATTGACTCGATCCTTTGAAAAAAAAATATAATAATTAAAATTCTCGAATTTTGGTTATACCAGTGGTATTTATTTATTTTCTCTTTTATTATTATTGTTATTATTTTCCAAATAATAGGTCTGCTAACAAAAAGAACAACAACAATAATAATGATAATAATAATTGTATAATAATAATAACAATTAATTTAATGTTAAAAAATTTTGAATTAGTATAAATTTTGCTAATAGTCATTTCTATTACAATGAAAAAAATTTATTTGATTCAAGTAGTCGATTACTTGACGATTATCAATTGAATATTTAATTGAATCAAATAATATTTATTGCAGTCAATTAAATGGTATTTGAACCAATAATTTCAGTATTTGAAGCAAATAACATTTAATTGACTCCAATAAATATTATTTGATTGAAGTAAATATTTAATTAAGATAATAGTCAATTAATCGGTTATTTGAATTAAATAAACATTTTTTAATTGTAATTTATTTGTAAAATCTACTAATTTAAAAGCAAAAAATTCAGTCACTTGTAAAATTAGTAATTTTTACTAACTCCACTTTAGAGAGAACCAATAATACTTAAAAGTAATAAAAATTGTAGAAATATTAAAATACTAATAATAAAAATAGTAAAAATATTAAAATACTAATAATAAAAATAATAGAAAGATTAAACTACTAATAATAAAAATATGAGTGTAAAATATTATTGATGGATTAAAAAAAATCGAAGTGAACAAAAAAAATTGAAAAAAATTAAACTTGACATTGAATGTCGTAATCATTTAAAGTCACACACACAGACACGAGTATAAATGATCGTTTATTGCGCTGACATTTCAGTGAAATTAAATACGAGTTAGAATGCGTAAACTCGGCATTATCAAACGTTGTGTGTGCAGTTTTCTAAATTATTAACTTCCTGTCGACACAAACTGTCCATAAGTTTGCAATATTGACTGTTGAAATCACTTTTTTTCACACACTTTCAAAAGAATTGTAACAAAAAAAAATGAATTTTTTTTCTAATCTTATTTATTATAAACAATTTTCCATAAATTATAAAAATCGAGGCAGGGAAATTTTTTCCAGATTTATTTAATGGGTACTTAGTGTATTGGAATAATTATAATAATAGTACAATCGAAATTTTAAGTAATTTTTTAATTAATTTGAACTAATTTGAACTAATTTTAACTATGTTTAACCAATTTTAACTATTTTTAACTATTGTTAACTATTTTTAACTATTTTTAACTAATTTTGACTAATTTGAACTATTTTGAACTATTTTTAACTAATTTTAACAATTTTTAACTATTTTTAACTAATTTTGACTAATTTAAACTATTTTTAACTAATTTGAACTATTTTTAACTAATTTTAACAATTTTTAACTATTTTTAACTAATTTTAACAATTTTTAACTATTTTTAACAATTTTTAACTATTTTTAACAAATTTTGACTAATTTTAACTATTTTTAATTAATCTTAACTATTTTTAACTAATTTAAATTAGTAAAATTCTGATTTACTAATTCTTTGTAAATTTTCCACTAAAACTATAATAATAAATTTAAAACTACTAGATAATAAAATTTAATTAATGTTCAGTAAATTTTCTACTAAAATTTCAGTACTAACTTTAAAACTACTGACAGTAAAATTAGTTGATTTTTAGTAAATTTTCCACTAAAATTTCAATTAAAAAAAAATATATAAAGTTAGACTAAATAAAATAATAAAATTCCATTAAATCTCCAATTTTGAAATAGTAGAAAAATAAGAATGATAAAAATTCGTCAACCAAATTATTTAATAACAATTTTAACAACAATTAGTAAAATTTTACTAATTATTACTAATTTTTGGTAGAATTCTACTATTAGCGAAATTTTATTAATTATTAGTAGAATTTTACTATTAATTAGTGAATTTGTTAACTTTAAGTTTTTTTGAAAGAAAAATTACAATTTTTATTTTCAATATTTACATACCATCTATTCTGACAATTTTAATTCAATTAATTAAATGTTATATACATTTTTCTATCCTTAAGAAAATGACAAAAAGTTTAACAATATCAAATTTATTATATAGGACAAGACATTAAAAAAAACTTTTAAAAGATTATGAATAACAAATAAATTTTTTTTATTATTTATGGTTTTTTTTCTAACTGATTTCGTTTTACTGATTTAAAATTTAAATTATGAAAATTTTCCTTCTTTTTATTTATAAAAATATTAAATAAAATTGTTAATTGTTAATTGTTAAAAAATTATTTAAAATTTTTAGAAGATAAAGGAAAAAACTTAATTTAAAAAAATGTTCTGTTACATTTATTAACGAATTTCTTTAATTGCAAAATTATTCAAAAACATCAATATCGATTTCTTCATGTTTTATAATAATTAATAAATTAATAATTATCAGTGATAAAATTATTATTTTTTATTATTATAATATTGTTACTGTAAATTCTTCAAAATTATTTTCATCATTTCAATTCAATTATTATTTTCTAGAATTTTTAATTATTTTTTATAAAAATAATTGAATTCTATAAAAAAAATGTTGATATATTTATGAAAAAATAATTGAATTATTGGGAAGGAAGTTTTAAAAAATGTTTGTAAATAATTGAATTCATGTGAAATTTTTGTTTATGAAAATAATTAAATGTTTGTGTAGGTCAATTTTATTAAAAAAAATTTTTTATGTAATTGAATTCTTTTTGGAAAATTTTATTTAAATAGTAGATACTGAAAATTATTGAAATGAGAAAAATTTTTGAAAAATAATTGAAATTTTTACAAGAATTTTATTAAAATTTTTAAAAATAATTAAATTTTGGAGAAGAATTTAATTATTTTTAAAGATAATTAATTGGGTTTGTTACGAGAATTCTTTTAAAATTTCGAACATAATTGAATTTTTTTTTTTTTGAAAATAATTGAATTTCTGCAATTATTTGTAATTTCTCTAAAATTGAATGTTTTTAGTGATTTCCTCTCGTGTTTACAACAAAAATATTTAGAGAATAGTAAATTTTGTAACAACTAAATTAAAAATAAAATTTTAATTAAAAATAAAATTTTCTTTGCTACTAAATAAGATAATAAAATTGTACTAATTTTACTAATAATTAGTAAAATTTGATACTAATTTTAATTAGTGATTGACTTTTTGCTTTTACATTAGTAAATGTTACTAATAAATTCTACTAATTTATTATTTATTATTTTACAATTATTTATTATCATTTACTTTTTTTGTTATTTTTTATTATTATTTATTATTATTTATTATTATTTATTATTATTTATTAATATTAATAAATTAAAAAACCAAATGCTGAATAAAGTAATGAATTTTAACTATTAATTAGTAAAAATTCGTTACTAATTTTAATTAGTTGATGACTTTTAACTATTTAAAATTTTTAGTTCAAGTTTTTAGTTTCGAATTAAAATTTTTCATCTCTCTTTTTACCAACTTTCGAAAAAAAAATCGAACGTTATTAACTCGCACTTAAAATAAAAACACCCAAACGAAAAATAAAGAAACGAAAGTAATTTTTCGCATATTACAAAAAGAGATTTATGCAAATAAACATATATATTTTTTCGGCGATTGGAGGAAATTGACAAAGAATCGTAACGGTTGATTCGAAAAGTATATACGGTAAAATTATTCTTTAGCACAGCGGCCATTAATCAATATTGCGAACTTGTTGGAATTGCCTGAAACGATTTCGTCTCATAACTAAAAGTGTATATATATACATGCGAAAGCTACTTGCCCGCAGAAAGTAATAATTCAATATTTCTCATGCCCATTTGAAATTGTGTGATCCACTTGTGCCAGTGAACACTTTAACTGTAACAGAATCTGAGACACGTTCTCGTATACATATATATATTTAAATATAAATGTATTGGTATCAGAGGAAGACTAAAGCATCTAGTTTACGTTTATCGCCCTAAGGAGATTAACCGATGTAAAGGAAAACCTTCTCTTGACACTGGGTGCGCATTTAAATAACAATAAATTAGCCTCATGCCTGATTGGAGGTGACTTTAACCGCAAATTCTGTCGCCTTCACAACTATACGGTACTTGGGGCACTTTATATATACATGATCGGTCATTGATTTACTGAGGAAATTCCACTTTGTTCTTTTTCGCGATAATAATAATCGAGTCACACACAATTTATATGATTAATTTGCTTAAAAACTCGGCGCATTCCAATTAGTATTTCGTCATTCGATTTCTGTTTGCATTTTTCCCCCTCTATTTTCTATTTCTGCATTTCTTGTTCGTATTTTTCAATTATTATTTTCTTTTATTTTTTATTAATAACGACAGCTAATTAATTAATTAATTAAGTACTACAACTATTATTTTTGCATTTTTTATTCGTATTTTTAAATTATTATTTTATTTTGTTTTATTTTGTATTAATAATAACAGTTAATTAATTAACCACTATTTTACGTTTTGCAATTATTTTTGTTACAATTATTTTTGTAAATAATTGAATTCATGTGAAATTTTTATTGTTTATGAAAATAATTAAATGTTTGTGTAGGTAGAATTTTATTAAACATTTTTTTAAGTAATTGAATTCTTCTTGGAAAATATTAGGTATTTAAATAGATATTGAAAATCATTGAAATGAGAAAAATTTTTGGAAAATAATTGAAATTATGACAAGAATTTTATTAAAATTTTTGAAAATAATTAAATTTTGGAGAAGAATTTAATTATTTCAAAAGATAATTAATTGGAATTTTGACGAGAATTTTTTTAAAATTTTTGAAAATAATTAAATTTTGGAGAAGAATTTAATTATTTCAAAAGATAATTAATTGGAATTTTGACGAGAATTTTTTTAAAATTTTGAACATAATTGAATTTTTGGTATTTGAAAATCATTGAAATGAGAAAAATTTTTGAAAAATAATTGAAATTTTGACAAGAATTTTATTAAAATTTTTGAAAATAATTGAATTTTGGAGAAGAAATTGTACCTACACAAACATTTAATTATTTTCATAAACAATAAAAATTTCACATGAATTCAATTATTTACAAAAATAATTGTAACAAAAATAATTGCAAAACGTAAAATAGTAGTTAAATTTCAAATGGTAATTTTTTTTTTTAATAATTGAATTTTTGCAATTATTTGTAATTTTCCCTAAAATTGAATGTTTTTAGTACTTTCAACAAAATTTTGAATTAAAAATTTTTAAATTGTATTATTTTTAAAATTGCAAATTTTATTTTAAAAAGTAAGTAACAAGTTAGTTAAATTGATTTTTTTTTAAATAATTGCATTCTTGAGAAGAATTTAAAAAAAAATCTTTTTCGAAAAATAATTTTTTTCAAAAAAGTTATGAAAATTGTGTTTGAAATAATTGAATTTCTTTGAAAATTGTATATTAGTTATGAAAATAATTGAATTCTTTCAAAAAATGTTATTAAAATTATATTGAAAACAATTCAATTATTCTAAAGAATTTTATTAAATTTTTTTTAAATAATTGAATTCTTTTAAAGAATTTTATTAAAATTTTTTTAAATAATTGAATTTTTCAAGAAAAAAATTATTAATTTTGAAAATAATTGAATTCTTGTGATGAATATTGTTATTTATGAAAATAATTGAATTTTGCATAGAATATTATTAAAATGCCTTAAAATAATTGAATTTACGGGAATAATTTTGTTATTTATCAACATAATTGAATTCTTTCGAAGAATTTTATTAAAATTTTTAAAAATAATTGAATTCTTGTGATAAATATTGTTATTTATGAAAATAATTGAATTTTGCAAGAAATTTTTTTATAAAATGCCTTAAAATAATTGAATTTTCGGGAATAATTTTGTTATTTATCGACATAATTGAATTCTTTCCAAGAATTTTATTAAAAATTTTGAAAATAATTGAATTTCCAGGAAAAAAATTCTTAATTTTGAAAATAATTGAATTCTTGTGATGAATATTGTTATAATTATGAAAATAATTGAATTTTGCATAGAATTTTATAAAAATGCCTTAAAATAATTGAATTTTCGGGAATAATTTTGTTATTTATCTTTAATAATTGAATTCTTTCGAAGAATTATTTATGTAAATAATTGAATTCTTGGAAAGAATTTTATTAAACTCTAAAATAATAATTGAATTATTTCAAAAAAATTTAATTAAAATTGTTTTTAAAATAATTGATTTCTTTCGAACAATTTTATTAAAATATTTGAAAATAATTGAATTCCTGTGAAAATTCTATTATTATTTTTGTAAATAATAAAATTCTTCTGAAGAATTGAAAAAAAAACGTTTTTTCAAATAATTGATTTTTTCTAGGAATTGAAATTAAATTTTCAAGAATAATTACAGTTTTTAAGTAATTCTAATAAAATTCATGAAAATAATTGAATAGTTGCAAAGAATTTTATTGAAATTTTAAAAAATACTTGAATTCCTGAGAAGAATTTTATTATTTATGAAAATAATTGAATAGTTGCAAAGAAGTTTATTAAAATTTTCAAAAATAATTGAATTCCTAAGAAGAATTTTTTTATTGATAATAATTAAATTCTTGCGAAGAATTTTATTATTTATAGAAATAATTGAAGTCTTGCGATGAATTTTATTATTTATGAAAATAATTGAATAGTTGCAAAGAATTTTATTAAAATTTTCAAAAATAATTGAATTCCTGACAAGAATTTTATTATTTATGAAAATAATTGTATTCTTGCAATGATTATTTATTAAAATTTCAAAAAAATAATTGAATTCCTGAGAAGAATTTTATTATTGATAAAAATAATTGAATTCTTGCGAAGAATTTCATTATTTAAAAAAATAATTGAATTCTTGCGAACAATATTATAAAAATCTATTTAAATAATTGATTTTTTCGAAAAATATTAGGAAACTTCTATTTTAAATAATTGAATTCGTGTGAAGTTTTTTTTATTTATGAAAATAATTGAATGTTTGCGAAGAATTTCATAAATTTTTTTTTTTAATTATGAAATTCTTTTGGGACATTTTTTATTAAAATAGCAAATATTAAAAATCATTGAATCACGAGAAATTTGTGTAAATAATTGAATCGTTTTAAAGAATTTTTAAAAAATTTTTTGAAATATTAAAATTTTTTAAAATAATTTTTTTGATTTTAACTGTTAACAAATCTAAAGTAACGTAAATTTTCAAACATGAAAAAAAGGAGAAATATGGAAAAAAGTAGTTTTTATTGTAAGAAATAAAAAAAAGTATCCAAATGGTAGCAAATCGTAAAAAAAAGTAGTAAATAGTAGGTTTCAGTAGATGAGCTTAATATTAATTAATTAATACAATAATTAACTAATAATTAACTAATAATTAACTAATAATTAAACAATAATAAATATAAAACAAAATTAACAAAAATAGAAAATATTTACAATTATGCCCCCCCTAGAAAATAAATAAAAATTACCAAAAAAGAACAAGAAAAAAAAAATTGCAAAAAAAATAAAGTCGCTTATCAGGGAGACATTCACGAGAAATGGTCCCCCACAGTATATGCATTAGATTCTCTCGCGTATAGTAGAGACTTTGTTGCTTTATATAGCCAGAAGCAAGAGTTGATCGCCTCGAAGTAAACGGACAATCAAACCCGGAACACGTAGCACGCGAGACTAGTGGTAAGTCCAATATAGCTTCCTCTCCCCGTTTGTGAGGCGCGCACAGTGAGGCTGCATAATAATCTCAAGTGTACAAGAGTCTTTGAGCAATTTGTGGTCATGCTTGGACGCAGTTGCCAGCACGCGATAGACTTACACGAAAAAAAAAGAAATAAACAAGAAAAAAGAGCAAAAAAAAAAGAAAAAAATAAAAACAAGAAGAAAAGATGAAAAAAGAAGAGAGGGAAAAGGGGAAATAAAAAAATTACTGTAATGACTATATAGAGATCCGCCGTTGGGGACCTAAGTCTATCTGCGTGCACCTGGAGAACACCTTCGGGGCCCAAAAAAGAGATACCACCCAGTTGGCCTCTTTTTCTTTTTCCGACTACTCTTTTTTTTTCCTCTCTCTTCACATTCTCTCCTTTTACTTCTTCCTCTTTCAATTCTCATTCCGCATGCGGAGGATTATTATTTATATAATATTTATTTATTTATTTTAATCGGAAAAATAATATACAAGTAAATATTAAATTTATTTACATTTTTTTTTTACTATTTTTTAATTTAATAATATTATTTTTATTTTTGAAATAAATCAAAAATGTTTTCAGAATATTTATTATAAAACATGAAGAAATTAAAGATAACTGAGTGATAAAATCATTATTTTATATAATAGAAATATTTTTAATGTAATATTTTATTTTTAATATTTATTTTAATATTTTTAATATTTTATTTTTAATGTAATTTTTTCAAAATTATTTCCATCATTTTAATTCAATTATTATTTTCTAGAATTTTTAAATAAAATTCTTCTTTAAATCAATTATCTTTAATAATTTTTGAAAAAGTTCTTTGAGAATTTTCAAATCCATTTGTTTACAATTCAATTTTACGAAATTTCAATTATACAGAAATTCTTTAATTGAATACGTATTAAAAAATAAACACTTTAAATAATTTCAGAAAAAATTCAATTAAACTTTTTCAAAATAATTAATTCTACAGAATTGTTGGTAATAAGTGTGAAAAATTAAGATTTTCAAAGAATTTAATTTGTAACCTTTTCAAAATACAATTATTTCTTAAAATTCATGCAATAATGCATTTAATATTCAAATATTATTTAAATAATTTGAATAATAAATATTCAAATATAAATTTCTAACTGAAATTCATTTTTTAAAAATCAATTTTTATTAGAAAATTCTACTTGAATTCAATTATGTACCTAAATAAAAAAAAATTTATTAAATAATTGCATGTTTCTTAAAATTGAATTCTCATATAAAGAATTTTATCATTAAATTTTTAAATAATTAATTTATTATTTAAAACTTAAAATTAATTTTTAAATAATTGAATTCCTGTGAAAGTTTTATTATTCTATGAAAATAATTAAATATTTGCGTGGAATTTAAAACAATTTTTTTTAAATAATATTTTTTTTAATAATAATTTTTTATTTATGTTAAAAATTTTATTAATTTTTAAAAATAATTGAATTTTAGTTGCAAATTTTTGAAAAGAATTGAATTGTTTTAAAGAATTTTATGAAAAATTTGTGGAATTGCTTCTCAGAAGTTTAATAAAATTTTTTTCATATTATGGCGCTTCTAATATTCAATTATCGTGTAAAACTTTAACTGATATTCATTTATTAATTATTAAATCAATTCTGGTCAGAAATATGTGAAAAATTTCAATTATTTAATTACAAAAATAAATAATTAAATAAACAATATTGATTATTTCTTAAAATTAAATTCTCATAAAGAATTTTATTTTTTTTTTATTGAAAACAATTCAATTCCTGTAAACAATTTTATTATTTATTGAAAATTATTAAATTATTGCGAAGAAATTTATAAAAAATTTGTAAATAATAGAATTCATATGAAATAATGAAATTGAGGAAAACTTTTGAAAATAATTGAAATTTTGCCAAAAATTTTCAAAAAATTGAATTTTGTCAAGAATTTTATTAAAAAAATTTTTAAAATAATTAAATTTATGCAATCATTTATAATTTTTCCGAAATTTAATTTTTTTAGTGTTTTTGTTAGTTAGTGAAATATATATTAAAAAATATTACAAATTTCAGAAGAATTTGAATTCTTAAAATTTTCTATTTTTGGCGATGAAAATTATTTATTTTAGTAAAAAATTAATTTTTGACGAAGAAAATTATTTATTTTACATAAAAATTTAATTTTTGACGAAGACAATTATTTATTTTCTTAGAAAATTTATTTTTGACGAAGAATATTATTTATTTAATTAAAAAATTGACTTTTGATGAAAAAAATTATTTATATAAAAATTTTCAAATAATATTGATTTCTTCTGACGATTTTTAATAAAATTGCTAAGAACAATATTACATTTTTCGAGAAATTTGATTTAAATTTTATTAAAAATGATTGAAATCCTGCGATGAATTTTATTATTTATGAAAATAATTCAATCCCTATAAAAAATTTAATTATTTATTGAAAATAATTGAATTATTGCGAACAAATTTTATAACAAATTTTTTAATTTTATTAAAAATTTTTCAAATAATTGAATTCTGGAAAAGAATTTGATTATTTTTTAAAATAATTAAATTTTGTGGAAAGAATTTTATTAAAATTTTTTTAAATAATTGAATTTTGGAAAAGAATTTGATTATTTTTTTAAATAATTGAATTTTGGGAAAGAATTTTATTAACAATTTTTAAAATAATTGAATTTTGGAAAAGAATTTGATTATTTTTTAAAATCATTGAATTTTGGGAAAGAATTTTATTAACAATTTTTAAAATAATTGAATTTTGGAAAAGAATTTGATTATTTTTTTAAATAATTGAATTTTGGGAAAGAATTTTATTATTTTTCAAAATAATTGAATTTTGGGAAATGAATTTGATTATTTTTTAAAATAATTGAATTTTTGGAAATGAATTTGATTATTTTTTAAAATAATTGAATTTTGGGAAAGAATTTTATTAAAAATTTTTAAAACAATTGAATTTTGGGAAAGAATTTGATTATTTTTTAAAATAATTGAATTTTTGGAAATGAATTTGATTATTTTTTAAAATAATTGAATTTTGGAAAAGAATTTTATTATTTTTTAAAATAATTAAATTTTTGGAAATAAATTTGATTATTGTTTAAAATCATCGAATTTTGGGAAAGAATTTTATTAAAAAATTTTAAAATAATTGAATTTTGGAAAAGAATTTGATTACTGTTTAAAATAATTGAATTTTGGGAAAGAATTTGATTATTGTTTAAAATAATTGAATTTTGGAAAAGAATTAGATTATTTTTTAAAATAATTGAATTTTGGAAAAGAATTTCATTAAAAAATTTTTAAAATAATTGAATTTTGAAAAAAAATTTGATTATTTTCTAAAATAATTGAATTTATGCAATAATTTATCATTAATTTCCAGCAATCATTTATAATTTTTCCAAAATTCAGTTTTTTTTAGTGTTTTTGAGTAAAATTTTTTCTATAAATCCACTATTTTTAATAATTAATTAAATATTATATTAAAAAATTTTACAAATTGCAGAAGAATTTGAATTATTTAAATTTTTGAAAATCTAAGTAATCCTTAAAATTTCTAATGC
This sequence comes from Leptopilina syphax, assembly GCA_032872505.1. Lineage (NCBI taxonomy): Eukaryota > Metazoa > Arthropoda > Insecta > Hymenoptera > Figitidae > Leptopilina > Leptopilina syphax. Next base: position 6,099,925 of record CM065476.1, on the reverse strand, counting down.
TCTTTAGCGCATTATTTTAGCTAGTATAATAATAATAATTTATAATAATAATATATTTATAATATAATATATTTATAATAATAATAATTTTATAATAATTTATAATAATTTTTTTTTCTGAATACCTAAAATTTTCTCCCTTTATTTAAATCAATTTCCGGGAAAAAATTGTTTGAAGATATTCTTTTTTTTCAATTTCGTTCATCGAACGACATAATACGTGGAAGATGAAAAGAAATGATGAATGTATATACCTATATATATGAAGTGAAGAAAAAAAAAAGAAAGAGATTATTATTTTGTTCTTAAAAGGACTAACGAGTTGTCAGGAAAAGACACTTTCGTTTTCGAACATGGGATGAAATATGAAACCGCCCAAAGTCGTTAATCTTCGCGGGTCATTCACCGGACATTCATATATACAATAAATGATTTTAAACTAAAAGTCACCCTCTACTTTTTATTTTATTTTTATTTTTTTTTTGAACTCCCTTCAAGCAACAGGTCACGCGCGTGTCTTTTTAAAAAACCAATTTTTTTTCTCCTTCCTCCATTTTTTTTTCTTTCTTAATGTCGCAATACTTGACACATTATCTGATATGACATTTCAGGTGAAAATTGTATGACACGCCTCGAGCTGTAAATTTCGAAAGAGAGAATATAATGTTCTTATATATATATATATATAGCTGCACGTGACACTTTATACGCGGGAGTTATAATTAACCTTATAATTATCACTATTTGTTATCTTTTTGACTCGGATGAGGTCGAGTATGAGGTCAAAAACATAAAAGACACGCCATGATTTTCCGGATCATCGCAAAATCTTCCTTTCGTAATTTTTTTAATATTGCTTTATTTTCTTTTCTTTTCTTTTCTTTTTTTTTGTTATCTTATATCATATACAATATCATGGTAAAATTTATTGAACGATGAGATTAAAAAAAAAAGAAAAATATCAGCAAAAGTAATTAACCTGAGAAAGTTTCACTTTTGCGCGACGAGCATTTTATACCATCATTATCGCATATAATATTTTCAATTATATAACATTATTCGACACGATAAGAAAGGTGTGCGATGAGGGAAAAATTTTTGCTCATTAGACATTTAATTAATTTTAAAAAATAATTTAAAACTTTCTTGAATTTATAATATATAAATAATAATAATAAATTAACTCTTCCAATTGACTGTTAATCATAATACTGAAAAATGTTTTTTTCTTTTAAAAATTTTATAAAATAATTTTCTTATGATTTCCAACCGAAAAGGTTACTCTATAATTTTTTTTTTTGAATTAATTATAATTTAAATTCCATATAATCAAAATCTAAATTTATAATCGTTGTATTCTTGTAATCTGTTCGCAGTTTGAAGTTAGTTGTTTGCTTTTTTGTTTCCTAACTTTTTTATAATAATTTTACTTTTCAAAAATTCTTAATTTTAAAAAAATTAATTAAATTAATTAATTAATTTTTAAAAAACAACATTGAATTTTGTTGTTACGAATTTTATCAAAAAATTTGATAATAATAAAATTCCTTCCAAAAATTTTATTATTTAGGAAAATAATTGATATCTCGTGGATGAATTTTGTTAAAATCTGTAAAAATTCCAATTAAATTCTTTTTTTGAATTTTTTTAAAATTAATTTTAATTAAACATTTTGAAAATAATTGGATTTTATCAACAATTTCTTTCAAATTTTTAAAATAATCGTGTTTTTTAATAATTGATATTGAACATTTCATTATTGAATTTTATTCAAACTTTAAAAAATAATTGAATTCTTTTAAAAAAATTTATAACGAATTAAGAAAAAAATTGAATTCTTTGAATTCTTACGTGAAATTTTTTTTGAAAATAATTGAATTTTTGCAATGAATTACATTATTTATAAATATAATTGAATTTTTTTTAAGGATTTATTTAAATTTTTTAAAAATAATTGAATTTTTCGAAAAATATTATTAAAAATTAAAAAAACAATTGAATTCTTTCATGAAATGTTATTAAAAATAATTAAATTTATGCAAAAAAATTTACTATTCATAAATATTAATTGAATTTTTTCAAAGAATATATTAAAATTTTAGAAAATCCTAATTAAATTCTTTTAAAGAATTTCTTTGAATTTTTTTTAAACTAATGGAGTTTCTTTAATAATTTTAATTGAAAATTTTGAAACTAATTGAATTTTATGAAGAAGAATTTTATTAAAATTATTTTGAAAATAATTGAATTTTTGCAATGAATTTTATTATTTATAAATATAATTGAATTTCTTCGAAGAATTTATTAAAATTTTTTTTTAAAATAATTGAATTTTTCGAAAACTATTATTAAAAATAAAAAAAAGCCATTAAATTATTTCATGAAATGTTATTAAAATTGTATTAAAAATAATTGAATTTTTGCAAAGAATTTTACTATTCATAAATATAATTGAATTTTTTCGAAGAATGTATTAAAATTTTAGAAAATAATTGAATTTTTTCGAAGGATTTATTAAAATATTTAAAAAATAATTGAATTTTTCGAATAGTATTATTAAAAATTAAAAAAACAATTGAATTCTTTCATGAAATATTATAAAAATTGTATTTAAAAAAAATTGAATTTTTGCAAAGAATTTTACTATTAAAAATATTATTGAATTTTTTCGAAAAATTATATAATGAATTATAAAAGAAATTCAATTCTTTTGTGAATTTTTTTTTTGAAAATAATTGAATTGAATTATTTTTGAAAATAATTGAATTGAATTATTTTAGAAAATAATTGAATTTTTTCGAAAAATTATATAATGAATTATAAAAGAAATTAAATTCTTTTGTGAATTTTTTTTTTTAAATAATTGAATTCCAGTGAAGAACTTCTGGGAAAATAAGTGAAGAAATCTTACAAAGAATTTTATAAAACCAGTAACAATAATTGTTTATGGAAATAATTGAATTTTTGCGAAGAATTTCTTAAAATTTTTGAAAATAATTGAATTCCAGTTAAAAACTTTATTATCTGTGAAAAGAATTGAATTCTTGAGAAAATTTTTTTATAAAATTTTTTTTTAAAAAATTTTATTTCTGCAAAAAATGTTACTATTTATAAAAATAATTGAATTCTTACGATGAATTTATATTCATCGTAATTCATTCATTTTATATTTATGAAAATAATTGAATTTTTACGAAGAATTTTATTAAAAATTTCGAAATTAATAAACAAGAAGAATTAATTAGAAAATTAACTAATAATTGCATTTTTTTAAAGTTTGATTCTGAAATTATTCAAAAATTCATATTTGAAAATAAAAAATTTTGTAATTTGCATAATAATAATATTAATAATAAATTGAATATCACATTCACTAATAATTATAGACAATTTTTGCAAAAAATAATATGTTTTCTTTTAATTTGTTTCTTTATGCCAAAAAATATTTTTTTTTTTCATTAAATTTTTTTCGGCAAAATTTGACACTTAAAAAAGAATTGTTTAGAATTTCTAGGAATAAAAAAAATTCTTTTTTGTGTCCAGATTGAAGAATCTCGAATGTGTATATATAGGTATGTTTATTGCTCAGAATAACAAGGAACCAATCAGAAACAGGATGCTCTTATCTGAGGGAGTCTGGCTCGTTAACGAAGAAGCCGATAATATATAATGATTGACAGTCGCATAATTAAGCGATGATGTACTTTACTTGAGTCCTCTCTCCCTCTCTCTCTTTCTCTCATTTTCTTTGTATAAATTTATCGATACTATCGATTAAATTAAACTAAATTTCTCAATTTATTATTTTAATAATAATATTTAGTCATTTTTATTAAATTCGAGATTAAATTAATAATAAATAATTATAAACAATTATTAGTTATTATTTATCGATCGAATATACTTAATAATAATAAATTAATAATAAATTAATAATAAATTAATAATTATTAATAATAAATAAAAAATAAAAATAATAATATAAATAGTAATAATAATTAATAATAACAATAATAATGAATAAAAAATAGTGTAAGTGTCGTAGGTTAGTGGATAGCGCATTGGATTTAAGATCTTCAGTCCTAGGTTCGAACCCTCTCAAGCGTTAAATAATTGATAAGAAATAAAAAAGAAAAGAGATAAATAAAAATAAATTATAAATATTAATAAATAAAAATTGTTTCTTTTTCTAATTTTTAATTTATAATTTTTTTTCTTATTGTTGGAGAATGTAATATAAAATTAAACATCCCAATTAACACGTCAGGAGTTTTTTCCTTTTTTCGCACTGAATAAAATAGTGTAGTGTAAAATGATGTTTACCTCTGGCAAACAGTGTTATAATTCAATGTCAATGAAAAGTTTTTCACGTCTTGGGGTTATACATAGAAATCGTTCCCACGATGTTATACTGCGAAAGTAATTAATGCAATAAGGCAATAATTTATTATCACTTGATCACGTGCATCGGTTTTATAATCGGGCACACAGAAGTGTTATCGGCACATTTTTTAGTTAAATAATTATTTTCATTTCTAAAAATTATATTTGTTTTCTTCAAAAAAATTTATTTATTTAAATAACTAACTTATTTAATTATTTAAGTGAAAAGTTTGGAAAAAAAAGAGAAATTACAATACAAAAATCGATTTACCTATTTAAATAGGTATTAATTTATTTAAATTTAAATTTTCATCCTAAATTTAATTATTTTCATAAATAACAAAAATTTCCACAAGAATTCAATTCTTTTTATAATATTTTAATAAAATTTTTTGTAATAATTCAATTATTTTTATAAATAATAAAAATCTTCTCAGAAATTCAATTATTTTTGAAAATTTTAATAAAATTCTTACCAAGAATTCAATTATTTACACAAAAGATTCTTCGAAAGAATTCAATTATGTCGATAAATAACAAAATTATTCCAGAAAATTCAATTATTTTGAGGCATTTTAAAAAAAAAACTCTTATGAAGAATTCAATTATTTTCAAAAATAACAAAATTTTACAAAGAAATTCCATTCTTTTTAAACATTTTCATAAAATTTTTCTTAATAATTTACCTATTTTAATATTAATTTATTTAAATTTAAATTTTCAATTATTTAAAAAAAATTTATTTAATAAAAAACTTGATTTTTGACAAAGAAAATTATTTACTGCAATAAAAAGATTGATTTATTAAAAAACATTTTATTTATTTAAGTAAAGAGTTGATTTTTGAGAAAGAAAATAATTTATTTAAATGAAAGAATTGATTAATTAATTTGTTTACGTAAATAAAAAAATTTATTTTTGACGAAGAAAATTATTTATTTAAATAAAAAAGGAATTAACTTAAAATAAACTTTATTTGTTTACATAAAGAATTGATTTTTTTTTAGACGATGAAAATTATTTATTTAAGTAAAAAAATTGATTTATTGGTAAACAATTTATTTATTTAAAGTGAAAATTGATTTTTGATTAAGAAAATTATTTTATTTAAATGAAAAAACTGAATTAACTTAAAATAAAATTTATATAACTTAAAATAAAATTTATATATTTGAATGAAAAATTGATTTTTGGCTAAGAAAATTATATATTGAAGTAAAAAATTGAATTATTAGTAAACAATTTATTTTTTAAATTAAAAATTAATTTTTGACGAAGAAAATGATTTATTTTACATAAAAATTTGATTTTTGACGAAGAAAATTGTTTATTTACATAAAAATTTGATTTTTGACGAAGAAAATTATTTGTTTAAATAAAAAATTGATTTTTGATGAAGAAAATTATTTATTTAAGTAAAAAATTAAATTATTAGTAAACAATTTATTTTTTTAAATTAAAAATTGATTTTTGACAAAGAAAATTATTTATTTTACATAAAAATTTGATTTTTGACAAATAAAATTGTTTATTTACATAAAAATTTGATTTTGGACGAAGAAAATTATTTGTTTAAATAAAAAATTGATTTTTGAAGAAGAAAATTATTTATTTAAGTAAAAAATTGAACTATTAGTAAACAATTTATTTTTTTAAATTAAAAATTGATTTTTGACGAAAAAAATTATTTATTTTACATAAAAATTTGATTTTTGACAAATAAAATTGTTTATTTACATAAAAATTTGATTTTGGACGAAGAAAATTATTTGTTTAAATAAAAAATTGATTTTTGAAGAAGAAAATTATTTATTTAAGTAAAAAATTGAATTATTAGTAAACAATTTATTTTTTTTAATTAAAAATTGATTTTTGACGAAGAAAATTATTTATTTTACATAAAAATTTGAATTTTGACGAAGAAAATTGTTTATTTACTTAAAACATTGATTTTTGACGATGAAAATTATTTATTTAAATAAAAAATTGATTTTTGACGAAGAAAATTGTTTATTTACATGAAAAAACTTAATTAATTTAAAATTAAATTAAATTGTTTAAATAGAGAATTGATTTTTGTCGAAGAAAATTATTTACCTATTTAAGTAAAAAAATTGAATTATTGGGAAACAATTTATTTTTTTGAATTAAAAATTGATTTTTGACGAAGAAAATTATCTGTAAAAAAAAATTTATTTCTGTTAACAAAAATTCTTTTTTTGTCAATGTGTCAAGTATTTATAATGAAGTTTCTTGCGGCGTGCACTGTCATTGACACTGCGATTGAAACGACTTCCCACGCGTGTATAAAATTTGCGATAGAGCGAAATGGATTGTAAACGTTGACGCACAGGTGAGTGTATAAAGTGCAAGTGCATTTTTTTTTCATTGCGATTTATTAATTGGTTCGAATATTGCCAATAACATTGCGGGCTTCCTGCAACGTTTGGTGGGCGTTAGGGAGGAAATTGCAAAAAAAAAAAAAAAAAAAAAAAATGAAAAATAATAATATAGCTAGGTAATGTCAATAATGCGATCGATCGATTGCCACATCAATCGATAAACGTTCACTTCATTAGCATAATATATATTTATCCCATTTACTTGGTGGATAGAAAAAATTAATTATAAATAATAAAAATTTAAATTAAAAAATAAAAATTAAAAAATAAAAAATAAAAAATAAAAATTAAAAAATAAAAAAATAAAAAAATTAAAATTAAATAATAAAAAGTAAAAAATAATTATTAATTAATAATTAATTAATTATTCACGCAAAGACGAAAATTATAATTATTCACACAAAAACGAAAATTAATAGTTCACTTTTATATCAACCGCATTTTTTTCCCCCGCATATTAATTAATTACTAATGAAAGTACTCTATAAAGGAATCTAGTGTTCCGTGAGAAAGAATTTTCTTTTTTTTTAAAGAATAAAATTTATTTCTTGTACAGCAATGCAGGTAGAATAATTTTGTGATTATAAGAAAAAAAAGGGATGCGGGGGAGAAAAAAAGAAGTTGTAACTTGTAAAGAAGCCTCATTTATGGGAGTAATGCAATTCATTATCGTGGCATCTTCACACATATACATACATACAATGTATTTGCTTCTGGTGAACAACAAAATACCAACATTACATTTTGTATACAATACACAAAAGCCAAGTCTGCATTTTGTGAATTACGATCTGCAAAAGTTGCGTTCCAAAGAGAGTGTTAAATATAATAAGTTCCACATATACAAGTCCCGTTTTCCAGCTCTCGCATATAATAATAATCGATTCAATGATTTATGATTCGGTGTCACAAAGGAAACTATTGCCCTATTGTCTCTCTCTCCCTCTTTCGCCCTCTCTCGTGAGTGCAAATTTTTAACCTCTCCTGACAATATATTAAAATAGCGTGAAATTTTATAAATTGTTTATTACTCCATAGGGACACGTGCGTTCATAAAACATTACTGTTTAAATATTATTATTAACTTTAATCACTATTTTTAGATTTACCAGGTTTTGAATTTAGTATTTTTATATTTACCTCAATATTTACCATTTTTATTTTTACCATTTTAATATTTATTACCATTTTTATTTTTACCATTTTAATATTTACCATTTTTGTTTCTACCATTTTAATATTTACCATTTTTGTTTCTACCATTTTAATATTTATTACCATTTTTATTTTTACTATTTTAATATTTACCATTTTTGTTTTTACCATTTTAATATTTATTAACTTTTTTTATTTTTACCATTTTAATATTTACCATTTTTGTTTTTACCATTTTTATTTTTACCATTTTAATATTTATTACCTTTTTTATTTTTACCATTTTAATATTTATTAGGTACCATTTTTATTTTTACCATTTTAATATTTATTACCATTTTTATTTTTATACCATTTTAATATTTATTACCATTTTTATATTTACTATTTTTATAGACACAACGACTCGATAAACAACTATTATTATTAGCCATTTATTATATATACTGTATACAAAGTTATATACTTCCATTGTTACGTATTTACGTAAATACGTAATACCAACAATATGGATAATATCCAGAACAGTATTATAATAGTCTAGTATTCAATAAAGCGAGACGGATTAAATCATTCACTGGTGGCAAAATGTCTCTTGCAGCACGGGAAAATTATTACCATGATTAATTGATTTCTTATTCAATTATATATTTTTTTCTTTTCGAAAAGATAATTACTTTCTTGTTTGCAATAAAGTGTCGAATTATTATTTACTTTTTTCTAATCTGTTTTCTTTATTAACAATAGAGTTTGTTTGCCTGGATTTCCATTTTCCAATTATTTTGAGGCATTTTAATAAAACTCTTTGCAAAATTCAATTATTATTTTTATAAATAACAATATTTATCACAAGAATTCAATTATTTTCAAAATTGAGAATTTTTTTCTTGAAAATTCAATTATTTTCAAAATTGAGAATTTTTTCTTGGAAATTCAATTGTTTTAAAAATTTTTTTATAAAATTCTTTTAAAAGAATTCAATTATGTCGATAAATAACAAAATTATTCCCGAAAATTCAATTATTTTAAGGCATTTTAATAAAATTCTTTGCAAAATTCAATTATTTTCCAAATTTTTAATAAAATTCTTCTCAGAAATTCAATTATTTTTGAAAATTTTAATAAAATTCTTTGCAACTATTCAATTATTTTCATAAATAATAAAATTCATCGCAGGATTTCAATTATTTTCAAAAATAATAAAATTCATCGCAGGATTTCAATTATTGTTAATACAATTTTAAAGGAATTGTGCGAAAAATGTAACTATTCTTTAAATATTTTAATAAAATTGTTCGAAAAAAATCAATTATTTTAAAATTCTATTTTAATTAAATTTTTTGAAATAATTCAATTATTCTTTTAGATTTTAATAAAATTCTTCCCAAGAATTCAATTATTGACACAAATAATTCTTCGAAAGAATTCAATTATATCGATAAATAACAAAATTACTCCCGAAAATTCAATTATTTTGAGGTATTTTAATAAAATTCTTTGCAAAATTCAATTATTTTCATAAATATAACTTTATTCATCTGAAGAATTCAATTATTTTTAAAAATAATAAATTTCTTCTTGGAAGTTCAATTATTTTGAGGCATTTTAATAAAATTCTTTGCAAAATTCAATTATTTTCATAATTAACTTTATTTATCTCAAGAATTCAATTATTTTAAAAAATAATAAATTCCTTCTTGGAAATTCAATTATTTTGAGGCATTTTAATAAAATTCCTTGCAAAATTCAATTATTTTCATAAATAATAAAATGCTTTTAAGAAATTCAATTATTTTCAAAAAAAATAATAAAGTACCACACAGACATTCAATTATTGTCAAAAATTTTAATTGATTTTTTTATAAAATTTAATTATTTTTAAAAACTTTTCGTAATTCGATTTTCAATATTTACTATTTTCATAAAATTTCTAAACAGAATTCAATTATTTAAAAAATTTTTTGTAAAAATCTCCGTAAGAATTCAATTCTTTTCATGAATAATAAAAATTTCACAGAAATTCAATTATTTAAATTAGAATTAGCATAAAATTAGTCGAAAGAAATAAATTACTTAAAAAGTAAAATTTTTCGCAAGTATTAAATTATTTTTATAAATATTGAAATTCTTTCATGAATAATATAATTCGTTGCAGGACTTCAATTTATTGGCATAGGATAAGAAAGAAGTAAATATTTTCGATGAAAATTAGGAAAAAGTCATGAAAATAAAATATAGAATGAAATTTTTTTTCTTCACGTTTTAGCCTAATTATAATCAGGCCCTTGTCAAGCCCTAATAGAGCCAGGTCGAGTCCAAGACAGTCCCACAACCAAAAATACTGTCCTAAATTAAAAAAAAAATAAAATGAAACCAAAAAAAAGGAAGGAAGGAAGCAAGATGACAAAACTCGGTGACCTTAAGGCCTACCGTCGGCGTCCACCTGACACCCACACTTCCGCAAAAAGCGAAGAAGGTGTGTTTTCATCTTGACAGTGAAGTTGTATGTGCCTTATATGTTATAAAAGCCGGTTTTACAAGCGCATTCGACGACGCTTTCTATTGTCATTATGTGTACATGTAAACATACACAGACATAATATAGTTTGAGAGAGTAAACGCGGCGGCTTTATAAAAGCACTTCTCCTTGATGTTCACCGTGTGTATTGTGCGATATCGCCTTAACTTTAAACATATACGGCGATACCGTAATTTCCTTACAAAGGAAGTCCCGGAAGAGATTCAATAAATTCTCATGCATGCACGCGCGCTCGCGCCTGTGCGATGAAAATATCCACCTTCCTTTTTTTTTCATCCAATTAATTTTTTTTTTTTTTTGCAATCTTCTCTTTTCTGTATTTATAATTAATGAATAAATTATGTTTTTTCTACGGCGATTTCTGTTCTTTTTGTATCTGCCCTAGTTTGGGCCAAGTTTGGTCCATGGCTTGGAACACTGTATCACTTTCGAACTCAGCTCAAACTAGAGTCAGTTATTTTTTTTGGTGTCCATTTCTGTACTTAATACAATTTTTTTGCTTGTCCTAGTTTGGGCCCAGTTTGACCCAGGCTTGGAACTGAAAATCTGTTTTACTTTCGAGCTTAGTTCAAGCTTGGTAAGTTCAAATGAGCACTCTATGGAGTCAGTACTTTTTTTGCCCATATAACGATTTTTCTGTCTGCCCTGGTTTGGGCCAAGTTTGGCCCATGGCTTGGAAAACTGTTTCACTTTCGAACTTAGCTCAAACTAGAGTCGCGTTATTTTTTTGCGCCCATTTCAGCTTATTTTGAAGTAAGCTCGAAAGTAAAACAAATTTTCAGAGCCAAGCTTGGGACAAACTTGGCCCAACCGGGGCAGACAGAAAACTCGTTATATACAGAAATGGTCACAAAAAAAGAACTGACTATAGAGTCAGTTTTATTTTTTGTGCCCATTTCAGCTTAGTTTGAACTAGCCTCGAAAGTAAAACAGATTTCTAGTTCCAAGCTTGGGTCAAATTTGGAACAACCAGGACAGACAAAAAAATTCTGTTAAATACAGAAATTGGACACAAAAAAAATAGAACTGATTCTATAGATTCAGTTCATTTCTGTGCCCATTTCAGATTAGTTTGAACTAGCCTCGAAAGTAAAACAGATTTCTAGTTACAAGCTTGGGCCAAACTTGGCCCAACCAGGACAGACGAACAAATTGTGTTAAATACAGAGAAATTAGCACAAAAAAATAGAACTGACTTCAGTTTGAGCTAAGCTCGAAAGTAAAAAAATTTTTAGTTCCAAGCTCGGGCCAAGCTTGGCCCAACCAGGACAGACAAAAAAATTGTATTAAGTTCAGATTACAATTAGGCGTACATGAAAAATTCGAATTATGACAAATGAAAGCAAACACATTACAAGGCGATGACATTAGAGAAGTAACTCGTGTCATGCCGATTAATTTGATCGCAAGTACAAACACGAGCATGAAAGTTTCCAATGTCGTATCTTGGCCTTTTTTTCCATCTCGGGTCGATTTGATATCTTACAACGAAGTCTCTCCCTCTCTCTCTCTCTCTCTCTTTTTAACTCTCTGTGATCGGTAAAAGATGCCGATCAAGATCAACACTTTATGGCAACTTTCATCAGATATATATATTTACTGATGTTCTCTCCATGCGGGGGACTTGTTTGCAAAACGCACTTTTGCATTTCACGTGATACACAACGTTTCTTATATTTTATATACAGAAACGCATTGTCCTCTAATGACACATTCGATTCGATCGTCACAGAATATTTTATTTTCCTTTTGATCTTGCGGGAAAAAAAAATTTATTTCGCTAAATCATTACACGAAACAATGATTTTTATTGTTTTCGTCACTAGGAAAAATTTTATTAATTTTAATTAAAATTTAATTTAAATATTTAAATATTTAATTTTAATTAAAATTAAAAAATTTATTATTTTTCCTCTCTCCTTTCCCACCAACTAAATTGTCAAAAGAGGAATAAATTGTCCTTCGAATGGAAAAAATACGATTGTTCCAAGTTTAAACCATTCTTGGGAAACTTGTTGCCAAGTTTGGGCCAATATTCGACCAGGATTGGGAATTTTTTTGAAAACGAGTGGCTCAAGCAGTCTAGGACAAGAAAATTACAATTTAGAATTTTAGATTCAAAGGATGGTTTCTACAATAGGAAACGTGGGCCAATAATGGGGCTAGAAGATCGAAAGTAAATTCTAAACTTGGCAATTCACAAGCTTGTGTCAATATTGGCAAATAGACAATATTAATATTTCGTTAATTATTTAAATTCTAAGCTTAAAATCGATTTCAAAGCAATGTCGACAAAAATTAAAGTTGTAATGTACTTTAATTTGGAGATTTTTCTTTATATTTCCAAGCTTGGGCCAACACTGACAGTGGCATTTCATCTATTTAAAATTAAAAATTAAAAAAATTTCCTATCATTTTTAAAAATCTTGGCAAATATTTGTCTATAAGTTTATTTAAATTTAACATTTTTCAAATTGTTTATATTTGAAGCAATCAATTTTTTTATATTTGGAAACCTGGGCTAATACTGGTAATGTTTATTTTTTTTTGTTATTTAAATTCAAATGTTAAAATCAAATTAAGAGACTTGGTTCAAATATTGTCGATAAAATTAGGTCAATAATTAAAATCGTAGTATTTTAATTTTCAAATTGTCAATCTTGGGTCAATATTGGCAATAAAAGAATTCTTCAAAATATGAAAGAATTTTTCGCGAAAAAAAATTAGAAATGTAGTCTAAGGTCAAGGCAAGATTGGCCATTGTAATGTCATACGATGAAAGGGAAAGAGAGAGAGAGAGAGAGAGAGAGAGAAAAGAGAGAAAAAGAGAAACAGATAAGTAGATGGTGAGATAGTTACAGGAAATAGGATTGGTATAATTGAAGCATTTCAAGGCGTGGTTTAATCATTGTTTAATAATTTTTCAACGCGAAATCATTCTCAATCAAAATCAATCAAGTCGATATTTTTGTCTCTACATAATAAACGAGCATTTTTTATTTTTTTTAATGAATTTAATTAAGTATTAAGAAATTAAAATGTTGATATTATTCTTTTTTATTTTTATTTTTTTTTAAATTTTTATTTTAATTCTTATTGTTAATAAAATTATTATTATTTTTACTATTATTTTTATTATTATTATTATTTTTTACTTTTATTTTTTTTTTTTAATTTTTATTTTAATTCTTATTATTAATAAAATTATTATTATTACCAATTATTTCGCGAATAATTCCAGAAAAGTTCAAATTATTATTATTAAATAAAAAAAAATAATTTAATAATTATTGCGTCTGACATATGATCGCAAATTAAGAAGTAATAATTGTATATATTATTATATTAAAATACACACAAATACATACATATATGTGGTATCAATTTATTTATTGTACATTTTGATAGAAAGAAAGTGAGAGCCGTCAATTAACATTCATCGGTAATATAATCCTTTTAGAAAACTGATAAATTATAATTTATGACAACGATAAATTATCATCTAGTCAATAATATGCCTTAGACCAACAAGTCAGAATCTAATCAAGAAAACTTGTTAGACTAGTTCTTTTTCTTTTCTTCTTTTACATTTTTCGTTGTTTTCCTATTTTTTTTGTTTTTGCATATCTTTTTCTATATCTATGTACATAAAGCAAAAAAAAAAAAATGCAGAAAAACAAAAATAATATCACACTTGATTGAAGGCTAAAAATAATAATATAAACTGCAAAATCATCACTGTCAATGAACTTAGTTTTCTTTAAGTTAATAATTATTATTATTCGCAAACAAGTAATCATCTTATAGAAAGTTTTAGACTTTTCGAGTAAAACGTAAAGGTGTATTTTTTAAATTAAAAAAATTTTTTTTTTAACAAAATGTGTATAATTTTATTTCTATACAATATTTGCAGTTTTTTTTAAAACAAAATGTTGGTATATAATTTTATCTATATACAATGTTGGAAATTTTTTTTCTTAAACAAAATGTATATAATTTTATTTATATAATTATTTAAATATATATTCAGTAAAAATTTTTATTTAATTTAATGAATAAATATTAGGTACGTTTAATTAGATGATGATTAATAATAATTAAAATTGAATTTGTTTAGAATTAAATTAACTCAATTTCAGTAAATAAAAAATTCTAATCAATTAATGAAAATATAAGAAGGTGTGAAATTAAAATTAGGTAAATATAAAATATAAATCCATAAATAAATAAATAAATTAATTAATAATAAGTTAATAAATTTAATAAATTAATTAATATATTCATAATTAACTAAATAATAATTAACAATAATAATTTAAATAATTAAACTATAATTCTAAATAATTTAACTAAATAATACTTAATAATTATTTTCCACTAATTAATTTATAGTAAATAATAGTTATTCTTCACTAATTAATTTATAATGATTAATAGTTATTTAAAACTAATAAATTTATAATTATTATTCTTTGTTTATTGCAACCACTTAATTAATTAATTTCTAATTATTATTTATTGTTAATTGTTAACAACAACCTAATGATAATTCATACTTATTTATGATTAATTAATTTATAACTATAATTTTTGTTTATAAGTCTAATTAATAATGATTATTTGCAACTAATTATATTTAAAAATTATTCATAATTGATAATTATTTATAACTAATTAGTTTCCAAATTATTATTTGCTGCTTATATAATTATCGTGTAATTGATAGTTTTTGTTTGTTGTTTCTATTAATCTGTTTATTATTTATTATTAACAATTAATTAATTATTTATAGCTAATTAATTTATAATTGTTAATTATTGTTCATATTTACCTAATAATTAATAATTTTTATTTACTGTTTATATTTGACTAATAAATAACAATTATTATTTGCAGTTTCTAGTTTAGTTTAATTTTTATTTATAATTTCCTAATAATTAATAATTATTGATTGTTGTTTCTAGTAATCATGTTATTAATAATTATTTACAATTAATTAACAGTTATTTATTGTTTATATATAATAATCTACTTATTAATAATTATTATTTGTTGTTTAAAAAAACAAAAATGACATATTTGGTTGTTTATTGTTTACAGTTACCTAATAATTAATTGATTCACAATTATTATTCATTGTTTATAATAACCAAATAATAATTCGATTTATTATTAAATGCTTATAACAATCAAATAATTAATCGATTTATTATTAAATGCTTATAACAATCAAATAATTAATCGATTTATTATTAATTGTTTATAACAACAAAATAATTGATCGATTTATTATTAATTGTTTATAATAACGAATTAATATTAATAATATTATTCATTAAAAAAAAAATGAATTACTAATTAAAAAATTCTTGCTGCAAAAAAAATGTGTGCGTGGGAGGCAGGTTTTATTTTAAACAATCAAAATTTTTCTCCCGAAAGAAAGAAATGAGAAGGCGTTTCCCATCTGTCAGCTTTGAGATTAAACCATCAGAGCCAAGATGCAGATGTCTACTGCGTCTTTTGCATGCGAAGGGTAATTAATTTGCAGACTAGCGAATGTGCCTAATTGCAATGCGATTTACGATCAAGTTCTCTCTCTCTCTCATTCTGTGGATATGTATATATGTATATATGTGTTTGCTGTAACAATAATTATGTCATATCCACTGCTGCCTAATTGCTTATATATCTGGAGTACGTGGGCGAGGTGTGTTACACGTATGCACTTTAGTAACCTGAAACACCTCCTAATTGCTTATGTATGTGCTGCAAAGAAACGTGGGAGCACAACTCACCACAGTACCAGATTCTTAAATTGACATTTACAGAGTTGTTGTTGTTACAATAGTCAGTGAAATGCCATTCACAATTTTTTTTTGTTTTCCTCTTTTTTATTTTTTTGGGAATTTAGCTGGAATTTTGACATTCGAATTTCAATTTTCCCTAAAATCGAAAAAGGTTGCGAAACTTAATTAGACTCTACTTTTGAAGTTAAGTTTTAACACCTATTTTTCACAGTGGCGATATTTAATAATTAATAACTAATAATTAATAATTAATAATATATTAACACTTTTTTCACAGTGCAATATTTAATAATTAATAATTAATAAAATATTAACACTTTTTTCACAGTGCAATATTTAATAATTAATAATTAATAAAATATTAACACTTTTTTCACAGTGCAATATTTAATAATTAATAATTAATAAAATATTGAACTAACTAAATTTTCGAAAGCACAAAGTAATTAACTAACTAAATTCAAAAAAGTAAAAAAATATATAAATAATAATTATTTAGGATTAATTAATTTACAATTATATTATTTGTTGTTATTTGTTAATAACAACCTAATGATAAAACATACTTATTTATGATTAATTTATTTATAACTATAATTTGTTGTTTATAACAGCCTAATTTAATTATTAATGATTATTTACAACTATTTACAATTAAAAATTATTCATAATTGCGGTAATTATTTATAACTAATTAATTTCCAATTAGTATTTGTTGTTTATAATTAGCGAATAATTGATAATAATTTATTTATTAATAAACGGGACCAATAATAATTATTATTAGGTAATTATTGTTCTTTCTGGTAATGAGGTTATTAATATTTATTTACAATTACATAATTGATTTATAATTATTACTGCTTGTAAACAATAACCTAATTATTTATAATTATTTATTATTAATTGATTACTAATTATTATTTGTGGTTTATACTCTATAATAGCCTGATTATTAATGATTATTTGTAAATTCATAATTATTTATTATATGAATTGTTTTTTTTAATTATTATTTGTTGTTCATAATAGTCTGATTATTATTAATAATTATTATAATAATTATTATAATAATTATTATACAGGACAAAAATTCCAATACAAAAAATTTAGACCGTAAAATCCAAGAAAAAACGTTGGAAGTACAAAAAATCCAAAATAAATATGTCCAAAGTCAAAAAATTCAAAATAAATAAAATATAAATAGTGAAACATGTGAAAAAGCCACGTTTTTACTTTTTACGCTATAAAATCGAAATTTAAAATGTTAATATTAAAATCACAGGTTTTTAATTATTTACATAAATAATAAAATTCAATTATTTTCATAAATAAAAAAATTTTTAGAAAAATTTCAGCTAAAAAATAAAAGAAAATTTCATTCAAGGCAGCCATTTAAATTTTTATATCTCAATTTTTTTAATTGGATTTTCAAAAATACCAGGACAAAAAATCCAAAAATTAAGTTCAAAGTGAAACTATTTTTTTTTAATTTTTTGGATTTTTTGGTTTGGACTTTTTTTGGACTTGTCCAGATACCTACCTACCATTATTTACAATTGATTTGTAGTTCATTAATTTCAAATTATTTGTTGTTTATAATTTCCTAATAATTAATAATTATTGTTTGTTAGTTCTAGTAATCTCGTCTATAATAATTATTTGCAATTAATTAATTGTTATCTATTGTTTATAATTACCTAATGATGATAATTTTTTTTTACTGCTTATAATTGACTAATAAATAATAATAATTATTTGCTGTCTATATTTACCTAATAATTCATAATTGTTTACGATAATTTATATTTGCTATTTATTGTTTATGATAATCTAATTGTTAGTAATTATTATATTATTTTTTATTTACTGTTTATAGTTACCTAATAATGAATTAATTTTTAAATTAAATTAAACTAAATAAATTAAATTAATAAATTAAGTTAGTTAAATTAATTAAATTAATTAAATTAATTAAATTAATTAAATTATTTAAATTATTTAAATTAATTAAATTATTTAAATTAATTAAATTAATTAAATTAATTAAATTAATTAAATTAATTATATTAATTAAATTAATTAAATTAGTAAATTAAATAAATTTATATAAATTTTTAACAAATTTATTTAATAAATTAAATAAACTAAATTCTGAAAAGTAAAGAATAATAAACTGACTAAATTGAATAAATTTTTGCTATTCATATCAAATATCCCGCTAAATTAGATTAAAATCCAACCGATGAATAAAAAAAACGAGTAACATTAAATGAAATTAAAGCACAAGGACAAGTAATAAACAACTTGATAAAATTGTTAAAACAAGTGTAAATTTTTTTTTCCCAACGATTGAAATGATGATTAAGGGAAAATATAAAATATCCGGTTATACACACGGAAGGACATTGCAAAAAGCAATAAAGATGGATGCTAACTTGGATAATGCCCTCTTTTTTTCAAAGAAAGAGAGAGAGAGAGAGAGAGAGAGAGAGAGAGAGAAAAAAAATTAAACTTTTCTCTCTTTCTGAAACGAGTCTTACCAGTCTTGGATTTTGATCTTGTGCGGATATTTTCTTGACGACCACCCTGTAGTTGTCACATGGTGCTCGCATGTTTGCTAGTTACCAGCAAGAAAACCTCACCCAGTGCTACCAACTTATTGATATACATATATATATCTATATCTATATATAAATATTATACATTCTCCTGTTTTTATACGACCGTTAATTTCTTCGTTTTAAAATAAACTCTCAGCACTCATTCTGCATACGAGACACAATTTCGATCTGATTAAATTCCAACTGCATTCCAATGTGTCTTTTTCAGCTCGCTTTTCAGCTTGAGACAGTCCCCGTGGTTTGTACTTTTCGAATAAATGTCCTCACATTTCGAAATTTTCTTTAAATTACTCGCAAATATTTTTTTTCCTTTTTTGTATATTAAAATAAACTAGATTTATTTACCCCTAATAATATTACTAATAAATTAACTATACCCCTAGTAATACTAGATGTTGATATTACTAGGGGTAAATAAAACTAGTAGTGTTTGCCAGTAGTTTTATTTGCCCCTAGTAAAATTACTATTAAATTAATTTTCCCCAGTAATACTAGGTGTTAATATTACTAGGGGTAAATAAAACTAGTGATAAACACTACTAGGGGAAAATAATACTAGGTGTTAATATTACTAGGGGGTAAATAAAACTAGTGGCAAACACTACTAGGTGTTAATATTATTAGGGATAAATAAAACTAGTGGAATGCCCTACTAGTGAAAAATAATACTAAGTGTTAATATTACTAAGTGTTAATATTACTAGGTGTTAATATTACTAGGGGTAAATAAAACTAGTGACAAACGCTACTATGTGTTAATGTTACTAGGGTCAAATAAAACTAGTGGTCAAATAAATCGTGTTTGCCACTAGGATTCCCGGTCAATTACCCGAATCCAATCTCCCGAATGGTGCGATTATCCCGAATGGTGGAAAATACTGGTGGAAAATAATACTAGGTGTTAATATTACTAGGGGTAAATAATAGTAGTGTCATAACACTACTAGTGGAAAATAGTTAAAAATTTCCTAAATATTTGTCACGACATTATGCATCAAAAATAAAAAAAATTTCGTTAATTAGTCACTTAATCACTTTCAATAAACTATAGACTAAAAGACTAATTGAAAGTCTTATTATAAAACCATTTATAAATAGCCGAATTCGGAAAAATACAAATTTCCCACATATAACTTTAACACGCTTTTGCGTTTATTTTGTAAAAATATTGCATAATTAGACTTCTTAATGGTATAAATCACAGTATAATTACTACTATCTTTACTACTCCCATTGCTTTACAACTTTTGAAAAGGCCTTTTCCTGGTGCAATGTTCTGTGATGTTCTTAAAATCTTCATATATGTATTTATGTGTGTATATATATATATGCTTTCAAACTTCACGCTTGAAAGGTGATTCATAGCCTTATGAAAGTTTGATTCATTGCGTAGATTTCTCCAGTATTTTATTAAATCATTAACACTCAATAAGTATTACCACAATTGTAAAGCTAACATTTTTCTTTTTTTCACTCATGTATGAATCTATATATGCGAATTAGAAAAAAAAACAACAACAACAACAACATTAGAATCGAGATTTAAATTGTGCAATTTCAATAGTCCTTTAATCGATGCTGCTCTATTTTGCCGATATCGGGGCCTTTTGATATGAAAGTTGTTGGCGGTGAAAGTGAACGTGAAGGATGAAACATTCACGATTCACTTTTCCCTATATATGCATTTATGTTTGTTTATTTATTTGCATAATATGAACAATTAGTACAAAGTTTTTTTATCTTCTGAAAATTATAACTTTTCTGAGAATTTTTGAAAAAACTGATAAACAACAAATTGATAAGATTGTCAAAACAAGGGGAAAATTTTTTTCCCTAACGATTGAAATGATGATTAAGGTAGTACTACTAGTAGTGTTTAGTAGTGTTTACCACTAGTGCTAGGACTCGAACTAGGTCCGTAAATTTCCTTGAAGTCCGTAAAAGTCAGTTTTTTGAAAAAATAATAAAATTCTTCTCTAAAATTCAATTATTTTCAAAAATTTTAATAAAATTCTTTGCAAAATTTCAATTAATTTCAAAGATATTTCTTAATTCAATGATTTTTAATATCTACTATTTTAATAAAATTTTCCAAAAGAATTCAATTATTTAAAAAAAAATTTAATAAAATTTTACGCAAACCTTTAATTATTTTCATAAAATAATAAAAATTTCACATCAATTCAATTATTTACAAATTTTTTTTATAAATTTCTTCGCAATCATTTAATTATTTTCATAAATAATAAAATATTTTCAGGGATTCATTTATTTATGGATAATTGAAATTTTGTAAAATTGAATTGTAAACAAATGAATTTGAAAATTCTCTAAAATCTTTCTTAAAAATTATTTAAAATAATGCATTTATAGAAAAATTTTGGTTAAAAAGACGAAAAAAACTTTAATTTTGGAAAAATTACAAATTATTGTAGAAATTCAATTATTTTGAAGAGTAAATAATATTCTTCGTAAAAATTAAATATTGTTAAAAAATAATAAAATTTTTCTTAGGCATTCAATTATTTTCACAAATAATAAAACTCATCGCAGAAATTTAATTATTTTCAGAAATTTTTATACAATTCTTCGCAAAAATTCAATTATTTTTAAAAATAATAAAATTCTTCTCAGAAATTCAATTATTTTTAAAAAATTTTAATTTAATTCTTTGAAAGAATTCAATTATTTAAAAAATTTTTAATGAAATTCTT
Source organism: Leptopilina syphax (assembly GCA_032872505.1). Classification (NCBI taxonomy): domain Eukaryota; kingdom Metazoa; phylum Arthropoda; class Insecta; order Hymenoptera; family Figitidae; genus Leptopilina; species Leptopilina syphax. Next base: position 6,078,301 of record CM065476.1, on the reverse strand, counting down.
TATAATAATTGAATTTATTTCAATATAATTTTAATACAATTTTTTTTTTAAGAATTCAATTATTTTTACAAATAATATACAATTTTCAAAGAAATTCAATTATTTAAAATACAATTTTCATAACATTTTTCGAAAAAAATAATTTCTTTAAACAGATTATTTTAAAATTCTTCTCAAGAGTGCAATTATTTTAAAAACTTTATTAAAGTTCAGTGACTAAAATTCAATTATTTTCATAAATAATAAAACTCATCGCAGGATTTCAATTATTGTTAATATAATTTTAACTTAATTCCGCTAAAAACGCAATTATTCTTAAAAATTTGTATAAAATTCTTCAAATAAATTCAATTATTTAAAAAAAATTGATATAATTTGTTTCTTAGAATGTAATAATTATTTTCAATTCTTTTTACATTACATTTCTATTGAATTAATTAAATTATTATCAAAAATTTTAATGCAATTCTTGGTAAAAATTCAATTATTTTTAAAAAATATTGATAATGTTCTTTATAAGAATTCAAATTTAAGAAATATTCAATTATTCAATAAATTATTTATGTTTGTATTCAAATAATTGAATTCTAGTAGAATTTTCTAATAAAAATAGATTAAAAAATGAATTTCAGTTAAAATTTTACATAATTATAATGGAACATTAAAATCAATACTAGCGTGTATTATTAGAATTTAGAAATAATTGAATTTTCAAATCAATTGTTTTTGAAAAATTTTGAATGATTTTTTATATTATTTCAAGTTTTTATTTGCTATTTATTTTTTATTTTTTATTTATTTTTTATTTATTTTTTATTTATTTTTTATTTATTTTTTTTTATTTACTTGAAATTTTCTAAAATTGAATATTGTATACAAATGGATTTGAAAATTGTCAAAGAACTTTTTCGAAAATTATTAGAAATAATCGATTCAAAGAAAAATTTCACTGGTTCGAGCCCTTCACTAGTAGTATTTACCACTAGTTTTACTGAATCCTAGTAATATTTACCCTGAGTATTATTTTCTACTAGTAGTATTTTTCACTATTATTTGACACTAATATTATTTTCTAATACTAGGAATTAGTATTACTAGGGGTAAATCGTACTAGGAATAAATATTACTAGGAGTGAGTAATACTGGGGGTAAATCGTACCAGGAATAAATATTACTAGGAGTGAGTAAAACTAGGGGTAAATAGTACCAGAATTGAATATTACTAGGGGTTAGTAATATTAGGGGTAAATAGTACCAGGATTGACTATTACTAGGGGTAAATAGTACCACTGTTTACTGTTTACTGTTTACCCCTAGTACTACATACCCCTAGTTTTATTTACTACTAGTGTTTTTTACTGTATCCTGTTACAATTTATTCGACTATTAGCGTTAAAGAGACAATTTTTTTTTTCATCCATATTTACTATCCTTATTTTACTTTTTACTTGATAATTAAAAACAAGACAAAGAAATTAATTTCCATTTCGTTTTGTCCGCTTGCAGGGAAATGAATCTGTGGTTCCTCGGGGTTGGCCTTTGACTTTAAATGGAAGCGGTCTTGTCCTGCGATTAGGCGAAGTTGAGGCTTCATCATTACGTCTTGGGGAATGTTACCTTTGCATCAGGAGTGCAGCTGCTGCGGTTGCAACTGCGAAAACTCCTTCCGCAACGGCAACATCAGCAGACGCTGAAAACGTGGAAGAAAACACTGTTGAGGTGAGTCTAGTTTTAAACATGCGAGCACGACTTTCCTTTTGTGATATGCGGTACACAGTGGAGGAGGAGGAGGGTGTGTTGGTGTGTTGGTGTGTGTGTGGGGATTTTTTATTTCTCACGAGCTTTTAAACGCTATATATGAGACCACAGAGTTGTATTTGTGTTTTAGTGTGAGTGTTGTCCTTGTTTACTTTGTTTTGATATTACTTCCTGAGAGTTTGTTGTGTTGTGCTCTGTGCACGGTTGAAACACGTCGGTTAAATTCCTATCGTTTGTAATGCCTGTTATACTAAAATTGGTATAACTGATCTCTTGACAATACCTAATGAGAATATGTTACTGTTCACTTCGAAAACAAAGGGAAATAGGAATGAGGCTTTTCAATCTTCAAGAAGAATTCTTTATTTTTCGTCTAGAAAATTACAGTTAGATAAAAATATTTTCTATTATATGAAAGAATTGATATAATCTTAACAATTATTTGGAAATTAATATTAATAACAAAACTAAAGTTTTGAACGTATTAAATTTTTGTTTGTTTTGCAAGACAAAATTTTTTTAAAAACGTTCCTCTTCTAAATACCTGAGATTAATGTTTAAATTTTGTCCCCTCATCTCTACTTTCTTCATCCGTAGAGAATTTTTAATTAGAAATAAAATTAAACGCCATTTGAATGGGATTATACTGGCTAAGCAGGTTTTATTCACTTTATCATTGAGTGTATAAAATGTACCGTAATATAATCAATGTTTTCTTAATTGTGGGTTAATTTTATCCCTATAGCAAAACCAACGACATTAATAAATATATATCTATTGGGGATTATGAAAGCAAAAGAAAAAATCTTGTGTCCATAAATTAGCATAACACCTTTAATAACTTTACATTCATTCTCCTAATTGAATAGTTTAAACTAGAAAATAATTTCATATAAAATGAATGTGATAAATCGATTCGAATTTATCAAGATTGAAATTCTCTTACGAGGAAGTGTGCAAGAGCGCGACATCAATTATTACTGAAAAAAAAACAGGAATGACAACTTCTTTTTATGATTAATTAAACAACTTTGGTAATTTTTTTTTATAAACGACAGATAAAAAGTTTTCTTAATTTCAGTAAATTAATTAATTTTTGCAAATTATTTGTGTTTAGATAGCCCTTGTGTGGCGAGCCTCGTCGATGCGGGCCCCGGGGTTCCTCGGCTGGGACCGGGAGGACGAGTTCATGGATTGGCGCGATACAACGAACAAAATTTCCTCCTCATCGAGTACAGTGGTCCAACATCATCATCATCACCACCACAATACAAATCATCATCATCATAATCAAACAACATCGGGTCTATCAAAGTGGCGACCACGTCGAAGATCGCGCGAGGAAACTCGTACGCGAACACGTGAGACGAGCGCCGATAATAATCCCCACGAGAGTAGCAGGTCATCAGAGAGACTTGAATGCTCACGTGTACTCGAAAATAATCATCATCATCATCATAGTCACCATCATCACGAACTTGCTGTTGTCAAATCAAAATCATCGTCAAGTGTATCTGACACGTGGAGGGACGATTTGAGAAATAGCGAAAGTCGTCGTTCAACAAGTAGCAGTCGATGCAGTGGCACAAATAATAAATCTAGTCTCACAAGTGGTAGTGAATTTATCAACAGCAATAATAATAGCGGCAGCAGCATTGATTCAAGATCACGTGTTAGGAGGAACGCCAAAGTTGTCTCATCATCAACAATGGAAAAGTGGAAGGAGACAAGTCGATGTGAGACGAGATGTCGAATACTTCATGCCGTTGATATTAAAACGCCGTCATATTTGGAGAATTTGATTTGTAAGGAGTCGGCTAGGTATCAGGAGGCTGTTGAGAGATTGGAGAATATTCATCCCGATCAGATTGCTGACGATGAACTTCCGGCTTATATACAATCGCTTCTTGTTACTGTCGAGAGGAAAATTGAGAGAGTTTCATTGGATGATTTAACATTCCCTTGTACTGCGTGCAGAAATATTGATACTGATGATCCTTTACTTGGATGTCGTTGCGGTAATGAGTCTTGTGATTGTGGAAACGATAATTGTGAGTGTAATTCGGAAAAGGAGGAAGCCAGGACGTTCGAGGTCGCTGGGATCAAGCATATCGACAGTGATGACGAGGAGGAAGTGCGGATGGGTTTCGGTGAGTACCACTTGTTTTATACCAAACACAAATTTTTAATCTGTACTCCAACCGACTTCAAATCAGTTTTCGATCTTGATTTTTGGATTTGACTTTTGGTTTAGGGTCAAAGAAACAAATACTCCAGCAAGTGGAAAAAAAATTTATTCCCATTGGTACATTTGGAGCATAAAAATTCCCTACAGATGTTTCTAAAAATACTAGAAGTGTCGTGTCAGGTCTGTAAATAAGAACAAGTGTTGGTTGTTTAGTGCGAGGGTTCGACTCCATCTGAAGTAGGTTCGTTGAAAGCTTGTCTCTAGTACTGCAGTTCGACATTGTCTGGAACTGAAAGCAGCCTTGTACTGTTGTAGGCAAAACAGCAGATGTACTTGTAGCAGATGTACTACTTCCGTTTACTTGTTATCTTCTCGTGCCGGTTGAGAAAGCAAGTAAGCAAACAAACCACAGGAATTTAAATCTCCACAATAGTAGTAACCAAAAGCTCTTTCTACCACTTGTAATCATTTATCTAAATTTTTCGCCCCCCGATTTTGACCAGCATCATTTTTTATACATGCGGTAGGAAACATTATTCACAACAACTAAAATCGGTTTCTGATGCTACTGCTTCTGAAAGTCCCTCTGAAAACTATTCTAAACAATTTCCAAACCAAATAAAAAATTACTTCAAACCAAAAGGAAGAAATGAATAATTCCGTTAGGAATAGTACACCAAACCGAACAGAACAAATTAATAATTACTTTACGGATGGTATGACGAATCAAACCGAAAAAATTAATAATTACTTTACGGATAGTACACCAAACCGAACAGAACAAATTAATAATTACGTTACGGATGGTATGACAGACAAAACCGAAAAAATTAATAATTACTTTACGGATAGTATGGCAAACAGCAGCTAAAAAAGAACCAAAAAATTATTATCTTTTAGTACATCTTTCGACATTATTATTTTGCGAGGGCGTAATTGTGGCAATGCACCAGACGCAATAATGTTTTGATATGAATTCGCGTGTCACATTGACGATGGTTGTTGAAAAGTGAAGTAAGAAGCTGAGTCAGGAAAACATACATATAGGTTTCACTGATGTGTACATATAATGTCAGACGAAGAGAAAGAGGAACGTTGAGAAAGCGAAAAGACGTACATGGTATCGCTTGTGATTAATCAAGGACCTTTCTTTCACTATACTCCCACATACTTTCCTCTAAATTCCTCGTAGACTTCAACTTCCCTTTCAAGGTCGTTTCTCTTCTACGAGAGATAATCTCTTCAGTTTTTAGAAATTTCTGTTTCATTTCTCTGTTTCTGCAGCTCATTGTTATTTGCTTTCTTGTTCGTGGTTTATTCTTTTTGTTGTCGTTAGCAACAGTTCTGCTCTTTTGTTTTGGTTCTTTTTTTGCTCTTGTTCAAAATGCAGTTGGATTATTATTCCCAATTGTACAGTTTAGATTGCTAATCGTAAATAAAAAATTAAAATTGCAACGGATGACAGTTTTGAATGTGCGAATAAAATTTCCAACTTGAAAATACTTTAGAGGAAAATTATAAGGACACTATTTTGACGATAAAAGCAACAATCGCTTGTCAGGACAATGGTTTTGTTTTGCAATAAAGGATATTGTAACAAGAAACCTGTTACAATTCGCTTCTGTTTCGCTACTCAATACATTGTTTCACATTAGGAAATGCACAATTTCAAAGAGTTGGTTTACAGAAAATGCTCAATTTCGCCCACACATACTCGTTGAGGCCACACCCTGTGCGTGCCCGCCAGGGATTCATGGCAGTTTTTGCTCATGTTCACCGCCTTCTCTTCAGTACTTCTTTCTTTTTTTCTTTCTTTTTTTTAACTTTCATATAAATAGGGTTCAACATACTCCCTATTTATATAGATACGTACACTTTATTGTAAATATGATGATGCTCAGTGTCCTCGTGTATTTTCTGTCACGTGAGAGATGTTTTTGTTGTAAACCGTCAGACAGATACCGTCGATATAATATTTGAACAATAATTAATCAAATACTGTCGTATTTGATTAATTTTTGTTCAAATATTATTGATGGTATCTATCTGACATTTAATAGAATTTGACCTACGGTTATGACCAACATTAGTTATTATTACCGTCAGTTGTAAATTCAGTCAGTTATTACTACCGTCAGTTATAGATTCAGTCAGTTATTACTACCGTCAGCTATAAATTCAGTCAGTTATTACTACCGTCAGCTATAAATTCAGTCAGTTATTACTACCGTCAGTTATAGATTCAGTCAGTTATTACTACCGTCGGTTATACCTAACTTTAGTTTTTACTACCGGCAGGTATTATATCCCACGGTTATAACAACTGTTAGTTATTATTACCGTCAGTTGTAAACATAGTTTTTACTATCGTCGGTTATAACTACAATTACTTATCATCGTCAGTTATAACTACCATCACTTAGAATTACCGTCGATTATAACTGTTTGTTCTTAACACCCTAGTAAGTTATAACCACTCTTAGTTATTATTACCGTCGGTTATAATTGCCTTTTTTTATTAAAACCACAAGTTATAAATACAGTCAGTTATTTATGACAATAACTATTGACGGTAGTAATAACAACTGACGTTAATTGTCATTAATAGCTGTTATGAGTGACGGTAACTACTGTTATTCGTGGTCATAACTGACGGCACTAATAACTGACTGTCGATTGAACTGACGGTAAAAAGAACTGACTGTAGTTACAACTGATGGTAATAATAACCGTGAGGTTATAACAAATGTTTGTAACTTATAATGGTTATAACCGACGGTAGTAATAACTGACTGTATTTATAACTGACGGCAATAATAACTAACGGAGGTCATAATCGTGAGGAATAATAACTGATGGCAGTAAAAACTAAAGTTCGTGACAACCAATGATAGTTGTAACTGATGGTAGTGGCAACTAACTACAGTTATAACTGACAATAATAATAACTGACGGTAGAAATAACTTACTGTATTTATGGACGGTAACAATAACTGACTGTAGTTCTAACTGACGGTAATAATAACTGATTGTAAGTCTAACTTAAAGTATTAATAACTGATGGTAATAATAACTAACTGTAATAAATTACGGTAATAACTAACAGTAGTAATAACTGACGGTAATAATAACTAATAGTAGTAATAATTGACGGTTATAATAACTAACAGTAGTAATAACTGATGGTAATAAATTAATAATAACTATCAGCAGTTATTATTGACGGTATTTGTAACTATAGGTAATAATTGACGGTATTAATAACTAAAAGTAGTTATAACCGAAATTAGGTATAATCGACGGTAGTTATGACTAGTAATAGTTACAACACTAAGTATTTATTACCAACGGTAGTTAAAACTAAAAAAGAGAAACATTAACAATTTTTTTTTAATTAAAAAAAGAAGCAAATGAAATAGAAAACGAAAAGTGTCCTTTCTTTTCTTGCCTTTATTCCTTTTCTGGTTGCGTTGAGAGCAAACACGAGAGTTGATTGAACGTTATAATAGTTCGTGAACTACACGTTCTTTAGTTGGTTCGATTGGTTGCATCTGTATAGAGTGCGGCGCCCCCTTAATCATCTACTTAACTGGAAAGATAAAAGCGCGTCCATAGAAACTGTGCGGGAGGCTATTCACCTCGCTTCTGTTGCTTCGATTCTTCATAGTTTTTAATCCTCATATACAATATATACGTATAGGTTTTATAAATACATAAATATATATACGCGTGTGTGAGTGGGTGTGTGCGTTTGCTTTTTAGAAAATATCCTCTTCCGACGATAGTTGTTGCGTACAAGTGCAAAAGACGGGAATTATCATTTATTCAAGAGACTCGTCGCGACATGCCGTTACGATGTACTTAGAGTCGAAAGACCTTGTGGTACATGCCGCAAGAATCGCGAATGAAAAGATCCTTTCAAGAGTCTTCGTGTTAAGGGATAAGACTGACTTAAGTAAGACCTACAGCGAATTGAATTTAAATTATGTCTCCCGCTTTTTTTTGCATTCTCCTTCTTTTGTTATTTCTTTGTTTAATTTTCTTTTTGGTTCTTCTTTCTGTAATTCTTTTATTCTTTTCTCTTGTGTTTTGTTTTCTACTTTTTTTTGTTTCTAATATTTGGTTCTTTATTTTCTTGTTTTATCAGGTATTTTTATTTTTTTTCGGTTTTTTGGTAGTAGCAAGTTAGCAACTGACGGTAGTTGTATTTTATGGCTATTACAACTGATGGTAGTTGCAATTAATAGTAGTTTCATCTGACGGTAGGAAAAATTGACGTTCGTTTTAAATGGCAGTTGTTTCTAACCAACAGTAGAAATAACTGACGGTACTAATAACTAATGTCAATTATAACCGACGGTAATAAGAACTAATAGTAGTTTTATTTATTACTACCGGCTGTTATTCTTGTCCACGATTATAACAACCGTTAGTTCTCATTACCGTCAGTTATAAATACAGTCAGTTATTACTACCGTCGGTTATAACTTACTGTGTATAACTGACGGTAGTAAAATTAACGCTAGTTTTAAATGTCAGTTGTTTCTAACCAACAGTAGTAATAACTGACGGTACTAATAACTAATGGCAATTATAACCGTCGGTAATAAGAACTGACGGTAATAAGAACTAATAGTTTTAATTATTACTACCGGCTGTTATTATTGTCTACGGTTATAACAATCGTTAGTTATTATTACCGTCAGTTGTAATACAGTCAGTTCTTACTACTGTCGGGTATAACTGACTGTGTATAACTGACGGTAGCAATAACTAATGGTGGTCATAACTCTGGTCAATAACTGCCGGTATAAATAATTAACTGTGGTCGTATCCGTGGGCAATAATAACTGCCGGTAGTTATAACTAACAGTGACCATAACCATGAGCAAAAATAACTGCCGGTAGTAATAACTAAAGTTCGTTATAACCGACAGTAGTTGTAAATAATGTTTGTTGCAACTGACGGTAGTTGTATTTAACAGTACAACTGACGGTAGGAAAAATTAACGCTCGTCTCAAATGACAGAATCTTTTACTTACGACTGACGGTAGTTGCAAACATTCCCAGTAGCAAAGCGACGGTACTTAGAAATATCGATTTTCCACGATAGCAAATAATTAAAATTAATTAATTAATAAATAACAAAGCATACTATCAGTAAAATTTCCAACTCTCAACAAGTAATTTCCACTTAAACAAAACCAATATTCCCGTCAAGGGGAACTTGACGTTTAGTGAAGTGAAATGACGATACCGTGATAATTTTTCCCGTCCTCTCTGATGCGATAAAATGTAGAGTTGCTGTACTGTAAATTTTGCTGATAAAAGAAAAGTTTATTTAGTTACGCACAATCAAGAGGAGCATTTATATAATGTACATTATAGAAGTGGGGCGAATCTTTTAGATGGCAAACAAGAATTGAAGAGCTTATTCAAGGCCCCTTATCTGTGGCAGCAATGACACCTGACGAGACGTGGGATTGACCATGTCCCTCAAAGCCGGTCTTTCGAGTCGTGCTTCATTATCAAGAGAGGGTTTCCCATTGACGTGTCCATTCCATGTATTTTCATTCACAATCGCGCCCTCACAATAGTTTTCAAGTTATGCCACTAACGTTTTTAGATTAGCATAAAAAAAAGAGAACCCGCTTGTGTCTCTGTTACCATGCCGAGTGTTTTTGACCTGAGATTTTCTCCTGGGGTAAAAAATTAAAAAAAAAACGGTTCTATTAATTCGGAGGAATAATAGACGGTAGTCTATTATTCCTCCGAATTAATAGAACCGTTTTTTTGAATTCTTTTTAATTACCGTCAGGTACCGTTAACTATGAACGATGGTAGTTTTTAGTTTTCCTCTTGGCGATAGTTTTTCTTGGTATTTACGACTGACGGTATTTTCAATTTGGAGTCGTTATAGCTGACGGTAGTTTTAATTACTATTTGTCACAGCTGACGCTGATTTTAATTCGGGGACGTTATAGTTGACGGTAGTTTTAATTACTATTTGTTACAAATGACGGTAGGTAGGAATTACAGAAGTTATAATAATTCGCAATTGTAATAAACAGTACTTTACAAACGGTACTTACTCCTTTGGTTTTTTACTTCCGGCGGTAGTTTTGCTTCTTGGTTTTTACACCTGACGGTAGTTTTAATTCGAGGTCGTTATAGCTGACGGTACTTTTAATTACTATTTGTTCCAACTGACGGTAGGTAGAAATGACAAAAGTTCTAATAATTCGCAATTGAAATAAACGGTATTTTACTCCTTGTTTTTTCTCTTGACGGTAGTTTCAAATCGTGGTGGTTAAAACTGACGGTAATTTCAATTATTACCTGTTACAACTGCCAGTAGTCTGAAATACCATTTTTCACAACCGATGGTAGTTTTATTTCGCGATTTTAATAACCGACGGTAGATTTAATTACTATTTTGTTCAACTGACGGTAAATAAAAGTTACAGAATTTATAACAAGTATATAATAAAGTAAATAAAATGTATGAAATAAATAAAGAAATTAAAGAAATAAATTACAGAATTAAAGAAATAAATTATAGAATTAAAGAAATAAATTATGGAATTAAATAAATAGATTATAGAATTAAATAAATTAAAGAAAAGTGACAGTAGTTTAAGAGTAAGAAGAACTTGTAAATGAAATTTACGACCGAATTTAATTAAAATATAGTATTTTGAATATTAGAGAAAATATTCGCGCAGCGTGTGACTTTGTATGGAGGGAAATGTTCGAATGAGAGGTGTATCTCTCTCGAGTTAAATATATATCGGCCATAATCAAAATTAATTAGGTACTTTGAGTTTAGTTAACTAAGTAGTTTTTAACTAATTACATATGGCGGCGCGTTGACATTGGAAACTCGACTCCGGGGCAGATAACAAGACGATTCGTATTCACCGCCAATAGTCGTTATAATCGATTCGCGAGAATAAAAGAGGTATATATCCCCCTTTTAAATCGAAATGCAACCGAGAGAGTCAAGTTTCCATTTGTGGCCCTAATCGCTTCCGTGGAGTAAACTTCATGGGGTAATGTGCCAGATTGTCAAGCTGATGCTGTGTAAATGGACCGAACTATATTTTTATGTGGGTTTTACGATGCGATGGTTTTTTTTTTTGCAAACGAGAATATTACTATTTCTCTCTTTCTCTCTCTCTCTCTTTTCACTTTACAACTTTTTTATCGTGTGAAATTTGCTAATAATTTTTAATTTATGTTTAGTTCTCTTTGCTCTAAAATATGGTGAATATTTTACTGTTTTTTTCTGATTCAAAAAAGAATTGCTTTTTTCTTTTGTTTTTTTTTGTTTTTCTTCTTTTTTATTTTTCTCTTTATTTCTCTTGTTTCTCTTTTTTCTCTTTCACTTCTTCTGAATAATTTACTACTTTTTTCACAATAAGGTACTGAATTCCTTTCATTCCTAAGGTAATTTTATTATAGTAATTAGTAATTACAGTGCTAATAAGATTAGAGATTTTTGTAATTAACTTCAGTAATTACTTTTCATTTAATGTTTTTCTGATAGTTAATTTTATTAAATTTTTTCTCTCAATCTGAATTAATGGGAATTCGTTTAGTAATTCAAATTAGTAATATTTTTTTAAAACTAATTTTGTAGTATTTAGTTATTCACTAATTAATTGACTTGTTAATTAATTAATTAATTGTTTTATATCTTTATTACTTTTTCAATTTTTATTTCTTTATTTCTTTCTATTCTTATGTATTTATTTTCTCTTTCTTTCTTTCTTTCTTTCTTTAAATATTTATTTATTTACTTCTTTACATAAATAAAAAATTCTTCTTTTATTTATTTACTTGTTTTTCATTTATTTTTTTATTACCTTTACTAAATTATTATTATTATGACCAGTATTTATAATAATTTTTATTAATAGTACCAATTACTAATAATTATTTTGAATAATATATTATTTCTGTTCATGGTTACTTAATAATTAGTTATTAATTAAATTTTCGTTAATTGTTAATTAATTATTATAAAAAAAACATTAATTATCAATTAACCAGAAATGCTGTATTAATAATAAAAAATGATTTTTTTAATATTTCAATTATTTACATTAATTGCTAATTAATAATTATTATTTTTATTATTGTCAATTTCCCTTAATTACTAATTAATGATTATTAATTTATTACCTTTATTAATAATTAATAAATAATTAATAATTAATAATGCCTAATGATTCAGTTTATTATCAATTAAAATTTTCAAAAATAAATTAAAAACACTAAATACAACGATACCGTGAATTTTTTTAAATTAATTACAATTTTAAATTGAAAAAAAAATCATAAAGCGAGAAATTATTTACCAAGTGCCTTTATATTTATCAGTTCGTTAAAAAATCTCCGTTAATTTTTGTAATTATACACGAAGATCTCATAAATGATAATTGAATTGATTAATAGATCTCATTATTCCGATAATTTATAATTTAATACCAAGTGAAATGAAGGCAAATTTTTTTTTATTTCTTTTCTTAATAATAAATTTATTGAGTGTCGTTTAGACGAAGGAAAGCGAACTCGTGAATACGCGTGAATTGGCGTGCATAAAGCGAACAACTCGCCCTATAATGGACGGAAGAGGCTAATTATTCTAAACTGTTTTTTATTTTTATTTTTTTTTGGCTTTTTAATCATTTCAAAGTATATACTTACATTCGCTATTACATATATTAGTTAAAATTAACAACCTTCACACAAATATAATATAATGTAAATATATAAAGTTTTTTTTAAAAACCAGTCGTGTGTAATTTCTACGATATTTATATATTTAACAAGTTAAATATATTATATATTTTAATACCGGTGTGTATATAATTTCCATTTACCGGCATTACACACATATATGAAGCATCATGATCGTAAAGATCATCAGTTCGATCGCAATTCTGACTTTCATGTTGGCTTTATGTCTACATTTTAAAAAGTTAAGTTGTCCCGAGAGTGTATATATGTGAAACGTGACAGGGAACGCGAACGGGCTTCCCATTTCACATTAGTAGCAAAATATAACGATCCATAGTGACAGGATATTATAGCTGGATGTATATTTTTCTCATATATACATATATATACATTGCCCTTTGAAGTGTATCAGACATGGTGCGCTTTTTATTTAACTCGCGAAAACTTGTTATGAGTGAAGGATAAATTGTAGTGAATTATAATTCCAAACACTTTCACTATGCCACAAGAGAATATTTCTATCTTTCATCTTAATTTGCATCTTGCGAGAAGCTACCCATTTTTTTCCTTCTTCTTTTTCTTTTGCAGAATTATAAATATTCTCTCCTTTTTCGAATGTTGTCTTGAATGTGCAAAGGGAAAAAAAGAAAGTGTTATTTTAACACCAAACGTTGTGTTAAAACAACACCTTCTTTCTGTACAAATGTTCTTTTCTATTTATATAGAAAATTTGTCTTTTGAAAATTACTCTTTCAATTTGAATAAATACTCTTTAAATGAATAAATAGAATTAAAAAGTTGTTCATTAATTGAAATTACTACAAATTTTAACAATTTTCTGGTAGAATTTTACTAAATATCTTTAAAGTGGTTATTTAAATTTTACCGAAGCTTTGGTGGAAAGAAATTAACGGTAATTTTGGTTACTTTCAACCAATCTCTTTGATTTTTACACGGTAATTTTAATTCGTTGTCATTACGACTGACGGTAGTTTTAATTACTATTTGTAACAACTGACAATAATGATTTACAGAAGTTATAATAATTCGTGGTTGTAACAGTAGTTTTACTTCTTGATTTTTATTCTTGACGGTAGTTTTAAGTCCTATTTCTGAAATCTGACGGTAATTAAAAATCACAGAAGTTATAAAAATTGTAGTTATAGACGGTTGTTTTACTTTTATAATAAAATTTATAATATAAAATTTATAATTGACGGTAGGTTTAATTTCGTGCTCGTAGCGACTGACGGTAGTTTTAATTATTGTTTGTTTCAACCGACGGTAGTCTTTAATACCATTTGTTAAAACTACCAGTAATTAAAATTTACAAAAGTTGTAATTATTCGTAGTTATGATAAACGGTAGTTTTACTCCTTGGCTTTTACTCCTGACGGTAGTTTTAATTTCGTGGTCGTCAAAACTGACGGTTGTCTTAAACACTATTTGTTACAATTAACGGTAGTTTTAATTACTATTTCTAACGACTGTCGGTAATTATAATTAACGGAACTTGGAATAATTCGTATTTTTACTCCTTGGGTTTTACCCCTGACGGTAGTTTTATTTAGCGGGCGTTATGACTGACGGTAGATTTAATAATTATATTAGAGAACCGACGGTAAATAAATTTTGTAGAAGTTATAATAATTCGTCACATAATCGGAAAGTATTTTGATATTTAAGACTGACGGTATTTTTGACTCGAGGTAGTTTCAATTCGTGGTCGTTAAAACTGACGGTAATCTGAACTATTTGCTACAACTGACGGTAGTCTTAAATACCATTCGTTAAAAATGACGGTAATTAAAAGTTACAGAAGTTGTAACAATTCGTAGTTATGATAAACGGTAGTTCTACTCCTTGGTTTTCACTCCTGACGGTAGTTTTAATTCTCGTTCAAAGAATATCGAAATTGAGACAAAAAACGTATCAAAATAGTTGCGAAGCAACGTTTTCATATACGTTTTTTGTCTCAATTTGAAAAAAAAATTTTCATTACAGTCGATTATCTTGACTATGAAGTCGTAGTCTACGTAGACTACGACTTCATAGTCAAGATAATCGACGGTAATGAAAAAATTTTTTTTTTACCAATTATAATTGTCCTGAATTTAAAAAATAAGTGATAGCATTTTTTTTCGCGATTTAGAATGAATTAAATTCAAATGATTTCAGTTCTCTCTTCTGTGGCAGTGGTGAGTGAAATTCTTTTTTTTTTTTCTTTGCTTTATTTTTCGAAGTTGAAGAGTACAACGAACCGAGCAGTTGTTGTTTCGCACCAACTGTCGCGCTTCATTAACACTTGATTGCCATTGACGCTTTCGATCCTCACTTCATTCATAGTCTGCACGTAAGTTCTGCGCAACCCACTCGCGTCTGTGTCTGACTGGCAAACATAAGCACAACCACCAAGGGAGACGCTTGTAAACGCATGCAAGCCCACACTACTCTGTCTGATAATGTTGTTCTACACGATAAAAAATTTTTTGAATCGTGCTTTTTTCCATTCTTTAAAAAATTCCAGGGTTTTACTATTATATTCTGGTAGATTTTTCAGTTTTTTTATTTTTTCTATTCATATATTTCTATTCTGTTTAGAATTTTTTGTTTTTCTATTTTTTCTATTCATTATAATTGGTTGTAGCTATTACTACCGTCGGTTATTATTGTTCCTACGGTTGGTTATCACTGCCTTTAGTTTCTACTACCGTCAGTTATTATTATCGTGGGTTATAACTACCATTAGTTACAACTACCGTCAGATATAACTATCTTTAGTTAATATTACTGTTAGTTATTATTACCCTCGGTTATAACTACCGTCAGTTATTATTATCGTCGGTTATAACTGCCTTTAGTTATTACTACCGTCAGTTGTTATTATCGTGGGTTATAACTACCATTACTTACAACTACCGTCCGTTATATCTAACTTTAATTATTACTATTGTCAGTTATTAATACCGTCGATTATAACTACCTTCAGTTATTAAAACTGTCGGTTATAACCACTGTCATAAGTACCGACAGTATTTAATAAATTATTATTATTATTTTTTAATTATTATTATTTGATTTTTTATTATAAATAACTGACTGTACTTAAAACTGGCGGTAATAATAACTAATGGTAATTTTAACCGACGGTAATAATAACTAAGGGTTTTTATAATTACGGCATTAAGAACTAATAGTTAGAACTGACGATAATACTAAGTAATGGAGGTTATAACTGACCTTAATATCATTATTACTAACGGTAATAATACCTAATGGCAATTATAATCGACGGTAATAATAACTAAGGATATTTATAATCTACGGTATTAAGAACTAAAAGTTCTAACCAACGGTATTAATAACTAATGGTTGTTATAACTAAAGTTAGCTATAACGGACGGTAGTAAGCTAATTATATTTATAACTGACGGTAGTAATAACTAAAGGTAGTTATAACTGACGGTAGTAATAACTGATTGTATTTATAACTGACGGTAGTAATAACTAAAGGTAGTTATAACCGACGGTAGTAATAACTGATTGTATTTATAATCGACGGTAGTTATAACTGATTGTATTTATAACTGACGGTAGTAATAACTAAAGGTAGTTATAACCGACGGTAGTAATAACTGATTGTATTTATAACTGACGGTAATAATAACTAACGGTGGTCATAACCGTGAGAACAATAATTGTAACTGACGGTAGTTTGGTGCACTTATTTCTAACTACTGTTAATTTCAATTGCAACTGACGATATTTGTCATTATTTATAGTATTTTTTTGTAACTACCGTCAATGTTAATTCTTAGAGACGGTAATTGTATCCAATAATAGTAATAACTAAAAATAATGTCATTTTTCACAGATTAGGACTGACGGTAGTTGTAATAACTCTCAATTAACATCCACAGTACTTGCGATATAAATTTAATTACACATTTCTGATTATTCGTTAACGGATACCTCACACCGTGCGAATTGTGTGAGAAAAAAATAATTTGTAATATAATATTGAAAATACTTTATACATTTATTTATATATATGTTTGCGATTTAATCTTTCAATTCGAAGATTGATCGCGCCAAGAATCGATATCGATTTCCAGCTGCGGATTTTGTTTCGTTGATTTTTCGTATACGGAACTGATTGCACACTCGCTTCAGGAGGTCCGTGTCTTTCGTTTAAGTCCCTGTCGCAATATAAACGATCGATGATACATGGCGCCTTTTCAAGCAGAGTTGTCAAACTCGCTTTTCTTTTTCTTTCTTTTTTCCTTACATTTTATTTACATTATACGTGTGTAATGTTGATCTTAGGGACATACTTATTTCACGTTTGGAAAACACATGTTTCTCTTGTAAATCTTCTTTTTTTTCGTCTCGTATTTCTCTCACATTTTTGTGAGACCACATTTTTGTGAGATTATGATCACTGACGGTGGTCATAATCGACGGTAATAGTAACTGACGGTAGTAATAACTGAAGGTAGTTATAACTGACGGTAGTAGTAACTAATAGAAATTATAGCCGACGGTAATAATAACTGACGGTAGTTTTAACTAAAGGTAGTTATAATCGATGGTAGTAGTAACTAATGGAAGTTATAACTGACGGTAGTTATAACTGAAGGTAGTCATAACTGACGGTAGTAGTAACTAATAGAAATTATAGTCGACGGTAATAATAACTGACGGTAGTTTTAACTAAAGGTAGTTATAACCGATGGTAGTAGTAACTAATGGAAGTTATAACCGACGGTAATAATAACTGACGGTAGTAATAACTAAAGAAATTATAACCGACGGTAGTCGGTTTTTTACTTTTTTTTTCTTGATTTATTTTCACATTGCGGTAAATATGTCGCGCAGGTTAATCATATGCTAATGGAACGCACGATATAGTGCATCATCTGCTTTGTAGAAATTTTTAATTGGTACAAAAAGCGAATCCAAATGGAATGCGCGTTGCGATTCAAGAATAATGATTAATCGATTTGTATAAGGAAAATTTTTAATTGCCTGTACGTGAGTTTACTAAGCGGGTCATGCGACAGCTTCTTCTTCTTCTTCTTCCTCTTTTTTTCTTCTCCGTTTTTTTTTTATAAACCATCTTTGTCAGCTGGATCTCGTGGAATAAGTTTCCCTCGACTTCTGGGAACTTTCGCGACTCGGCCGGAAAACACGCAAAGAGAAGCGACACGTCATATATATATAAGAGGCCACCCAGAATTCACCTCACGTTCAAATTTACAATTTTTTTCCAAATTTGCAAGAAAGCAAAAAAGAAAAACAATTTTCTATATCTCCAAGTTCTTCAAAACAAAAAACAACAAAATTTAAAGGAATATTAATAAAATTAATATTTAATAATAATAATAACTAATAATGTTTTTCACCAACAATAATTTAATTTCACATTAATCGATATTAGTTGAAAATGAAGAAAAAAATTTTCATAATACTTTAAGATTTCTTTCTGAACTGTTTATGAAATAATAAAAATTTTCATTTGAGAATTACGAGAATTTCACAAATGCTCCTCGCACACGAACCTTTGAACTGTGTGCAGAAACAAAGAAAAATTTTCAGAGAGAAAGAGAGAAAAAGTCCTAGCACGCGAGAATGTGCATCTTCCTAGTTCCGTTTGAGAATAAATAGATATGTGTTTAAAATGCAAGGAAAAGAGAGAGAAAGAGAGAGAGAGAGAAAAAAAAACAACGTCGTAAAGCCAAGATCCAATCGACCTTCGGCTACGAGTCAATCGACCTATGAGAATGTTTGATTTATGCTAATGTTTGCGGGCAACATGTATATATGTTTAAATATATTATAAAAGAAATTTTTTACCCACTTGCAAAATTTTACAGTTGTAAATGAAAACATTTTCTTTCTAAAAACAATCATATGAAAAAAAAATCGTAAATTTTCCACAACAATAATTATACCGTTAAGTTTATTGTCTTTTTCATTTTTATTATTATGTAGTCATAACCAACTGGTCATTTTCTCTCAGGATTATTGCTGCGTGAAGTATTTTTTTCATAAGCGAAATATTGAATTTTGTAATCAATACGAATTTGTTAAGAAATCTTTTTAAAATTCATTTTTTTTCGTTTTTACAAAATATTTATTGTTTGTTTCGAAATGAAATATTCGAAAATAATTAAAACTACCGTCGCTCATTACAATAAAAATAATAACGATCTACCGTCGTTCCTAACGAACATTTATTGAAACTATTGTCTAGTAACAAATAATTGAAAGTACCGTCATTAACAGCAAATAATTGACAGTACGGTAGCTCATACCAATAAAAATAAGTACTACCGTCACTCCTAACGATCCAAATAACCAAAAATCGAAACCCTGGGGAATAATAACTGACGGTAGTAAAAACTGATGTTCGTTATAATCAACGATAGTTGTAGCTGATGGTAGTGGCAACTAACTAGAGTTATAACTGACAGTAATAATAACTGATGGTAGAAGCAACTTACTGTATTTTTAACTAATACGGTAATAATAACTGGTAATAACTGAATGTATTTATAATGCCGGTAATAATAACTAAGAACAGTTATAATCGACGGTAATAATAACTAATTGCAATTATAACTGACTAATAATAACTAATTGCCATTATAACCGACGGTAATAACAACTTACTGTATTTGAAACTGGCGGTAATAATATCTAACCGTAGTCATAACCATGGGGAATAATAACTGACAATGGTTTTAACTTTTAACCGATGGTTATAACAAATGGTAATTATAATCGACTTTAGTAATAACTGACTGTATTTACAACGGACGGTAATAATAACTAATGGAGGCCATAACCGTGAGAAATGATAACTGACGATAGTAACAACTACTGTTCGCTATAACCGACAGTAATTATAACGGCTGGTAGTGACAACTGACTATAGTAATATAGTGATATAACTGACAGTAATTATAACTGACCATTGAAATAACTGACTGAATTTCTAACTAACAGTAGTAATAACTGAATATTTATAACTGACGGTAATAATAACTAACTGTAATTCTAACTGTCGGTAAGAATTACTGACTGTAAGTCAAACTGACAAAAGTAATAACTGGCGGTAATAATAACTACTATCAGTTATTATTGATGGTAATAATAACTAATATTAGTTATTATTGACGGTAATAATAACCGACGGTAGTAATAACTAATGGAAGTTATAACCGATGGTAATAATAACTGACGGTAGTAATAACTAATATCAGTTATTAGTGACGGTAATAATAACTAATATTAGTTATTATTAGTGACGGTAATAATAACTAATATCAGTTATTAGTGACGGTAATAATAACTATTATCAGTTATTATTGACGGTATTTGTAGCTAGCGATATTATAACTACCGTCAATCGCAATTTCGATACAATTATCACAGAAAAAAAATGCTCGCGAAGTAATTTCCAACTGAAAAAAAAATTTCAAAGCGTGGGTTGTTCGAAACGGTTGAAATTGAAATTGAATCGAATCGGAAAATAATACTGATAAATAGTCACCATTATCTTTGAATTCTCAGCGAAAATGAGGTGAATGCATTTTGTTATACCTTATCTCGAGATTCAAAAATAGTTTCATAGCACAATACAGATGTGCATCGAGTTGCTATTTTCAGCTCGTTTCTCT
The DNA here is from genome assembly GCA_032872505.1 of Leptopilina syphax. Classification (NCBI taxonomy): domain Eukaryota; kingdom Metazoa; phylum Arthropoda; class Insecta; order Hymenoptera; family Figitidae; genus Leptopilina; species Leptopilina syphax. Next base: position 6,057,924 of record CM065476.1, on the reverse strand, counting down.
ATTCGGGTCATATAAGATTGCGTCACGCAAAGCAACTTCTTAACGGCGCAAAATTAGAGGGGGCTAAAGCTTCGCAAAGACCAAGGAACGTGCCTGTTATCAACGTTCGTACCGCAGACACCAACTTCGGTCTTTGATAAAATTCACTTTACAAAACATATATATTTATATACAAAGGGGTAAAAATAAAACCTCGTTCCTAATGAAGTTCACTTTTTATCGCATGCAGACGGAAATTTCATTTTAAATAAAAATAAATGTCTATGATTCAAAGAACTAAAAATAAATATGACTGAAAATATTTATTACTATATTTACTAGGAATAATTAATTAATTAACGGCAAAAACTACTGACGGTACTACCGAAGGTGATTTAAAAATGACTGCATTCTTAATGAGCTGTATTTATAACTGACGGTGGTTATAATCGACGGTAATAATAACTGACGGTAGTAATAACTGAAGGTAGTAATAAGTTATTATGTAATAACTGACGGTAGTAGTAACTAATAGAAGTTATTACCGACGGTAGTTGTAACTAATAGAGATTATAACCGACGGTAGTTGTAACTAATAGAGATTATAACAGACGGTAGTTGTAACTAATAGAGATTATAACTGACGGTAGTAATAACTAAAGATAGTTATAACCGACGGTAGTAGTAACGAATATAAATTATACCTGACGGTAATAACTAAAGGTATTTATAATCGATGGAAGTAGTAACTAATGGAAATTATAACCGACGGTAGTAATAACTAAAAGTAGTTATAACCGACGGTAGTAGTAACGAATAGAAATTATAACCGATTGTAATAATAACTGACGGTAGTAATAACTAAGGGTAGTTATAACCGACGGTAATAATAACTGACGGTAATAATAACTAATGGAGGTTATAACCGACGGTAATAATAATTGACGGTTGTAATAACTAAAGGTAGTATAATAAGAATTATATAATAATAATTGACGGTACTAATAACTACAGATAGTTAAAATAACGTTTAAAGAAATAAATTTAAAAAACAAAAATTGAAATTATAAAAAAAAATTCTTGCAAAAAAACTTATACGTTTTTTAATATTATAAAACATGTAAATAAGTAATCAATTTTAAATAAGACCAGCAGTCAATTAAAATTTTTTCTGACGAAGACAGCTTAATTTTCTCTTTTTAAAATTTAATTCGAAAGAGAATGAAATCAATTTATATTCATCAAAAAAAAAAAAGGTGCGAGGAAACATATAGATATTTCAAGAAGCCTCCACAGTGGCACATTACTCACACACACACACACTTAACTTTTGAAATTCGGGTTAAACCGCAATATTCTCAAAATTAGCTTCAATCTGATATAGAATGAAAAAACAAGAAAAAAAAACTGTTATTTTTTTTCATCATTTCATCGCATTACATTCGTCTCTTTTATAACAAGAAGAACGCAGGGGAAAAAAAAGAATATACGCATTCTGAAAACGATTCTTCACTTAAATCATCAATTTTTATCCATTTAAAGAGAATATAATCTCTTAAGAAAATATTTAAGATAATAATACATTTAAAATGGAGAACATCTTCAAAGATTAAATTTACGATCGTGAAGAGAGAGAGAGAGAGAGAGAGAGAGAAAAAGGTTGCCATATATTTTTATAATATGTATTGTGATTTACCTTAATCGAAAGTAATATGAACATTTAATTAGCAATTTAAAATGTTCCCGAAAAATTACAATAAAAGAGGAGAAATATTTTTTTTCATCAAATTTCTTCTCATTTTGTTTTACACCAATATTTATCCAATCTTCGGAAAAAAACAATTTACTATAAACACGATCGTAATTAAATTAGGTAATAATAATTTAAATACAAATAAATTGCACTGAGAATTAAATTAATAAAATTAAAATCGATAAATAAATTCAAGTAAGCAATATTAAACTATTAAGTAAATTGAAAATTAAATTAATAATTGAATTAAAACGATTTATAAAAATTTAGAATTAAAATAATTTATAAAATAATGTTTTTTAAATTAATTAAACTACCGTCAGTTGTGATGACCGTGAATCAAAAATACCGTCAGGAGTAAAAACCAAGGAGTAAAACTACCGTTTATTATAACTACGAATTATTACAACTTCTGTAGTTTTTAACTACCGTCAGTTGTTAGTAATGGTAATTAAAACTACCGTCAGTCATAACGACCGCGAATTAAAACTACCGTCAAGAGTAAAAACCAAGGAGTAAAACTACCGTTTATTATAACTATGAATTATTACAACTTCTGTAGTTTTTAACTACCGATAGTAGTTAGTAATAGTAATTAAAACTACCGTCAGCCATAACGACCCCGAATTAAAACTACCGTCAGTCGTAAATACCAAGAAGCAAAACTACCGCCAGGAGTAGAACTACCGTCCATTGAATTAAAAATTATTTGAATAATCAAATTAAAATTATTGATATAAATAGATATTTGAGTTAACTATAAAAAAATAATTAATATAAAAAAGAATTTTAAAAAATTAAGTAAAAATTCAATTTTTAATTAAATTGATTTAATTAATTAGTAAACTTAATATAGTAATAAAAAATGACAAGAAAATATAATCAATAAACAAGTGAATTAAAAGTTTTCTTTTTTTTATAAATAAAGTAAACTATCAAATCAATATAACTTTATTAGAACAATCAATATGAATTATTCAATTAAAAGCATTGACATTAGAAAGAAAATAAAAATAAAAATACAAAATTGATTTTAATGACGCATTAAAATTTTTTTACATTATTAAATTGAAAGTAAACTATACTCACGAGTGTAATTAACAGTCACGGATAATTTCGATTAAATCAACAAATTATCTCACGTTTTAAATATTATTATGATTGAATGCATTCTCTCTTTGAATCAAATAACTTTTATATTAGTATATACGTGAGATATTTTCCATCTCTTTATTACTGCCATTACCTTTTTAATTGAAGCTGTGCGTTTATATTTTTTAATAACCATATTTATATATGATATCGAACACTTGCCTATCTCTTAATCTTTATTCAACTGAAGAGTCAAACTCAAGAATTTTTGCTTCAAGCTGTTAAAAATTTTTTTTTCATTTTATATGTATGTTTTTCATTATACATTTAAAAAAGAGAGAAAAAAATTCGAACTATATATAGAAAAAGAGAGAGAGAGAGAGAGAAAGAAAGGGAGTGAGATTTTCATCTAGCAATTTTAATGATTTCAGAATGTTTCAAGAAACAGGTTCTTCTTATTTAAGCTCGTGCTCGACAGCTCGACCAAATGATTCCTCTCTGATTGAGTCAGTTTAATCAAGACAACATACAAACCAAAGTGATTTGTTAACACCAATGTTTTTTCTTGCGTAAATAAATTTTTTTTTTTAATTCAACAATAGGGAAGATATTTTAAGAATTTTAATTTTATTTTTAGTATAATGAGAAATCAATTTTTATAAGGGAAAATTTCGATAATTAAGGAAATTAATTATTATTTAACTTTATTATTAAATTAAGAATTAAGAAATTGGTATTTCTAAATATTAATATTATTATAATTAACGGTAGTTTCTGAAAATTGATCGTTGGCAGTGACGGTAGTATTTATTTTTTATTATAATTAACGGTAGTTTCTGAAAATTGATCGTTGGCAGTGACGGTAGTATTTATTTTTTATTATAATTAACGGTAGTTTCCACAAATTGATCGTTGACAGTGACGGTAGTATTTATTTTTTATTGGTTTAAGTGACGGTAGTTTTAATTATTCTTTGTTATGAGTAACAGGTCAGGAAAATCAGGGAAAAGTCAGGGATTTTTATTAAAAGTATTGAAAAGCATTAAATGCTTAGAATTTATAAGAAAATTCTGAATTTTTGTGTCTTTTTGTTTGCTATAAGGAAAATTATCACAAATTTTATTATATTTTCAATTTTCAATTTTCATCAATTTTAATAAAATTCATTGCAAAATTCAATTATTTTCATAAACAACAATATTTATCACAAAAATTTAATTATTTTCAAAATTAATAACATTCTTCGCAGAAACTCAATTATTTTCAAAAAATCTAAAAAGAATTGTCAACATTTCAGTTATTTTTATAAATAAATAGCAAAATTTTTCGATAAAATTCAATTACTTTCATGGATGTTAATAAAATTCATTGAAAAATTCAATTATTTTCATAAAAAACAATATTCATCACAAGAATTCAATTATTTTCAAAATTAATAATATTCTTCGCAGAAATTCAATTATTTTCAAAAAATCTAAAAAAATTTGTCAACATTTCAATTATTTTTATAAATAAATAGCAAAATTCTTCGATAAAATTCAATTACTTTCATGGATGTTAATAAAATTCATTGAAAAATTTAATTATTTTCCTAAATAATAGTATTCATTACAGAAATTTAATTAATTTTAAAAATTTTAATAGAATTCATGGAAAAATTTTAATTATTTTCAAAAAAAATTTCTTACTTCAATGATTTTCAATATTCTACTATTTTAATAAAATTATCCAAAAGAATTCAATTGTTAAACAAAAATTTTGATAATATTCTAAACGAACAATTATTTTCCAAAAAAAATAATAATTTCACAGGAATTCAATTATTTAAGATAGAATTATGCATAAATTTGTTCGAAAAAATCAAATGTTGTAAAATTTATCATTAAATTCTTCGCAGTAATTCAATTATTTTTTAAAATAATAAAATTATTCTCAGGTATTCAATTATTTTTTAAAATAATAAAATTATTCTCAGGTATTCAATTATTTTTTAAAAATTAATTTAATAAAATTCATTGCCAAAATTCAATTATTTCCATAAATAACAATATTCATCACATGAATTCAATTATTTACAAAAGTAATAAAATTCAATTATTTTCAATTTTTTTTTTTATAAAATTCATTGCAAAAAAATTTCAATAATTTGTATATTAATTATTTTAATAAAATTTTCCAAAGAAATTCAATTATTTAAAAAACAATTTTGACAAAATTAGTGAAAATTCTACAAGAATATTCAATTATTTTTTAAAATATAGAAAATTTCACAGGAATTAAATTATTAAAAATAGAATTTGCATACATTTTTTTGAAAAAAATTAACTTGTTTGAAACTTTTTTATATAAAATTCTTCGCAGTATAATTCAATTATTTTAATAACTAATAAAACTTTCTGCTGAGAATTTCAATTATTTTTAATGAAAATTTTAATCGAATTCCTCAGAAAATGTAATTATTATAGTTAAAAATTTTATTAAAATTCGCAAAAAAATTGAATTATTTTAAAATTTGTTGATAACATTATGTATAAAAATTAAATTTTAAGAAACATTAAATTATTCAATAAATTATTGTTTTTTCTATTTAAATAATTGAATTCTCGTAGAATTTTCTAATAAAAATTTATTTAAAAATTAATTTCAGTTAATGTGTCAGATAATAATTGAATTTTAGAAAAGTTACTAATAATTGTAATTTTTTGAAATAATTGAATTTTGTAAATGTTTCAAATTAAAATCTTTGAAAATCTGAATTTTTTAAATATAAAATAATGATTTTATCACTCGGATATCTTTAATTATTATAAAAAAAATGAAGAAATTGATCACTTCTAGTTTTTGATTTCTTCGTTTTATAATAATATTCTTCTAAGTTGTTGAATTTCAAAAAGGTTTGAATTTGAATGTTTTGAAGAATTTTAATTCCTACCGAAAAATAATAATGATTAAAAATATTTATTTAAAAAAAAAGTTATTAATTTTTTCGAATTACTTTTAAATTAAAGAAATTCATAAATAAATGTAATAGAACATTATTTTGAGTATCTAATTATTTTTAGAGTGATTCAAAATATTCTTCAGGGTCAGGGAAAAATAGAAAATTTTTTCTGGAAATCAGGTAAAAGTCAGGGAAAAAGAAAATTAAATTTTTGTGTCAACCCTGGAATAAATCCTATTCAATTTCAAATTCCAAAAAGAAACACCCGATTTTGTGGAAAAATAATTTTATTAATAACTTTTATTAATCAACCAAACAGAAAAGAAAAACTTTTATTTCTTCAAAAAATTGACAACAGAAGAGACGAAAATTCACATCTTCGGGGAATAAACACCATTAATCAAATTGAAAAACTCCTATAAAGTCTTATTAAAACTGTATTTTCAATATTGGACAATAAGTCCCGGGGAACGAATAATAATAATGATGATGATGATAGGAGATAAAATTGATTTCAAGTTAACTGTATTGATAACAATTGAATACCTGTAGGTGGTAACCATAATAAATTGTCATCTTGTAAATTGTGTAAGAGTTCATCTTTCAGCTATTTGACAATTTTTTCCACACCTCATCGCATGTTTCTTCTTTTTTTTCTTCTATTATGTCAACAACATAATTTTTTTTCTATTATGTTAAAGTCGACACATTCGAACGAGTATTCGAAAAAGAGGGAAGACACAAAAATATTATTGACAATTACAATCAGGAATTTATTTTTAGAGATCATTATATACTTTTGATAAAATTTCTATAAAAGGCAACGGAAGTTGCGTAAGAGAAAAAAATGAACTTAGCCTTTCATAAAATAAAACTTTTATTCCACATGTAATGTAGAGAACGAAAGAGAGAGAGAGAGAGAAAACAAGAGAGAAAATAAGACAGAGAAGATTTTCAATCATGATTGTGTATTTCAATTTGTATCTACATTATGGATAATTAATTTCTCATTTTACTCTCTATTACAATGTTATTTTATACTTTGATCAAATATCCCCGCAAAATCGAACGAATGTAATTATGTCTATAATTTATGTTTTCCATTTTTTTTTTCTTTTTTTTTCTTCTTTAAATATATACCTTTACCTCATTTCTCAAGGAATTTCTCGACAGAAATCTTAATTTCATCGCTTTATAATCCAAAAGACAAAAGCGTAGAAGGGAGGGAAAAAAAAGTCATTTAATAAATCAATAATATATACTGGCAATATTAAATAAAATTATTGGGTTTTATTATAAGACGTATGTGTGATAAAGATTAACAATTTGTCGACGCCATATATATATATATATATTTATTTCGAGAACAAGTTTTCGATATATATACCTAAGAATATACATATAGCGTGTTCAGAAATCATTTGTCCATTTCAGCAGGAATTCCTATCGCGATTTCGCTCCGCATGAATAGTCCATTGTATATTATAATATCGTATACTTGTGCCATTCACAGTATGGAAAAGTGATACGCGAAAAAAAAAGAAGTCTCTTTTCGGGGGAGGGGGAGAGGAAAGATTATAAATCGATTAGCGGGTAATTAATACTGTCGCACTAATAATTTCCAGGTCGAAAAATTCCACGGAAGTATCCACTATGGAAATTTTCATGGAAATTCCGCAAGTTTTTTATTTTAATATTATTTTAATATTTCTGTTATGATTAGAGTCTAATAATAAGCTTTAGTGCAATTTATTTGCGAAAATGTTGATTGAAATACAAAATACGTATTTTGTAAAAAAAAAATTGCAAAAAAGATTAATTATTAGACAAGCTTATTTTAACAGTTCTATTATAAGTAGAGTCTAATAATAAGCTTTGCTGCAATTTATTTGCAAAAGTTGAAATAAAAAAAAAAAAAAAAAAAAACTTGCAGAATTTCCATAGAATCTCCACGGAAATTCTATGAAGAAGTTCGAAAAAGCTCTTTTTTAATAAAAAAAAAAACTCCAATTTGATGAAAAAAGCCCAAATTCGATATTCGACTCCAAAAATAGTAAAAATAAATCTACAAAGCAAGCGTCGTTTTTTAAAATACATATTATTTTCTGAATCGAAAATAAATTCTAAAAAAAAGTTTTGAGTACCACCCTGTTTCGAAAAAAGATGTTCTTTGATTTAAAAAAAAGCTCAAATTTGATAAAAAAAAGTCCAAATTTGATAATCGCCTACAAAAATTATTAAAAAAAAAAAATGGTTAAGAACAGCGTCGTCTTTCAAGACACAATTTTTTTTTTGAATCATAAATAAATTCTAAAAAAAAGTTCCGATTGATTCTGTGTTTCAGAAAAAGCTCTTCTTTAATAAAATAACTTCGATTTGGTGAAAAAAAGCCGAAATTTTATATTCGACTTCAAAAATTGTAAAAATAAAAATACAAGACGTGTATGTAATTAAAAATAAATTGAAAATTAATGATTACACTCTAAGAGACAAATTATATTAAATTGTTACAAATAATTGAATTTTTTCGAAGAATTTTATTCAAATTTTTAAGAATAATTGTGTTTTTAGTGGAATTAATTTAAAATTATATTAACAATAATTGATATTCTGCGTAATTTTTTATTATTTATTAAAATAATTAAATTTTTGTCACTGAACTTTAATAAAGTTTTTAAAATAATTGCATTCTTGAGAAGAATTTAAAAAACATCTTTTTAAAGAAATAATTTTTTTCAAAAAATTTTATGAAAATTGTGTTTGAAATAATTGAATTTCTTTGAAAATTCTATATTAGTTATTAAAATAATTGAATTTTTTTTTAAAAATTGGATTAAAATTATATAAAAATCAATTCAATTATTATAAACAATTTCATTTAAATTTTTTTAAATAATTGAATTTCTTCCAAAGAATTTTATTAAAATTTTTAAGAATTGTTGCATTTTTCGCGGAATTTATTTAAAATTGTATTAAAAATAATTTTTAAATCCTACTATGAATTTTAATATTTATAAAAATAATTGAATTCTTGCAACGATTATTATTAACATTTTAAAAAATAATTGAATTCCTGAGAAGAATTTTATTATTTATAAAAATAATTGAATTTTTGAAAAGAATTTTATTAAATTTTGTAAGAAATAATTGAATTTATGAGAAGAATTTTATTATTTTTGAAAATAATTGAATTCTTGGAAGATTATTAATTTTTTTTTTAAATAATTGAATTCTTGCAAAGAATTTTATAAAAATTTCTGAAAATAATTGAATTCCTGCGAATAATTTTATTATTCGTGAAGATAATTGAATTTTTCCGAAGAATTTTATTCAAATCTTTAAGAATTCCTTTTTCAGCGGAATAAATACAAAATTATATTCAAAATAATTGAAATCCTGTGATGAGTTTTATTATTTATGAAAATAATTGAATTTTTGCAAAGAATTTTATTAAAATTTTTAAAAAAATAACAGAAATCACTCTGAAAAATTATTTATTAATAATATTATTATTATTTTTAAAATTTTAAAATTTTATTTTTATTAATCTTTTATTATTTTTAAAAATAATTAAATTCTTGAGAAGAATATTTTATTATATATGAAAATAATTGAATTCTTACAACGATTATTATAAAAATTGTTTAAAAATAATTGAATTTTACAGAAGAATTTTATTATTTATGAAAATAATTGAATTTTTGCAAACAATTTTATTAAATTGTTTAAAAATAATTGAATTTCACAGAAGAATTTTATTATTTATGAAAATAATTGAATTTTTGCAAACAATTTTATTAAATTTTTTGAAAAATAATTGAATTTCTTAGAAGAATTTCATTTTTTTTTTAAATAATTGAATTCTTGCGAAGAATTTTATGAAAATTTCTAGAAATAATTTAATTCCTACGAATAATTTTATTATTTTTAAAAATAATTGAATTTTTGGGAAGTTTATTAATTTTTTTTTTTTAAATAATTGAATTCTTGCGAAGAATTTCATAAAAAATTTCTGGAAATAATTGAATTCCCGCGAATAATTTTATTATCCGTGAAGATAATTGAATTTTTCCGAAAAATTTCATTAAAATTTTTAAAATTAATGAATTTCATTCAAGAAATATAATTAAAAATGAAATTGAAAGTAATGATTAAATTCTAATAAACAAATTATTTTAAATAATTACTTTTTTTGAGAAATTCATTTACAACTTAATTAAAAATAATTGAAATTCTGCAATGAGTTTTATTGTTTATAAAAATAATTGAATTCTCGCCAAGAATTTGATAGAAATTTCTACAAATAAGTACCCAATTGAATTCTATCAAATAAATTTATTATCTGAGAAAATACTTGTATTTTTGCAAAGAATTTTAGAAAAATCCATTTTCAATAATTGATTTTTTTCGAAAAATATTAGAAAAATTTTGTTTTAATTTTGAATAATTGAATTTCTGTTAAAATTTTTTTATTTATAAAAATAATTGAATGTTAGCGAATAATTTTATAAACATTTTTTTCAAATTATTCAATTCTTTTGGAAAATTTTTTATTAAAATAGTAGATAATAAATATCATTGAATTACGAAAAATTTTTGTAAATTTGAATCGTTTTAAAGAATTTTATTAAAATCTTTTGAATTTTTTCCAATAACTTTATTAAAAATTTGTTAAATAATATTTTTATTTCAACTGTTAACAATAAAGTAGGCGTAAATTCTCAAACATGGAAAAAAGTAGCTTTTAGTGTAACAAATAAAAAAAGTATTCAAATAGTAGCAAATCGTAAAAAAATTAGTAACTAGCATATGTTTTCGAAAAGATGAGTGCAAGGCCGGAAATTCTAAAAAATTCCAAAGTTTCTAATTATTAAAAAAAATTACAAAGTTTTACTCAAGAAAAAATTTGTCATTTTTTTTGAATTTGTAAAAATTTACGTCGATACATTAGTGATTTAGGTATAATGCGAAAATTATTTTTATACATTTATACGCCTGGAGGAAATTGTTTTCTAAATGTTCAAAACGCCGTCGACTATTCAACACACGAACACATGTGGAGAAATACACAAATAGTATTTTGTCCGAAGTAAATATGTTTTGATATCAAAGTAAGCGATCTTTTCACGCTAATGATATATTCACAGCAATTATCACATTAATCTTGCGATACGCATCGATTTCCTTATTAAATTATTATATATCCCATATTGTATAAATATACTAAACGCCTAGATTTACGATAGACAAAATTGCCTAAAGCTTATTATACACCACACAGGTCATTACATGTATAAACATGTGTATGTATAATATAGAAAACGGTTTTGTATTATTATTATTATTATTATTATTATTATTATTATTATTATTATTATTATTATTATTATTATTATTATTATTATTATTATTATTATTATTATCATCACAAATTTTACTTTCGATTTTCACGATCTTCACCTTCAAATGCGCCTTCAAATGTCAAAGAGTAAATTTCAAGCGTGTTTTTGACATTAGTTTATGGTAGTCACTTAATTAACAATGCTTGTCGTGTTTTAGGAATTAATTATCAATTTACTCGATCGCTTATATTGTTGTAATGGAAGTTTAGGCGAGTAAATGTCTTGTGTATCTTGTAAAGTAAACCTATACCATGGCGCATAGTAGAGGAAAGTAATTATGACTTCATTCTTTAAAGATAATCTTCCTTTTTTTTTAATAATTATTTTTTATCAATTACCTTATTAAGTAAATTAATTTTTTGAATTTTAAATTACTTTTTTAATATAATAATCGTAAAGTGTAAACAAATTTTTAAAGAACTGAATTCTTTTTTCGAATTTAAAAATTTTAAAGAATAATTACATTTTTCGAGAAATTTGATTAAAACATTTAAAATAATTGAAATTCTACGATGAGTTTTATTATTTGTGAAAATAATTGAAATCCCTAAGAAGAATTTTATTATTTTTGAACAATATTTAATTTTTACGAAGAATATTATTACTCTTGAAAATAATTGAATATCTACAACAATTTGTAACTTTTCCAAAATTAAATTTTTTCTTCATCTTTTCAAATAAAATTCTATAAATGCATTATTTTTAATAATTTTTTCAAAAGTTCTTTGAGAATTTTGAAATTCATTTGTTTACAATTCCATTTTACAAAATTTCAATTATTCGTAAATTTTTCAATTAATAATTAAATATAAAAAAAAAAGAAAAACCAAATAATTTCAAAAAAAATGTAGAATTAAACCTTCTCAAAAAATTAATTCCACAGAATTTTTAGTAAAAAATATAAAAACATTCAGATTTTTGAAGATTGTAATTTGAAACCTTTTCGAAATTCAATTATTTCTAAAAATTGACGCACTAAAGCTTTTTATTTCAATTATAATCTAAAATTTTAACTGAAATCCATTTCCAAAGCAATTTTTATTAGAAAATTCTACAAGAATTCGAAAATTTAAATACAAAAATAACAATTTATTGAATCATTAAATGTTTCTTAAATAATTGAATCTCATAAAGAATTTTATCAATAAATTTTTAAATAATTGAATTCTTTCGAAGAATTTTAATAAAATTTTTAAAAATAATAACATTTTTCGAGGAGCTCGATTCAAATTGCATTAAAAATAATAATTAAAATTCTGCAATGAATTTTAATATTTTTAAAAATAATTGAATTCCTGAAAAGAATTTTATTATTTATAGTAATAATTGAATTCTCTGCGAAGAATTTTATAAAAATCTATTTAAATAATTGATTTTTTTTTGAAAAATATTAGGAAAATTCTGTTTCAAATAATTAAAATCCTGCGATGAGTTTTAATATTTATAAAAATTGATGAATTCTTGCAACGATTATTATAAAAATTGTTAAAAACAATTGAATTTCTCAGAAGAATTTTATTATTTATGAAAATAATTGAATTTTAGCAAAGAATTTTATTAAATTTTGTAAAAAATAATTGAATTTCTGAGAAGAATTTTATTATATTTATAAAAATAATTGAATTTCTGAGAAGAATTTTATTATTTTTAAAAATAATTGAATTCTTGGGAAGTTTATTAATTTTTTTTAAATAATTGAATTCTTGCGAAGAATTTTATAAAAATTTCTAAAAATTAATTGAATTCCTGTAAATAATTTTATTATCCGTGAAGATAATTACATTTTTCGAGGAATTCGATTAAAATTGTATTAAAAATAATTAAAATTGTGCAATGAATTTTATTATTTATAAAAATAATTGAATTTCCGAAAAGAATTTTATTATTTACGAAAATAATTAAATCCCTGTAAAAATTGTATTATTTGTGAAAATAATTGAATGATTGCGAAGAAATTTATAAAAAAAATTTGTAAATAATTTTGTGAAAATAATTTAATATTTTCGTAGAATTTTATCAAAAATGATTTTAAATAATTGAATTGTTTTGGAAAATTTTATTAAAATATTAAATATTAAAAATCACTGAAATGAGGAAAATTTTTGAAAATAATTGAAATTTTGTCAAGAATTTTACTAAAATTTTTTGAAAATAATTGAATTTTGGAGAAGAATTTAATTATTTCTAAAGATAATTGAAATTTTTCCAAGAATTTTTTTTTAATTTTTGAACATAATTGAATTCCTGCGAAGAATTTTATTACTCTTGAAAATAATTAAATTTTTGCAATAATTTGTAAATTTTCCAAAATTAAATTTTTTTTTGTGTTTTTACTAAAAAATTTTCTATAAATGAATTATTTTTAAAAAATTTTCAAGATTTTCAAATTCATTTGTTTACAATTCAATTTTACAAATTATTTAAATACAAAAAAAAATTTATTCAATAATTCTATGTTTCTTAAAAATAAATTCTCATAAAGAATTTTGTCAACAAATTTTCAAATAATTGAATTCTTTCGACGAATTTTAATAAAATTTTCAAGAATAATTACATTTTTTGAGGTATTTTAATCAAAATAATTTAAATTCTCCAATGAGTTTTATTATTTATAAAAATAATTGAATTCCCGAAAAGAATTTTACTATTTACGAAAATAATTGAATCCCTGTAAAAATTGTATTAATTTGAAAATAATTGAATGATTGCGAAGAAATTTATAAAAAATTTGCAAATATTTTTATAAAAATAATTAAATGTTCTCGTAGAATTTTATCAAAAATAATTTTAAATAATTGAATGCTTTTGGAAAATTTTATTAAAATAGATATTAAAAATCATTGAAATTAGGAAAATTTTTGAAAATAATTTAAATTTTGCCAAGAATTTTATTAAAATTTTTGAAAATAATTGAATTTCCGAAAAGAATTTAATTAAATTAATTGAAATTTCGAGAAGAATTTTTTTTTAATTTTTTAACATAATTGCATTCCTGCGAAGAATTTTATTACTTTTGAAAATAATTGAATTTCTGCAATCGTTTGTAATTTCGCTAAAATTACGAACTTTTGTTACTATTTTTTGATTATTTTATTATTTTTATTATTACTGATAATAAAAATTAGTAAAAAAAAAACAAAAATCACAAAAATTAGCAAAGTAATAAAATACAGAAATAATAAAAATTAATAAAAATATGATTTTAATTTTTAATTCGTTAATATTACAATTATAAAGTGAATAAACTAATAAACATTTATTTAAAAAATGATAGTAACAAAATTTAATAAAAGAATTAAGTAATTAGAGTAAGAATCTATTTTATTTTATATAATAATTGTTGTAGTAATTTTAATAATAATTAACAAATAATAATTAGTTAAATAATCATTAACGTCCGAGACGTTATTTAACAAATAATTAACAAATTAACAAATAATAATTTTAATTTTATATAATAATTATTGTAGTTATTTTAATAATAATTGCCAATAATTATTTTAATAATAATTAACAATAATTATTTTAATAATAAATAATAACAAATAATAATAATAATTAAAACAATGGAAGAATAGTAAGAATAAAAATCAAAAAAATAGTAAATACATATATATTTTTGGAATTTATTTCGTCTTAATTTATTTTACGCCCATAAATCAGGACAAAATCGATAAAATAATAATAATTGACAGAGTGCACATCGTAAGTAGATCACTTGAAAAAAAAAATTCTCCTTTTTTTCTCTAATGAATGAATTTTGCAATTCGCATTTGTTAATTGCAAATAATCAAAATGATTAATTGTTTCCTAGTAACCGTATAACGCTCGAGTGATAAGTGTTGATCGAATTCTGTCTTCATTTTTTTTCTTCATTTATTTCTCTTTCTTTTATCTCTCATGCAATCCTTTCTTCTTCTTATTCTTCTTCTTCTTCTTCTTTGTTATAAATTATAATAAAGTGTATAGTCTGTTCTCTTTTTTTTGTTTTCATTTTTTTCATTGTAGTCGTGAATAATAATAATAATAATGAAACTGCGAGAATTCCCATAACTACATTATGTAGATATATGCATCATAATTGACGACGATGCATTAGTTCGTCGTTATAATCTTGCGTAATATTCTCCCTGTCACAGTTGGCGAAAGGTCATTAACTTCTAATTGACTTCTCACATCGTGCATAATAAATTTAAATGTATTATAATCATTAATTTTTTTTTCTTTTTTTTCAGTGACTGAAATTCATTAATCTTTGTTTTTGCTTTGAATGATATGGAAAAATTGAAAACTGAGTTTTTTTCTTTTTTTTTAGAGGAAAATTTTTTTTTTCCTTCGAGAAAAGAAAATCTATTTTTATTTTTTTATTACAGAAATTTAATTAAATTTAATTTTCGAAGACTTTATTTTCTATTAATTCCATTATTTTTTCAATAACTTACTTTAATAATTTTACTAAAAAATAGAAATAAATATAAAAAAATAATTTTTTTTTAATTTGATAATAATTATCACTCGATCATCTTTAATTATTTTTATTATTATAAAACATAAAGATATCAATCACTCCGAGTCCTCGACTCGGAGTAATCAATATCTTCATGTTTTATAATAAAAATAAATTTTTTATTTCAAAAATAAATATTTGTTGGGTATTTTTTTTTTTAATATTTTATTATAAAAGTGAGATATTAAAAATTAAAATTCTTGTAACAAAGTTACAAAGTGAAATACGAAGAAGTGTATAAGTTAACATTGAACAAGTCGAGGGATAAGGTGATATATGAGGTGCTTCTTCAAGTGCATATATACATTCTTGAGTTCATTTCTTTATATTGCCTTTTTAAAAAAGAAAAAAAAAACTCTCAAGTTTTGCGCGCCGAAAAAGAAATGCTTTTGAGTTCATATGGGACTCGTAAAACAATTTTCAATTATTAACGCCCACGAGTTTTTGCAAATGGCCACGGAGGCGGCATTAACGTTTCTCTTTAACAAGAAATCGCTTGTACGTTTTTGCGTAACTGCTGCCCGATGCTCATAAAAGTAACAAACTACCATTCATAAAATGATACACAAACACGAATAATATACATACTTGCACTGCTTTTTACACCTTCGTGTAAAATCATTTTTTTTTAATAATAAAAAAAAACCAAAACCAAAAACGAAAAAATTAAAAATAAAAATAATAATAATAATAATAATAATAATAATAATAATAATAATAATAACAAAAATAATAAAAATAAGAATAACAATAGTAACAAAAATAATAAAAATAATAATAAAAATAATAATAGCAGGCCTCGCACTCATCTACTAAAACCTACTATTTACTACTATTTTTTACGATTTGTTACTAATTGGATACTTTTTTTTTATTTGTTACTTTTTATTATTTATTATTATTATTTATTTTTTATTATTGTTACTTATTATTATTTTATTATTATATTTTTATTTATTATTTTTATTTATTATTTTTATTTGTTATTTATAATACTTTAAATTTTTTAACAGTTGAAATAAAAAAATTATTTTAAAAAATTTTAATGAAGTTATTGGAAAAAATTCAAAAAAATTTAATAACATTCTTTAAAACAATTCAATTATTTTCAAAAATTTTTCGTAATTCAATGATTTTTAATATTTCACTATTTTAAAAAAAAATTTTCCAAAAGAATTGAATAATTTAAAAAAAAAAATTTATAAAATTCTTTGCAAGAATTCCGCGAAAAATACAATTATTTAAAATGATTTTAATATAATTTGTTTATTAGAATTTAATCATTATTTTCAATTTCATTTTTAATTATAGTTTCTTTGAAAAAATTTAATTATTTTCAAAAATTTTCATGAAATTCTTCGGAAAAATTTAGTTATCTTCACGGATAATAAAATTATTCTCAGAAATTCAATTATTTTCGGAAATTTTTATAAAATTCTTCCCAAGAATTCAATTATTTAAAAAATATTAATAAACTTCCCAAAAATTCAATTATTTTTAAAAACAATAAAATTCTTTCCAAGAATTTAATTATTTTTTTTATAAATTTTAATAAAATTCTTTGCAAAAATTCAATTATTTTCATAAATAATAAAATTCTTCTCAGAAATTCAATTATTTTCAAAAATTTTTATAAAATTTTTCCCAAGAATTCAATAATTTAAAAAAAATTAAAAAAAACTTCCCAAGAATTCAATTATTTTTAAAAATAATAAAATTCTTCCCAAAAATTCAATTATTAAAGAAAAATTAATAAACTTCCCAAGAATTCAATTATTTTTTTACAAAATTTAATAAAATTCTTTGCAAAAATTCAATTATTTTCATAAATAATAATATTCTCAGAAATTCAATTATTTTTAAAAAAAATTTTATAATAATCGTTGCGCAAGAATTCAATTATTTTCAGAAATTTTTATAAAATTCTTCCCAAGAATTCATTTTTTTTTTAAATAATAAAATTCTTTTCAGGAATTCAATTATTTTGGATAATTTTAATAAAATCCCGTTATGAATCAAAATAAATAAATAAATAAAAATTCTCTGCAACTTTTCAATTATTTTCATAAATAATAAAATTCATCGCAGGATTTCAATTATTTTTAATATAATCTTACAAGAATTGCTCAAAAAAAATGTAATTATTCTTAAAAATTTAATTTCAATTCCTCGAAAAAATGAATTATTTAAAAAAATGTTTTTTTTTTAATTCTTTGGAAGAATTTAATTATTTACAAAAATATTAGAATTTTTAACAGGAATTCAATTACGTCGATAAATAATAAAATTATTCCCGAAAATTCAATTATTTTAAGGCATTTTAATAAAATTCTTTGCAAAATTCAAATATTTTCATAAATAACAATATTCATTAGAAGAATTTAATTATTTTTAAAAGAAATATATTTTTTTTTGAAAATTCAATTATTTTTAAAAATTTGAATATAATTCTTTGAAAGAATTCAATTATTTAAAAAAATTTCAATAAAATTGTTTATAATAATTGAATTGTTTTTAATATAATTTTAATAAAATTTTTTGAAAGAATTCAATTATTTTCATAAGTAATATACAATTTTCAAAGAAATTCAATTATTTAAAACACAATTTTCATAAAGTTTTTTGAAATAAATCATTTCTTTATAAAGATTTTTTTTAAATTCTTCTCAAGAATACAATTATTTATAAAATTTTATTAAAGTTCGGTGACAAGAATTCAATTATTTTCCGAAATAATAAAACTCATCGCAGAATTTCAATTATTATTAATATAATTTTAAATTCATTTCGCTAAAAACGCAATTATTCTTAAAAATTTTAATAAAATACTTCGAAAAAATTAAATTATTTAAAAAAAATTTAATTTGTAATTTATTGTAATTTGTTGATGTAATTTGTTTCTGAAAGTGTAATAATTATTTTCAATTCATGTTTAATTACATTTCTTGAATGAATTTAATTATTATCAAAAATTTTAATGCAATTTTTCGTAAAAATTCAATTATCTAAAAAAATAAAGTTGATTCTTTTAAAAATTGAAAATTAAGAAGTATTTAATTATTCAATAAATTATTAATTTTTATATTTAAATAATTTCATTCTCGTAGATCTTTCTGATAACAATTGATTTAGAATTGAAGAAAATAAAATGATTAAAGTTTTGATTAATTTTATTTATAAATTTCAACAACAAAAAATTAATTTAAATTTAGAGACATTGGAGGGATTCTATTATTATTTTATGACAAATTCTTTATTGTTATTTAAAAAAATATTGAAGTGATACTTAAACAAAATGAAATATACATAAGGTCGAGGTTTCAATTTTCTGTCTTATTTTATTGTTAGCTTGTCAGCATTCGTTTCGCTTATTTTTCTTCTTCTTTTTATTTAAATATACGTTCTGGTTGAAAATGTTACGGCACAATAATATATAGGCGATTTCGTCAAGAAAAAATGTTATATAATTTGAAAATAATATTTTTTTTTCTTTATTTTTTTTTAAACACAATGCAACGCATTTTATGACGCGACAATTTTATTGTATATATTTTCGTATGTGGAAATAATTCTTTTGGTCAATTTTAAGGACGCGGGCTATAAAATGAGATAAAGTTGGGAGATTTTTTTTATTTTTTTTTTTTGCAAACGATGAAAGATAAATTTTTTTTAAGAACCCGCGTACAGTTACGAATTTTTGCGAAAGAATTCTTTTTGTTCTGCAATTTTTTATTTATTTTGTATAATTTAATTTTTTTTTAGAAAAAATGTTGTGAATTAATTTAAAAATTTTATTCGTGAAAAAACTGAAAAATGTTCGTATTTTATGAAGATAGATTCTGAATGTTTAAGAGCAGACTTTGAAAAATGCACCAATAATGGAACGATATTTATTATGAAATAGGTTTTTTGTTTTTTTTTTTTTTTGTTTTTTTGAAGCTACGACATTCGTTAAAATGTGTTCCCTCTTTAGGCTTGGAGGCAAATTCTATGGAAAGTCCGATATATATGGACATAAATAGCACCGTTTATCGGTCATAAAAAAGACTGAATCTGAGAAAATCTTTAGCTTATATGTGAATCTAAGCAAATAAATAACAAGAAAGCGCAATAAGTGAGGATAATTATATATTCTTGAGAGGCATGCAAATGCACTTTGTGCGTAAATGTGTCTAACAGTCGTGGCGCATTCTTCCGGTGAGAGAAGTTCAGGGAGCCCCTTCGATCGTAGACCAAGGGCCGATATGGCTTTTCTAAATTCACCTTCTGACCCTTTCTTCTCACCTTCTTCTTCTACTTCTTCTTCTTCTACTAAAACTGCTCCTACTTCTATTTTCTTTTTCTTCTATTTTTTATTCTTCAATTTTTACTACTTCTATTTTTTCCTCTATTTTTTTTCTTTTATTTCTTCTATTTTTATTTCTATTTTTTTTATTTATTTTCTCCACTTTAATTTTTTTTCTTCTGTCTTCAATTTTTCTTCCTCTATTTTTTCGTCTTTTTTTCTATTTTGTCTTCTATTTTTCTTTATTTATTTTTTCGTCTCTTTTCTTCTTCTTCTATCTTCTTTTTTCTTTTTCTATTTTTTCTTCTTTTATTTCTTCTTTTTTTCTTTCTCAATTTTCTCGCCTTTTATTTTTTCTTCCTCTATTTTTTCGTCTTTTTTCTATTTTGTCTTCTACTATTTTTTATTTATTTATTTTCTCGCTTTTTATTTCTTCTATTTTTCTTTATTCATTTTTTGGTCTCTTTTTTTCTTCTTCTGCCTTCTATTTTTCTTCCTCTATTTTTTCGTCTTTTTTTCTATTTTGTCTTCTACTATTTTTTTATTTATTCTTTCTGTATTTTTTATTCTTTTATTTTTTCTATTTTTCTTTCTCTATTTTTTCTTCTACTATTTCTTCTATTTTTCTTCTTCTATTTTTTCGTATTTTGTCTTCTATTATTTTTTTTCTTTTATTTCTTCTATTTTTCTTTATTTATTTTCTTGTCTCTTTTCTTCTTATTCTATCTTCTATTTTTCTTCCTCTATTTTTTCGTCTTTTTTTCTATTTTGTCTTCTACTATTTTTTCTTCTTTTATGTCTTTATTTATGTTTTCGTCTCTTTTTTTTCTTCTTCTGTCTTCTATTTTTCTTTCCCTTTTTTTTCTATTTTGTCTTATACTATTTCTTCCTCTATTTTTTCTATTTTGTCTTCTACTATTTTTTCTTCTTTTATTTCTTCTATTTTTCTTTATTTATGTTTTTGTCTCTTTTTTCTTCCTCTATTTTCTATTTTTTCTTCTATTTTGTCTTCTATATTTTTTCTTTTATCTCTTCTTCCTCTATTTTTCTACTTTCATTTCTTCTATTTTGCCTTCTATATTTTTTCTTTTATCTCTTCTTCCTCTATTTTTCTTCTTTTATTTCTTCTATTTTTCTTTCTTTATTTTCTCGCCTTTTATTTTTCCTTCTACTATTTCTTCCATTTCTCTCTATTTTTCCTTCTTCTATCTTCTTTTTTTCTTTTTCTATTTCTTCTACTATTTCTTCTATTTTGTCTTCCACTTTTTTCCTCTAATTTTTTCTTCTATTTCTTCTATTTTTTCCCACTATTTATTCGTTCGTTTTAACTTTTCCCCGTTCTTCTTCTTTTTCTTCTGCTTCTTCTTCTAAGATTTGCATATACTAGAAGTCAGTCGCATTTGGCTTTAATTTTTCCCAACGAGAACGATTCGTTACTTTTTTATATATAAAAAAAAATGCGGGTCAAGTGTGATAAAAAGGAAAACAAGATTATTTTTTATTTATAACTACCATTCATGGCTATTTTGTCATGTAAATCAAGGGAGGAAGATAAAGGAAACAAGGGATGTTAGAGACAAAGAAGGATAACTTAGGCGGCATCTTTGGTATTTTAATTTTTTTTTCTCACCTTCCTAGTAAACTGTATTTTCCTTTTTTCTTTTTTTGTTGCTTGTTTTCGTTTTTGAACGACGAAATTTGCATTTACTGCTGAAGAATGCAGAGAGTGAGGTGCGGTGATAAAATGAGAAAGATATTTCGTACAGGTGAATCTTCCTCGCGCAAATTCACAATTTTTTTTTTGTGAGAGCTGGAACAAAAAATTTACAAATTTTGATTTTTTAATATAGATATTAAGGTTCAGAGAAGAAAATGAATCTTTAATTTTTTTCAAATAATTAAAATTTTTTAACGTCAGTATTGTTGCACTCATTTTTTTGTGTTAATTTCGTTGTGCTAATTTTGTTTTTCAATTTTATTCTATTAATTTTGTTTTGTTAATTTTGTTGCGACAATTTTGTTCTAATTTTATTGCGCTAATTCCATTTAGCTAATTTTATTCTGTTAATTTTGTTATGCTAATTTTATTCTGTTAATTTTGTTGTGTTAATTTTGTTTCGCTTACTTGGTTGGAATTTTTTTTTGGGTTAATTTCGTTGTGTTAATTTTGTTTTTCAATTTCATTCTGTTAATTTTGTTTTTTAATTTTGTTCTGTTAATTTTTTTTGTTAATTTTGTTGTGCCAAATTTGTTCTATTTTTATTGTGCTAATTCCGTTGAGCTAATTTTATTCTGTTAATTTTGTTACGTTAATTTTTTCGGGTTACCTTCGTTCTGCTAATTTTATTCTGTTAATTTTGTTGTATTAATTTTGTTTCTTTAATTTGGTTGCGTTATTTCTTTGGGGTTAATTTCGTTGTGCTAATTTTATTTTGTTAATTTTGTTGTATTAATTTTATTTCGCTAATTTTGTTTTTTAATTTTATTCTGTTAATTTTTTGTATTAATTTTGTTGCCCCAATTTTGTTCTAATTTTATTGCTTTAATTTTGTTGAGCTAATTTTATTCTGTTAATTTTGTTGTGTTAATTTTGTTTCGCTAACTTTGTTGGAATTTTTTTTGGGTTAATTTTGTTGTGTTAATTTTGTTTTTTAATTTTGTTCTGTTAATTTTTTTTGTTAATTTTGTCGGGACAAATTTGTTTTACTTTTATTGTGCTAATTCCGTTGAGCTAATTTTATTCTGTTAATTTTGTTACGTTAATTTTTTCGGGTTACTTTCGTTCTGATAATTTTATTCTGTTAATTTTGTTGTATTAATTTTGTTTCGTTAATTTTGTTGCGTTATTACTTTAGGGTTAATTCCGTTGTGCTAATTTTATTTTGTTAATTTTGTTGTATTCATTTCATTTCGCTAATTTTGTTGAATTAATTTTTTTGGGTTAATTTGGTTGTGTTAATTTTGTTTAATTTAATTCTGTTAATTTTGTTTTTTCATTTTATTCTGTTAATTTTTTGTATTAATTTTGTTGCGCCAATTTTGTTCTAATTTTATTGCTTTAATTTTATTGAGCTAATTTTATTCTGTTAATTTTGTTATGCTAATTTTATTCTGTTAATTTTGTTGTGTTAATTTTTTGGGGCTAATTTCATTGCGCTAATTTTATTCTGTTAATTTTTTTTGCGTTAATTTTTTGGGTCTAATTTTGTTGTGCAAATTTTATTGTGTTAATTTTGTTGTATTAATTTTATATTGCCACCTTTGTTGGAATTTTTTTGAGCTAATTTCATTATGCTAATTTTATTCTGTTTTGTTTATGCTAATTTTGTTTTCTAATTTTCTTTTATTAACTTTGTTATGTTAATTTTATTTTGTTATTTTTGTTGTGACAATTTTGTTCTAATTTTATTTCTTTAATTGCGTGATTTTAATTTTGTTGTGTTAATTTTTATGCTAATTTTTTTCTGTTAATTTTGTTGTGTTAATTCTGTTGTGTTAATTCTGTTGTGTTAATTTTGTTGTGTTATTTTTGTTGTGCTATTTAAAATTTTTTTTTAAATTTAAAATTAATTAATTAAAAAAAATGCAAATAAAAAAATTTAATTTGATAAAATAAGTGCAGAAAAATAACAATTTTTCTGTACTTATTTTATCAAATTAAATTTTTTTTTCTCGTATCTATTTTCTTATATTAAATTTCATAACTTAATTTTGTTGCATTGCGTGTTTCTATTCATTTTTTAATTTTTTCTTTCCTTCTTTCTCTCTTTCTTTCAAGGGTTCTATTAAAACGACAAAGTATAAAAAGAAAAATAATAATTAATAATTAACATAAATCAAGACGGTTCAAAGATTCATTCATGTCAAGGTAGACCTCTTCTTTTTCTTTCTTTTTTTTGTTGTTGTTGCTAACATCATTGTTATCAACGATGCGTGCCACAATAATGTATATAATTTTCCCTCTCAGTTCCGCCGTTTCTTCAAGGATAAAATGTCGCACAATGTCACTTTGCGAAAATTTCTTTTTTTCAAAACCACTTTAGAAAATACTCAGAAAATAATTCTCTCCGCAATTATTTCCCCACTAATTTCTCTCATTGCAAAAAAAAATGAATTCTCAAAATATCTAAAATTAAAAAAAAGAAAAAAAATTTTTATTTTCTCAATTCTTTAGTTTTGCTTTTGATTCGAAAATAATAATAATAATTCGAAAATAAATTTTCCTAGCAAAGGCGATAAAAAAAATTGAAAGTAATTAAATAAAAAAGTTACTTCCCATTAAATTAAATAAACGTTAAATAATTAATTTACAATTCAATTGATTAATTAAAATAAATTGATTGATTAAATGGAAAAAAGTGGATATTTTTAGCATAAAAATATTTTACGCAAATAAAATTCATTTCTTCTCAACACTGCGATGCTTGTAAGAGAAAAAACTGAGTCTATTAGCTTAAATTGGCATTATCTTCATTGATTATTGAGGTTAATGTTTGTCTTGAATTTGGATCATTGATGCTGTTGTATAGGAAGCAAAAAAAAAAAAAAAAGTGGAAAAAAAACGTTAAGTACACGTTAAAGAATAGCGCACGATGAGTAATTTCCACGTAAAAGAAAGCATTATTGCTTATAACCGTTTTGCGAGCGTGTCAAGTGCATCTTCTTTATTTGGAAATGATTTTTAGTTTGGCGATACGAATATATACTCTCTGTTGGCAAGTGGATAATTTAATAGCCTTAAAAATTTTTACTGACTTTTTCGTTAGGTATATATGCGTATGAAATGGGTAATAAAATTGGCCTTTTACCAATTCTCAGGTGTATAGTGTATATGGACGTGCTCTCACTTTAAATGAACGCATTATTCTTATTTTGTCCAACAAGTTGTCCATACTAAACTTTTACACGTACAGACATACAAATCACTTTAATTTTTCGAAAAAAATTCGAAGAAATATGAATAAAAAGAAAGAAAAAAGAAAAATTCTTTTATTAAGAATAATAAAGAAGAAAATAAAAAAAAATGAAAATAAAATAAATAGAAAGAATAAAATTGAAAAAAAAAATAAAGCAGAAGAATAAAAATAAAAAATTCGAAAAATGAACAAAAAAATAAAAATTAGGAACATAAACAATTAAAACAAAAATGTTTCGTTTTGTTTATGTTCCTAATTTTTAATTTTTATAACATTTTTATAATAAAAAAATTTTTGTGATAAAAAAATTTTCAAATAAAAAAATTTGTATAATAAAAAAATTTTATAATAAAAAAATTGTTATAATAAAAAAAGTTTTATAATAAAAAACGAGAATAATAAACAAAAAGTACAAAATTAAGAAATAAAATATACAAAGTGGTTAAAAATAAAACATTCGAAAAATGAACAAAAAAATAATAATTAGAAACATAAATTAACAAACAATTTTGTTTTGTTTGTTTATGTTTCTAATTTTTTTTTATACAATTTTTATAATAAAAAAATTTGTATACTAAAAAATGAGAATAATAAACAAAAGGTACAAAATTAAGAAATAAAAAAATAAACAAAATGGATAAAAATCAAAAAATTCGAAAAATGAACAAAAAATAAAAATTAGAAACATAAACAAACAAAACATTTTTGTTTTGTTTGTTTATGTTTCTAATTTTTATTTTTTATAAAATTTTGGTGACAAAAAAATTGTATAATAAAAAATTTTTGTAATAAAAAAATTGTGTAATAAAAAATTTTTGTAATAAAAAAATTGTAAAGTAAAAAAATTTTTATAATAAAAAATGAGAATAATAAACAAAATGTACAAAATTAAGAAATGAAAAAATATACAAAATGGATAAAAATAAAAAATGAGAAAAATAAACAAAAGTAGGTATAAAAATAAAAAATGAAAAAAATAAACAAAAAGTAGGAATAAAAATAAAAAATGAAAAAAAATAAAGAAGAATAAAATATAAAAATTAGAAAAATAAAAACTGGGAAAAATAAATAATAAGAATAAAAATTAAAAATTAAAAAATAAACGAAAAGTATAAAAATAAATAGAAAGAATAGAAATTCAAAAAAAGGACGAAAATATATAAAAAGAAAAGAACAAAAAAATACAACGCGACAAGAAAAAATAAAACGATTTGACCAAATTCCTTTGCGAAATTTCTCAATTTACATTTTATGCACATAAAATTTCTAGTTTTTATAAAATGTCAAACCATTGTTTCTATATTTTATTTCTGAAAATTTTTTAAATTATTGTTAGAAATTCTCTCCACTTTCTTCTAATTAGAAATTCTCTGTCATTTCTTTACTAGAAAGTCAAAAAAGCTATTTTTAAAAATCCACATCTCGAGTCTAAAAAAATTTTTATCCTAGAATGTTGACTTTTTAATTTTATTTTAAAATATTAAATTATTCACTTTTTTACTAAATTTTTAAATTATTAATTTTGCGATTTTAGTTTTGTTCGATCATTGAAAAACTTATGTTTTTATTTATTTTTTTTATTAAATTATCAAATTGGATAAATTTATCTAAAAAGAAATTTTTTTTTATTATTGGAAGATGATGGAAAAATTAAAAAAGAAAAACTAATAAATTATAAATTATCAAATTAGTTAAGCTATTAAATAATTAAGTCATCAATTCAATTATTATTTATTTTAATATTCAGTTTTATATTATTAATTACGTTACTATAAGTTCGGTTAATAATTATCAAAATAGTTAATTTTCTCATTTGTTATATTTATCAAGTTACTTGTGAGTCGAATTATTAATTAATAAACTATTAATTAATTAAATTACTAACTGTAAATTTATTTATAAAATGAATTAGATTTATTGATTTATTAGTTAAAGTAATAATTACTAAAGTTACTAATTGATTAAATAATTAAGTTTCTTGTTAGTTAAATTCTCAAGTTACTTATTAGCCAAATTAATTATCAAACCTACTAGTTAATAAAATTATTAAACCTACTAATTAAAAAAATTATTAAACCTACTAATTGACAAAATTATTAATTAAAACAATAATTTATTGAATTATTGATCAGATTCACTAGATGAATTCCTAAGTTACTATTTAATTAGAATATTGCTTATTTTAATTTATATTTAATTACATTTAATTTAAATTAATAAAAAAAACTAAATTAAAATAATTAATATTTTAATTTTGTTTTTTCTATTAATTAACTATAATTATAATTATTATTATAATTATAGTAAATTAAGTTAGTAATTATTATAATAGTTAATTATTAATTGTTAATCAATAATATTTAATTACATGATAATATTTATTATACAATAAGAGAATATTGCATAAAAGCGAAAAGATTCCTCGAATATATTGAGAGCTTTTTTTTTCCTTCCACTTTCAGTATAAAACAGTAGAATGCGTGAATTTTAGTGTGAAACGACAAATAAACTGGAATTGTGGAGAACAAGTTTAATAATTAAATTAATTGCATTTCAACACATTTCATAAAACTAGTGTTTTTAGTTATACACACGTCCATTAGATTAAACTAATACATCAATCAAATTAATAGTACAGTTGCGAGTATATATTCTCAAAGCCTCGCTTGTCAATCCGGTTATTCGATACTTGTGATGAAATCAAACTACAATTTATTCAGCTGTTCTGCACTCCGAACCCTTTGCGTACATACAAGTCAGATCCGATTACTCTTGAATCCACACGTAAAAAAATAACACGTTTCACAAACATTGAAATGTAATTTGATTGATTTGATTGATCGATTCATTTTGTGGGGCTTCATATTGCCAAAATCGTTTTTTAATTATTCTTTTTCTCTTTATTTGCTCTAATTTCTATTGTTTATTTTGGTGTTGAAAACAATTTTTTTTTCCAACAAGAAAAAATAGTATTATTAATAAATTAATTAATTAATAATAAATAAATTAATTAATAATTAAATTATTATAATTATTTATTTTTCTCTAATTTTCATTGTTTATTTGGTATTATAAACAATTATTATTTTCTTGTAACAAAAAACAATAGTTTTTAAATAAATTTAATTTAAATTTAATAATTAATTAGATTTAATAAATTTTTTTAATAAATTATTATAATCCTTTATTTATTCTAGTCTCTATTGTTTATTTTGTATCATAAACAATTATTATGTTCTTTCAACAAGGAACAGTATCATTATTAATAAATAATTAAAAATTAAATTATTATAATTAGCAATATTATTTATTTTTTAATCAGTTACATCAATTAATTATTTAATATCTAATTGTAATTATAATTTTATTTAATTATAATTATAATTATAATTATAATTATAATTATAATTAAAATTAATTAAAATTAATTAATTAATTAATTAATTAATTAATTAATTAATTAATTAATTAAAATTATTTATTTATTTATAAAATTGTAAATAATATTTATAGACAATAATAATTATAAATATAAATAATTAAAAGTATTATAAATAAATATTTTTTATTTATTGAAATATTAACAGAACAGTCCCGTTAATATAAATAATTAAATATAATTTATAAATAATTTATTGAAAAGAAAAAAAATCACTATATTAATTAAAATTACAATTACTATTAATAGCGTGCCAGAGAATATATATATAGTTCAGTTGTCGAATGACTTACGATTGAAAATAATTGACTCGCTCGTTATTGGTATGTGAACTGATTTTATTATTGTTTAATGATATCGTAAAGTAATTTAGGTATCAATAAACCGAATGGACAGATAATTGACAGAATAATTATTACTGTGAAACTAAATCGAGATATTAATGAATGTTTCAGTTTTTTAAATTTTTTTGATTAATTGTACCAATCTCTTGATATAATCTAATACACGAGATGTTAATGAATGTGTTAGCATTTTGTATACTTTGTGATTAATTTTGTTCTCTATTTTCTTGTTGCAGGTACAAAGAAGAAAATAGAAGACGTTTCACCTCCCAGGACCATTCACGATATATCCGAGCATATTTTAAATTGTGGTCTCACACTGCCTGGTGAGTAGAAAAATTAATAATTTATTAATTACTGTACATTTTATTTATTAATTTAATTAATAGTTCAATCAAGAGGAATTTTTTTTTAATTGATATAAATTAATATTAATTTTCAAAGTTAGTTTGTATTTATTCAATTCATTATTTATTTCGTAATTATTATTTAATTCATATTTGTTCCCAAATTTGTTAATAACAATTAATTAATTTTAGTTTCGTGAATTATTTTTATCATCTTTTTATTAATTTTTTAATTTTTTATTATTTTCTTTTTATTATTGAAGAAATATTTTAATTTATAATTTATTTATCTATTATTATTTAATTTATTTTTATTTATTATTTATTTATCTACTATTATTTAATTTATTTATTTATCTACTATTATTTAATTTATTTTTTATTTGTTATTTATTTATCTACTATTATTTAATTTATTTTTATTCATTATTTATTTATCACTTATTATTTAATAATAATAATAATAATACTGGTAATAATTATCCATTCACAGTTTCGTAAATTATTAACGATAATTACTTACTTTGAGCAATAAATTAGCAATAAAAAAAAGTATTTTCAAAAGACATTAAAATAAATTTTTGTCAAAAAGAAAAAAATGAAATAAAAAATAAATATCGAATATGGTACTTGGAACCAGTATTAAATATAGGTTTTTAATATTGAGAATTCTTATCATAATTCCGGTTCTTTGGGTGTATGGCAATAACACCTTGCGAAGTAAATCAACTGTGCGAATGGACATAGGTGTCACTCAGGGAATTTCATAGAACGGTGCCAGTGTAGTTATATCAGAAAAGGGACAGTATATACTGTCGGTAAAATAACTTCTAAATAGTATTTACTGTATTCACTTGTATTCGCCACCTACGTCAAAATGCTTTCACACACACATACACACACTTTGGCAAAAATAGTCGAGAGCGTGAAGAATGTTATTTGGAAAAAAAAAATGTGTGTGTGTGTGTATATATAAACATCTTTCTAATGTAGGTAGGAGATAATGTGGTGACCGCGAAGGAGTATGCGGAAGCAAGGACACACCCAAAGAACGTGTTGAATCTTCAAAACACAATTCACACGCCCTCAAACATCCTCGCGACTAAATTCTATTTGCGTACGTACATTTGCACACAAGTTTCGCGTGATTCCCTTTTTTTCCCAATTACGTGTGTCGCACCTTCTTGTCTCCCTCTTTTTGTTCTTGTTTCTTCCATTTTTCTTCTTTTTTTGCCTCTATTTTTTCTTTTTACTTTCTTTTTTCCTTCTTCATCACTTCTCTTCCTTTCTTTGTCTCTACTTTCTTTTTCTTTGCCTCTATTTTTTCTTTTTTTGCTTTTTTTTTCTTTTTTTCTCTGTTACTTTCTTTTTTCCTTCTTTGTTAATTTCTTTTTTTTTCTTTTCTACTTTGTTTCTCCCTTTTTTCTTTCCTTTCTTTTTCGCATTTATTTATTTTTTTCTTCCCCTGTTTCATTCTTTTTTTTTCTTTTTTCAAAGAAAACTTGTCAATTCATAAATAACTACTAGAGAAAAAAAATTCCCAGACGCCAGGAATTGAACGCAGGACCCTGAGCCTCGTAAGCCGTTGGCTTAACCACGTGACTACGTCACACACTAATTTTTTTTTGTTTACATTCTATTACAAATCGTACCATTCGAGGTACCATTTAAATAAAAAATATAATTATTACCAAAATTAATTAAATCTCTAAAAATATTATTTCTTTTTTTTTTGTTTTTGAAAAGCAAAAGTACAAAAAATTAAAGAGTATAATAAACTAAATAGAGTTTTATGAAAAGACGCATAAATTAGAATATAAATATAGAATAATTTAGAATATAAAATATAAAAAATAGAATAAAAATAATTAGAATAAATGTAAATTATATAAATTATATTTAAAAGCGACATTTGGATGAACATTTAATTTTTCAAAAAAAAAAAAAATTATTTGTTCCACATGAATGAAACAATTTTACATTCCGATTGTATATATGGCGAGTGAATGTTGAACTCTATATATACTCACTGATATGTATATACATATATATAAAGCAATATTTATTAGAATTTTTTTAATTTGCAAATATTCAATTGACATGAGAGTGAATTTTAAATGGCTAGTTTATCTTTACTTGTGAAGAAATTCTTCAAAGTCGAACGCGCGATCGATATCTCTAATG
Source organism: Leptopilina syphax (assembly GCA_032872505.1). NCBI lineage: Eukaryota > Metazoa > Arthropoda > Insecta > Hymenoptera > Figitidae > Leptopilina > Leptopilina syphax. The sequence continues at coordinate 6,026,735 of CM065476.1, read as the reverse complement.
CACTTCGCCAAGTTAAAACCAAGAGAGCATAGGTATCTAATATCCATCTATTTGACCTATTAGATTCTAGTTCACAGTGCATAAAAGTTGGTCATTTTTATTCTTCTCTATATAAACTTCTGTTTCAATCTTTTTTTTTTTCCTTTTTGAATTAATTGATCTTTGTTATTCATTCATTTATTTCTAAAAATCAATTTTTTTTTACGAAACATATATACATACGTTTTCTAAATAAAATTATATTTTTTTCTAAACCTTTTTTCCTGAATATATTTTTTTTCTAAATAGGTATATTTTTCTGAATATATTTTTTAAAAATATTATTAGTGATTTTTAAAAGTTTCATTTTTGTTTTGAATGAAAAAAAAAAAACGAGACCGTAATCAAAAAAATAATTCCATAAAAAATAGAAATAGTTGTTAAAAAAAGGAGTTGACAAAGAAAAATATCTATTAAAGAAAGAAAAACGAAACGTGGCTTAGTTTGAAATGTGCGGTTAGTCAAGCTCTTATATTATAAGAATCTCAAAAGATAAAAGGGGGATGGAAAATGAGATAAAGTGCGCGGAAAACAAAAAGCTGCAAACGAGAGATAGGCGCTCACACAAAGTCTTGGGGGAAAATACCCGAAGAAAAAAAAAAATAAAATAAAAAAGAACCTTAGGACGTCTTTATCTCGAAACTAGCTTCTCGTAAAGTACTTGAAAAACTTCTCATCGCTAGCCCCCTCTCAAGAATTTTTTTTTTTTTCTTTTCCTGAAGAAACTCTCCTTTAGGCAAACTTATAATACACATTTCGCCTCTATGGTCAATCCTATATACGAGCGGAGAGCAGACTAAGCCCCAGTCTAAGCACTGTATTAGTCGTGCGTGTTTCTCTTCTTCATACAAGTGAAGAAAAACGATGTACTCCACCCTCCATATTCTGACACTATGATCTTCCCTCACTCGACAGCCCTGCCAACATAAATCGTAAATCAGATCCGAGAAAATTTACTGTATCGTTATATTCTGCACACTCTCTTGGCTCTTTAATACTAGACACTATAGAGAGAGCTTAGAAAATTGCCCGCGTCAAGTGTTACACACATATTCCGAAAACTTTATCAGTCAAGTAAATCAAATTAACGTGCGAGATGAAATGAAAAATTTTTTCTAATTCAGAAAATTACCTTTAGTGCATTTTTTTTTTAAAAAAGTATTTTTATTTTTTATTTTAACAGTAAAAACATAAATTTAAAGAAAATAATTTATTAGCAACAATTTGCGCGCGGCTGACTTTTCACTTACTTTTTTAAATGAAATTAGCAATTTTAAAAATAATAGAACGTAAAAATTTTTAATTCAAATTTTTTTTTTATTTAAATAAAATATGAATTAGAATATATATGGTTTTAATAAAAAAAATTCTGAATTTTTGTGTCTTTTTTGTTTGACACATAAACTATAAAATTATCACGAATTCTAATACAAAATCTTTAATTATCACGAATTCTAATACAAAATCTTTAATTTTTTAAATTTTTGACGAAAATTTTTTAATAACTTAAATCTTGAACAGCTATCATAAAATAAATAAATTATTTAATGAATAATTTTACTTAAATATTTCAAATTCAATTCAATTTTAAAAGAGCTGCGTTTACAAGTTTCATAAATAAAGTGAACTTTAAACGTTTTCAATTTGAAATTTTATAAAATATCAATGTTGAATGAATTTAATTAAAAAATGAAATTAACTTAGATTTTTGAAAAATTTTAATATTTTAATAATTCAAAATCTTCTAAAATTAGTTAAATTTGTCAATATATATTTAATTAATTATTAAAAATAATGTATTTGTAGAACAATTTTAGTTAAAAACGCACTAAAAAAAAAAATTGAATTTTGAAGAAGTTAGAAATTATTGCAGAAATTCAATTATTTTCAAAAGTAATAAAATTCTTATCACAAAATTCAATTATGTTAAAAATTTACAAAAAAATCTGGACAAAATTCCAATTATTATCTTTATAAATAAAAAAAATTCTTCAAAATTCAATTATTTTCAAAAATTTTCATAAAATTCTTGTCAAAATTTCAATTATTTTCAAAAATTTTCCTTATTTCAATGATTTTAAATATCTAGAATTTTTTTTTAAATTAACCCAAAAGAATTCAATTATTTAAAAACAATTTTAATAAAATTGTACGCAAACATTTAATTATTTTCATAAATAATAAAAATTTCACAGGAATTCAATTATTTGCAAATTTTTTTTTTATAAATTTCTTCGCAATTATTCAATTATTTTCATAAATAATAAAAATTTTGCAGGTATTCAATTATTTACTTGAATAATGAAATTATTTACAGGATTTAAATTATTTTCAGAAATAATAAATCTCATCGCATAGAATTTCAATTATTTTTAATACAAATTTAATCGAATTCCTTGAAAAATGTAACTATTCTAAAAAATTTTGTTAAAATTCGTCAAAAGAATTGAATTATTTAAAAACAATTTTAATAAAATTGTACGCAAACATTTAATTATTTTCATAAATAATAAAAATTTCACAGGAATTCAATTATTTACAAATTTTTTTTATAAATTTCTCCGCAATTATTCAATTATTTTCATAAATAATAAAAATTTCACAGGAATTCAATTATTTACAAATTTTTTTTTATAAATTTCTTCGCCATTATTCAATTATTTTCATAATTAAAAAAATTTTTACGAGGGATTCAATTATTTACGTAAATAATAACATTCTGTTTAGGAATTCAATTATTTTCATAAATAATAAAACTCATTGCAGAATTTCAATTATTTTTAATAAAATTTTAATCGAATTTCTCAAAAAATGTAATTATTCTTACAAATTTTAATAAAATTCGCAAAAAATTCAATAATTTACAAATTTTTTATAAATTTCTTCGCAATTATTCAACTATTTTCATAAATAATAAAACTCATCGCAGAATTTCAATTATTTTTAATATACAATTTTAATTAAATTCCTTGAAAAATGTAACTATTCTAACATTTTTAATAAAATTCGTCCAAAGATTTCAATTTTTTAATATTTATTAATAAAATTCTTTATAAGAATTAAATTTCAAGAAACATTCAATTATTCAATAAATAATTTACTTTTCTATTTAAATAATAAAATTCTCGTAGAATTTTCTAATGAAAATTGATTTGAAAATGAATTTTAGTTTAAATTTTAGATAATAATAGAATATGAAAATTATTTTTAAGAAGTTACAGAGTAATTTTTATAATATAAAATAATTATTTTAACACTCGATCCTCTTCAATTATTATAAAACATGAAGAAATCGATAAGAATTTTAATTTCTACGGAAAAATAATAATAATTAAATATTTAAAATATTTAAAAAATAAATTATTGTTTTCAAATAATTTTACAATTAAATATATTCGTATAAATAAATTTAACAGAACATTTTTTTCAATAAAATTTTTTCCTTTATTTTCTAAAAATTCAAAAATTTTCAGTTTTATTTTCAATTAAATTTTCCAATTGACAAATATAATTTATAAACATTTTTTTTTCCTTTATTTTTAAAAAACTCAATTTTCTTTAAACAATAATTGAAATTAAGAAATAGAATTGATGCAAATTATTTCCTTATGAAAATTGAGAATTTTCTACAAAAATATTAAGAAACGGAAATATCTAATGTTTTTCTTCCCAAAAGAAAAAAATGAATTTGTAAACAATATTGTTATTGAGAAATAAAAATTGTGCATAAAATGGGTATATTTCCTATTTGTATAATAAAAATTGTGTAACAATTAACAATTTTCAAGTATTTTTTATAAATAAAAAGGAGAATATTTTGCATAATAATTTAGATCAGTCAAACGAAATTTGTTATAGAAAAAATATAACAAACAAAATGAGTTTATTTTTTATTTGTTATTAATTTTTTTTTTTAATTTTCTAATTTGTAATATTATTTTATTATAAATCGTGAAAGAATACGGAGATTAATATAGTTAATTAACTAATTTTAATTATTATTAACTGATATATTATAATAATAAGTTATTTTTTAATTATTGTTCTATTTTTTATTTATTATCTTTCTTTATTTCTAATTATTTATTTCCCTAAAGATTTGAACGTTCAAATGAACGAAATATTTTTTTGAGTTTTAATATTTTTAAAAAGTTAATGAACTGGATTGAAAAATATTCTATTTAAATTATTTATTCAGTAAACAATATTTTTTTAATTTGAAAAAACAATATTTTTTAATTAAATTCACGTTAAAAAAATAATAATAAATAACGTCGTTTATTTGAACGTTCGAAACTTTAGGAACATAATTATTTTCACCTATTTAGTCATTTATTTATTATTTTTCTTTATTTCTAATTATTTTCACCTATTTAGTGATTTATTTATTATTTTCCTTTATTTCTAATTATTTTCACCTATATTTAGTCGTTTATTTATAGTTTTTTTTTTTATTCGTATGTACCATTTTCTGCAATCATTTCGAGAATATGTCACTGCCGCAATAAAACTGAAACGTTCGAGACATAATAAGACATGACAGATTGATGGAGAGAAGGAGAGTGAGAGAGTGACAGAGAAAGAAAGAAAGAAGTCGTATGTCAGAATGAGAGAATTTAGAAAATTTTATACCCGCGTCTAATAAATTATTTATTGACTTCTCAATATGTCGCGAGGGGAATTTTTTCTCACGTTTCCTGATTTTCGACTTTCGCGTCAACTCGCATATAAAGACTTATAAAACGCGTGACAAGTTCCATCCTGTAAGAGAGCGCAAAATACAGTCGCAAAACAAATACAAGTATACACAAGCGAGCGAGAGAGAAAAAAAAAAGAGAGAGAGAGAGAGAGAATTTTCAAATGTGTGTTTATAAAATTTTTTCCCCGCTTCTTCGTGTTTAAAAAAAAAAAAAGAAGAAGAAGAAGAAGAAAAAAGACAGACAGATTCTAAACAAAAAAGTTGAATTCAGGATGCGACCTAGATCCCAGGAAAGGTGATCGTGTATATTCACCTGTGAATATAGCCGCGGCGCTCTGGTCAAGTTTCGCCGTGACCAATCGTTAATTATTTATTGAGCTTATCTTGGAGTGATCAATGGGACTCAATTCGCTGACACTTTTAAAACGACGATTTCAATTTTAATGCCGATCAATTCTTCACACAAACTGGGAAAAGGAAATCGCGATTTCTCGTCTCAGATTACATGAGATTAGAAGGAGTTAAGATGAATAAATTTTCAATCTGTGACAAATAGATTTTATTTGCACGTGCAAACTATTTTATCTGTATTTATTTATTTCTCTCAATTCTGTATCTTTTTATCAGTTTTTTTTCACAAATTTTCTCACTTTTCACAAAAAATTATATAATTTATTTTAACAATTTTCATTTTTTTTTTTTTTTTTTGTAAATTTAATTACAAATTAATTTTAATTAATTAATAAATTAAAATAAAAGACAAAAAAAATCTAGAAATCTTTTTTTGTCTTTCTTTATAATCTATTTATTATTCTTGTTTTCTTTTATAAGTTTTATTACAATTTTTATAATTTTTTTGGTTTCGAATATTTAAATCAACGAAATTTTACAATTTTTTTTTACAATTTACAATTTTAATAAAATTCTTGGCAAAATTTCAATTATTTTCAAAAATTTTCCTCAATTCAATGATTTTCAATATCTAATATTTTAATAAAAAAATTTCCCAAACAATTGAATAAATTTTAAAAAAAAATGTTTATAAAATTCTTCGCCAGAATTCAATTATTTTTATAAATAATAAAATTTTTACAGGGATTCAATTATTTACGTGAATAATAAAATTCTTTACAGGAATTCTATTATTTTCATAAATAATAAAACTCATTGCAGAATTTCAATTATTTTCAATACAATTTTAATCCTTTAGAAAATATTTATTTATTTATTTATTTATTCAATTATAGACACAATTTGCATAAAATTTTTTGAAAAAAATCATTTCTTTAAAAAGATTTTTTTTTTAAATTCTTCTCAAGAATGCAATTATTTTAAAAACTTTATTAAAGTTTTTAAAACTCAATAATATAATAAAATAAAATATAATTAAAATATAATTAAAATATAATATAATATAAAATATAAATATACAATAAAAAAAATAAAAAAAAATAAAAAAATAAAATATAAAAAATAAATATAATAAAATATAATTATTCTTCGAAATTTTATTAAAATTCGTCAAAAGAATTAAATTATTTACCAATTTTTTAAGAAAATTTTTCGCAATTATTCAATTATTTTCATAAATAATAAAATTTCATAAAAAATAAAAATTTTTACAGGGCTTCAATTATTTTTTGTAAATAATAAAATTCTTTTTAGGAATTCAATTATTTTTATAAATTATAAAACTCATTGGAGAATTTCAATTATTTTCAAAAAATTTTCTTCAATCCAATGATTTTTAATATCTACTATTTTAATAAAAAATTTTCCAAAGAATTGAATAATTTAAAAAAAATGTTTATAAAATTCTTCGCCAGAATACAATTATTTTTTATAAATAATAAAATTCTTCTCAGGAATTCAATTATTTTTATAAATATTAAAACTCATCGCAGAATTTTAATTGTTTTTAATACAATTTTAAATGAATTCCGCAGAATTTCAATTGTTTTGAATACAATTTTCAATGAATTCCGCAGAAAAATGCAACATTTTAAAAAATTTTAATAAAATTCTTTGAAAGAATTAAATTATTTAAAAAATAATTTAATGATATTCTTTATAATAATTAAATTGTTTTTAATATAATTTTAATAAAATTTTTTCAAAGAATTCAATTATTTTTATAAATAACAAAATTTTCACAGGTATTCAATTATTTGAAACAGAATTTTTCTGTAATTTTTCGAAAAAAATTATTTATTTGAAATAGATTTTTATAAAATTCTTCACAAGAATTCAATTATTTTTATAAGTAATAAAATTCTTCTCAGGAATTCAATTATTTTTATAAATATTAAAACTCATCGCAGAATTTCAATTATTTTTAATGAAATTTTTAATGAATTCCGTGAAAAATGCAACTATTCTTAAAAATTTTAATGAAATTCTTTATAATAATTGAATTGATTTCAATAATTTTAATACAATTTTTTTTTTAAATTAAATTATTTTGATAAATAATATACAATTTTCAAAGAAATTCAATTATTTAAAACACAATTTGCATAAAATTTTTTGAAAAAAATAATTTCTTAAAAAAGATTTTTTTTAAATTCTTCTCAAGAATGCAATTATTTTAAAAACTTTATTAAAGTTTTTAAAACTCAATTATTTTCATAAATAATAAAACTCATCTCAG